>CM077667.1:281332092-282556467 GCA_039707655.1 Elymus sibiricus | reverse complement strand
AACTGCACATGTTTAGGTCGTACATACCGGAGTGAGATCAACTGAGCGTACTAGCTATAGGGTAAATTATCATAAATATTTCAAATTCATTGCTACAGGTGACAACATATTAATCTAGATCAAAATAAGGCCGTGCATACCTCGCAATACAGTCCATGCAAAACTTATAATAGAACAAACTCAGTACACATCGCTCATGATTCAGTACATGCAACAATTCAGTACAGTAGACATAATGATTAATTTTTTCAATCAATTCCCATGTACATGGGGTGATCGCGATCATTAGGTTGACCCCTAATGAACTGAGGATTTTTGATGATTTTATGCTTCTCCTCTTTTAAGTCGCGTGGTCCCTCAGGTGGCAACTCATCATATTGATTGTACTCCTCCTCACCACCAACATTCTCGACGCCTAGTACCCTCCTCTTCCCATACATCACTACATGGCAGTGCGTATGCAACAGGTCTGGCACAAAGAAAATCTGGGTAGCATCGTTGGCAAGAATAAATGGGTCCTTTTGATATGCCATAACTCTGCGGTCAACATATGTCTTCCTGCTGTAATCATCAACCTTTAAGCTACTAAGAGGGACCCATCTGCACTTGAATAATGCCACCTTCATTGGCACATAGTTAAGCTCCCAAATCTCTTCAATGGTTCCATAGTACACCTGTTTATCATCTTCCTCTACAGTTAGGCATTCTATTCGAACAGAGCTGTTCTGATACGAGGTCTTAGCATCACGTTCCTCGGTGTAGAACATGTTGCCATTTATGTCGTACGCTTGGTACTTCATAATCGCCGTTGATGGCTTTTGTGCCAACCACGTTGCAAAGTCTTGATCGGATCCGCTTGCCAAATGATCCTTCAGCCATCTTACATAGTCCTTATTGTGTGCATTTGTCTCGGCAGCTGGTGACAGCACATTGGGTAAGTTGCTTCGTCGTATCTCCTCCATGTGTTCTGCAGCATAAGCGTCGAGTATCGGGCTGTTAAGCAGTACCGTCAAATGGGCTTGATCGGCCATATCTCTAGGTGCACAAAACTGTGAGCCAGCAAGGACCGGCTTACCAGCCAGCCTTCCCTCATGGCGAGAGAGGGGCACACCTATAGGTCTAAGTTTCATGTATTCGGTGCAAAACTCAACCACCTCCTCCACGGTATAACCTTGTAGGATGCTTGCCTCTGGATGACATCGGTTCCGACAATAGCGCTTCAATATTCCCATGTACCGCTCGAAGGGATACGTGTTGTGAAGAAACACAGGACCACAATACTTTATCTCGTCCACAAGGTGCACGGTGAGATGGACCGTGACATCAAAGAATGACGGTGGGAAGAACATCTCTAAGTTTGACAATATCCTTGCAATATCAGCTTGCATATTATCCAGCTCTTCAACATCTACAACCTTTTGCCATAGTTTATTGAAGAAATCACAGAGATCAATCAATGTGTTTCTTATGTCCGTGTCCATCATATTCCTTATGGCCACCGGGAGGATTTGTGTCAACATTACGTGGCAATCATGTGACTTCATGTGAGACAACTTCTTTTTACCCAAGCTGTCATCCACGAGACTTTGGATGTTTGCGGAGTAGGAAGAGGGTGTCTTAATTGACAACAAAAATTTGAAGAACTCTTTTACTTCTGCTGCAGTGAAATTGTAACTCTGGTGTTGGTGGAGCAATTTGTCATCATCTTCTGCTTCATTCATGCATTCTGATTGATCACCAAGCATATCGAGTCATGCACCGTCACCATCCTTTCTTTTGCCTTTAATCTTGAGCAGAGTACCAAGGATGCTTTCACAGACATTCTTCTCTACGTGCATGACATCAATGCAGTGACGTACACTTAGGAACTCCCGGTAAGGTAATTCCCAGAACACTGATTTCTTCTTAAACACTTGGTAATGTGGTGTTATTTTTTACGTCGAACCGAATACCTTGCCAAGCACAACTTTAATTTCTTTAACCATGTTGTGGACTTCTTTCCCATCATAGGGTCTTGGGCTTGTTCCTTTCTCTACCGTACCATCAAATTCAGCTGTCATTTTTCGGTAAGCGTGATTTTTCCTTAAGAACCTACGATGACGCAAATACACGATTTTGCGCGAGTTGGAAAGAAATCTACTCGCTGTCCAATCCATGCATGTGACACATCCTACTGGTCCCTTTGTTTTCTGCCCCGAACTGTTGCCTAATGCCGGCATATCTTGAATGGTGTGCAGCAGCAACGCATGTAGCCGGTAAAACTCCTTTGCGTAGGCATCATAACAGTTCACACCAGACCTCCACAATGTCTGCAGTTCTTCTACCAGTAGCTGAAAGTAAATGTCGATATCATTTCTAGGTTGCTTCCGGCCTTGGATAATCATCAACATCATGATGTATTTTTTCTTCATACACAACCAAGGAGGAAGGTTATATATGCACAAAAGCACCGGCCAATTGCTGTGTTTGGTGTTCATATCACCAAATGGATTAAATCCATGAGTACACTCTCTAGGCCATATATTTCTAGGATCCTTTGCAAAATCTTTAAACCTGTCCGCGATTTGTTCCCACTGAGCCCCATCTTTCGGGTGCCTCATATATTTATCCGCAGTTCGCTCATCATGATGCCACTGCAACCTCCACTACTACAAAATGGTCCAAAGACGACACATCAATCAGAGACCCTTTGATGAAACTGTGTGCGATGCATGAATCGCAAACGGTATAGTTCAAGCTCTGTTGCTAATGGCACGAACTGTGTGCGAAGGTGGATCCATCAAATACGATTCAGAAAGTAGTTGAGTGTGCGATCTACGCCAGACAGTTTGTTCTTATGAACCGTTTGTGATTAGCGAAGATAACAGAAACGGTTAGCAAAACTACATACGTGTGTGAAGTACAGCATACAGTTCACTCGGATAAACTGTGTGCGCTGATACAGCAGAACACAAATGATTCAGCATAACAAGATGTGTGCGATATACAGCAAACAGGTGAGTAATGAGAATCATGTGCAAACACCAGAAAGAACATAGACGATTGGTGCTAATAACCTGTGTGTGTTGTGGGAAAACGTTTGCTGGTATACAATTGTCAGTGATTGATGAAATCATCGCCGACGAGTTTCGTAGTTTAGTCCGTGTGTACTGTGATTTGCTCGGTCTACACAACAACAATGTTGTGCCTACAAAACAACAACATATGTACTTATAAGAACATGATTGCATAAACAAAAAAGAACACAATGCAATTTCAAATATTGTATCACAAATACCAGCAATATTACAAGGTTCAAATTCCAACATAACAAGGCCCAAATTCAAAGATTACTAGGTACAAACTGACATTAGAAATCAAATCCAATCTTCAGGATCCATGGGATGAGATATTTCTGCAAAGGGATCATCCACCGAGAAGTCATATATCGGCTCGATAGAATCACTTCCAAATAATCTATCATATGAACTTCCAAAGTGAAAATCAGCTTCTGCAGAGCCTTTTCCATTCCGCTATAGACACCTCCGCTGGTCAGTAAACCATCCATTGTGGCGCACTAAATATAGTGCAAACCTCGTTACCTTGAGCACCCTTGCTTTCTGAACAAAGAAACTGGAAAATTGAATTTCTGGATTGGTGCCTCGGTACTCGTTCAAAGTAATTTCCGTGAGATGGAATTCTAGGCATTCGATGGGATTGTTAAATTGCGCCACCTTTTCCACTCCAAGTCCTGCTTGTATCTGCAAACGAAGACAACATATCAGTGCTTAGAAGTGGTATTGAACACTACGGGCCTCTTTGATTTGCATGATTTATAAAATACACTAATAGATTGACATACCATGTTCGATCGTTCATGATTAACATCTCAAAAAAATGTATAGTACATCTGTCATTGTAATCATGGGTAAAAGTACCAACAAATTGAACTCCGTTGTGGTTAACAATTAACAGGAAAGGAACATCACCTCGACGTATAGCTTCTCCGTGCACGGAAAGCATATAAGGAACTTAACAACTTCATCCAGATTGGGGCTGATAGATTGTAGTGCCAAGATCTTCACTGTGCGCAGAGACAATGCGAGGCTTGTGGGAATCATTTTCTGGATGACAGCCGAACATAGATCAACAAAAACTAGATAAAATGTGATGTACAATAATAAGAATGAGAAGAAGATTGTTGTACCTGAACGGGTATGGATCCAGCTGTAACAAGTTCGGAGAATTCAGCACACAAATAGCCCAACACTGTCAATTTCGGTGTGTCAATGACCCTGATTCTTGTTCGCCCTTCTTTATCAAGTACAAACAATCTCTCTAGGAAAGGCGCATTCTCAATGACCATATCATGAAACTCCCCAACTGACAGCGTGTCGCGGCACCAGCCATGCACATAAATCGTACGGAGATTCATCGTAGCGATGTGGAAGCTACTGAACCCAAACATTATCTGAAGACGAAGGTACTCGAGCGTTGTACAGCCGCCGAGCAGGCGCTCCAAATCCGACTTCGAGATGCTGACGCCAATGAGCTCGAGGTGCTTCAGTTTAGGGAGATGAAGAGCGTGTGTGGCGTTAATCTTAGGGAAAAGGCACCGCATGAACGTAGCGCGGCGCAGCGTGGGCGCAAGGCGGAGGACGGACGGAGGCAGCGGGCGCCCTTGTCCAGCATCAAAGTTGAGCTCCTCGAGCTGATCTAGGACGGGGGATAAGAACCACTCATGAAACTTGGGTTCGGCCTTGCAGTTTGAACGGAAAGTGCCGATGGCAAGGCGTCTGACTGGCGCAGTGTGCGTGGCGAGGATGTGGGACAATGCGTCCAAGCATTTGCGATCCCCGCTACAGAGCTCGTCGTCGTCGAGGAGGTCAAGGGGGGTGGAGTGCCATAGGGGGCACCACCGCCTGGAGAGGATGGTGGTCCGCACGGCAGATTTGATGGGGAGGAGGGACATGATGGTTACCAACATCTCGTCGGGGATGCTGCTGATGAAGTCCACGCTTGCCAGAGGCTCATGTGGTTCAGCCTCAACCCGCCCCTGCTTGTTGGCCGCCTCGTCGTCCATCGAAAAAGGAGGCGATCCTCGGCGGCGGACCTTATAGATAAGACCGAAGGAGAAGGTGTAGCATTAATGGAGAACTTGGGAGAGAATAGGGTTGTGTGGGTGGAGGTCCGAGGTCAAAGGGCTTGATTCCCAGTGAGCCAGCTGCGCCTACGCGGCGGACTGCTCGCACGCATCCCTTTGAGCCTGCGCGGTGGACTCCTCGCACGCGTCCCGTCTAATCAAACCTGCACCCACAACACGTTATGTTTGTTATTGAGATTAGAATTTACAAACCTTTTAAAGAGTTGTAAAAAAATAGTTTTACGTTAATTTTCACATTTCCCACACAGGCAGGGCCACGCGTCTGCTCGATGAGCCCGTTCCCACGCACAACCGCGCACAAAAGCGCGCTACCCACTACGCTCCGCCACGGCTGCCCGAAGGCAGCTGCTGCTGGCGGTCGCCGTGGCCGCCACCCCACGGGCAGCCGCCGAGGCCGCCACCATAGTGGAGGCCGTCTAGTCCGCCACGACACCGTCATCGGTCTTGGCCCCGACCCCGTAGTAATAGTGGGCACACACGTACACACATTCGAGAACGCAGGCCCAAGTACGCCATCCCAAATGGTTTCTAAAAAGCATAAAGCGTTCCGTGCTTGGGAACTAAAACCATCAATAAATATTGAGCTTGTTTCCTTTCACATTCCAAATTACCACGCGCTAAGTTTTTTTCGCAAATCAGTTCACACCTACCAAACCTAAATGTATTCCCACTTAGCAGTTGTTTACTGTAGTAGGCTATAAAAACACAAACACGTATTCGACAATTACCGCACATTCGTCATCCCCGCCACCAAAAAAACGGGCCTTTCTTTGTTAGTCCTTCATTCCGTCTGCCATTGCCGGTAGGAGGGGGGTTTTGGGTCGAGATATAACCAGGGAAGAAAGACCAAGGCCGCGGAAGCAACCGAGAGGTCCCGCCACCGCGCCGCGAAATCGCCAGAGAGCTCCAGCCACACCGCTTTGGCTACAGCAGAGATGTCCGGTGGCACCGCGGACGCCCGGGAGGATCTTTCGTAGAGAGGCAACGGCTCTCACAATCACAAGCGCATTGGCCTTAGAGGCGAACTGGACGAGTTGGCAGTCTTGGATTCCTCAGCCAGCGACGAGATGCGCGCTGAGCTCGATAGGAAGGATGCAATGATCGATGACTTGGTGAAGCTGCTGGAGAATAGCGACGCCTCGGTTGACAGGGCGACCGGCCTCGTGGAGAAACTTATGGAGGAGAACGACGCCTGGAAGAAACTGCTCGAGAAAAAAGTGCCTCGGGGGGAGGCTGAAAGAACTCGCCGAGGAACTTTTGGAAGACTTGGCGAAGCTCTCCATCGAGCGCGAGGGGCTGGTGAAGGAATCCATGGAGCGTGTGAAGGAACTTCATGCGTACGTGACGCAGAGCATCGACGCTCTCGAGTAAAGAGCCCACGCCATGGCCGCAATGTGGAAGATGTCGGATGAGAGGCGGGAGGAGATGGAGGTCGTGGAGGCGATGAAGAAAGATATTGAGGAACTCCGTGCCCAGCAATCCATGAAGAATTAGATAGCAGCGGGCCAGATCGTTTTCTTTGTCTTCCTTATTCAATCTCTTCCTTCTTCTTTAGCCCATGTGTCTTTGGGGAGTTGCTGCATGTGGCATTTTTTATTATCATGCACATGTAAGAGAATTATGATCCTTTGCCGGTGCGAATTTGTTGTTATATTATTTCATTCGTTTGTACATGTATACGAGTCGAAAACAGACGAAACGTCAAAGTTCTCGGCGAGGCACGAACAAAACAGTGATCACAAGCAAACTAGTCCCTCCGTCCAGGCGCATTAACCACATGATCAACAGCGGGTCGGACGCCATTAATTCAGAAGTTGGGAGCGAGGCGAGCGGGGGGGTGGAGGTCAAAGTATCGCTTCCCGATGAGCATGCGCAGTAGACTCTCATGTGTCCCGTCAAGCATGCACGGCGGACAGTTCTCACGCATCATGTCAAGCCTGCACGGCGGACAGCTCGCACGCGTCCCGTCGAGCCTGCGCGGCGGAAAGCTCGCATGCATCCTGTCATCAACCTACAGCTACACGCACGGCACCCCCATATCAAGTACTCCCTCCGTTTCTTTTTAGTTAGCATATAAAATTTGGTCAAATTCAAAGTTTTTAAAGTTTGACTAGCTTTATAGGAAAATTATATAAATGTTTATAATTTAAAATCAATATTATTAGATGCATCGTCAAATTAACTTTCATGCTATATAACCTTAGCATTGTAGATGTTGATATGTTTTTTGTATAAATTTAGTCAAACTATGTTTAGCTTGACTTTGACCAAATCTTATATGCGAAGTAAAAAAACAGAGGGAGTAAAAAAATTGGATGCGTGGCACCAAATGATTATCATACAAGTTTTGTATTTACGGGAATTCAATAAACCAATATTATCAATGATTGCAGCCGAGCTATCATGCCTAAATGTTTCTAATGCATTCACATTCGTATGAAAGGGGCCCTAGAAAACTCAATTAATGTATAAAAAGGGCCGAATTGGTGCACTAGAGGACACATTGAATGTAGTTTTGTCACCAAAGGTGACATGTTCCCTATCGAAACCACGAGGTCAAAGCATGTGCTTCTAGTTCAAAATTTGAACTACACATATTAAATCCCTAGAAAACTCAATTAATGTATAAAAGGGGCCGAATTGGTGCACTAGACGACGCATTGAATGTAGTTTCACCAACAAAGGTGGCATGTTCCCTATCGAAATCACAAGGCTTCTTGAATAAGCTTTGGCTTGTAAGATGCATGTCCCAATATTTGTCCCAAATTCGTCAAAAAAAATGCACACCATATATGTGTCATGGCATGACATTGTGTAAGTTTCATGAATTCCTGGCGAGCTTTGGGTTCTCTAGTCTTTGAAACCAGGATTATCAGTGTTTGCAGCCTAGTCACGATACCAAGATGTTTGTAATTTAGTGGCCATCAATGCATGGGATCTAAACATGGACCCAAGGACACGAAATGGTTTTTAATCCATTTTGGTGCCCTGGTGCCCATGCTTGTAATTCAAACTTGAGTTATTCACATTAAGTGCATGCCTAGAAAACTCAAATGTCGTTTCGACCACAAAGGCGACATGTTCCGTATCGAAACCACCATGCTTCTCGTGGCAAGCTCCAATTTGTAAGAGGTTTGTCCCAAAACTTGTCCCAGACTGGTCAAAAAATTACCATGTCCTATAAGTGTCGTGTCGACACCCCGGTTTCAATAATTTCAGACGAGTTACAAATTTATGGGGATTTAAAAGCAATGTTTCTCAACGTTTGCATCCTAGTTATGATGCCGAGATGTTTTTAATCATTGCATGGGACCTAAATAGGGACCCAAGGACATATAAATGATTTTGTAACCCATTTTGGTGCCCTGGAGCATGTGCTTGTAGTTCAAATTTGAATTATGCAAATTAAATGGATATAGAAAAGCTCAATTAATGTATAAAGGGCCCCAAACGAGCCGTAAATAATTCCACATTGTAGCATTGCACTTGTATTAGTCTATGTTGCATGTAGAAATAATATCAACGCAAGAAGAGACATCGAATGTCGTTCCCTCCACAGAGGTGACATGTTCCGTATCGAAACCACGATGGTTCTTGAGAGAAGTTTTGGTGTGCAAGAGACTTGTCCCAAATTGGACAAAAAATTATCATGTCGTATAAGTGCCGTGTCATGACACCAGGGTAAGTTTCAAGAATTTCAGACGAGGTTTGGATTTATGATGATTTAAAAGCCAAGTTTCTCAATGTTTGTGGCCTCGTCATGACTCCGAGATGTTTGTAATACATTCACGTTCATTGCATGGGACCTAAACAAGGAACCCAAGGACACAAATATCTTTTTTCAACCCATTTTGGTGACATGAAGCATGTTCTTTTAGTTCAAATTTGAATTATGCACATTAAATGTCTAGAAACTTAATTAGTGTAGTATACAAAAAACTAAACGAAACATGAATAATTTAAAGCAGTTCTATACGCCCGTCTGAAGCTCATGCGTGTGTAAGCACGATGTGCCCGTGTCGTGCTAGCTCGAGCTTCCTTCTTTCATAAGTTATCCAATTTGTATTAAAATGATGTTCTATCCAAACACGCTTCTCCCGCCACTCCCCCAATCGGTCTCCCGCCACTCCCCCAATCGGTTTCCCGCTGAAGCGCCGGCCCCATCATCAACCTTATGAACGAGGAGGACAAGACGAAGCAGGCCGGAGAGCACGCAAAAGCGGCATCGCACCATCGAGCATGAACGAGACGTCATCATCAGCCCCCATGCCACCATCGCGCACGGTTTCTAGAACTACCAGAAACGTCTGCGATACGTATCTGGTCCCACCAGGTGCCCATTGGTGCACGCCTTGTAAATGATAGGAGGCAACTCTTACCAGCAAGATGCAGCTTCCCAGCTCGTACCGAGTCGAATGGAACTCGGAAGTTAAGCGTGCTTTTGGTGGAGTAGTCAAGGATGGGTGACCGGTTGGGAAGTTGCTAGATTTTAAGGTTCATTTAGGCGGTGTGATACGATCACTATAGGCATAAATAAAATGCCTGTAGTGATATGTCATTCCGGCTAAATGAATCTTGAGATCCTTGTTTTGAAAATATCCATGATTTTCTTTTGCTATTTTGAAAATGTCAAGGATCGATGACGTGTGTGTCTGTGTGTCTGTGAACCAATGCCTGTGTCTGGACCATGTGCCTACATTGTGCGGTTTCCGACGACAAACCTATCGGTGGGCCCTTAGGGTCTGTCATGCCTTTTACTGACAACGCTCGAAGGCCAGTTCCTTGTTTTGAAAATATCCATGATTTTCTTTTGCTGTTTTGAAAATGTCAAGGATCGATGACGCGCGCGCGCGCGCGTGTGTGTGTGTGTGTGTGTGTGTGCAAATGCCTGTGTGTGGACCATGTGCCTACATTGTGCGGTTTCTGACGACAAACCTAACGGTGGGCCCTTAGGGTCTATCATGCCTTTTACTAACAACGCTCGAAGGCCAGATCCTTGTTTTGAAAATATCCATGATTTTCTTTTGCTGTTTTGAAAATGTCAAGGATCGATGATGTGTGTGTGTGTGTGTGTGTGTGTGTGTGAACCAATGCCTGTGTGGGGACCATGTGCCTACATTGTGTGGTTTCCGACGACAAACCTATCGGTGGGCCCTTAGGGTCTGTCATGCCGTTTACTGGCAACGCTAGAAGGCCAAGGATGGGTGACGATGTGTGTGTGTGTGTGCGCGCGCACGAGAGCACGCACGCGCGCGTGTGTGTGTGCGTGCGTGTGTGTGTGTGCACGTGTGTGTGTGTGTGTGCGCGCGCGTATGCGTGTGTGTGTGTGTGTGTGTGTGAACCCATGCCCGTGTGTGGACCATGTGCCTACATTGTGCGGTTTTCGACGACAAACCTATCGGTGGGCCCTTAGGGTCTGTCATGCCTTTTACTGACAACGCTGGAAGGTCAAGGATGGGTGACGGTGTGTGTGTGTGCGTGTGCGTGCGTGCGTGTGCGCGTGTGTGTGGGTGTGGGTGTGGGTGTGTGGGTGTGTGTGTGTGTGTGTGTGTGTGTGTGTGTGTGTTTGTGTGGACCATGCATGCCTCCATTGTGCGGTTTTCGACGACACGCTTATATATCGATGGGCCGCTATATATCATCCATTTGACTGACAACGCTGGAACGTCACCCGGCTACGTGTCATGTGTGTGTGGGGGTGGGAGTGGGGGGAGGGGAACAATATATATACGTCCATAATGACCTAGCTAGGTAGTATATATATAACCGATCTTAAGGGGGTATATATGTCCAGTTATCTCAGCTAGGTGCATGCCACATCATAGCTAGTGTTGTGCATTGTGTATTAATTGAAACACCGGACCACACCATTTTCGCATATACATTTGGCCATATGCAGGGGGATGGTGTTCTTCTAGCCGCTCAGCTGATCTTCGACGACGCGCCAACTCGTGGGACCGCGCTATCTATATATCCCTCTTGTCCGACAATAATATGTGATGGTTTGGCCAAATTAAGGTATAAATTCTCTTGGTTGTCTTACGAAAAGTCAGACATGGATAAATGTGTGACAAAGTTTGAACCAGGTCATGTGTTCATTGGACCCCATCCTCCGGCACATAGTGTAGGGGGCAACGCCCTACGTTTGTCATGAAACCCTTTTCTGTCACGTTGGACATTTTTAGGCATGCACATATACAGCATGTGCCACACATTAAAGTTGCGCATTGCGAATTTAAACATGACAACACCATGTTCGTGCATATATATATACTTCATCCATTCCTAAATACAAGTCTTTTTTAGAGATTTCACTACGAACTACATATATGTATATGTATATATATACGTACTTTAGAGTGTAGATTCACTTATTTTGCTCCGTACATATATAGTTAGTACTAGAATCTCTAAAAATATTTTTTTTAAACTCTAAAAAGACTTATATTTAGGAACGGAGGGAGTATACATTTGGGCCACTAGCGGGCGTGGTTGTGTTTTGACCCTCTCTTGTGTTTTGTTTTTGTCGTTTATCCCAAAGATGCTAGTATTATGTAAAATAGCAAACGAAACTGACGAAATAACCGTATGCGATTGTATCCCCAACAGGCGTGAGTGTGCTACTCTAACCGTGTGTGACGCCCGTACACAGCAAAATCGGCCTTGCCTAGTGGTGGCAAACGCAAGCGTCAGCTAGTGCAAAGGGGTAATATGCACAGTAAAAACCCAAACCCGACTGCGACCTATAAAAGATCTCGCTGGCGGTGGCTAACAGCTAATTTTTCTGCCGATAGCTCGCCACCACCACCACACACACACCAAATGGAACCGGTTCACAACCATGGGGATGTGCATGGCGCCGTCCTGATAGTGTTGGATGACGACGTGATAGAGGATTCTGACGCGTTGGCCGCCATGGCGAGCAACGGCAAACAGCCAGCTGTCGCGGCCGCCGACGACGGGATAAAGGAGTCCGACGCGTTGTCCTCCATGTCAGTCAACGGTCAACCGTCATCTGCCGCGGCCGACGACGACGACGACCCCGAGTTTCAGCGTCGGATGCAGATGGCCATCGCTCTGTCCGTCTAGGAATCGGTCCTCGATGCGTTCCTGCGCGACGAGGACGAGCGCCGTCTCAGTGTCGGTGTGGAACAATCTATCGCATCTGCGGATGCCATCCGCAATGCAGCTAGGGATCTGAAGCGGCAGAAATGGCGGGAGAGTGCGAAGAGGAAGCGGAACCCGGATCAGGCCGCTGCATGCCTCTCGGCCGCGTTGGAGGCCAGTGCAGGCCTTACAGCTGCGGCGGCAGCCCTGGCAACAACGGCCACGGCGACCAGGGACGCGGCTCTAGTGAGAGCGGCGCCCATCTGTATCCCGATGGCCCACGTGGACGCCACGACATCTTCGTCGACAGCGGCAGACCCGGCGAGAGGCGCCGCGGTCGCTCCGACTGAGGTAGCCCCGCCGGTCTCCGCCGTGGAACCAGTGGAGCTCATCAACTTGACAAGCTCCTCTGAATACTCGTTCTGAGCTGAGGAAGGTCATGACGATGGTGAAGGCACGGTGTTTGTATGCATCCATGGCGTAGTGAATATTTTGTGCAGTTCATCTTCATGTAAATTGATGAACTGTTTGTAATCCGCTGCAAAATAAGGCATTTTGTGGTGAAAATTTGCCAAATGTTTGTGTCATCTGTTTGTGGGCATGTGGAAATTTAGGATGAATTTCACGTCTGTGACTGAAATTGAGGATGAACCGTGTGAGATGAACCCGCCTTGAGAAATCTCAGAAAGAGCTACCCGCCTTGAGCGATGCAAAAATTCATGGTATCGTGGCACGGCATTTCGTTACAGCGTACAAACTTTATTATGTTAGGACCGTGTGCGATCTTGGTTGCTCCCGCCCAGTTCCTTTACCAAAATTTAAGTGGAAGCGGTATTTCAACTGCATGCCGCCCTTCCTCGTCCACCGCACCGACCCTATAGTAAATTTTCAGCTGCCGAGGCATTTCAACCATCGCCATCCCTCGTCCTCCACCATCTCCACCCACACCATTACTACTAAATTTTTTAACAGCAGCGGCAAATCCGCAACCCCCCCCCCGGTCCACACAACACCCCCCTCCCCCTTACTCCCCCGCTTGAACTCTAGCTCACCCCCGCCGCCGCCTTCCACCACCAACCTCAGCTGGTCTGCCCGTACCTCATAGCTAAACAGGTTCAGTGTCCCCACCGATCCACATACACCATCGCCGCCCTGATTTTTTAGATGAGGCCGGCGGTGTCCCTTTCCCCCAGATTCCCATCCCGTACTCCAGAGAGTCGTAGCCTAATCAGCCCGACCACATCTCCCGTGGATCTCGAGGAGTGTACGAGCAAAAAGAGGTCTATCATGGCCTCTCCGCCATACGCTGGCGAGGTGGGCACCGTCCGCGCTGACCCTTCGATCCCGGACGAACACCTCGCCGCGGGAGCTGGTGAGGACAATGCCTACGTTGCCATGCCGAAGGCTTCAAGTCTGCGGGCTCGCGTATTCCTGTATCAGGAGAGCCGGCTACAACATCACCGGCTTCACTCGGGCCATGTCACAAGTTAAGTGGTCCACCGGCAACGCCTCTGGTTCAACTGCCGTCGATCTCTTCAAAGGCCCCGCCGCTGATCTCCTCCGCCTCGCGGTCATGGATTTGCGATCCTTCTACGCCATCGAGCCCCTTTTGTCATTTCTGAAGGAAACGTTCTACGGCGGTGGCTTGGGATCCTTAGCTCGAAAGTCAGATCTCATCCACCAAGATAATGGCACACACTACGGTTGTTACAAGGGGAAACGTCCCATCTGCGACATCAAGGAGCGCACCTGGGCACCTCATATCCCAAGTGGAAGGAGCCCATCCATGACAAGTGAGGCAACATCCTGTGAGCAAATCATACCTTTTCTAGCTAGCCATCTCGTACCCATTGTTGTAGTAGCTTTTGCCATGCGATAATCATGCAGTGTTTAATTGAGCATTTGTCCAGTTGTCTAGCAGATGCCTTGCTTTTATGTATCTGGTTGTTAGGTTGATTGCATTGAGTATTTCTCCAGTTTTCAATGGCTATAGTTGGTTGTTACAGTGAGCATGAATGCCTTAATTCTTTCAGTTATTCACAATGTGATGTTCATTATGTGCAAGTATGAACTGTGCAGTTCAATTTCATCAATACCACCTGTTATGCCTGGTGTTGTTAACATGTGCCCTTAACTCCCGCTTTAAACATTTATGCCTTTTTTCTCTGAATTTGGTTGCCAGGTTGGTTGCAGTGAGCAATTGTCTAGTTTTCAAGCAGATGCCTTGCTTTTCTGTATCTGGTTGTTAGGTTGATTGCAGTGATCATTTGTCTAGTTTTCAAGCAGACGCCTTGCTTTTCGTTATCTGGTTGTTAGGTTGGTTCATTGAGCATTTGTCCAGTATCAAATGGCGATATTTGGTTGTTATAGTGAGCATATATGCCTTGTTTATTTCAAGCAGATACCTCGTATACTTGGTTGATGTTAAGCCTGTTGTACTTATCATGACTTTACATGTACTTGCACAGGACAACAATGGGAGTGGCCAACGTTTTCCACCGAGGTTCTTTTCATCCCTCCGCTTATACTCCATCTGTTCCATCATGTAGTGCATATAGATTTTTGTGATGTATCTACATATACCATCTAAAATGTGTACAATATGAAATTTTGTGATGTGTCTAATGAAATGGAATTGCAATTCTAGATGTAATTGTTTTTCTCTACAAACGTGGTCAAGGTAAGTAAATGTTGACTTCTCAAAATGTTTATAGGCAACACATTGTGGAACTGATGGAGTAATATATTACACCATTCTGCAACTGCATTTTAGCTTCTAATATCGGCTTCTTGCTTGTAGGTACATATGTCTTAGGTAAAGATCCATTCCTGGACCCTTTTTGCGTGTGGGCAATGAAATATTCATGAACCAGCATCAAGTGAGGAAACTGAAAATGATTGTTAGGGAAAAGAGACGAACAATGCCAATTAGACTATTTGTTTACGCTCTATCCAACACAACAGTGAGCTGTAGGATGATAACTACGAACTCTGTAGGCTTCTATTAGTACTGCCCATAATGAGTTGTCACACAATAATGTTTGAATCTTTTTCTTTTGCAGTGGTTCCCAAAGCAGTTTACTCAAGATTACCTCGTAAAGTACATGATTACTGGACATGCAATGAAGGTTAAAATATATCATCGAGACTACAATGAGCATCGAGAAGTCATAATGAAGACAGTGAAGGATGGGCGGGCGGCCATCACTAGGGGCTGGCCTAGAGTCGTTCGAGCGTTAGGCATGGAGGAGGGCATAATATGGGCATTCCGCTTCACCTTCTCCAGCAACCAGAGTGTCTTTCGTCTCTCTCTTTACCGTCTTTAATACAACCATGGTTCCATCATTCTTTATTTGTCCCTTCTGTAGTTTTTCTTTATTTTGAGAATTGATGCTTATGTAGTTCTTGAGTATATGTACATGTGAATCGAATTATGCATTCATTCTTAAACCAACATTTAAACATGATTCGATATGAAATACATGAATTCCTACTTTCAAATGTAAATATGTGAATTATAAACAAAGGTATTTAATTAGGGGCAAATCATGCTCTGCAGGCCATTACAATGCACACGGTTTTAGAAAGCAAAACGTCTGCGATCAACTTCAACATCACACACGTTTCTCCATTTGCGGCATGTGCGATGAGTCTCGCCTTCGCACACGGTCAGACGAGAAAGAACGTGTGAGACTAATGACACCAGCGTTTGTGCTAGTCTCCTTATCACACACGATTTGGTATTTTGAACTGTGTATGATATCGTGCCCATCATAAACGTTGGTCAAAGAAGAACGCGTGCGATAGGCCTTCATCTGACACAGTTAGTCTGGATGACACGTTTGGGAAGTATGGATCACACGTTTGGGATGTTTTGTAAATCACAAACGTTTATCAAAAACGTCGCGTGTGGGATAGATTCAACCTTCGCATACGGTTTTATAATGACAAACGTATGCACTCTTATATCATATCACAGACGGTCATAGTGGAACTAAATGTATGTGATAGCCCCCTTGTCATACACGCTTTATAATTGTGAACTGTTTGCGATTCGGTGCACATCATAAACGGCGCGCCACAGAATAGCGCGTGCGATGTTAGTGTGATCTCACACGAGTTGCAAGGATGAACCGTATGGGAAATACACCATATCTCAAACGATTGCCCGGTGACCCTTGTTTGTGATAGATGCGGACATCCCATATGCTTAGTTTTGCCAAATGTTTGCGTTCGTTGGCCACCATCGCCGACGGTTTTGCCGTGTTGTGTGGGATGGACCCCCCCCCTATCGCCCACACATGCAAGGCGATGGTTTACAACTATGTCGCGGAAAGGGGTTAAAAACTGTTTGTATAGCACATCGCTGCACCAGTGCTCTTTGCCTCTCTAGGGTTTGCAAAAAAATGCTTCAACCTTGGAATTATAGGCAAGTACCAAACAGCCTTGAACGGGATTCCTGTCGCGATCTCTTTGTCCATTTTGTACTTGTCCTTTGCTCTCATGCGCTTGTATCGTGTGTTCTTGCATGTGCGACATGAACGCAAATCTTTGTAATCACTGCGGTACAACATACAATCATTCACACAGGCGTGTATTTTCTGGACTTCAAGTTCCATTGGACAAACAATTTTCCTCGCTTCGTTCATGCTTTTGGGGAGCACATTATCTTCTGGAAGCATGTCTTTGAAAAGATTCAACAACTATGTGAAGGCCTTGTTTGATAGACCGCTTTCTGCTTTAAATCTGAGAAGCGTCAGTGTGACACTCAACTTGGAATATTTCTTTTTGCAACCTGGATACAAATCTTTCTTGGAGGCCGCATCAATGCTTGGCAGCTCCTTGTACCCGGCTATATCTTTTTCTAGGCCCTGGAAATCTGCAATTATAGCAGCAAAATCTGGCATATCATCAAGGTCAGTGTTGTGTGCTTCACACTCTTGGTTTTTCTTTGAGTTTTTTGGCATGCCAGTCTTCTGTCTGTATCTTGACGTCTGAGCCCCGAGGTTAAATTCATCACCCATGCGACTCTGATCGGGGTTTGACACCTCGCCGACAGGCAGGTTATTACCTTCATCCATTACCGGCTCTTCACCTTGTTTAGTCCATCTTGTGTATCCACCCATGAATCCCCTTTTGTATAAGTGTAACTCGACATCATCAATTGGAAGTGACACCGTATTGCTACAATCCTTGCATGGACAGAGGATGTAATATTCTTTGCAAATTCTCTTCTTTGTCCATTCAGCCAAAGCCATGAAATCCTTCACGCCATCCCTATACCTTGAGCTTGTCCGATTCCCCATCCATTCAGATCGTTCCATCTGCACACGTTGCATCCTTAATGCATGCACAAACATGGGTGAATAAATCACAAGATTTTATTTTCAAAATTTATGGAGGGTGTTGCATAATATTACCCAGCCGTGCAATGACACTAATCATCTAGTCAATTTACACGCATCATCAATAGTGCCATTATATGAATTTAATACCTTAATTAGGCCACTCAAGGAAAAGAATACCTTAATTGATTAGCAGCGGCACGGTGAGACAGCAGGGTCGAGGAGCAGAGCTTAGCGGGGCACCTGCTTGTAGTTCAGGCTCCACTATCCCGCCTACGACTGCGAGGGACGTGCTCCAGTCACGCCGGCGCCGACCACAAGGATTCAGCTCCTCCTATATCTCCCGCCGCCGACCGAGGATTGACCTCCTATCATGCCGCCACCGCCGACCGACCGAGGATGGACTCCCTATAACGCCGACGCCGCCGACCGACTGGGGATTGACCTCCTATCCGTCAGCCGCTGCCTCCGTCACCGCCGACATTTCTATCAGCATAACGTTTTTTTAGGGTTTCTGGAGAGCGGCTGTTTACCACACCCATATGTACTGGGAAGCACATCACAAACGGTCATGTTACGGAAACCGTGTATCATGCACGTTTCCATCTCACACGATTTGATTTGGAAAATCGTGTGTTGTATACAACAGAATGCGATAAATAGTTCCCCCGACCGTTATCATCAGATCCCCATAGTTTCCCCGTCTTCCCCAAATCCCTAAATAGCTTCCAAATCCCTAGCGCCCAAATTCCCTAGCGTGGCGCTAACATTGGGGAAATGCGGGCGAGTTGTGCTGATGGTTTCAGTGCGGCTGCACCAGTTCGTACAATCGCTCTTGGCAGCGCCATTGGCGGCGCAACCATGACGGCGGTCACCGCCGAGCACTTGCCTAAGGTCACAAGGAGGCCGGTGTACTACGGATCTGAATCGTCTTGTCAGGTCCCAATCATTCCTCATCTTTTTAGCATGACCAAAGCAAGCAGCTCACTCAGCCCCCCCCCCCACACACACACACAGGAAATCGATCAAATGCCGGATCCAGAGTTTGACTCCAGCAGACTCCCGCAACATGAGTTCGATTCCGAGTTTTGCGCCACCAAGAAGTACCAAAAGCTGAGTTGTGTGCACGGACACACTCCTGCTCGATGTGTATGCACGAAGGGATTCGACATTGGCAGACGGTTTCTCGGTTGCCCCTTAGGTTAGTGATAAGTTCATGCCTTAAGTTCAGTTAATGCCCCCACTCATCCTGATTATTTAACATTCGCGTGATAAGTTCATGCCTTAAGTTCAGTTAATGCCCCCACTCATCCTGATTATTTAACATTCGCAGGGATATGAGGCTTGCGCCTTTGTTAACTGGCTGGATGATGAATGGCATGGGAGGGCTCGGAGTGTTATCACCAAACTTGCATAAGATAACGTAAAGCTGAAGAAGAAACTGACTAATCTGGAGTGTACAATCACTACGATGAAGCAAGAAAGAATCAATCACAGACAACAGATGAAAGCAAGAGACAAGAAGGAACTAGCATGTGTAGTTGTAGTTGACGCATTAGCCATCTTCTATGCACTGTTTGCAATCATCAGTAAGGGTTTTGTTTGATTATTAATGGCTACATCAATAAGCAGAGCTCATCTATTGCTTACCAACTGTCCTATGTTAAATGCTTACTATTTCACACTCGTTGTGTTTCATATAAGCGTGTGGGTAGTTAAACAAAGCATCTAGCAAACCGTGTGAACTCCTAAAATGTACACATGTGAAACATTTGGCATATTGAGAACTGCACAATAGCGGGAATTTAGAGCGACGTGCCGGGTGCATACAATTTCGGTTGATTATATCGGAATTCTAACCGCGTGCCAAGGCGCCACTATAATCTGTCAATCCCCCGCTTCAATTGCCATTCCTCTTGTCTTCTCACCACGCTTCAGTTGCCACCATCTTCATCGTCTCGGTCGGCCACTCACACTTCCACACACTCTGCAATCTCGCTTTCTCGCCGGTTGTTTAATTATGTAGCGCAGCAATGTCGAGCGACAGCGAGGACGACAGTTCTGCCAGTCTGGGGTCAACCACAAAATCATCGCGCTCGTCTTCCATGAGTCTGGCATCAAGCGCTGACCTCCATTTTATCCGGCTCATGGAAGGGCCGCCGCCACCGGAGTCATCGGACGACGACCAGACGGACGAGGAGCCGCCGAAGGACGAACAAGACGACAACGATGAGGAGGAGGAGGAATGGTCGGACAAGGAGGAGGACGACGAGGAGCCACCGAAGGATGAAGAAGATGACGACGATGAGGAGGAGGAGGAATGGTCGAACAAGGAGGATGACGACAAGGACATCAACGACGATGGCGATGAAAATCCAGCGGTCAGCGGCAAGAAGCGTCCACGTCAAGACGATGGCGCGGGGCCATCTAACAACAACAAGAAGAAGTAAAACAGACTGTACTCCTTAAATCTTTTGTCGTTTTCTCATATTTATTCCTTAACTATGTCTACCCTCTCGATCTCATCACAAACGGTTAAGAATACAGATTCGTCAGTGATCATTCACAATATCGCACACATTTGGTTTCTTGAATTGTGTGCCCTGTCGAGCACCCAATTCAGAACAACAAATCGTATGTGTTGTCCAGAATTATAGCACACAGTTCTAATTATCGAACTGTTTGCATCCTATCACACACACCTTGTTACGCCGAACTGTTTGTGTTCTTCCGTATCATCGCAAACAGTTCATCTAAGGGACCTGTATGCCGTACATCACACACATCTATGTTTGATTAACCGTTTGTGCCATTTTGCCTCATCACAAACGGTTCTTAAAAGTCAACTTTCTGCCGTAGATCGCACACGCAAATATTTTCTGAATCATATTTGATGGATCCTCCATCGCACACAGTTCATGTCATTGGCGACGGAGCTTGAACTATACCGTTTGCGATTCATGCATCACACACAGTTTCATCGAAGGGTCTCTGATTGTAGTGTCGCGTTAGCAGCATCCTGCAGTAGTGTATGCTCCCTTGGAGGTTTTGATAATTCATGACAACATACATTTTCTCTTGGACTAATAGTTTTACCTAGATTATTTCAGATAAAGTCCACAGGGTGAATTGGCTGGAATGTGTGGAGAATCCCCAAAGAAAGAAGAAGAAGGAAAGGAATAGGATTGGCAAGGCATCAAGCATCAAGACTCTACCTTTTGCATTATGTGAGAAATCGCATTTGAGTCCATAGGAAAGCCAATACTATTACAAGGGGGTGAGGTATCCATGATGATCTAGTTGCTCAAGTGCTTAGAGTTAGCCACCAAAAATACCCATGAAATTCTCCCTCAAAATACTCTCTCTAAACCCTACCACTCAAATTCGGTGCCACCAATATTTCCATTTCAGCCCCACCGAGTTTCACCCTAGACAGATCCTAAGCCAAACCCTAAGGTCCCGGTGACACCAAGCTTCCTTTCGGTGAAACCAAAATCAGTGACCAACTTTCGAGTATCCTATTTCTAAGAATCAGAATTTCTGAGTTTTAGGAATCGGTCTGACCGAGCTTTGGTAACTGCCTAGGTTAGCCAAATCGGACCCATCGAGATTTATATATTGGTTTCACCGAAATGCCAAAAGTTGCCACATTTTGCACTAGTCGGTGCAAACGAGTTTTTGCTTCGGTTTCACTGAGTTGGGAAATAATGTTGTAACGGTTGGATTTTTGGAGAAGCCTATATTTACCCCTCCACCTGCCTCTCGCTCGTAGTGGAAGCACTCAGAACAGACCAACACTTGCCCCATCCATTTTCTGAGAGAGAGGCACCTACTCATGTGTTGAGATCAGGATCTTCCACTCCAACCATATGAATCTTGATTTCTAGCCTCCCCAAGTTGCTTTCCATCTAATCAACCTCTTCTACCAAGCCAAATCAACGAGAGAGTGATTGTGTGTTGAGGAGACTATCTTCTGAAGCACAAGAGCAAGGAGTTCATCATTCTTATCACATCTATTACCTTTTGGAGAGTGGTGTCTCCTAGATTGGTTAGGTTTCGCTTGGGAGCCTCTGTCTTCGTGTGTGGAGATGAACCAAGAAGTTTGTAAGGACAAGGAGATCGCCCACTTCATGAAGATCTACCTTGAGTGAGGCTAGTCCTTCGTGGATGTAAGCCGTGATGGAATAGACAAGGTTGCTACTTTGTGGACCCTTATGGGTGGAGCCCTCCGTGGACTCTCGCGACCGCTACCCTCTGTGGGTTGAAGTCTCCATCAACGTGGACGTACGATATCACCACCTATCGGAACCATGGGAAAAATCTTCGTGACTCCAATTGCGTTTGATCTCCTCTTCCCTACTCTTACTTACATGTGATTGTCTTTACTTTCCGCTGCTATACTCGTTGACTTGCATGTGTAGGGTGTGCTAGACTTGTTAGTATTGCTAAAATCTGCCAACCATTAAAATTGGGAAAAGGTTAGGTTTTTTATTTTGTCAAGTAGCCTATTCACCTCCCCCCCCTCTAGATGTACCTTCTCGATCCCACAATTGGTATCAGAGCTTTGGTCTCCATAGCTTTGGTTTTATCACCATTGGAGGAAGATGGATCTGTCTAGTTTGGGGAGGCTTAGTTGTAGAGTGCCTATTCTCGATGAGGAGTACTATAGTCAATGGAAAGATGAGATGCTTGATCTATTCAGTGAATTCCATTTGAGCAAGTATGTTAAGAGCCCTTATGTGCCTCCCATTGATCCCTTACACCCCTCACACGAAGAAGAAATTGACATGCTTCGTAATCTTAGAACTATTAATCTTATCATTAGAGTATTGCCAAGAATTGTGTTTGATCAAATGAGAAACTTTGAGTGTGCTTATACTTTGTGGAATGATTTAGAGAAAAGATATCCAAACTACTCTTTGAAAAATCTTGATGTCATTCTCCATAAAACTATTGCATTTCACAAGATGAAACCTAGTGATCGTAATTTTGATGATTATCTCTTTGAGCTTAGAGATCTCATGCGCGCTAAAGGAGATGTCATAACTATTAACAACATCATTGTTGAAGCCTTCCGCATTCATAATCTTGAACATTGTCAAGGTCAAAACTCTAACAAAACTCTTGATTCTTATGATGAAGATATTCCATTTGATGATGAAAATGTGGAATATGGCTACTATGATGAAGATTAGTTGTTTGACATCGAATATGAGAAGAGTATGAAGAATCTATATCTCATTGCGAACTTTAAAGATTACATGTCCAGAGGAAAAGAGTGGATTCTCGACAATGGATGCACCGATCACATGACCGGAGATAGAGACATGTTTCAAGAGATCACACCAAACCATGGACCACGGAGGTATGTGACTTTTGGAGACAACTCCAAGGTAAGGTACTCAGTCTTGCTAAGGTGGCCATATCTCATGATAGCTCCATTCAAAATTCCATGCTTGTTGAATCCCTTTTCTACAATCTTCTTTCCGTATCTAGACTAGCTGACTTTGGTTTCAATGTGCTATTTACTAAAGTTGATTGCCAAGTGTTTCGTCAAGATAATCATAGCATGGTATTTACCGGTTTTCGTAGAGGTGATCTATACATTGTTGATTTCACTAAGAGATCCAAACCTCGTACTTGTCTTATTGCAAAATCTTCAAAAGGTTGGCTTTGGCATAGAAGGCTAGGACATTTTGGTATGCGTAATCTACACAAGCTCATCAAAGGTGATCATATACTTGGTGTTAAATATGTTATCTTTGACAAAAATAGACCTTGTAGTGCTTGTCAAGCAGGAAAACAAGTGGGTGGAAGTCATCCCGTAAAGAACATCATGACTACTAGGAGACGACTTGAGTTGCTTCATATGGATCTCTTTGGTCCCAATGCTTACAAGAGCCTCGGTGGAAATTCCTTTGGTCTAGTTATTGTTGATGATTTTTCCAGATTTACATGGGTATTCTTTCTTGATGACAAGTCGCAGGTGCAAAAGATCTTCAAGAACTTCGCTCACAAGGCCCAAAATCAATTTGAAGTGAAGATCAAGAAAGTTCAGAGCGACAACAGATCGGAGTTCAAGAATACAATGTGGATACCTTTCTTGACGAAGAAGGGATTTCACATGAGTTCTTGGCTACGTACACACCTCAACAAAATTGAGTCGTTGAGAGGAAGAACCGGACTCTTATAGATAAAGCTAGAATGATGCTCGACGAATACAAGACGCCAAGACACTTTTGGGCGGAAGCCATGGAAACAACTTGTCATGCTACGAACCGACTCTATCTACACAAGATTCTCGGTAAAACGGCATACGAGCTACTCACTCGTAACAAACCCCAAGTTGGATACTTTCGGGTATTCGGCTCAAAGTGCTATATTCTTGATAAGCATCGTCGTTCTAAATTTGCTCCTAAATCCCATGAAGGTTCCCTACTCGATTACGGATCAAACTCACACACTTACCGTGTCTACAACAACTTCACTCGAAACGTTGAAGAGACGGTAGATGTGAAGTTTGATGAATCTAATGGTTCGCAAGTTGAACAATTGCCAAATGATGTAGGAGATAAGGAACCTTCGGAAGCCATTCAAGATTTGTCCATCGTCAAGATTCATCCCATGGAGGTGAAGGAAAGCACTTCACCAACACAAGTGGAAGCTCCTACCTCGCGTCAAGGCGAACCACAAAACGACATGGAGGCATCCACAAGCGGTACACAACAAGATGAAGAGGAGGAATAAGTACATCGTGATGATCCACCACAACCTTCTTCACCACCACCTCAAGGAAACGACACCTTCAACAACAACGAAGAAGAAGATGATGAGGAGGAGGAAGCTCCGCCTGTTGGGGAACGTTGCATGGGAAACAAAAAATTTCCTACGCACATACAAGATCTATCCATGGAGATGAGCATCTCAAAAAGGGGAGATCGTATCCACATACCCTTGTAGATCGCTAAGCGGAAGCGTTAAGAAACGCGATTGATGTAGTCGAACGTCTCCACGATACAAATCACAAGTCGTCCCACGAACTCACGATCAAGTGCCGAACGGACAGCACCTCCGCGTTCAACACATGTACGGCTTGATGACGCCTTCACCTCCTCGATCCAGCGAGCAATGGTGAAGTAGTAGCCCGAGCCCTCCGGCAGCACGACGGCGTGCTGAGGTGGTGGTGGTGACAGCTCAACAGGGCTTTGCCGCGCGATATGAGGAGGAGAAGAACTACGAGGGAGAGAGGGGGCAGCGCCGTAGCACGATCTGGTGTAGCTGCCCCTCTCTCTACCTCTCTATATATAGGGGAAGGGAGGAGGAGGGGCGCTTTAGGGTTTCCTCCTAGGAGCCGGCGGCCAAGGGGTGATGCGGCCAGGGTTTGGGTGCCCCCCCCTAGGCGCCTTGCCTCCCAAGGCAGGGGTGGCCGGCGACGCTAGGGGGTGGGGTCCACCTCCCAGCCGAGTGGGCTGAGGTGGGGCGCAGCGCCCAGCCTCTTGTGGGCTGGTGTGCCCCTCTCCTTGGCCCATGGGGGCCCCCAACACTTGCCGGGACCCCCCGAAACCCCTTTCGGCACTCCGTCGGTTCCCCGGTATGCCCCGGAACACTTCCGAACTCTGATTCCCTTCATCCTATATATCAATCTTCACCTCCGGACCATTCTGGAGTTCCTTGTCACGTCCGAGATCTCATCCGGGACTCCGAACAACCTTCAGTCTCCAACATAATAGCTCGACTATACTTATATCGTCACCAAACGTTAAGTGTGTAGACCCTGCAGGTTCGAGAACTATGCAGACATGACCGAGACACCTCTACGGTCAATAACCAATAGCGGGACTTGGATGCCCATATTGGATCCTACATATTCTACGAAGATCTTTATCGGTTGAACCTCTATGTCAAGGATTCAGTTAATCACGTACGTTATTCCCTTTGTTTATCGGTATGTTACTTGCCCGAGATTCGATCGTCGGTATCTCCATACCTAGTTCAATGTCGTTACCGGCAAGTCTCTTTACTCATTCCGTAACACAAGATACCGTGGCTAACTCTTTAGTCACTTTGCTTGCAAGCTCATTGTGATGTTGTATTACCGAGTGGGCCCTGAGATACCTCTCCGTCACACGGAGTAACAAATCCCAGTCTTGATCCATGTCAACTCAACAGACACCTTCGGAGATACCTGTAGAGCATATTTATAGTCACCCAGTTACGTTGTGACGTTTGATACACACAAGGTACTCCTCCGGTGTCAGTGAGTTACATGATCTCATGGTCATAGGAACACATACTTGACATGCAGAAAACAATAGCAATAAACTGACACAATCATATGCTACGTTCATAGTTTGGGTCTTGTCCATCACATCATTCTCCTAATGATGTGATCCTGTTATCAAATGACAACTCTTGTCCATGGCTAGGAAACCTTGACCATCTTTGATCAACGAGCTAGTCCTCTAGAGGCTCACTAGGGACATGGTGTTATCTATATACCCACACATGTATTTGAGTTTCCATTCAATACAATTTAGCATGGATAATAAACATTTATCATGAACAAGGAAATATAATAATAACCATTTTATTATTGCCTCGAGGGCATATTTCCAACAGTCTCCCACTTGCACTAGAGTCAATAATCTAGCTCACATCACTATGTGATTTATATTATAATGAATCTAGCACCCATACAGTTCTGGTGTTGATCATGTTTCCCTCGTGGAAGAGGCTTAGTCAGCGGATCTGCAATATTTAGATCCGTGTGTACTTTGCAAATACTTATGTCTCCTCCCTCGATGTAATCGCGGATGGAATTCAAGCATCGCTTTATGTGTCTGGTCCTCTTGTGAAACCTTGGTTCCTTGGCTAGAGCAATGGCACCAGTGTTGTCACAGAATAGAGTCATTGGGTCCAGTGCACTGGGCACAACTCCAAGATCCATCATGAACTGCTTCATCCAGACACCTTCCTTCGCCGCCTCCGAGGCAGCTATGTACTCCGCTTCGCATGTAGAATCAGCTAGCACGCTTTGCTTGGAACTGCACCAGCTTACCGCTCCCCCATTGAGAATATATACTTATCCGGTTTGAGACTTAGAGTCATCCGGATCAGTGTCAAAGCTTGCATCGACGTAACCCTTTACGATGAGCTCTTGATCACCTCCCTAAACGAGAAACATTTCCTTAGTCCTTTTCAGGTACTTTAGGATATTCTTGACCGCCATTCAGTGATCCACTCCTAGATTACTTTGAAACCTTCCGGCCATACTTATGGCAAGGCTGACGTCTAGTCTTGTGCATAGCATTGCATACATGATAGAGCCTATGGCTGAAGCATAGGGGATGACACTCATCTTTTCTCTATCCTCTGCAGTCACTGGGCATTGAGTCTTACTCAACTTCACACCTTGTAACACAGGCAAGAACCCTTTCTTGGACTGATCCATTTTGAAATTATTCGAAACTTTATCAAGGTATGTGCTTTGCGAAAGTCCTATTAAGCGTCTTGATCTATATCTATAGATCCTGATGCCTAATATGAAAGCAGCTTCTCCTAGGTCCTTCATTGAAAAACTCTTGTTCAAATATTCCTTTACGCTTTCCAAAAATTCTATATTGTTTCCAATCAGCAATATGTCATCCACAAATAATATTAGAAACACTATAAAGCTCCCACTCACTTTCTTGTAAATACAAACTTCTCCGTAAACTTGTATAAACCCAAACGCTTTGATCACCTCATCAAAACGCTTATTCCAACTCCGAGATGCCTGCACCAGTCCATAAATGGATCGCTAGAGCTTGCAAACTTTGTCATCATTCTCTGGATCGACAAAACCTTCTGGTTGCATCATATACAACTCTTCCTCAAGGAAACCGTTGAGGAACGCTGTTTTGACATCCATCTGCCAAATTTCATAATCGAAAAATGCAGCTATTGCTAACATGATTCTGACGGACTTAAGCATCACTACGGGAGAGAAAGTCTCATCGTAGTCAATTCCTTGAACTTGTGAAAAACCCTTTGCCACAAGTCGAGCTTTATAGACGGTGACATTACCGTCCGCGTCCGTCTTCCTCTTAAAGATCCATTTATTCTGAATGGCCTTTCGCCCTTCAGGTAATACTTCCAAAGTCCACACTTTATTTTCATACATGGATCCTATCTCGGATTTCATGGCCTCTAACCATTCGTCAGAATCCGGGCCCACCATCGCTTCTCCATAGCTCGTAGGTTCATCGTTGTCCAACAACATGACCTCTAAGATAGGGTTACCGTACCATTCAGGAGCAGTACGTGCCCTTGTCGACCTACGAGGTTTGATAGTAACTTGATCCGAAGCTTCATGGTCACTATCATTAGCTTCCTCTTCAACCGATGTAGGTTCCACAGAAACATCTTTCTGCGCTGCGCTACTCTCTGGTTGAAGTGAAGGTTCAAAAACCTCATCAAGTTCTATCTTCCTCCCACTCAATTCTTTTGAGAGAAACTCTTTCTCGAGAAATGACCCGTTCTTAGCGACAAACACTTTTCCTTCGGATCTGAGATAGAAGGTGTACCCAACCGTCTCTTTTCGGTATCCTATGAAGACGCATTTCTCCGCTTTGGGTTCCAGCTTTTCAGGCTGAAGCTTTTTGACATAAGCATCGCATCCCCAAACTTTAAGAAACGACAACTTTGGTTTCTTGCCAAACCACAGTTCATACGGCGTCGTCTCAACGGATTTAGATGGTGCCCTATTTAAAGTGAATGTAGTTGTCTCTAACGCATAACCCCAAAATGATAGTGGCAAATCGGCAAGAGACATCATAGACTGCACCATATCCAATAAGGTTCGATTACGACGTTCGGACACACCATTACGCTGTGGTGTTCCAGGTGGCGTCAATTTTGAAACAATTCCACATTGTCTTAAGTGATTGCCAAACTCATAACTCAGATATTCTCCTCCTCGATCAGATCGTAGGAATTTAATCTTCTTGTTACGATGATTCTCAACTTCACTCTGAAATTGCTTGAACTTTTCAAACGTTTCAGACTTATGTTTCATTAAGTAAATATACCCATATCTACTTAAGTCATCGGTGAAGGTGAGAAAATAACGATATCCACCGCGCGCCTCAATGCTCATTGGAACACACACATCAGTATGTATGATTTCCAATAAGTCACTTGCCCGTTCCATTGTTCCAGAGAACGGGGTCTTAGTCATCTTGCCCATGAGGCATGGTTCACATGTGTCAAGTGATTCAAAATCAAGTGACTCCAAAAGTCCATCAGCATGGAGTTTCTTCATGCGTTTTACACCAATATGATCTAAGCGGCAGTGCCACAAGAAAGTGGTACTATCATTATCAACTCTACATCTTTTGGCATCAATGTTATGAACATGTGTATCATCACTATCGAGATTCAATAAGAATAAACCCCTCACATTGGGTGCATGACCATAAAAGATATTACTCATATAAATAGAACAACCATTATTCTCTGATTTAAATGAGTAACCGTCTCGCAATAAACAAGGTCCAGATATAATGTTCATGCTTAACGCAGGCACTAAATAACAATTATTTAGGTTCATCACTAATCCCGATGGTAATCGAAGAGCGAGCGTGCCGACGGCGATCACATCAACCTTGGAACCATTTCCCACGCGCATCGTTACTTCGTCCTTTGCCAGCCTCCGTCCAATCCGCAGTTCCTGTTTTGAGTTGCAAATGTGAGCAACCGAACCGGTATCAAATACCCAGGCACTACAACGAGAGTTGGTAAGGTACACGTCAATAACATGTATATCATATATACCTTGTTTGGTGTTGGCCGCCTTCTTGTCGGCCAGATACTTGGGGCAGTTTCGCTTCCAGTGGCCAGTACCCTTGCAATGAAAGCACTCAGTTTCTGGCTTGGGTCCAGCCTTGGGTTTCTTCACGGGAGGGGCAACTGCTTTGCCACTCTTCTTGGAGTTACCCTTCTTGCCCTTGCCATTTTTCTTGAAACTAGTGGTTTTATTGACCATCAAGACTTGATGCTCCTTCTGGATTTCAGACTCAGCGACTTTCCGCATCGCAAACAGCTCGGCGACTGACTTGTTCATCCCTTGCATGTTATAGTTCAACACAAAGCTCTTGTAGCTAGGTGACAGTGATTGAAGAACTCTGTCAGTGATCACCTCCGGCGGGAGGGCAATTCCCAACTCAGCCAGACGGTTGGAACACCCAGACATTCTGAGTATGTGCTCACTAACAGACCCGTTCTCCTCCATTTTGCAAGCATAGAATTTATCGAAGGTCTCATACCTCTCGATCCGGGCATTCTTATCAAAGATAAACTTCAACTCCTGGAACATCTCATATGCTCCATGACGTACAAAACGCCTTTGAAGTCCCGGCTCTAAGCCATACAGCATAACACACTGGACTATTGAGTAATCATCCGAACGCGACTACCAGGTGTTTGCAATGTCTGAAGACGACACTGGAGCGGGTGGCTCACCGAGCGGTGCATCAAGGACATAAGCCTTTTGGGAAGCCGTGAGGATAATCCTCAAATTACGGGCCCAGTCTACAAAGTTACTTCCATCATCTTTCAGCTTAGCTTTCTCTAGGAACGCATTGCAATTCAGGGGAACTACTGCACGAGCAAATGATCTACAACATAAAATTTGCAAAGACAACTTAGACTATTGTTCAAGATAATGAGTTTAGTTAATCATATTACTTAAAAACTCCCACTCAAATTGACATCCCTCCAGTTATCCGAGTGCTACATGATCGAAATTCACCAACCCAAGTCCGATCATCACGTGAGATGAGGTGGTTTCAATGGTGAACATCTCCATGTTGATCATATCTACTGTATGACTCATGTTCGACCTTTCGGTCTCTTGTGTTCTGAGGCCATGTCTGTACATGCTAGGCTCGTCAAGTTTAACCCGAGTGTTCCGCATGTGCAACACTGGCTTGCACCCGTTGTATGCGAACGTAGAGTCTATCACACCCGATCATCACGTGGTGTCTCTAAACGACGAACTTTCGCAACGGTGCACACTCGGGGAGAACACAATTTTATCTTGAAATTTTAGTGAGGGATCACCTTATAATACTACCGTCGTCCTAAGCAAAATAAGATGCATAAAGGGATTAACATCACATGCAAATCATAAGTGACATGATATGGCCATGAACTTGTGCTTTTGATCTCCATCTCCAAAGCACCGGCATGATCTCCATCGTCACCGGCATGACACCATGATCTCCATCATCTTGATCTCCATCAATGTGTCGCCATCAGGGTTGTCGCGCCAACCATGCTTCTACTACTATAGTTACCGCTTAGCGATAAAGTAAAGCATTACATAGCGCTTAATGAGTGGCACGCATGCCACATAATTAATTAAAGACAACCCTATGGCTCCAGCCGGTTGCCGTATCAACATGCAAGTTGATATAAACTATTAAAAAACATGATCATCTCATACATCAAATATATATCATCATGTATTTGGCCATATCATATCACAACATACCCTGCAAAAACAAGTTAGACGTCCTCTAATTTGTTGTTGCATGTTTTACGTGGCTGCTATGGGTATCCAGCAAGAACGATTCTTACCTACGCAAAACCAAAACGGTGATATACAAGTTGCTATTTAACCTTCTACAAGGACTGCCTTTGTCGAATCCAATTCAACTAAAGTAGGAGAGACAGACACCCGCCAGCCATCTTATGCAACAAAGTTACATGTCAGTCGATGGAACCGGTCTCATGTACGAGGACATGTAAGGTTGGTCCAGGCCGCTTCATCCCACAATACCGCTGAATCACGAAAATACTAAGGAGGGAAGCAATCTGAATATCAATGCCCACAAACTCCTTTGTGTTCTACTCGTGATCTCATCTACGCATAGACCTAGCTCATGATGCCACCGTTGGGGAACGTTGCATGGGAAACAAAAAAATTCCTACGCACATACAAGATCTATCCATGGAGATGAGCATATACAAGATCTATCCACTCGGCTGGGAGATCGGATCCACAGACCCTTGTAGATCGCTAAGCGGAAGCGTTAAGAAACGCGGTTGATGTAGTCGGACGTCTCCGTGATCCAAATCGCAAGCCGTCCCACGAACTCACGATCAAGTGCCGAACGGACGGCACCTCCGCGTTCGACACACGTACGGCTTGATGACGCCTTCACCTCCTTCATCCAGCGAGCAATGGTGAAGTAGTAGCCCGAGCCCTCCGGCAGCACGACGGCGTGGTGAGGTGGTGGTGATATGAGGAGGAGAAGAACTACGAGGGAGAGAGGTGCAGCGCCGTAGCACGATCTGGTGTAGCTGCCCCTCTCTCTACCTCTCTATATATAGGGGGAAGGGAGAAGGAGGGGCACCCTAGGGGTTCCCCTAGGGGCCGGCGGCCAAGGGGTGGTGCGGCCAGGGTTTGGGTGGCCCCCGTAGGCGCCTTGCCTCCCAAGGCAGGGGTGGCCGGCGGCGCTAGGGGGTGGGGTCCACCTCCCAGCCGAGTGGGCTGAGGTGGGGCGCGGCGCCAAGCCCCTTGTGGGCTGGTGTGCCCCTCTCCTTGGCCCATGGGGCCCCCCAACACTTGCCGGGACCCCCCAAAACCCCTTTCGGCACACCGTCAGTTCCCCGGTATGCCCCGGAACATTTCCGGACTCCGATTCCCTTCATCCTATATATCAATCTTCACCTCCGGACCATTCCGGAGTTCCTCGTCACGTCTGAGATCTCATCCGAGACTCTGAACAACCTTCGGTCACCAACATAATAGCTCGACTATACTTATATCATCACCAAACGTTAAGTGTGTAGACCCTGCGGGTTCGAGAACTATCCAGACATGACCGAGACACCTCTACGGTCAATAACCAATAGCGGGACCTGGATGCCCATATTGGCTCCTACATATTCTACAAAGATCTTTATCGGTTGAACCTCTATGTCAAGGATTCAGTTAATCCCGTACGATGTTCCCTTTGTTTATCGGTATGTTACTTGCCCGAGATTCGATCGTCGGTATCTCCATACCTAGTTCAATCTCGTTACCGTCAAGTCTCTTTACTCGTTCCGTAACACAAGATCCCGTGGCTAAATCTTTAGTCACTTTGCTTGCAAGCTCATTATGATGTTGTATTACCGAGTGGGCCCTGAGATACCTCTCCGTCACACAGAGTAACAAATCCCAGTCTTGATCCATGTCAACTCAACAGACACCTTCGGAGATACCTGTAGAGCATCTTTATAGTCACCTAGTTACGTTGTGACATTTGATACACACAAGGTACTCCTCTGGTGTCAGTGAGTTACATGATCTCATGGTCATAGGAACACATACTTGACATGCAGAAAACAATAGCAATAAACTGACACGATCATATGCTACGTTCATAATTTGGGTCTTGTCCATCACATCATTCTCCTAATGATGTGATCCCGTTATCAAATGACAACTCTTGTCCATGGCTAGGAAACCTTGACCATCTTTGATCAACGAGCTAGTCCTTTAGAGGCTCACTAGGGACATGGTGTTGTCTATATACCCACACATGTATTTGAGTTTCCAATCAATACAATTTAGCATGAATAATAAAAATTTATCATGAACAAGGAAATATAATAATAACCATTTTATTATTGCCTCTAGGACATATTTCCAACACCACCATCCAACAAGAAAAGCTACCATGAGTTCGAGAAAGAATGAACAAGAATCATCCCTTAGAGCAAATATTCGGCGACATACAAACCGGGAGAATCACTCGCTCTGAAACTTTTTTAGCTAACTTTTGTGAGCATTACTCATTTATCTCTAGTATTGAGCCTATGAAGGTGGAAGAAGCACTTGAAGACCCGGATTGGGTGGATGCCATGCACGAAGAGCTACACAGCTTCGAGGGGAATGAAGTGTGGACACTAGTGGAGAAGCCCAAGGACGAGCAAAACATCATTGGAACAAAATGGGTGTTTCGGAACAAGCAAGATGAAGGTGGTCAAGTGGTACGCAACAAGGCACGTCTCGTAGCTCAAGGTTACACTCAAGTCGAAGGTATGGACTACGGTGAGACTTATGCCCCCGTTGCTAGACTTGAAGCAATCCATATACTTCTTGATTATTCCAATCACCATGATATTACTATTTACCAAATGGATATCAAAAGCGCTTTTCTAAATGGTGAAATTGAGGAGGAAGTCTATGTTAAACAACCTCCCGGCTTTTTGAACCCTAAGAAACCTAATCATGTTTCTAAACTTCGTAAAGCTCTCTATGGTCTTAAACAAGCCCACGAGATTGGTACAAATGCTTAACGAAGTTCCTTATAGAAAAGGGTTTTGAAATTGGTAAAATTGATGCAACCTTGTTCAATAAAAGAGTCAACGGTGAATTATTTGTGTGCCAAATTTATGTGGATGATATTATCTTTGGATCTACTAACCCACATTTTAGTGAGAAATTTGGAAGGTTGATTTCCGAGAAATATGAGATGTCTATGATGTGTGAGCTGAAAAAATTTCGTGGTTTGCAAATCAAGCAAAAGAGAGAAGGAACATTTATCTCTCAAACCAAGTATACCAAGGACTTGATCAAGAAGTTCAACATGCAAGAGTGTAAAGGTATGAAAACTCCTATGCCTACTACTGAACATGTTGACCTCACCAAGGAGGACAAACTGGTTGATCAAAAGGTTTATCGATCAATGATTTGTTCATTACTATATCTATGTGCCTCCCGACCCGATATCATGCTTAGTGTGTGCATGTGTGCTCAATATCAAGTCGCTCCTAAAGAGTGTCATCTTAAGGCCATGAAAAGAATTATGAGATACTTGATACATACACCAAACTTTGGCATTTGGTTTCCCAAGGGATCTTCTTTTAACCTTGTTGGCTATTCCGACTCGGATTATGCCGGAGACAAGGTTGATAGAAAATCCATCTCAGGTACTTGTCAATTTCTTGGGAGATCTCTTGTGTCTTGGTCATCCAAGAAACAAAACTCGGTATCTCTATCTACCGCCGAAGCGGAATACATTGCCGCCGGATCATGTTGTGCGCAATTGCTATGGATGACTCAAACTCTTAAGGATTATGGAATCCATGTGAGACATGTTCCATTGTTGTATGACAATGAGAGTGCTATTAAGATTGCTCATAATCACGTGCCACATTCTCTAACTAAACATATTCAAGTTCGTCATCATTTCATTCGTGATCATGTTGGTAAAGGGGACATTAATCTCAAACATGTTCGCACCAACAAACAATTGGTCGATATCTTTACAAAGCCACTTGGTGAGAAAGTGTTTTGTCACTTGAGGGGTGAGTTGAACATCATCGATGCTTCAAACTTTAGCTAGACTCACTCGGATGCGTGCAAGGGCATGAGCTTACATGACTATTCGTTGTTACTATTGAATCGACCTTATCTTATATCTTGGAAATCTATGCTCCCTTGTATTGCATCTAACATTTTGTAGGTACTTGTATGAACTACATTCCACAAGATTGCCAACAACTACAATCAAAAGCAATCTTGTCTTGACCAAGTATCAACAATCCTACTTTGTGATGGAGGAAGAAGACAACACAAACTATATCCTTGACATACATATGCTGAAAACCTCACTATTGTCATTTGGGTATATCTTGCTCTTCCTTGCATGACTAACCCATGTAGGAGGACCTATCTATAAAGAAAAGAAGGATTGCTCCCAACTTAAGATGATCTTCATCAACTTTGACCATCCACAACAAGTCCACCTACACACCATGTTGTCTACATCACTCGAAGGTATGTGCTCATATCCTTGAAGAATCTTTACTCCAACTCATGAGATAAATTAATTCAAAGTGATATGAAAACATCAAAATGCTTAAACGAAAAATGGTAACCCCATTTTGAGCTTAACGATGAGTATGACCTATGATCAAGTATTCTTACTTGGCTCCTAAGTCAATATACTCTAATATAGGTGACCTAGTCACTGACCATCATCTAGATGAAGTTACTTGTTTGTTTCATCTTATAGTTGCATGCTTTCATGGAACCACTCAATCTTCATCTAGTTGAAAATTCCTTGCAAATCTTTTTGAAATTCCTTGCAAATATTTTTGAAAATTCTTTGCAAAATCTTTTAGAATCCATTAAGACTTTCTGAAAATCATTTTCGTCAACAAAATGGTCGAGAATAACATTGCCAAATTTCTGTTTGCAATTTCTGTCTTTCTGAGCTGGGAAAATCGGTTTCACCGATAATGCAGATATACTGCCAAGAGCTTCTTCGGTTCCACCGATATGAAACTCTTCGGCTATACCGATTTTACCCAGAGCCCTAATCTTTCTAGGTTCTACCGATTCACTTTGCCTCAGAGTCACCGACTTTTTTCCATCACTTGTGTTCATTGCTATTTTCTTGACATCTTTAGTCAATGATCGCAATGACCCTTACTCTCAAGGATCCCTTACCCTCTGACCCTTTTTGGAAATTAATGCCAAAGGGGGAGATATATCGAAGCTTATTCTTGTTAAAGGGGGAGAAATATGAAGCTTATGCCTCTCAAGGGGGAGAAATATTCAAGTTCACCCAAAAGGGAGAAACATTACATTAAGGGGGAGAGAGAAGACCAAATTCATACTATCATTTAAGGAGAGAGAATATATGATTTTGTGTTAGACTTGTCTCACCCTACCTACTCCCAATATCTACATGCTAAGATCAGGGGGGAGGAAGACTTACTAATCCATACTTAGGGGAGAAAGTTCTAAATGTTCTTGGAGACATATCAATTTTAAGAAACACTATCTTCTATATGTCTTCCATATCTTGGTACATTTGAATTCTTTTGCATTTGGATGAGAAGAATACTCTTGTGTTTCCTAACATTGTTTTCTCAAGTGTGTTCTCACTATTAAATTTCTCAAGAACTTCAAGGTAAGTATATGCATCATATCCTTGGTCAAGATGATCTCTTGTTTCTTGCACATATTGTTTGCAAGAGTGATTCTTGAACATGGAGACATCTCATTCACTCATGTTTGATGCATATAGCCAAGATACACATGAATAATCATATTCCTTTTACTATGTGTGTGTTCATGCATTCCAAAGGAACTATCCTCTAAAGGGGTTGCACACATTTAGGGGGAGCTTGTCTTAGTTATGTGTTTCTCAAAGCTTTCATATATCTTTGCATATCTAAATTTTAAGCTTTGATTGTATGTTGTCATCAATTACCAAAAAGGGGGAGATTTAAAGCACATATGCTCCCTTGCAGGTTTTGATAATTCATGACAACATACATTGTCTCTTGGACTAATAGTTTTACCTAGATTATTTTAGATAAAGTACACAGAGAGAATTGGCTGGAATGTGTGGAGAATCCCCAAGGAAAGAAGAAGAAGGAAAGGAATAGGATTGGCAAGGCATCAAGCTTCAAGACTCTAGTTTTTGCATTATGTGAGAAATCACATTTGAGTCCATAGGAAAGCCAATACTATTAAAAGGGGATGAGGTATTAATGATGATTTGATTGCTCAAGTGCTTAGAGTTAGCCACCAAAAATACGCATGAAATTCTCCCTCAAAATACTCTGTCTAAACCCTACCACTCAAATTTGGTGCCCACCAATATTTCCATTTCGGCCCCACCAAGTTTCACCCTAGACAAATCCTAAGCCAAACCCTAAGGTCTCGGTGACACCAAGTTTCCTTTCGGTGAAACCGAAATCAGTGACCAACTTTCGGGTATCCTATTTCTAAGTATCGGAATTTCCGAGTTTTAGAAATCGGTCTCACCGAGTTTTGATAACTGCCTAGGTTAGCCAAATCGGACCCACCGAGATTTATATATCGGTCTCATCGAAACGCCAAAAGTTGGCACATTTTGCACTAGTCGGTGCAACCGAGTTTTTGCTTCGGTTTCACCGAGTTGGGCAATAATGTTGTAACGGTTGGATTTTTGGAGATGCCTATATATACCCCTCCACTTACCTCTCACTCATAGTGGAAGCACTCAGAACAGACCAACACTTGCCCCATCCATTTTCTGAGAGAGAACCACCTACTCATGTGTTGAGATCAAGATCTTTCACTCCAACCATATGAATCTTGATTTCTAGCCTCCCCAAGTTGCTTTCCACCCAATCAACCTCTTCTACCAAGCCAAATTTGTGAGAGAGTGATTGTGTGTTGAGGAGACTATCTTTTGAAGCACAAGAGCAAGGAGTTCATCACTCTTACCACATCCATTACCTTTTGGAGAGTGGTGCCTCCTATATTGGTTAGGTGTCGCTTGGGAGCCTCCGTCTTCGTGTGTGGAGTTGAACCAAGAAGTTTGTAAGGGCAAGGATACCGCCTACTTCGTGAAGATCTACCCCGAGTGAGGCTAGTCCTTCATGGACATAAGCCGTAATGGAATAGACGAGGTTGCTACTTTATGGTCCCTTATGGGTGGAGCCCTCCGTGGACTCTTGCAACCGCTACCCTCCGTGGGTTGAAGTCTCCATCAACGTGGACGTACGATAACACCACCTATCGGAACCATGGGAAAAATCTTTGTGTCTCCAATTGCGTTTGATCTCCTCTTCCATACTCTTACTTACATGTGCTTGTCTTTAATTTCCGCTGCTATACTCGTTGACTTGCATGTGTAGGGTGTGCTAGACTTGTTAGTATTGCTAAAATCTGCCAACCATTAAAATTGGGAAAAGGTTAGGTTTTTTATTTTGTCAAGTAGTCTATTCATCCCCCCCTCTAGACGTCCCTTCTCGATCCCACAGGAAGTTTGTCATCGGAATATACAAGCCAAGTTCTATAATGAAAAATTCCCACTAGCATATGAAAATGACAAAACATGACACTCTCTATATGAAAAACATGATGCTTTCTCTAAGCACAAGTATGGAAAAAGTGGTAGTAGCATTGTCCCTTCTCTCTTTTCTCTCATTTTATTTCTTTTTTTTTCTTTTTTTCTTTTTCTTTTCCTTTTTCTTTCTTTCTCCCTTTTTTACTTTTTCTTTTTTCTCTTTTTTTTCTTTTTCTTTATTTTTTTATTTTATTTTTCGTCCGGAGTCTCATCCCGACTTGTGGGGGAATCATTGTCTCCATCATCATTTCCTTAGTGAGACAGTGCTCTAATAATGATAATCATCACACTTTTATTTACTTACAACTCGATATGAAAAACTACTAAACAAGATGACTCTATATGAATGCCTTTGGTAGTGTACCATGATGTGCAATGATCTAGCGTAACATGTAAACAATGACGAATGGTGGCTTTGCCACACATACTATGTCAGCTACATGATCATGCAAAGCAATATGACGATGAACACACAAGTCATATAATGTAACGGTGGAAGTTTCATGGCAATATATCTCGGAATGGCTATGGTAATGACATGATAGGTAGGTATGGTGGCTGTTTTGAGGAATATATAAGGAGGCTTATGTGCAAAAGAGTGTATCTTGTCGCGGGGTTTGGATGCACCGGCAAAACCTGCACCGATCCTCGAGGTGAGAATTGACAATGCACGGTACCGAAGAGGCTAGCAATATGCGGAAGAGTGTGCGTACATCCATGGATTCACATTAGTCGTAAATAACACATATATTTATTGCAAAGCTTTATTAGCTCTCTCGAAGCAAAGTACTACTCGCATGCCCCTAGGGAGGAGGTTGGTAGGAGTTAACCATCACGCGCCCCTGACCTAAACATCACTAGGATTTCAACGAGGAACAATAATGCTCACATATCATCACCATGTCATAACCAATATTTTGATGAACAACAAATTAACACCCTTTAACTATCGATATTTCTACTAATCAACAACCATGCACTCATGCCCTTTCATATTACCACATCAATATCATTAACCCATAACTTCTCTTTTATGTGCTACATGAAGGGTTTGATTATGCACTCCTTGAATACATATTATTTTTGGACTAGTCTTATGACCCATGCAATTTACCGTCACTATTTATTAGACTCTCAAACAAATTTAAGTGAAGCACGAGAGTTCAATTATTTCTATAAAATCTATACACCATAGTGCTCTAAAAGATATAAGTGAAGCACTAGAGCAACTGCTAAGCTCAAAAGATAAGTGAAGCACATAGAGTACTCTAACAAATCATGGTGAACATGTGTCTCTCTCAAGTAGGTGTGTACAGCAAACAATGATTGTGGAAAACTAAAACAAAAGCAAACTATAACATACGACGCTCCAAGCAAAATACATTTCATGTGATGAATAAAAATAGGGACATTTACATTTATGCCCCTAACTGGAACCCACTACTCAGTTTTGCCCCTAGTTTTCGGGTATGCTCAGTTTTGCCCCTCTGCCGTCAAGTCACCTTATAGAAATGCCCTTCCGTGCCTTTACCGTCCGGTCAAAGGGCTTTGACCGTCTGGTGAACAGTATCAAAAAAATCTGAAATTTTGTGGAATCGAAGATACTCAGGTGCGCAAGGTGCGTGCAAATTTTCGTGCTGTTTGGACATTCCAGGAGCTCGTGGCAAAGGAAAAACAGTAAATCTATACTCCTGTGAACAGTAAATTCAAAAAAATAGCAAGAAAATTCAAAAAAAATATGAAATTTTTTGGCATCAAAGAGGCTTGGGTGTGCAAGGTGCTTGCAAGTTTTTGTGATCAAATGACATGCGAGGAGCTCTAGAAAAAAAAATAGTGCATTTTTTCAAAGTTTTTTTCTGAGCCAAATTTTGTTTTTTTCTCCACGAGCTCCTACAATGTTCAAACACAACAAAAATTTGCACACACCTTGCACACCCGAGCATCTTGGATGCCAAAAAATTTCATATTTTTTTGAATTTTCTTGCTATTTTTTTGAATTTACTGTTCACGAGAGTATAGATTTACTGTTTTTCCTTTGCCACGAGCTCCTGGAATGTCCAAACAGCACGGAAATTTGCACGCACCTTGCGCACCTGAGTATCTTCGATCCCACAAAATTTCAGATTTTTTTGATACTGTTCACCAGACGGTCAAAGCCCTTTGACCGGACCGTAAAGGCACGGAAGGGCATTTCTATAAGGTGACTTGATGGCAGAGGGGCAAAACTGAGCATACCCGAAAACTAGGGGCAAAACTGAGTAGTGGGTTCGAGTTAGGGGCAGAACTGGAATTGCCCCATAAAAAGACATACCGATTGACTGGGACGAGAAAGGGGATGCCTTCCGGGGCATCCCCAAGCTTAGACGCTTGAGTCTTCCTAGAATTTTACCTTCGGGTGCCTTGGGAATTCCCAAGCTTAGTCTCTTGTCGCTCCTTATTCCTTCATCCATCGTGATTGCACCAAAAACTTGAAAACTTCAGCACACAAAACTCAATAGAAAACTCATGAGCTCCGTTAGTATGATAGGTAAATCAAAAAAATTAGGTACTGTTATAAATTGATTCATATTTTATTATTGCATAAGGTATTGTATTCTAACTTCTCCATGGCTTATACCCCCCCCCCCCCCCCCCCGGATACAATCCATAGCATCATCAAAACAAGCAAAGTATGTAAGGAAAAATAGAATCTGTCTAAAACACAACAGTCGGTAATTATCTGCGTAAACACCATACTTATGTAACTCAAAAAATTCTAACAAATTAGTACAACCTGGGTAATTTGTATACCAATACTGTGTAAAAAATTCAGACCAAAAATATGTTCTAGTAAAATCATATAAATTCTGCACTGGATGCAAAAGTTTCTGTTTTTGCACAGTATCAATTTTACTTATCATACAAGTCATCCCAAAGGACTTACTTGGCACAAACACTAATTTAAACATAAAAATACAATCATTACAGTAGAAATAATCATTTTATCACATCAAGACATAAAGGAAAAACAAAAATTTAAGATAACTATTGGGTTGCCTCCCAACAAGCGCTATCGTTTTATGCCCCTAGCTAGGCATAATGCATAGTATCAAGTGTTGTCCTTATTGTCGTCTACCTTGCATACCTTAGCGGGGCCCTTTTCAAACCCCGGAGGTTCTTTCCTTTTAACTGTAGCCTCTGAAAGTGTTGTCATTAATTTCTCTAAGGACTCAAGCTTTTTATTAGCAGTGGTAAGGAAAGAGTTCATGCGGATGAAGGCTAGGGCCTAATGTTTTGATAGGTTCATTAATTTTTTGTATCACACTAATATTTTTCTGTAAATCCCCTAACTTCTCTAATATTTGGATCCCTTCATGTGTAAAACAAGATATCTGAGGCAATGGAGGAGTTCCTACCAATCCTTCTACTTTTTCGTACGCAGCGTTGGAGTCCGACTCGATAAAATTTCCTTTTACAGCAAAGTCTAGAACTTGTCTATTAGACATCCCTAGACCTATATAAAAGATACAAAGGAGGATCTTCATATAGTTCTTTATAGTAGTGTTACGATGAGACTCTATTATACGATACCATGCATCTTTCAGATTCTCCGCCTGTTTTTGTTTAAAGTATAGTACTTCAAAATCTGGGGAAACATTAACAGGTAGTCCAGACATTGTAACAAGCAAACAAGTAAATTAGCAAAGATTAAAAAATTGTATTTTTTATTTTTATAGCAAGCAAAATATAATAGAAAAATAAAAAGTAGAACAAGTGAATGATAGTTTGTGAGAAGGTACTTGATAGGAATTTGGTGATGCTCCACGGCAACGGTGCCAGAAATTCTTCTTGCTACTTGTAAACTGCGTTGGGTTTTTCCCCGAAGAGGAGGGGAGATGCAACACAGTAGAGATAAGTATTTCCCTCAGTGAGAACCAAGATTACCAAACCAACAGGAGAACCACGCAAATTCCCGTCTTCGGCGCCTACACATAAAAGAGCACACACTTGCACCCAACGCGGGCAAGAGGGTTGTCAATCCCCTTGAAATCTTTACTTGCAAGCGATAAGTAGTGATATATATATAATTTGATAAATATAAATTGAAAATAAAAAGAAAGTAAATAATGGAAGAAAGGTATTTAGAGTTTTTGTAATAATATTTTTGAAGAGACACGGGGGCCATAGTGTTCGTTAGAGGCTTCTCGCTTGAAGAAAGCATGCGGTGGGTAAACAAATTATTGTTGGGCAATTGATAGAAAAGTGCATATTAATGTAATATTTATTCACGGCAATGATCATGTATACATGCATCACGTCCATAAACAAGTAGACCGACTCCTGCCTGCATCTACTACTATTACTCCACCCATTGACCGCTATTCAGCATGCATCTAGAGTATTAAGTAAAACAGAGTAATGCTTGGAGGATGATGACATAATGTAGACAAAGTAAATCCAGTTAATATGAATGAATCCCATCATTTTACCCTTAGTGGCAGCAATACAATACGTGTCATGCCCCTTTCTGTCACTGGTACTGAGCGCCGCAAGATTAAACCCACTACAACGCACCACTCTCACTTGAAGATAAATAAATCTAGTTGGACAAACCAAACCGATAGATCTAAAAGCATTACGAAGCTATAACAATCATGCATATAAATAACCAGAAAGGATTCAATATATTTTCATGAATAATCTGAACATAAACCCACAATTCATCGGATCCCAACAAACACACCGCAAAGATGATTACATAGGATAGATCACCGCGAGAACCGCGGTGATCTTTGCATTGAAGAACATAGAGAGATAGCCATCTAGGTACTAACTACGGACCCATAGGTCTGTGGTGAACTACTCACACATCACCATGGGAGCAACAAGGTTGATGTAGAAGCCCTCCGTGATCGATCCCCCCTCCGGCAGGGCATCGGAACAGGGCTCCAGATGGGCACACGGTGGAACAGAGACTTGCGGCTGTGGAAAAAGTGTTTCGGGAGGCTCTCTAGGGTTTTTGGGATATATGAGAATTTATAGATAAGCGATCAGGGCAAGAGGCCGTGGGAGGTGGTCCCAAGCAATCAAGGCACGACCATCCCCCTGGGCGCGCCCTATTGGCTTGGCGTCACCTCGTGTGGCCTCCGGTCTCCCTTCGAAGCTTCCAGGTCTTATTTTTGTCTGGAAAAAATCATCAAAAAGTTTTGGGGCATTTGGACTTCGTTTGGTACAGTATTCCTGAAAGGCCAAAAACAAGCAGAAAACAGCAACTGACACTAGGCACTGGGTTAATAGGTTAGTGCTCAAAACTAATATAAATCAGCAAGTAAATGCTTAAAAAGTATCCTAGAATGATAATAAAATAGCATGGAACAATCAAAAAATATAGATACATTGGAGACGTATCAGTTTCTAACAAGCTTTTGCAAGAGAATTAAATTCCATCTTTTGGTCGTACCATAAATCAAGCTCACACTAAAAACACTTATAATAAAAATAGGCATGGGTATGAGGACTTGTGCTTACAACCATATGTTTGTGTTGGGATCATCATGATCTTAATTTGTGCCCTGGAAGTCATCCATCAAGTTGTGCTTGCTACGTATCAAAGTGGGGAATGTATTCAAATTACGTCTTGATCAGCACGCGTCCTGCATCGAGGTCAGTTGTGCAACCGAAGGCCCTATCCGTTGCGTAGGGTTGCCCCGGTAATTAATATAGCAATAATCAGACAAAAGCATTGGGCGTTTAACGACTACACCTCCTGGATCCCCAGGGATTGGATCCATGTTACTGTACTAAACCTTTCTGTCACTGGTGTTCAGAATAACGCATCACGGTCTCTCTGCCCTTAGCCTCTCCGTGGCTCGCTCTCCATGATCTAGGGTACCTGCAGGGATGCAGAACACGAACGAGACAAGAGACAAATACATAACAACTTTATGCTACACACACGAGACATTAATTAAAGGTACTTCCATTGATCACTCCAACATATACAATGGGTTAAATCCCTTAATGAATCGTCTAGGCGGTGCTTTGGTATTGCTTGGTGGACGCGTGTTGAGTGGGCGACGGCTTAGGTATCAAAGGGATTGTACGAGTCTAAAGTTAAATGGCTTCCATGGAGCAAAGATGGGCTCTGTCTTGACCAAGTAAGTTGTCGAAACCCCTCTCGTAAACTAGATAATGTAGGTGTGTAGGTTGGATTGGGTCTACCATTGCGTGTGGGCTATTGCTTCCCAAAAGTCTCGTCTTGGTCTACCTAGTTACTTCACAAGTGGCTATTAGTAGCAAACAAGTGTGACTAGGTATCGCAGGTAAAGTACAGAAACCTCTATAGTGTAAAAACTGAGCATGAATAGTCGTGTCCCCAGTTATGAACAATTATGAGCAACTTTACCGAGAATTGTAAACTTGATCGCATCACCTCTTCTTAATTAAAATTGATGGATTTGAACAAGGGAATATTGAATAACCCATGTGCATGTATGGTGAGCCATCGGTTAACCTGTGGAGCTGGTCTATGGTTGTTGCATGAGTGTAGTGGGCCCAAGTATACACTACTATTAGAGTAGACCACCTATTACAAAAGTTGGACAAAACTATTTTCCAGCAAAGAGCCTTGAACTCCACCTGCCCAAAAGTGCATGTAGATGAAATAGGAATTTCATAACAATTGTGGGACTTGCCAATACATTCAATGTATTGAACCTAGTGGCTGCAATGTATCATGTTGCAGGTAATTACTACGAGGAGCGATTACATAGGGTTTCGTGCCTCCACTCAACACGCTTCCCCATGGTGTTGATGGATCCTTACCAACACGTCTACCTTAGATTTACTTTCGTTTCCGCTTTAGAAGAACTTTGTTTGCTTGTGTAAGACTATGTATTTGACTAGTCTGTGGCTAGAGTCTGTAAGACTATTTGCTTTCTGGATCATGCAATTTAATGAAATGATGCATTTGTGTATGATACAACATCCCTTACCGTGTATGCCGGCGACTCGATCCAGGAGCTGGCACAGAAACACACGAAGACCATAACCTGAAAAGGTCGATCGTGGCAGACGAACAACGGGAGTTGCCGGAGGAGGCTGTTGTGGCGGTCTCGCAGAGAGATCACTCCTGGTCATACTTCGCCATCTCCTCGTCGAGGCGGCGGAGATGACGCTTGCTCATCTCCGCCGTGGTCTTCAACTAGTTGAGGGCCCAGGCCATTGCGAGCTCCGGGTCCGCAAGGATTTGTGGTGGAGGGATGTCAGAGTCCGCAAACTCTGCCCGGCGCGCTGCGTTGCGCCTATTCTGTCGCTGCCACTCCCTATCAGTGTACTCCTGTGCCATCATAGCCCTACTGGATGAAGAGTTACCGCCATTTACGCCTCCACGGTCGCCGTCGAGGTGGTGTAGTATGCACCCGCGCACCTTCACGGCGATCGTGTGGGGCGGGTCACCATCGACGCGGCTAGGCGACGGCGAGAGACCCTCCTCATTCATGCGACGGGGAGGCGGCGACAACGCTCTTGCTTGATGCGATGGGGAGGGGGCGGTGACAACCACTCCTTGACACGACGTTCGATTTGGATGCCACAGTTGCGTGGGAGGGGGGAAGCAGGGAGGGAAGGATGCTCCGACTTGATGGTTCGGAGAAGCGTCTGCGATGGCGCCCCCAGACCAATCTCGATGAGGAGCGAGGCTGGAGCATCAACTCCATTTGCTCCTCGTAGTAGGTGTCCGTTATGGCATACACCGTGTCCTGTGAGAGGATGGGCATCTGCGGCTATGTCTGGTCCTCCTCGTCGGAGGAGGAGATGACGACCTCCTCCTTCAAGGAGGAGCCAACCGTCGAGAAGCAAGACGACCCCGGAGTGGGAGGGTGGAGGCGCCATGATCCAAGGCCATATCCGGAGCCGCCTACCAGCAGGGGCGATCCTGAGATATCGGGGGCCGGAGGCGAAACGAGAACCTGGAGCCCTTATATTTTACCTTAAAAATTTCTTTTAATTTCCTAGATGCAAAGGCACTAATAGTGATATCAATATCAATCTTATTCAATAATGTTTTTCTTAATGTGTGAATTTGCCAAACCTAGCCTCTCTTGGGACATTACAAACATGACATTGTTTCTATAATACATACTAGTAGTTATTTAAATGATGCACATACTTCTTAGAGTAGGACAAAAGCAATCACAACAAGAAAGCATACCTCAGCCATTGTCAATACATCCAGTGGCTCCTTGTACATGTCATTCATGATAAGATTTTTTGCTCTTTGATGAAGCATTAGAACCATCTTCTAAGCCCTAGAAATAACATGGCTAATGGGTTAAATGTAATAAGCAATACTATGAGAAACCAGTTGACCCGAAGATTTAGTGTATTACTTGATATAATCTGCTGATACAGAAACATCATTTTCTGTCCACTTTGATCCTAATCTAAGTTGGAATATTCTACAAGGAACGGACTACATTTTTTCCACGGGAAGTAAGGAAGGGAATAAATCTCAAAATACATACAAATTCACATGATTCAATAAAAATGAGACGGCACAATCACTACCAGAGCCTGAAGACGATTCTACTAGCCTCTTCTCCAGGGCCGCCGCCGCGGTATCAACGGTGATGGCCTTGCCATGATTGGGGACTGAAGTTGACGTGTCGTGGACGACGGAAAAAATTGTTGCGGCGGCGCCTTGCCACGATTGGGGACTGAAATTTGACTTGGACCCCCGTCGTCGGGTCGCCGGCACCAGGCTGTCACACACAACAGGGACAAGAAGAAGAATTCCGAGCAGGCGGAGCGACGGTTGACATCTTGACAAAGAAATAAAGAGACAAACTGACAAAGCGGTTAGCGATTTGATTGATTTTTTTAGGGGTTAGCGACTTGATTGTGACGAAGAGATGAAGCGGCCCTGCGTGGCGACACTTCATCTAGCGCTAGTGATCAGCAGGGGAATTGGGCCTAGCTTCGCTTCCTTTCTTAATTCTTTTATATGCCTAATATTTTTGTTGGGTTACACAGAAAACCCTATTCGCCGCATTCTGCGTCATATTGTCGACCTATCGCACAGGAGATCACAAGCGAGCGTTGAACTGGGCCGGCCTGTTAACGGGTTCGTCATTCCCGGTTCTGGGAACCTTCTAGGAGGTTCCAGCCGGTCTTTTCCAGCTTTCGGAACCTTCCAAGAGGTTCCTAAACCAGGTTTTTCTTTTTTCTTTTCATTTTTTCCATTTTTATTTTTGTTGTTTCTTTTTTCTCCCTTTTTTCTATTTAATGTTTTTTCTTCCTTGTTCCTGTTTCCTTTATTCTGTTTTTTCCTATTTTACATTAATTCAAAATTTTAAGAATTTCAAATTTTTGTTCGGTATTTCGAAATTTGTTCATATTTTCAGTTTTTGTTCATTGTTTCAAAAAATGTTCGCATTTTTAAAAAATGGTCGTAACTTAGAATTTTGTTCTTATTTCTTAATAAATGTTCAAAATTTTAACAAATGTTCAGGAATTTTTAAAAATTTGTTCACAAATTGAAAAATGTCCAAGTTTAAAAAAATTACAGGAATTTTCAAAAAATGATCCTGTTTCAAAATTTTGGTCAAAACTTCAAAAAATGTTAGGAATTCCAAAAAATATTCCTCTTTCAAAGTTTGTCCACAAATTGGAAAATGTTCAATGTTAAAAAAAAACAGGAATTTCAACAAAAATGTTGGCGGTTCAAAATTTTGGTCAGAAATTCAAAAAATGTTAATGTTTCATAAAATGTTCAAGTATTTCAAAAATTGTTCATAGTTTCAAATTTTTGTTCGCGATTTCATGAAATGGTCCATTTTGAATTTTTGTATTCACCAATTGAAAAAAATGTTCTGTTTCAAATTTTTGTTCGTAATATCATGAAATATTCCATTTTCAGATATTTGTTCACAAGTTCAGAAAATGTTCACAGTTTCTAATTTGTTCCGAATTTCGTAATTTGTTCACAAATTCAAAAAATGGTTCACCTTTTTCAAAAACAATTCTGCTTTTTGCAATATTTTTTATTCACATATTCAAAACATGTTCCTATCTCCGAAAATTTGTTCAGAAATTTAAAAATCGTTTGCACTTTTTCAAAATAGACACTTTTATAAAAACGTTCACTACAGCGACTATTTCGGGTTCGCTACAATATTCCTATTCGCTACAGTAGCCCGGTCAGATTTAGTTCTTAAAGTTAGGCGCTGCTTTTGTAAGAACAATACTAGTGCACTGGACTGGATATGTGCGCGCGATCGTAAGCAGTTGGTCGACTGTTCGAATCCCAAAATCGCGCTGCTTTTGTATTTTGCCATCTTTTTCGTCCCACGGTACTACTTGACGGGCCAGCCCAGTCGAGGCTGCCTCCTGTGCGTGCGGCCGCCAATTTGACGCAAAGAGCGTCAAATAGGGGCTCCCGGGTTACACTAATACTATACGTGCATACCAAATCGTGGGCCCCAAAGGCCTGGGCCCTTGGTCGTTGCCTCATGGCCATACACTAGGCCGGCCCTCCCTACCAGCGCCAGGCCAAGACTTGCCCATCGTCGGTGAGTAGAGGAATTGGGGAGCGACGAAGGTGCGCGGAGATGTGGAGTGGAGAGTGTGTTGTTGCGTCGACGTCGTGCTTAAATAGCCGCTGCCAGGTGAGGTGAACGGACGATCGACTCGCTTCAATGTGGTACAACGGGCGGAGTTTGTTCTCGGGACTACGCGTCCGCATTGAAGCGGTGTCACCCGAGTGGTTCACGTTGGTCAGAGCCGCACTCCCATCTGATCACATCGCTGGCATCAATGCCGACCGTTGCGGCTCTGGGGCGATATGAATGTGACGCGGGAAGCGACGCATCCATTGGAGAGAAGCCCCCCACCCCCTCCCTCCTCCAGATAGCGGGAAAAAAGAACGTCCAAACCAGCCCACAGATGGATGCAGGATTATATTTGATGGCAAAACATGTCCAGACAATCCAAGAATGGAGGCAGGACTATGTATCCAAGAATGGAGGCAGGACTATGTTGGATGGCAAAACATGTCCAGACGGATGCGATGAGTTTGAGGGTTTGAAGATGCCCTTAGTTGGCAAAACAAAATGAAAAGAGACAAGGGTAAATATCAAAATTTTACTATTTTTTGTGTTTCTTTTTTTTCTGTTCTATCGACCAAAACGTCCAAGTCTCCCATCTTTTATTTCTATATATACACATGTCTAGGAACATCATTAATGTCTCTTTGAAACACAAGAAAACCATCGGTTAAATTTCAGTAAGTGCCCCTCAGAAATCTGTCGATCCAAACAGGGCTTACATCATCCCCATTTGGTGATTCCACGAAGAAATGCTGAGCAAAATGCTTATTCTCAAGTTCAATGCTTTTATTCAATAGGCAGTCCACGTTCTGCAAAAGCAATAGCACCTACAAGATGATAACTGGCAGGCATATGGAGTCTTTACAGTAGGAACAGTATATCTACGATCAGATGCATCAAGCACCAAAATACGTGATTTACCCAAAATGTGCAAAAGAAAAAAGAATAGATAAGAAACAGTTGAACACATGTTGACATTCCAAAGGGTTTCGCCCAAAATAATTTACAGAGATTCCCCGATGGATGGAATTAGACTTTCGTTGGCCATGTTGCTTGAGCTGACATGATTATGCCCACGATCACTCCAAAGAGGCCCAAAGCACTGCCGAAGATCTCAATCACCAGGATCTTTACAAAGAGTGTTGAATTCTGGGCATCAGACAGTGCACAGCTGCTTCCAATTATTCCCACGCATACCCTGAAGATTCGAAATTTGATCATCTTTAGCCATGGATCGTGATATGTATGAAATAAAATGTGAATTCTGCCACCTACCCGCAAACAAGATTAGCAAAGCCAACAATAAGACCTGAGGCAAAGATTGCATAACCAGCTCGCATAGACTCTGGATCATGCATTTGGGATGTCGGCACACTTTCAAGCTTTGTTTGGAGGATGATTGCCACAATTACACCATAAATTGCAACGGCCTCACAGAAGATGACACTGGCAAAGGAGATGCATATGTGTCAAAAGTTAAAAGGAATATCCATATATGCCAATCAGAAGAGAATTAACGTTAGATAAATTTCCGATATAAAGCTAGATGCAGGCATTAGCCAACCAGTTTTGCTAAAATTCCCATGTGGTTTTGGTTGCTTGCCTCGAAAGAAGCATGAATCAGCAGATGCAAGCATAAACCCATCAGATGTTTTCACAAGATCCGCATGCTGTCATAAGCATTCTTGAGGCCAGACATGGAACTTATTTGAGGGGCCGGTGCAGAAACAAAATTTCAACAGCATCTTGGCACAATCAGGGGCCACCCTCGTATTAATTATAGAGGTCTAACCAATTTATCTGAGCTCGTTTATTAACAAATCCCAAAAACCAGTAATCCATGTGTGCATTGGCTCAGCCATTTACAAATAACCATGGTGAGTTGAAATGAGCAAACTGACTAAAAGGTTGTAGCTAAAAACAAATGTTTTCACAAGACCCAGATGCTGTCAATGCTGCAGAAAGATGGTTATATCGATGAAGATGTGAGCCATCGGATCAAAGTTGGATGGATGAAGTGATGCCAAGCTTCTGGCGTCCTCTGTGACAAGAGTGTGCCACAAAATCTAAATGGCAGGTTCTATAGAACGGCGATTCTGCGCTGTTGTATGGCGCAGAATGTTGGCCAACTAAAAGGCGACATGTCCAACAGTTATGTGTAGCAGAGATGCGCATGTTGAGATGGATATGTGGCCACACAAGAAAGGATCGGGTCCGGAATGATGATATACGGGATAGAGTTGGGGTAGCACCGATCGAGGAGAAGCTTGACCAGCATCGTCTGAGATGGTTTGGGCATATACAACGCAGGCCACCCAAAGCGCCAGTACAGCAGGCGGTTAAAGCGTGATGATAATTTGAAGACAGGTTGGGGTAGACCGAACTTAACATGGGAGTCCGTATTGAGAGATATTAAGGACTGGAATATCACCAAAGAACTAACTATGGACAGGGGTGCGCGGAAGTTAGCTATCCACGTGCCAGTACCATGACTTGGTTTGTTGTTGTTGTTGTTGTCGTTGTTGTCGTCGTTGTTGTTGTTGTCGACTACATCTGTATTATTGGTTGGACTATACAGAATGTGAAATATGGTCTTGTCTACTGAAAAAACTGGGACTATGCAGAACTAACAGTCAACTAGTATCTCCAATATTAATTATTATTGAAGCATATGATCTAGTGTATAGAAAATGGCAGTCTTGCTCCCAGGTTACTATCAGACTAGTGTTTCTCCAATACATCATACGAACTCACATCCTTCTTCCTCTAGCGACACAGACGGCGTTTGTACTACATCCAATTGTAGATGTAGAGCCAAAACATTCTATTTTTCATCTGTTATACTGCTACCATTCTAACAAACATACCTCCAACAAAACAAGAGAAGAATAAAAGCCACAAACACAGGTTCAATGACGAATCAAATTATAAAGACCAACTAAGGAACTAGACCAGACCCCACACAACCGCTGTAAGAACTTGATGGCCCTAACATAACAGAGGAACCACTAAACAAACAAAAGAAAATAAGCCTCCTGCTGACTTTCTATCTATCATGATTCCAGTAAAGTTGATAGCAGTATCTGGCTTTCGTGTGTTGCCAGCATGTGTGCATCTGGAGCGCTTGTCACGACTTACATAACGGTTAAATTATTTTATTAAAACGAGACTAATCAAGTGTGAAACGTGAGGATTCAGGATGGGTGACTGACACAACAATGGACATAAGGATCTACTCCCTCCGTCCCATAATATAAGAGCGTTTTTGACACTGGTATGGTGTCAAAAACACTCTTATATTATGAGACGGAGGGAGTATATCCATATTAGGCATGTCTGACATAACCACAGAAGTTTCTTCACATGCTAAGTATCTGTAGTAACAAGTCTCAACTAGGGCACAGTCTCCCTAAAAGCTAAAACATATAAATTTCAGCTAGGCAATAACAATTGCACGTCCTTGGCATTTGTTAGAATATCATCAGCGTATTTACCCATGGATAGTTTGCAATGAGATAATGTCCCATTCTTCCTACCAAGAGATGCAAGTCAACTCATCGTATTAACATCGAAAGCAATCCACCATGGAAGGAATACTGGCCCCTCCAAGCTAGTTGAATAATTTACCAAAAGAAGAAAGGTAGTTTGCTCTACTCAAACATCCGCCACTTAATTTCATGCAACACGATGCTAACTAACAGAAGAAACAATGCCCAACCCATCTCCTGGACGCAACCACGCATCATCAAATTCAAGGTAGAACGATATCAAGGGCTCACGGCCCACCAAGCAGGGCCAAATCTAGCTGCCGCAGCGCAGAGGAGACGGCGTCGAGCCAAATCAGGCCCCACCAAGTTAGCAAGGCTCTAGAGACCCCCTCACCTGATGAGGTTCTTGGAAGTGATCCTGGGCGCCTTGATGGCGGCCCCGATGAGGCTGCTCCCTGTGATGAAGATCCCCCTGCCAACAGCAAAACCACAGTGGGGCAGTATGAGCAGATGCGCGCAGCAGATCCAGCGAGGCGATGCCGGGAAGGGGGGAGATTAGGTCTCACCATGCTGCGCCGAGGACAGAGACGCCGATGGAGACGGCGATGCCGATGGCGGAGAAGGTGTAGGGCGAGATATGCACGAGAGCGCGCGCCCACGACGACGAGTAGTCCGACGACATCCTCCCACCACGATCTCCACCGGTGCGCGCTCGGTGCTGGATCGGGGATTTTTCTCTCTCTTTGCGATGGTTGGATCGGTGACTGGGGAAGGAGAGAGAGTCGGGGTGCGATGGAGGAGAAGATGTGTGCGTGGTCTGCACGGGGACCAACCAGCCTTGGTGGGCCCAGATGGTATGCGCGCCGTCCGATCTGGTTATGGACGGTACAGAGGAGATCGTATCTTTCTTTATTTTTTTATTACGGGAGAAGAGATCGTGTCTGTCAGGTCACGTGCCTCTTAATCACCACCGCATAGAGCGATGGACTGCGAGCAATAGCGCAGCCACGCATTCTCAAAAAAAAAAAAAAAAAAGCAGCCACGCTCGCTGCGGCTCGCCCGACGCGGTCGCATTCCTTTTTATTTTACTGTCAAATATGCCCAAGCGTTGCTACGGGAAATAAAAATATGGGCGCTGCTACGCGTCCGCTGGCGGATCTTTTTACGCCGGCGGATCTTTTAAAAAGATCCGCTAAAAAGATCCGCCACCTCCTGAGCCGTCAGATCTGACTGATAGAGTGACTGTGCGTCACGTTTTACCATTGCAACACAGATCGTGTTACAGGAAATTTCTGCAACACGGATCATGTTGCAGAACTTTTTACAACATAGGTTAAGTTACAGTTTTTTTTTTGCAACATAGGTCTTGTTATAGTTTTTTTTTCTGCAACAGAGGTCGTGTTGCAATTTATTTTTTTGCAACAGAGGTCTCATTGCAATTTAATTTTTCTGCCACAAAGATCTTGTTGCATTTTTTTGCAACAAAGACCTTGCTACAGAAACTCATGATAGCGGACAATGAGCAACGAGCAGCAGCCACGTTGACCGGAAGAAAAGAAAAGGAATCACTCGGGCAGGACACGTGTCACATGACCGAGCCGGCGGATGCTTGCATTAGATCCGCCGGTGGAAACCAAGCGTTTTCCTAAAAATATTACGTCCTAGCCTAATAAGTATGGTTCAAAATCCTGACTTATGTGCGTCCTCTATTTTTATATTTTAACATGGTGACCCATCATATTGTCATTTATCTTTTTTTCCATCCTCGCTAATGATGGCGGCGATGTTCATGTGATCAAATTTTGTCGATTGATGTTCACTTATCTTTTTTATGAAATGCATGAACAATTTTTTGCTCAGCGAACATTTTTTGAATCGATGAACCTTTTTGAAATGGGAAAATAAATTTTAAAACTCGCAATTTTTTTTAGTTTTTTAGAACATTTTTAAAAATTCATAGACATTTTCTTTGAATTCACGAATATGTTTTGAATAAATGATCATTTTCAAAATTATGAAAGTTTTATATTTTCTGAATATATTTTTCAAAATCTTATAATATGCGAACAGTTTTTTAAAATCATCAACATTTTTTTGAATCCATGAGCATTTTATGATTTCCTAAACCTTTTTCTGAATTATTGAACAGTTTTTGATGTCATGAACCTTTTTTCCAAAAATGGTAACTTTTTAAATTCAGAAAATCCCGACTTAATTTAATGAAGAAAAAACAAATTGAAATAATTAAACATCGGCACATGGGCCGGCCCATGAACCCGTGTAGAGGAGGAGGAGGTGCATGCTTGCTGCTATATATAAAAAGAGAAAAGGGGGGAGAAAAAAGATGTGAGAGCCAGGGATCAAACTGTGGCCTCCTCGTGGGTGACTGGCGCTCTGGCCACTGCTGTTCGGCCGTTCTTGTTACCTTTTAGGGTCTCCTTGTATAAGAACAGAACTGAATGACAACTTTGACAAAACTTTTTTGAATCGTTTTCTTCACTTTTGGGTGGCAAAGTGGGTAATTTAGGGCAACTTAGGGGGTATTTTTTATTTTATTTTCTATATTTTCTTTATGAAATTCATAAAATGTTTACCAAAACTTAATAAATGTATATAAAAGTTGATAAGAAAATGTTCGCAAACTCTAAAGTTTTATACAAGTCATGAACTACAAAAGAATTGTGAATTCTAATGTTTTTAATATTCAAAAAAATAGTTGTATGTTTGAAAATGTGCACTGTATCAAAAAATGTTCACAAATTCAATAAATGTTACCGAATATGAAAAATATTCAAGATTTTTAACAAAATTTATGGATTCAAAAAATTATCATGAATTTAAAATATGTACAAATGTATTGAGTATTGACGAATTCGGAAAATGTTCGTGAATTTGAAAAAAAAGAATCAAGATTTTGAAAAATGATCGTGAATTTAAAACGATTATGGTTTCAAAAAAATGTTTGATAATTCAAAAAATAATGAAGAATTTAAAAATGTTCAGGATTTCAAATATTTGTGAATACAAAAAGTAATTGAGGATAAAAAAATCATTAGTTTGAAAAACAATTGTGAATTCAAAACAAATTACGATTTCATAAAATTTAACGAATTTTAAATTTTTCAAGAATTCCAATAATATACGTCATTTGAAAGAAATCGTGATCTAAAAATTATTCATGAATTCAAAAGCTGTTCATGATTTTGAATTTTTTCACAAATTCAAAAAAATGCTCACGAATTCAACAAATGATTGCAAACTTGGAAAATGTTCGTGCTTTGAAAAATATTCAGAAATGAAAAAATAGCAACTTCAGAAAATTTTCGTGAACTAAAAAAGTGCTCATTAATTCGAAATATGTTCACAATTTCAAAAAAATGTTTTTAAATCCTAAAAATGATCATGAATTTGAATTATACTTTCGAAAATTGTCCACGAATTGAAAACGTTGTCTTTTTGTGCCCAGCGTTGGTGGGGCCAGATGGCATGCGCTCCGTCTGATCTGGTTATGAACGACAGATCGTATCTTTCTTTATTTTTATTGGGAGAAGAGATCGTGTCTATCAGGGTCATGTGCCAGTCTTGAGGGGCCTCCTAATCACACCACAACATAGAGCGATGCACGGCGAGCAAACGAGCAGCCACTCTCGCTGTGGCTCACCCAACGCGGTCGCATTCTTTTTTCTTTTTTATTCTACTTTTTTGCTTTTTTGCGAAATTCATAAAATGTTCACCAAAGTTGTTAAATGTATAAGAATTCGATAATCAATGTTCGTGAAATATGTAATTCGTTCGTCAATTTAAAAAAGTCATGAACTACATAAGAATTATAAATTCAATTTGTTTTGAAGATTCAGAAAATATTCATAAGTTTGAAAATGTGCACGGTTTCAAAAAATGTTCATGAATTTAATAAATGTTAGCGAATTTGGAAAATATTCAAGATTTCTAATAAAATTTATGGAATAAAAAATGATCATGAATTAAAAATATGTACAAAGGTGTTGATGGATTCAAAAAAATCTTCGTGAATTTGAAAAAAAAGAATCATGATTTTGAGATGCTCGCGGTTTCAAAAAAATGTTTGAGAATTCAAAAAAATTGATGGGCTTGAATTGATGCAATTCCACTTGCATAGCTTGGATCCACTGAGACTCCATAAATGCTTCATCAACTTTGGTGGGCTGTGTGGTAGAGACAAAAGCAAAGTGCCCACAAAAGTTAGACAAATGTGAAGATTTTGAGCGAGTGAGAGGACCTGGTGCATTAATGTCGTCGAGGATTTTGTCAATTTGCACTTCATTTGCCACTCTAGGATGAGCAGGTTGACGACTTTGTTGGGGTTAAGCATTTTCTTCAGCGCCATTTTCCTCAGGTGCACCAGCATGAATGTCTTCATTGTTCGGGATACATCTTATAGAGGTTTTTCAGTGGGTATAACATTTTCAGTAGCCTTGAACCTGATGGATTCCTAAGGAGGCATTTCATCTAGCACAGGAGATAGGCGCTCTCTTTGCGTGCCGTTAGTTTTATCGAACCGCACATCTACAGTTTCAACAACCTTGTTGTGATAGGTGTTGAAGACTCTGTAGGTGTGGCGAGTCCTTTCCGTAACCAAGCATAAAATCCTCATGTGCTTTCAGTGCAAATTTAGAATTGTGATGAGGATCTCTAATCCAGCATTTAGCACCGAAGACTTTGAAATAACTCACATTGGGTTTCTTATCAATTAGGAGTTCATATGAAGTTTTCTTGAGAAATTTGTGAAGATATATCCGATGTGGCACACAGTATCAACAACCTCAGGCCAGAAGCGACGAGATGTCTTGTATTCTTCAAGCATGGTGCGAGCCATCTCAACAAGAGTCTTGTTCTTGTGCATCACAATGTCATTGTGCTAAGAAGTGTATTGGGCAGATAGCTTATGAGTGATCCCAAGTTCATCAAGATAGTCATCAAGACCAGTGTTCTTGAACTCGGTCCCATTATCATTCCGGATGTGCTTGATCTTGACGCCAAAATTCATCGAGGCCCTTGAAGAAAATCGTCTGAAGACTTCCTGCACTTCAGTTTTGTACATGATGATATGCACCCAAGTGTAACGAGAGAAATCATCAACAATGACAAAGCCATATAATGATGAGGCATTGGTTAGTGTGGCATAATGAGTGGGACCAAAGAGGTCTATGTGGAGCAATTCAAAGGGACGTGTGGTAGTCATGATAGTCTTCGAGGGATGCTTGGATCTGGTCATCTTTCCAGACTCACAAGCCCCACAGAGATAATCCTTGAGGAATTTGACACCCTCAATGCCAATGATGTGCTTCTTCTTCACGAGTGTGTGCAAGTTCCTCGTGCCAGCAGGTCCAAGTCGTCAATGCCACAACCAACCTTCTGAAGCTTTTGCAAGTAGGCACATGGCAGGCTGAGGACCTGTAGAGAAATCAACAATATACAAGTCTCCTCTCCTAAAGCCTTCGAAGACTTTGGATTTGTCAAATTTCCATTAGTATAATGCAATGATATTTGTCGAATATGACAACCATATCAAGATCACAAAGCATTGAGACTCACATGAGATTGAATCCAAGGGATTCGACAAGCATTACTTTGTCCATGTGTCGTTCCTTTGAGATTGCAACCCTACCTAGAACCAATACCTTGCTTTTTTCCTTTGTTAGCTTAGGTGATATGCTTCAAGTGAGATGGAGCAAGAGCTGAGTCCATCAACAAGTTCTTGTCACCAGTCATATGGTTAGCATCCACTGCCGAGGACCCACTCAGTAGCTTTAGGTGACTCGTCCTGCAAACGAATTAGTGCAACTTACGAACTCATATACTTCAGAGTGAAGAATATGACTTATCAATTTGTCAAACAGAAGTGTATCAGTGAAGTAATATATGTAGTAAGATGAGGACGATTGAAATGAGCGATTGATATCATCATGTTTAGCTTGCGTCCTTTCAAGCATTTTCAGGTCTCTAGCAAATTCTTCATACGTTTAAGTTCGTATGGAGACCTAGCCCTGCATAAGAGATTAGTTCATTTTCTTCACCACCCACATTTGGAAGGGTGGCAAAGAGTTCATCATTCTACGAGCTCCATACGAGAATTGTGGCATTAAAGCTAGTGCACTTCATTTCACAGGAGGGGGGGGGGGTTAGAGTACTCATATGAATAAGCAGAGAAATTCTTCAAGGATTTATGAACATAACGGTTTGAAGAATAATGCACATATTCATAAACCTTAGATTTTCCCTGCGAAATAGAAGCAGTAGCACAAGTATGAGTAGATTTTTGACCATATGAGGAATTGGGTTCATGTGAAGACTTTTATCCATATGAAGAATTTGATCTGGGGTTCCTTTTCTTCACAGGTGGTGTCATGATGGCATTCACCTGAAGACTTTCAAGGCATCTTTTGGGAACCCGGATTTTCTTCATCAGAGGACCATTCCTGCAGTTAGTTCCAACATATCTGGAAAATACTTCACCATTTTGATTTTTGAACAGTTTGTAGTTGGAGTCAAATGACTCATTAGAGGAATATGAAGATTCACCAGTAAAGCCAGATAAAGTGGATGGATCTACACGAGGTCCTTTTGCAGCAACCCATGAGATGTTGGGGTACTGCTCAGGTTTCCAGTAGGATCCATCAACATTGAGTTTCCTTTCAAATGCAATACCCTCTTTCCCAGTGTTCATGTTCAGAATCTGCTTTTTGAGCACATCGCAAAGGGTCTGATGCCCTTTGAGACTTTTGTGCATGTCTGTCACATACAATTCCTTCAACCCTGCATTTTCGTCAGTAACACTTGTGGTTTCCTCAGTTGAGGAATTTGTGACCACGGATATAGTTGAAGAAGTTGCAGCAATAGAAGCATTTGAACTTTCAGGAGAAGAATTTGCAGTTTCATGTTCGATGCACTTCAAACAAGGTGGGAGAAATTCTTCCTGAGCGGAACCGATCTGTTGAGCAAGAAAAGAATCGTTTTCCCTTTGAAGATCATCATGAGACACCCTTAGTTTCTCAAGATCTTGCTTTCTCTGAAGAAATTCATAAGAAAGCTTCTCATGATCAACTAAGAGAGTTTCATGACGACGTCGAAGGTCATCATACTTAGACTAAAGACTTTGAAGGTCATTAGTCAGAGTTTGAGTTCGATCTATTTCCTCATTCAACAGGTCATCGCTTTTGTTTAGCAGTTTCTGAATCCTTTCCATAGCATTTTGTTGTTTAGTGGCAATATTAGCAAGTTTGGAATAACTAGGTTTCAGATTATCATCAGATTCACCTTCACTTGATTCAGAGGAGGAAGGATATATGAGTACCTTGGCACCTTTTGCCATGAAGCAATAGGTGGGAGCAAAGTCATCGTTGCTGACATCAGTGTTGTTGGCGTTGCCATTTCCTTAGTGTTGAAGATGGACTTGCTGAAGAAAGCAGTAGTGAGAGCTAGGCTCGCCACACTAGAGTATGATCCTCCTCATATTCCTCCTCTTCATCATATTCCTCAGATTCTTCTTCAGAATCCATTTCCTTGCCGATAAGTGCCTGAGCCTTTTTGGAACTATTCTTCTTGTGAGATGGGGACTTTGAAGATTTATTCTTCTTCTTTGTGTCATCAGAATTATCATTATTGTACTTCTTCTTCTTTGATTCCTTTTCCCAGAGAGGACAATCAGCAATGTAGTGGCAAGACTTCTTGCATTTGTGGCAAGTTCTTTTCTTGTAGTCACGTGATGAAGATTCTGATTTCTTCACATCACCTCTTGAAGATTTCCAAAACCGACCTCTTCTGGAGAACTTCTGGAATTTCCTCACGAGCATTGCTAGCTCCTGACTCGGTTCTTCAGGATCGCCAAGGCTACTGTCAAAGTCTTCGACTTTTGATGAGGAAATTGCCTTTGCCTTCAATATAATGCACGAGATCTTCCATAGCTTGGCCCATAGAGGTCTCTCTTCTCAGCTTGATGGAATTCATGAGTATTGAGCCTCTCAAGAATATCAGCAGGATCTAGTGACTTGTAGTCTCCACGCTCTTGAATCATCAAAGCCAGTGTGTCAAATGAGGAATCAAGATATCTCAGCAATTTATTCACCACTTCATAATCGGTGATGTCAGTGGCACCAAGAGCTTGAAGCTCACAGGAGATATCAGTGAGACGATCGAAGGTTTGGTGAACATTTTTGTTGTTGATTCTTTTGAATCGGTTGAAGAGATTGTGAAGAACATCAACTTGGGAGTCAGTTGAGTTGAAACCCCTTCGTTGACTTTGGACAACCTATCCCAGATAAGCTTCATTGTTTCCAAAGCACTCACTCTGCCATACCGTCATTTGCTCAGATGGCCACAAATTATATTCTTCGCTTGAGAGTCAAGTTGCTTGAATCTCTTCACATCAGCAGCGGTCATAGTGAGAGTGACGGAGGGAACACCATTTTCCACAACATACCAGAGATCGTTGTCAATTGCCTCAAGATGCATGCGCATCTTGTTCTTCAGGTAGGGGTAGTCCGTCCGATCAAAGGTAAGACACCCAGCCGAGACCTTGATCATGCCTGCAGTCGACATAATGAAAAATCTAGGTGGTTAAACCAAAATCACACGGAACAAGGAAGTACCTTGCTCTGATACCAATTGAAGGTGCGTTATATCGATCAAATGGGGTTGATTGGGCAATTTTTACAAATTCATCACTAAGGAACTACTAGTTAAGGATTTTTCAAAGTGACAAAATACATGCAGCAGATAAAGTACTCAAGTGCAAGCATAACATGGCAATAGCAAAATCGTCATGATGAAATGAAGCATATACAGAGCACAAGTAGCGAGTAATCAGGATAAGCAGGCGAAAGACAAGGTGACTGAAGAATTTGGATTGAGGAAATTGAGAAAGACTTCAGTCAAAGTCTTCAAACAGTAACGATCAATTTTATCAACAAGTAAATGAGGAAATGAAAGGGTTGAGGAAATAGAACCAGTTGTTCGGTGAAGACAATGATTTGGTCTACCAGTTCCAACTGCTGTGACAGTCGTATGTCTGGTTTGGAGCGGCTTTGTATTTGAACCAAAGGACACACAGTCCTTACCGTATTCTCCTTGAGCTAGAGTCACACAGACTCCGCCTAATCACTCGTGGTAAGTCTTCAAGGTAGACTTCCAAACCTTCACAAACTCGGTCACCCAGCGATCCATAATTTTCTCTTGGATGCTTTAGACCATGACGCCTAACCGTCTGGAAGATACACAGTCTTCAAAGGTAAAAACTGTCAGTTCCACACAGGACAATCTCTTCAGTGATGCTCAATCACTTTTGGTTTTGGGTGTTTGGGTTTTGGGTTTTTCCTCACTGATGATTCTCTCAAATCGTCGGAGGATTGGTTGCTCTAAATGACACTTGTCAATCTCTCTCGGAGCAGCCAACCAACTAGTGGTTGTGGGGTGGGGCGACTATTTATAGCCAGGGTGCAACCCGACATGATAAGACAAATGCCCCTAATGATATGACCGTTGTTAGGATAAGATCCTTTGGACAGCTGGCGCTAAGCACAACAACGGTCGGAATTTTGAACTCTCAAATTCCTCAGGGCTATCATATTCCTCACGGTAGGCAATTCGCACTGGCGAAATCTTAAATCCTCAGTCAGACCAATTTCCTCAGAGCCCAGAAGAACATCGTCGCTGCCACTAAAGAATTTGACTAAACTGTAATAGATTTCCAAAGGGTTCACTCGAAGGATTGAGAATTTGTAGGTATTTGAGATGAGCATCACTTGGAAATTTTCCTTAGTTTTACCTTGACCCCCTTTAACAGTACGTTGTTTCCTATGACTCAAAAAGAGGAAAAGAAACTATGAAAACAAAGTCTTCAAGCTTCAAAGTCCTTGCTTCAATATCTTCAGAGTCACACCAAAATTCTCACATCAATTTCCTCAAGAAGAACATCAAAGTCTTCACTTGAAGAAATACATTTTTAGGGGTCGACTTCCGGTGGTTAAAGGACTTATAGGACCTGTGTACACTCACAAACACATTAGTCCCTTAACCTGTAAGTCTTCAATACACCAAAATCACTAAGGGGCACTAGATGCACTTACAACGCCCGGACACTCCTCATACTCATCTCATATATGAGATGGATATGAGGAATGTCAGTCAGCCTGGGTGTTTGAGGCCCATTTAAGGCACCCGTCTAGGTCGCATTTTCGAGACCGGTCAGTGACCGGACGGCCTGTCCGGGCGTTTCAGAGGGGTCCGATTGTAGATGCTCTTAGAAATCAAGCATGCCCACCATCCCGTCGATGGCAAATGTGGCAAACACAGCACACACACACATAATGTGGATGGGCCAAAACGGCCTAAGATAAAAACAAGACTAGTACAAAACTGAGATTGAACCAAAAAAATCGGACATGTCAATTAAGGAAGCATCTCACGCAGAACACTTCAAACACACCATAGGAGCTATAGCTTAGCCAACTATGGTATATATGTTCAACAATGCTATGGTATATTGTCATGACATTTTTTTAAACGCTGGCCACTATATGTCATCGATGTTAAGATTCTTTTAATTAGAGATAAGATAGGTTTGAATTGCATTCTTGGTAGGGTGTGTTTGACTTTGTTACAATCATATGCATGATTCCTAATTTCCATCCATTCTATTGTTTATCTTTGACTACATGCACTTAGTTAACTTTTCTCGAGAATCAAAAACTATAACTGAAGCTATATGTATGTATTTTACATCAATTTGTTCATTATAATCACTAAAAGTGCATTTTCTTTTTTCGACTAAAGGATCTCTACTTGGTAGTTCAAAGATAGAAAATAATGCACTACTAAACCACAACAGAAGCAACATCAGTACAGAGTCAACAAAGGCTACATCAATACATGGTCAAACCGCAAATTTAAGTTTCAAACTGTACATTCATGACAAAGTTCATTGTCGAATGAAAAGGCATGACCAGTCTCTTTTGCTTGGATGGTACAATTTTCACTGTCAAACATGTTGGGAACACCGGGGAATCGTTTTTGTTCTCTACAAAAGGAGTGCATTCACACATGGTATGCTCTTCTCATTAGTATTCAGATAATTTGTTCATGCTACTCTCAACAAAATCTATGTTGTCTTTTCAATTTTAGTTTATTTTGTCACATGAAAATTAATTAAGACAATGGATGGGTTGACTCACCTCCAAGCTTTTGTTGTACCACAAATAGTCTTTCCATGTGCCAATCATTTGTATAGAATGAAATCATGTTTAGCTTGCTTTCATATGATCAAACACATGCAAATGGAGCAAGTCATTCAGACTAAGTAAGTTTTAACATGCTCCCTCTTACCCCCTCTTTTTACGCGTGAGGTAAGAAGGTAAGAGTTAATCTGACCATTAATTAATGAGATCAATGATTCAGATCTATTATATACTCTTACCTCTCATGTTAAAAGAGGTGGTAAGAGGGAGCATGTTAAAACTGCTCTTCAGACTAATAAATTATGGAGCCACGTCCAATAGGAATTGTGGAGCACAAATGCAGACACAAAGATCCACAAGGTCCAAACCCCAATAATGAGGAACGTTGAGAATTGGCGAAAGAATTTATTTGGTAGTGTTACTTACTATATTTCATGTTTTCCACGAACATTTATTGTAAAAATATTGATTAATGTACCACAAGTATTGAAGAATATGTTTCTTAGATTCTTGACATACTCTGCTACTAGACATATCATGTAAGGAAGTAAAGGGCGTTCTCATGCCAAAATCGTGGAAGGCAAATGCATAGAAGACAACCCATTGTAAAAAAATGTACTGCTCGGCCCATGGATGGTGATGCAAGTGACATATAGACAAATTAACAACCAACATAGGACCGGTATGAAAAAGGAGACTGATAGGCGCCGGACGGTTGGCCCAATTTTCAGTCGGTCACAGCGCTCCAGTTAGATATGTCCATCTCTAGCCGTAAGATTCCTATGATGGCCGGCCCAACGCAATGCTCCAATGTGCTCTTGATCTCGTGCCTGACTGCTTCCCTCACCGATGACGACGCTCGCCGGCTCGCCGTCAATGGCCGTCACATTGTTACATGCAATCACAACAGTTGCAGCACTGCACTCACCGCTCGCATGTTGTCTCCTGTTTTCTGAGAACCTCGCCTTGTCTGTCTTGCAGCACTGCCCGACAGGGTCGCCGCCCAACAGGACCATGATACCTGTGATCTGCGTTGGGTTTTTCCCCGAAGAGGAGGGGATGATGCAGCACAGTATAGATAAGTATTTCCCTTAGTGAGAACCAAGGTTATCGAACCAATAGGAAGACCACACAACTCCCATCTTCAGCGCCTACACACAAAAGAGCAAACACTTGCACCCAACGTTGGCAAGTGGGTTGTCAATCCCCTTGAACTCGTTACTTGCAATCAAATGAGTAGTGTACATGATAACTAATAATTATAAATTGCAAAATAAAATAAAAGGTAAATAGTGGTTGCAAGAAAATAATAGCGTTTGTAAATATATATGTGAATAGACCCGGTGGCCATAGTGTTCGCTAGAGGCTTCTCTCTTAAATAAAGCATACGGTGGATAAACAAATTACTGTTGGGCAATTGATAGAAAAGCGCATAGTTATGCAATATTTATTCACAACAATGATCATGTGTATATAGGCATCACGTCCATAAGCAAGTAGACCGACTCCTGCCTGCATCTACTACTATTACTCCACTTTGAGAGCGCTTCTATGCTTGCCTCTCTAGGTATTAAGTTCATGCAAACAGAGTAATGCTTGGAGAACGATGACATGATGTAGACAAAGTAAACTCAATTAATATGAATGAACCCCATCGTTTTATCCTTAGTGGCATCAATACAAATACATGTCTTGTCCCTACTTTGTCACTGGGATATAGAGCACCGCAAGATTGAACTCACTACAACGCACCCCTCTCACTGAAGATAAACCAATCTAGTTGGCCAAACTAAGCCGATAGATCGGAGAGATTTACGAAGCTATGATTATCATGCAAATAAGAATCAAATAAGTATTCAGAGATGACTCAAATATTTTATCATAAATAATCTAAACATAAGCCCCCAATTCATAGGATCCCAACAAACACACTGCAAAAGAAGACTACATTGAATAGATCACCGCGAAGATCGCGGTGAACTTTGTATTGAAGATCAAAGAGAGAGAAGAAGTCATCTAGGTACATACCCATAGGTCCGTGGTAGACTACTCACACATCACCATGGGAACAACAAGTATGATGTAGAGGCCCTCCGTGATCCCCCTCCAACAGGGCACCGGAAAAGGGCTCCAAACGAGATCGCGGCGGAACAGAGACTTGCGGCGGCGGAAAAAGTGTTTCGGGAGCTCTCCTAGGGTTTTTGGAATATATGTGAATTTATAGGCCAGAGATCAGGGCTGGAGGCGTCAGGGGGTAGCCACAAGCTAACAGGACGCACCGACCCCCTGGGCGCACCATGTTGGCTTGTGGGGCCCTCGTGCAGCCTCAGGTCTTCTCCCGAAGCTTTCATGTATTCTTTTGGTCCAGAAAAAATCATAAAAAAAATTGTGGCAATTGGACTTCGTTTGGTACTGTAAACCTGAAAAGCCAAAAACATGCAGAAAACAGCAACTGGCACTTGGCACTTGGTTAATAGGTTAGTGCTAAAAAATAATATGAATCAGCAAATAAAATCCCAAAAAGTATCCTAGGATGACAATATTATATCATGGAACAATCAGAAATTATAGATACGTTGGAGACGTATCAACATCCCCAAGTTTAATTCCTGCTCGTCCTCGAGTAGGTAAATGATAAAAATAGAATTTTCGATGTGACATGCTACCCAACATGTAATCTCTTGCATGCATGCTCATTGAGAAACGATGAATTAAGAAAAATCAACATAGTAATATTTATAAGCATAAGTAACACAATCATCAATCTTTCGAAATATACGATCCTCAAAGAATGTTTACCCCCATTCATTTTATCATATTAGTAAGGCATGGCTCCTTCTTCACCACATTAATACAAATGCCAACCACCACAGTGTCCAAGTTAGGCAATTGGATTGTACTTTTTAACGCGCTTCAACTTTTTGTTCTTCACGCAATACATGAGCGTGAACCATGGACATAGCATACAGGTGGAATAGAATATGGTGGTAGATATCAAGGGGGTAAAAGTGGAGAAGAAAGTCTCGCATCAACTAGGCATATCAACGGGCTATGGAGATTCCCATCAATAGATATCAATGCGAGGTGTAGGGATTGCCATTCAACGGATGCACTAGAGCTATAAGTGTATGAAAGCTCGAATGAAGCTAAGTGGGTGTGCATTCAACTTGCTTGCTCATGAAGACCTCGAGCATTTGAGGAAGCCCGTCATCAGAATGTACAAGCCATGTTCTATAATGAAAAATTCCCACTACCATATGGAAGTGACAAAACATGAGACTCTCTATATGAAAAACATGGTGCTACTTGAAGCACAAGTGTGGAAGAAGAGGTAGTAGCATTGTCCCTTCTCTCTTTTTCTCTCATTTATTTTATTTTTTATTTTTCTCTTTCTTTCTTTCTCTTTTTTATTTTTCTATTTTTCTATTTTTCTTCCTTTTTCTCTCTTTTTTTTTCTTGTTTTCCTCACTGAGACAGTGCCCTAATAATAACGATCATCACACTTTTATTTACTTACAACTCGATAAGAAAAACTATGAAACAATATGACTCAATATGAATGCCTCTGGTAGTGTACTAGGATGTGCAATGATCTAGTGTAGAATGTAAGCAATGATGAACGGTGGCTTTTCCACAAATACTGTGTCAGCTACATGATCATGCAAAGCAATATAACAATAATGAGTGAACTAGTCATATGATGTGACAGTGGAAGTTGCATGGCAATATATCTCGGAATGGCTATAGAAATGCCATAATAGGTAGGTATGGTCGTTCTTTTGAGGAAGATATAAGGAGGCTTATGTGCAACAGAGCGTATAATGCCGCGGGGTTTGGATGCACCGGTGAAGTTCGCACCGATCCTCAAAGTGAGAATGGGCAATGCACGGTACTAGAGAGGCTAGAAAAATATGAGGAGGTGAGAGTGCGTATGTCCATGGATTCACATTAGTTATAAAGAACTCATATACTTATTGCAAAGTTTTATTAGCTTTCTCGAAGCAAAGTACTACTCGCATGCCCCTAGGGAGGAGGTCGGGAGGAGTTAACCATCGCGCGCCTCCGACTCAAAACAACACTAGGATTTCGACGAGGAATAATAATGCTCACACATCCTTGCCATGTCATAACAAATATTTAGACAAACGAAAAATTAACAAATTTTAATATCGATACTCCCACGAACAAACAACCATGCACTCACACCTTTTCACATTACCACATCAATATCATTAACTCGCGGTTTCTCTTTTATGTGCTACACGAAGGTTTTGATTATGCACTCCTTGAATACCTATTATTTTTGGACTAGTCTTATAACCCATGCAAATCACCATCACTATTTATTAACTCTCAAACAAATATAAGTGAAGAACGAGAGTGTGAAAGGATCGATATGGTTGACTAGAGGGGGAGGGGTGGGGTGAATAGGCAACTACCAGTTTTTATCTTTTCTTTAACAATTTATACTTAGCAACAAATAGGTTGGCTAGATATGCAACTAGGTGAGCAACCTATATGATGCTAAACACAACAAGCAACTCAAGCAAGCAAGATAAACGATGTAAGTAGCTTGCGTGAAGTAAAGGTAAGAAATAACCACAAGAGGAACCGATGGAGACGAGGATGTGTTACCGAAGTTCCTTCCCGGTAAAGGGAAGTACGTCTCCGTTGGAGCGGTGTGGAGGCACAATGCTCCCCAAGAAGCCACTAGGGCCACCGTATTCTCCTCACGCCCTCACACAATGCGAGGTGCCGTGATTCCACTAGTGGTGCACTTGGAGGCGGCAGCCGGACCTTTACAAACAAGGTTGGGGCAATCTCCACAACTGAATTGGAGGCTCCCAACGACAGCATGAAGCTTCACCACAATGGACTATGGCTTCGAGGTGACCTCTTCCGTCTAGGGTGCTCAAACACCCAAGAGTAACAAGATCCGCAAGGGATTAGTGGGGGGAATCAAATTTCTCTTGGTGGAAGTGTAGATCGGGGCCCTCTCAACCAAACCCTAGAGTATCAACAAGTTTTGTTGGCTAGGGAGAGAGATCGGGCAAGAATGAGCTTTGGGCAACAATGGAGCTTGGGGAAGGATAAGAGGTAGGGCTTCTTGGGGAAGAAGACCCTTTATATAGAAGAGAGGGGAATCTGCCCGTTGCCCACCCACTAGCCGCACTTCAGCGGTAGTACCGCTGGTTGGGGCGGTACTACCGCCCAATAGAGAGCCAGTAAAAGGGGCGGCGATAGTACCGCTTAGTACTACCGCCCCTACTATCGCTGCGACTGGGTGCTGGCGCGGGGCACCAGACACTCGTCTGATGCCACACGCGAGGTGCCCAGCCCTCCCTTCTTTCCCTAAGTGGTACTACCGCCGGCTGGGGCAGAAGTACCGGCTGAGCACGGTACTACCGCTTCCCAGAGCGGTACTACCGCTGAGAGAAAGAAAGGGAGAGTAGGGCAAGGACAGATACTCCATGTTGTCGGGAAACGAATGGGGGTGCGAGTGTGTACGTGATGATTCCTCCCAAACTTTCCCACCGCGGACCCCCTCTTGATAGTACGGATTTTCCTACGACTTAAGTCCACCGACACTAAATCATCGAAAAGACACCGTCTTCCTTTTAGCTTCCTGAGGGGTAAGATAATCGTCTCGTGCCACCTGATATTCTCTGAAAGCTTAATGCACATGATTAGTCCGCAAACGCATTGTCATCAATCACCAAAACCATTAGGTTATAAATATGCCCTTACAATCTCCCCCTTTTTGGTGGATTGATGACAACACTGGATTTGCATAGAAAATAAATAAGAGAAAGAAAGCAAACCCAAAAGTCTACAAAAATATAGACGGGCTCCCCCTAGATGTGTGCTATATTAGATATGCTTTTGGAATGCAAAACACACATGCTAGGATCAACACCCCCCCCCTATATTTTAGAGACGAATACTCCTTGCAACAATATAAAATATGACATAGATAACTAAGCAAGGAGCACTATGTGAGAGTATAACACAGATGGTATAGTGAAACTAACTCACAGAACGATACATATAAGGATAATTAAGGGTAGCATATGTCTTACACCATACGATGAAGTGACAGAAGTCTCACAACCATAAGCAAAGCAAAGCAAGGCAACTAGAAAGAGTTCACGAGCAATGACATAAAAGAAAGCAACTCGGAAAGCAAACGCATGCTCGTGACTCGGCAAATCCCTACACTCTCTCCCCCTTTGGCAGCGAGACACCAAAAGGGCAGGGAGGACTAAGATACATAGGTGGCAGAATACGAGGACCCATCATCAGTACTCTCCGGACTCTGGAGTGTGGGAAACGGTGCCGGGCGGAGCAGGAGCAGAAGAGCCAGGCAAATCATCGTCAGAGTCCTTGCAGTGCTGTGAGATCCAGACCTCCTCATCAGTAATGACCTCCTCAGAACCACTGGGAACCTCCAACCCAACGTGTCTGCCAAGAGCCTTGTGACGTCGTCTAGCTTCCTTCTCAGCAACATGAGCCCTGTACTGACCCTTAGCCTGTAAACAGAACAACTTCTTCATCTTCTCCTTGAGCTTCTTAGCCCAAGATGGTTCAGCCAGAGAAGGTGCAGAACGAGGAGCCGCACCACCCTGGACCACAAAGTCCTCATCATCCTCGTCATCCTCATCTTCATCCTCAACCTCATCATCACCCAGAACAGCCTCGGGAGCAACATAGTTTGCCCATTTGTCCTTCTGACGGAGCTGCACAACCTTATGAGTAACCACCTCACCATGCTCAAAGATGATGTCTGGATGGGTCTTAGCCCACGTGCTCTCAAGAAGAAGCATCAAGTACATGCCATAAATAGGAACCTTACGATCGAAGACAGCAGAGTGGAGTTCAGACCACATGATGTGAGAAATATCCAGAGCAGGCACCTCAGCAGACTCCTTCATATGCTGACAGAAGAGCAACAGATCCACAAGGTAGGAGTGCACCATGTCCAAGTTGCCAACACGAGGAAACAAGGTGTTCCGGAATATGCGGTGCGTAATATCAAGGAACGGCTGCAGAACATAAGTAGTTTTGCCAGTAGTGGAGGATACCTTCTCAGTGGAGTAGGGCCAAAGTTGGCGCTTGTGAGTTGCCGTAGGTTCCTTGTGTGGGCGAAAACCGACAGGGTCATCGAGCCCCTGTCCTCAACGTGAAGAAGGTCCATGAACTCCTTCCATGTAGCAGACAATCTCCTCCCATTAGTCATCCAAGTCATAGTCCTGGCATCATCAGTCCCAAAGTGAACGGTAGCATAAAACACGACAATCATCTCAGCATTAAAGTCCTTGGTGAATTCCATGAGATGGGTGAGCTGAAGCTTCTGACAGAGCTCAATAGCCTGGCCAAAGTAATGGGCATTCTTTTCCAAGCACTCCATATCAATCGACTTGACATTTGGCACAAAGATGTTTTCCTTACCCAGAAGCACGTCATTGTAAACACGCAACTGCTGCTTGGTCCAGAAGGGACGGTTGCGAACAACATTCTCTTGAGGAGTGACATATGGATCGTGACGGCGGATGGCCTAGTAATCTTTGAGAGGGATCTTGTCTAGGGATGGCTGCGGCCTCTTGGAGGCAACCTTCTTTGTCTGCTGCCTGGGAGGGTTGGCTGAGCTGTCGCCTTCTTCGGAGGTGCGCGGTCGCTTGGATCCGGTCTCATGGCTCGGGTTCCTCCTACTACCACCTGGAAACCAAACGAGAACACCAAACGAGAGAAAAAGAGTGTAAACCAGTTTGCATAAGCCAAAAACAACAAAAAAAAATAAAGCAATTCTGAAGATTTGGTAGAAAAACATGGGCAATTGGCATCTCCAGCGGTAGTACCGCTTAGTACTACCGCCCAAGGGGTGGTAGTACCGCTCGGGCGAAAACTGCAGCGAACCTACAGCCACCGGTGAGATTCGGTACTACCGGGGATGTCAAATGCACATATTTGACTGCAAAACCTTGAGAAACACTTCCTAGCAAGCTTGTATAGGAGAATCACGCCCGGATTTGACCCAAAAAAGATGGAACTACCATGCATTGTCCAATACCTAGATTCAAAAATAGGAGAACCTAGGGAGAGAAAAACGGGACAATACCGGCGTCCATGGCGAGAGGGGGGGGGGGGGGGGTTGGAGATCAACCCCTCCGAACCGTTTTGCGAAGGAATGGCCGGAAACGGAGATCCGGCGAAGGCCTCCGCGCCCTTGGGTGCGCCTGGAGAGAGAGGGCCGCGAGAGATAGGGGTGAATGGGTATGGGGAAGTAGAAACTTCCCCTGCCCCGCCCCATATCCCTTCGTGGGAACTCACAGGCGGTAGTACCGCCCGGGCGGGCGGTAGTGCCGCCCCGATTCTACACAGCGGCAGGAGGCCCGGTAGAACCGCTCCGGCGGTAGTACCGCTGGGTGTAGTGGTAGCACTAAGCGGTACTACCGCCCAAGCCAATGGTAGTACCGCTCTGGGCAACACCAAAGCAGGAAATAAAACCAAGAGAGTGGCTTATGCAAGATTTTGTTTTGTTAAGAAGGTTGGAGACAATCAAAACCATCCAAAAATCAGGAAACACTCCGATGATGCCGATCCAAAACAAATCAAAAAGGTTGGAGTGACCCCGAAAACACAAAAACGTGCTTATCAAAAGCAAATGCCTCGCTAGGAGGGGCGGTGGCCGAGGCAACCTATGTTTGAGTCAATTGGTATGGCACCGCGAAGATTTGAACCTTGGGCCCATGACCAAAACTCGTCTTTGAAGCACAAAAACCATCAAAAATGGCGGATGTGAAAGACTTTGATTAGTTTATGCATAATAGGAGGAGGGATAGTTCATTGAGAGAACTAGACTCCCCCTAAATCCATGCCTACATCTAGACAAGACATAATGATGAGTGTGGTGGGGTGTGCACTAAGTCAAGCCACATTGCTCGAATCAATGATATTTAGCTCATGCCTTAACTCGCGAAATCTTGCTTCATCTAATGGCTTCGTGAATATATCTGCAAGCTGTTCCTTGGTATAAAGGTGAATAAGATCAATTTCTCCGCGCTTGATGTGGTCCCGGATGAAGTGATGACGAATATCAATATGCTTCGTCTTGCAGTGTTGAACCGGGTTGTTGGAGATCTTGATCGTGCTCTCATTGTCGCAGTAAATAGGCACTTTGTCACAGTTGACACCATAATCCTTTAAGGTTTGCCTCATCCAAAGAATCTGAGCACAACAGCTTGCGGCGGCTACATACTCGGCCTCGGTGGACGAGAGAGAAACACGGTTCTGTTTCTTTGAAGACCAACTTACCAGAGAGCGACCAAGAAATTGGCAGCCTCCGGAAGTGGACTTCCTTTCCACACGGTCTCCCGCCCAATCCGAGTCAGTATATCCAATGAGATCAAATGAAGCACCTTTGGGGTACCATAAGCCAAAGTTTGGGGTATGAGCCAAATATCAAAAGATTCGCTTGACAGCCACATAGTGACTCTCCTTAGGTGCAGCTTGAAATCTTGCACAAATTCCCACACTCAACATGATATCCGGTCTAGATGCACAAAGGTAAAGCAGAGATCCAATCATGGAGCGATATACCTTTTGATCCACAACTTTACCATTGGGATCACTGTCAAGTTGGCATTTGAGCGGCATTGGAGTATTGGCCTTGGGAGGGTTGAGCTCATCCATCTTGAACCTCTTGAGCATGTCTTGAGTGTATTTTGCTTGGTTGATGAAGGTTCCTTGGCTTCGTTGCTTCACTTCGAATCCAAGGAAGAACTTCATCTCTCCCATCATAGACATCTCAAACTCTTTGGTCATTAGTGCGGCGAACTCATCATTAAAAGCTTTGTTAGAAGAACCAAAGATAATATCATCTACATATAGTTGGCATACGAACAAGTTCCTGTTAACCCTCTTAGTAAAAAGAGTGGGGTCGATTTTCCCAATTTCAAACCCACGATCTTGCAACATCTCGGTAAGGTGCTCATACCACGCACGTGGGGCTTGTTTAAGGCCATAGAGTGCCTTATCGAGAACGTATACATGATTGGGAAACTTGGAATCCTCAAACCCCGGGGGTTGCTTGACATACACCAACTCCTTAAGAGGACCATTAAGAAAAGCACTCTTTACATCCATTTGATATAATATGAAGTCATGATGAGAGGCATAAGCAGGCAACATGCGAATAGATTCAAGGCAAGCAACAGGGGCAAAGGTTTCACTGTAGTCGATACCCTTGACTTGAGAGTAGCCTTGAGCCACTAGTCTTGCCTTGTTGCGAATAATAATGCCATGTGCATCTTGCTTGTTCTTAAAGATCCATTTGGTTCCAATGACATTGTGATTCTCCTTTGGTCTTGGCACCAATCGCCACACTTTGTTGCGCTCGAAGTTGTTGATTTCATCATGCATGGCTTCAAGCCAATCCTCGTCTTCGAGCGCATCTTGTACCTTGAGGGGTTCAAAGCAAGAAACAAACGCATGATGTGCACAAAAGTTTGTTAATTGACTACGAGTAGTTACCCCTCTTTTCAAGCTTCCGTAGACGTTCTCTAGGAGATGTTGCTTGGTCTTAAGCTTGGAAGCAATCTTGGCAGCTCGTCTTTCAAGAATTTCCTCCATGGAGAGTTGAGGCTTGGTAGCTTGACGAGCTTCGGTACTAGCACCGGCTAGCTCATGATCTTGAGCATGATCTTGATCTTTAGCTTGACCTTGATCTTGAACTTGATCTTGGTCTTGAGCTTCATATTGATCTTGAGCTTGCACGGGGGTGTGAACAAGATCTTGAGCATCATGTGAAGTAGAATCATCACTATTAAGTTGATCTTGCCCTTGATCTTGATCACTGGGTTGAGGGACTTCACTTTGTTCTTCGGAAGCATGTGGGTCGTGCGTCGGTGATGGTTCCACTTGAGTGGAACATTGTCCTTCTCCTTCAGCCACAAGGGGTTCCTCAACGGGTAGGAAGTATCCCACACCCATTCTTCTTATGGCTTGGGGAGGAATTTCATCACCTGCATCACAAAGACTGCTTTGCTCCACTTGGGAGCCATTATTTTCATCAAACTCTACATTACTCGTCTCCTCAATGAGTCCGGTGGACTTGTTGAGGACACGATAAGCATGAGAGTTTGCAGCATAACCAACAAATATGCCTTCATGGGCTCTAGATTCAAATTTAGACAAACGAACACCTTTCTTGAGAATGAAACACTTACAACCGAACACCCGAAAGTATTTGAGGTTGGGTTTGTTCCCGGTAAGAATCTCATAAGGAGTCTTGTTCAAGCCTTTGCAGAGATAGAGCTGATTTGATGCATGACACGCTGTGTTGATGGCTTCGGCCCAAAAGTTGTACGGAGATTTAAACTCTGCCATCATGGTTCTTGCCGCATCCATCAACGTCCGGTTCTTCCTCTCCGCAACACCGTTTTGTTGAGGGGTGTAAGGTGTGGAATATTGGTGTTTTATCCCCTCATCACTGAGAAACTCATCTAGGGTGTAGTTCTTGAACTCAGTGCCGTTGTCACTTCTAATCATCAAAATCTTTGCTTCATGTTGACGTTGGACTTCATTTGCAAAGTTGATGACGGTCTGTTGTGTCTCACTCTTCCTCTTGAAGAAATATACCCATGTGTATCTCGAGTAATCATCCACAATTACCAAGCAATACCTTCTTCCTCCAAGACTGTCAAAAGATGGAGGCCCGAAGAGATCCATGTGAAGGAGCTCTAAGGTCCTCTTTGAGTAGATTGTAGTAGTTGGACGATGAGCTTTTTCATGTAGCTTTCCTTCGATACAAGCACTGCAAGCACGATCTTTGGCAAAACTCACATTTGTTAGTCCAAGAATGTGATCCCCTTTGAGGAGACTTTGCAAAGATCTCATATTGACATGGGCTAGTCGGCGAGGCCAAAGCCATCCCACATCAACTTTAGCCATTAGACATGTCGAGGTCTTAGTGGGTCGCTCCGAGAAGTTAATCACATAGAGACCGTTTTTGACATGCCCAACAAAGGCTACTTTAAGAGTCTTGCTCCACAAAAGGGTCACGGTATCAATGCCAAAGAAGGTACTAAAACCCATGAGTGCAAGTTGATGAACGGAAAGTAAATTGTATGCAAGGGTCTCAACAAGCATGACTCTCTCAATGGTTATGGTCGGAGAGATAACCACCTTGCCAAGACCCAATACCTTCGAGATTGCATCATCGCCAAATGAGACTTGGGTGGCCACGGATGCATCGGGTCGAACATCCACCACCAAGTCCTTGCTTCCGGTCATATGATTTGTTGCTCCGCTATCGAGCAACCATGAGACTCCCCCGGAAGCAAAGTCCTACAATAGATCAATGCTTGGATTTAGGTACCCATTCTTGAATGGGTCCTTTCATGTTAGTGACAAGGGTCTTAGGAACCCAAATAGACCACTCAATATACTCATAAGAAGAACCAACATATTTGGCATAAACATGCCCATCACTAGCATGGCACAAAACATAGGAGGGGTTAAAATTGCCGGCCCTGTTGGAGGGAGTGATCTTGCCCTTCTTGGCACTATCACTCACAACCTTGTCCTTCTTCTTCTCATGAGTAATGTTCCCCGCTTTGACAAATGTTTCCTTGAGCGGAGGAACCTGCGTGGCCTTCATCTTCTTCTTCCTTTTGGACTTGGGTGCAAACCCAACTCCTTCCTTTGCAATCACTTCCTTTTGATTGCTCAAAAGGTTATTGAGATTTTTCTCACCTTGGATACATGTCACAAGGCCTTTCTCAAGCTGCTCTTTCAGCTTAGCATTTTCCTCCACAAGATGTGCATGCTCACAACACGGGTTAGAAGCAGATGCATTATCAATTAAAACAAAGGGAGGACATGTGGCAATTTCCTTAGTGAGTTTTACTTGGAGTTGATCATGCGACTCTTTAAGAGAAGCATGAACGCTCTTCAATGCCTTGTGAGCATTGTCAAGTGAGTCAAACTCATCCTTGAGTCGAGCATGGTCAACCCCAAGTGCAACCTTTTCAGATTTAAGAACACGGATAAGAACAATAGCATGATCATAATCTTTACGTAATTTAGCAAGGTCGTCATTTTGTGACTCTTTAAGAGTCAAATGAAGACCTCGCTCTTCCTCTAGAGCAATAGAAAGATCTGCTATCTCGTCGGCATAATCACGACTATGGCCTCTCATCTCCTCAAGAAATTCTTCTTGAAACTCAATCGTGTCATTGGCCTCACCAAGTTGTTCCAAGAGAGCAACGAAGTGCTTCTTGGATTTTCCCTTGAGTTTACACAAGAACTTGTCAAACTCATTCTCACCCTCTTTCACCTCCTCATGTTCATCCACACAATCTAACAAAGATGGAGTAGAAGAAACAGAAGTCTTAATGTTTGAGGTTTTGGCGTTGGAGGTTACCTTGGTGATACCTTTTGCCATGAGGCACCTAGCGATGTGGTTCTCATTGGGGGCGTCGAAGAGTGACACCTTTGTTGGGGTAGAGATTGCAATTGCCACAGATGCCATTGCCATTCCTTCACCACTTGTGTCTTCATCATCAACATCATCATCCGAGGCATACTCTTCTTGAGCCACCAACACTTTGTGAGGAGTCTTCTTGATGAAGTTGGTCTTGTTGGGGAAAGACTTGGCCTTATCTTTGCGGATGAGCTTGCCACCATTGTCTTCCCTCTTCTCATATGGACAATCCACCACAAATTGTAACGCCCAAGATGCGATCCTATCCTTATTTTGCCACGAGGACCTCGACAGGGATAGAAGCGCATCTCGTCATTTCGCAAGAATGGATATCATTACAAGTACATGTAAAGAAGAGATGAGTATATGGAATTGGCTTACACTCGCCACAAGCTACATCAATATCACATCAATAGAACAACATATACAATCATCATACAGAAGAGCAGGGTCCGACTACGGACAAAATCAAACGATAAAATGACATCCATCCTTGCTATCCCAGGCTGCCGCCTGGAACCCATCCTATGATCGATGAAGAAGAAGAACTCCAAATCAAACAAATCATCGCTCTCACGTCAAAGCATCGCATTACCTATACCTGCAACTATTGTTGTAGTAATCTGTGAGCCACAGGGACTCAACAATCTCATTTCCAAGGGTATCAAGACTATTACAGCTTAATGGGTGAGGTATGGTTAAGTGGTGAGGCTGCAACAAGCACTAAGCATTTATTTGAGTGGCTAACTTACGAGTACAAGAATAAAGGGGGATGATTGTCGAATAAACGAACGTGAACTAGTAATGATCTCTAAGAGATCCTGAACACCTACTTACGTCAAACATAACCCCACCGTGTTCTCTCTCGGATAAGGACTCACGAGAAGAGACAGTCACGGTTACGCACACGGTTGGTGTATTTTATTTGAGTTTACTTCAAGTTTGCTATGACCGGGTGTTAAACAAAGTTTCCAAGTTGCCACGTAACCGCGGGCACGGCTTTCTGAAAGATTTAACCCTGCAGGGGTGCTCCAACTCATCCATCACAAATTAACCACACGCCGCGGGAATAACCTCGACCACGAATCTCGTGATCTTCCTAGGCAATTCCACTGGAAAACCGCAACCTCGAGATAGCCCAAAGTATAATCGGAATTCCTCGCACAAGACGTTCGAGAAAGGTAAAACAAGTCCAGCAAGGCCGCCCGGCAGGCCAGATCCCGATAGGAGCCGCGCGTATCTCGTTCTCAGGGCACTACTAGATGAGCAGTACGTACGGTGGCCTGATAGAAATCCCCCGAGTTGCCCCGGGGTGACCCCGCAAGTGGCTCTGTTTTGGACCAACACTCATGACGAGCACTGGCCCGGGTTGTTGATTAATTATCCACGGGGTCCGGAAAGTCCCTATGCAATTTTATTAGTTATTAGGCAAATGTAGTACCAATGTTGGGCCTTGCCAGACAAGTTTTATCCTAAAACGAAAGTCAAGGGGGTCCCCATAACAACCCCGAGCATGTTAGGAGCGCTCAATTATGGAACATAACACCGGTACACAAGTAACTAGGGCGGCAAGAGTGGAACAAAACACCGAGCAAAAGGCCAAGCCTTCCACCCTTTACCAAGTATATATGCGCATTAAATTAAATAGCAATGATATTGTGATATATCAAAAAAAATCCATGTTGGCACATGGAAACATTGCACCTGCAACTAGCAACACTATAAGAAGGGCTGAGCAAGCAGTAACATAGCCAAACAATGTTTTGCTGGGATGTGGAGAGGTTAGAGGCTTTTCATGGCAATTTGAGAGGCTTGACATACAAGTGGTAGGTAGCGAGACAGTGATAGAAATGTGACATCTAGCATGGCAATGATAGTAGTGGTATCCAGGGAAATGATCATCTTGCCTGAGATCCTGCTTGAAAGAAGAACGAATCCATGAAGAAGACGAGCCAACGTAGTCGAACGAATCCTCACACCCGAACGCTTTCAGAACTCTATCAAGAAGAAGCAATCCGGAACAACAATCAACACATGATCAACACCACAATACATGCATGACATGATGCACTTCAAATATAATGCATGTTATGCATGACATGGCAAGCACAACAATCAACTTCTACACATTAAGTGAAGCTCAATATGCAACGAGTTGCATATTGACGAAACTCCACATTCGAATATATTTAGTTCACTCTTGTTTAGGTACACGACAATATTAAATGTTGTTGAACATGGCAATAGGTGAAGCATAAGTAAACTATACATCTAGTCAAGTTTAAATGAGGCAGGAAACAACATATAGCATTTCCGAAACGACCACATATGTTAATTTCGAAATTGGTCCAGATCTGAACTAATCATGTTTTATGTTTATTAAACAGCAAAATAAAGAGGACCATGTGATTCTACACGTCATTCTAGTCGATTTACATATATGGAACATTTCAAACGGAGCTACGGTCTAAAAGATATGACCATCACAAGATAATATGCCATGAATGCAAAATGCATGAAAATTTCCACCCCAAGCATTTCAAATCATGAAGGAAGCAAGATATTATGAAACTACATGAGATTCTAAGCAAATTTCATGTATAGCATGTCCAAAACGGAGCTACGGTTCAACCACAACAACCAACACAAGTTTTAGTTCAAATCTGCCCAAAACAGCAACATAGCATATTGCACGCATGAAAACAACAAGCTACAAGATTCTAAAATGCACAAACTAAGCATGGGGCAGTAGCTTATAACACACACATCATTTCATCTTCACATATCATACTCAAAAGAGGCATGGATCACATGGTAGGAAGCTCACAACATGGCAACAAAATATAGCAGATTAGGACTTGGTGAAAGTAACAGTTTTTAGCATAGCAGATTTTTACGGAGGCATATTGGCAGCAGTAAAACTATATGCTACAGGTCATATATTGGCATGAAACTTAACAGCATGGTAGTAGACATGATGCACTACAATTCATTCCATGGTGGTAAGGCCTAATTATGCATAGAATCATGGCTAGCATCAACACAATATGACATTATGAAGAAAACAGATTCTCAGACTTGGTGAAAATTAGAGTAGACATGTGCAGCAGTTTTTTAACAGATTGACATAGTGAACAACCGAATTTATTATGATGCTAAACCTATTCATGCAAACTATTGGCACAACATGATAGGCAACAACATGCTTTACAAAAGACTCCTTGGTGGCACTCACAAAACACTCCTAGTTCAATAGCAAATCACATGGCAATGTGGCAACAAAATAACAGTTTCAGACTTAGGGAAATTTAGCTCTCTCCCAAAACTGCAGTATTGACTAGGCATGTTGACATTGCGATAACAGTAGCATAACAACCCTCTATGAGCATGGCAAGGACACTAACATCAAGAAGACATGGCACACTTCAAATCATACCATTGGCTCAATTACATAGGATGCATGGTTTGCTTAATATGATGCTCGCAAAACGGAACTCATCGTTAACAGACTTCAGTTTTAATGCGGTAGCAACTTTAGAGCAACAAACAAACATGATAATGAAGTCCTACCTAGCAACCAGAGGCATGGCATGAAAGTAGACATATCCTAGTGCAATACTCATGAAGACACCATATGCAAAAGACCTACGATTGAGATGCAATCATCTGCGAAAACTTAGAACAAAATAACAGTTTTTAACAGACTGACAACTACGACACGGAGCACTTTTGCACCCCAGATCTGAGCATGCAAATGAATCCTAATGCACAAGCAAAGGCTACCATCATCTAGAGCACATCGAGTAGATCAATTTTCATATATCACACTTATCATTCGGACAAACATGCACAACGTTATCACACGTATAAGATGCAATCATGATGAATTTGACAGAAAGTTAAGGGACTTAGCGAAATATACGCCTCGGGGAAATCGGGATGGCGCGGTACGGGGACGGGGCCGGCGTGGGCGTTTGGTTGGCGGGACGCGGCCGTCCCTGGGACGGGGCGGTCCCGCGGCAAGGTCGGCCATGGCGAGGCCCGACGCCGGCGAAGGCGGAGCCGACAAGAGGAGGTCGGAGGGTGGCCGGGGTCGATGCAGGGCGGCGGATCCGGGCGGCGCCGGCCCGGATCTGGCCGGAGGGCGACAGGCGGCGCGACCGGGGGACCACAGACTGCGGCGGCGATGGTTGCGGCGGCGGGGACGAGGAGCAGAGCGGCGGCACGGCGAGGCGGTGGGGTGGGCGATGCGACGGCGCGGCAAGGGCTGGCCTGCGAGGCGGCAGGGTGACCAGATGCGGCGGCGGGGTCGACGCGGCCGGCGGCGGAGCGCAGCAGTGCGGCGGAGAGGCGCGGCCGCCGGCGGGAGGAGGCGACGGGGCTCCCGGACGGCGCGCGGTCGAGGCGCGGGGGCGGCCGCGGGCTGGCACGGCCCAGATCGGGCCCGGGGCGGGCCTCCCGTGGGCCTGCAGGGCCGCGGCGGATGGGGGAGCAAGGGCGATGTGGCGGCGTCCCATTGTCCGCGGGGCGACTCAGGTGGCGGCGGGGCTGGCCCGGCGGCGCCAAGTGGCTGCGCGGGAGCGGCCGGCGCTGAAAACGAGGTGGGGTGGCGGCGCTCGAGGTTAGGTGAGGCTAGGGGGTCATTTTTGGCATGGGATGACCTCCTTTTATAGGCAGGGATTAGGTTAGGGGGGGTTAGGTGGGCTGCGATGGGCTGTGTAGAGGGGCTTGGTGGGGATGAGAGGGAATGGATGGCAGCCCGTGACATGTTTTAAAACCGAGAAACGTCCGACAATAAACCGACGACCGCACTACTACGGTTGACCGTTGGGGTACCAAACGACCTCTGATTGCGATGAAATTTGGCAGGCGGGCTACCTACAATACAATAAGGCCGCACACCAAGTTTTGACCCAATCCGAGAATATTTTATACGCACTTTTGAAAACAACATTTTATCGATGTCGCGGGCGCGTGCGTGTGTGGTTGGGCTCGAAACGGACGACGACACGAACGGAGAGAACCGGCAGCTACGAACGGATGCAAGTTTTCGAAAACGAGTGACGATGCTATGCAGATGATGCGAATGATGCGATGATGAATGCAACAACCACTCGAATCACACGATGACAATGGAATAAAAGGGGAATCTTCTGGAGCGTCGGTTCCGGGCTGTTACACAAAGTGACTCACATTACCACAGTTGTAGCAGGTCCTCACACGTTGCTTGCTCTTTGACCCGTTTAAGTTGTTCTTGGGGAAGTTAGGCTTTGTGTTTCTCTTGTTGCCCCAAAATTGCCTGGACGCTAGAGCCATATGCTCATGGTAAGCATATTTGGTGTCCTCGGGCAACCCTCTTCTTCTTCTTCTTCTTCTTGACTGACCTTGGCCTTCAAAGCAAGGTTGGGAGATGATTTCTTTGATCGTTGCACGCGAGCAAGGGCATTGTCTGCGGTCGTGTTCAAGATGTTCATAGCAATAAATTCATCCAACACATCCCCAGATGACAAAGTGTGAAAGTCCGGTCTTTGATGGATGACGGCGGACATGGCCTTGTTGTAGGGCATGATGGCCTTCAAAAACTTACGCTTGACCCAGGTGTCATCCACATCCTTGCTGCCATGATCTTTGAGGGCAACGGCAAGAGCAGTCACCCTCCTATAGAGCTCACGCGGTTCCTCATCTTCTACCATTACAAACTCATCTGACTGATCAAGGACAACTTCATAGTTTGACCGTTGAATGCTTGAGCTGCCCTTGTACATGGAGACAATGTGTTCCCAACACTCTTTAGCAACAGTGAAGGGACGCAAGTGAGGTAGGTCTTCGATAGGAACAACAGCTTGGAGTATGAACAAGGTGGAGGAATTTAGCTGTTTATCCGCTTCTTCTCTTGGAGTGAGGTTGCGTGGATCACGAGGGTAGTATCCTTCTTCAATGACTCGCATGAGTTGAATTGAGCTGTGATCCAAATGAGACTTGATACGAAAAATCCAATTAGCAAAATCATTCTTAACAAGTTTAGGAGGAGGACCGAGATTAACTATATGAGGTGGGTGCACCGGTCCTCCATAGACCAAGGGAGGGGGAACCGAGGCAAAGGTCCCCGACCCATTAATTCCTTGAGAACGATTATCCTTATTAGCACTAGCCCCCTCCTTACCGGAGTTGACATCCGATGTCGAGTTAGTGGGATTAACTACTTGCACTGCATCGGTGGAAAGTTTAAGAGTATCAAGGAATTCTTTAAACATGGATTTGACCTCGGTCGTCATGGAGGATTTAAGCGAGGACATGGCCTCATTTAAATCCTCACGAGAGACCGTGCTCACACCCATGGCCTCGAGTAGTTCAACCGGCCGGTCCCCGTCGTTAACCATACTCTTCGGGTGGTGAAACCCTTAATAAAGAGACGTAGCTCTGATACCAATTGAAAGGATCAATATGGTTGACTACAGGGGGGTGAATAGGCAACTACCAGTTTTTATCTTTTCTTTAACAATTTATACTTAGCAACAAATAGGTTGTCTAGATATGCAACTAGGTGAGCAACCTATATGATGCTAAACACAACAAGCAACTCAAGCAAGCAAGATAAACGATGTAAGTAGCTTGCGTGAAGTAAAGGTAAGAAATAACCACAAGAGGAACCGATGGAGACGAGGATGTGTTACCGAAGTTCCTTCCCGGTAAAAGGAAGTACGTCTCCGTTGGAGCGGTGTGGAGGCACAATGCTCCCCAAGAAGCCACTAGGGCCACCGTATTCTCCTCACGCCCTCACACAATGCGAGGTGCTGTGATTCCACTAGTGGTGCACTTGGAGGCGGCAGCCGGACCTTTACAAACAAGGTTGGAGCAATCTCCACAACTGAATTGGAGGCTCCCAACGACACCACGAAGCTTCACCACAATGGACTATGGCTTCGAGGTGACCTCTTCCATCTAGGGTGCTCAAACACCCAAGAGTAACAAGATCCGCAAGGGATTAGTGGGGGGAATCAAATTTCTCTTGGTGGAAGTGTAGATCGGGGCCCTCTCAACCAAACCCTAGAGTATCAACAAGTTTTGTTGGCTAGGGAGAGAGATCGGGCAAGAATGAGCTTTGGGCAACAATGGAGCTTGGGGAAGGATAAGAGGTCGGGCTTCTTGGGGAAGAAGACCCTTTATATAGAAGAGAGGGGAATCTGCCCGTTGCCCACCCACCAGCCGCGCTTTAGCGGTAGTACCACTGGTTGGGGTTGTACTACCGCCCAACAGAGAGCCAGTAAAAGGGGCGGCGGTAGTACCGCTTAGTACTACCGCCCCTACTACCGCTGCGGCTGGGTGCTGGCGCGGGGCACCAGACACTCGTCTGATGCCACGCGCGAGGTGCCCAGCCCTCCCTTCTTTCCCTAAGCGGTACTACCGCCGACTGGGGCGGAAGTACCGGTTGAGCACGGTACTACCGCTTCCCAGAGCGGTACTACCGCTGAGAGAAAGAAAGGGAGAGTAGGGCAAGGACAGACACTCCATGTTGCCGGGAAACGAATGGGGGTGCGAGTGTGTACGTGATGATTCCTCCCAAACTTTCCCACCGCGGACCCCCTCTTGATAGTATGGATTTTCCTACGACTTAAGTCCACCGACACTAAATCATCGAAAAGACACCGTCTTCCTTTTAGCTTCCTGAGGGGTAAGATAATCGTCTCGTGCCACCTGATATTCTCTGAAAGCTTAATGCACACGATTAGTCCGCAAACGCATTGTCATCAATCACCAAAACCATTAGGGTATAAATATGCCCTTACAGAGTGCGATTATTTCTATAAAATCTATATGCCACCGTGCTCAAAAAGATATAAGTGAAGCACTAGAGCAACTGCTAAGCTCAAAAGATATAAGTGAAGCACATAGAGTATTCTAACAAATCTTGCTAAAGGTGTGTCTCTCTCAAATAGGTGTGTCCAGAAAACAATGATTGTGGCAAACTAAAGTAAAATCAAACAAAAGCAAATGACGCTCCAAGCAAAACTCATCCATCGGATGAATAAAAATATAGCTCCAAGTGACATACCGATGGATTGAAACGGAAGAGGGGATGCCTTCCAAGGCATCCCCAAGCTTAGACGCTTGAGTCTTCCTAAAATTTGACTTGGGGTGCCTTGGGCATCCCCAATATTAGGATCTTGCCGCTCCTTATTCCTTCATCCATCGTGATAACACCCAAAACTTGAAAACTTCAGCACACAAAACTCAACAAAACTTCGTGAGATCCGTTAGTATAATAAACATATCAAATACTTTAGATACTGTTATAACTTGATACATATTTTATTGTTGCATAATAGGTACTATATTTTAACTTCTCCATGGCTTATACCCCCCGATACAATCCATAGCGTCATCAAAACAAGCAAACTATGCAAGCAAAAACAGAATATGTTTGAAACAAAATAGTCTGAATGATCTGTAGAGAAACTATACTTCTGTAACTCCAAAAATTCTGAAAATTTAGGGCAACCTGGGGAATTTGTATACCAATACTTTTTTAAAAATTCAGATCAAAAAGACGTTCTAGTAAAATCATAGAAATTCTGCACTGGACGCTAAAGTTTCTGTTTTTGTACCGTATCAATTCTACTCATCATGCAAGTCATCCCAAAGGCTTTACTTGGCACAAACACTAATTTAAACACAAAAGCACAATCATTACGTAGGAAATAATCATGTTATCACACACAAACAGAAAGTAAAAACAAAAATTTAAAGATAACTATTGGGTTGCCTCCCAACAAGCGCTATTGTTTTATGCCCCTAGCTAGGCATAATGCATAGTATCAAGTGTTATCATCCTTAGTGACAAGGGGTCCATTACCCTTCACAATTTTGCTCTCTCTTACGCAAAGGGCATCAAGCTTTTGTTCTAAAGCATCAACCTTCTATTTTGTAACACAACATTGCCATTGATTTTAGTAACAAGATTGAATGACCCTCTAAAGTTGGACTCCATGCTAGATCTAGTTTCTTTTATCAACTCGGTTTGATGATAACTCACTAAGATAGTTGGTTCAATGGTCTCTATCTTGGTTAATCCAAATATATTTTTCATATTTTCATAGGTGTCAAAAGCATTATTCCCATGGAAATCTTTTTCAAACATAGCATCCAAGACACGTCTATGGGGCAGAGATAGATCAACATAAAAACTTCTAAGGAGCAATTTAATATGACTCTTAGGTTTGGATCTCATTTGTATCTCTAATAATCCATCTCATGCTTATTTAAGGGACTCATCACCCAATTGCTTAAAATCGAAAATTCTAGAACCCTCTCCCAAATAAGGAAGAGAAGGCATGTCCAGAGCAGAACTAGCCATAACAACAAGCAAAGAAGTGAACTAACAAGTAAAGCAAGCAAACAAGTAAACTAGCAAAAATAAATATTTTTATATTTTTGATTTTTATAGCAAGCAAAATATAACAGAAAATAAAAAATAGAACAAGTGAATGATAATTTGTGAGAACGTACTTGATAGTAAGTTGGTGATACTCCCCGGCAACCACCCCAGAAATCCTTCCTCATACTTGTGATCTGCGTTGGGTTTTCCCCCGAAGAGTAGGGGATGATGCAGCACATTATAGATAAGTATTTCCCTCGGTGAGAACCAAGGTTATCGAACCAATAGGAGGACCACACAACTCCCGTCTTTAGCGCCTACACACAAGAGCAAACACTTGCACCCAACGTTGGCAAGAGGGTTGTCAATCCCCTTGAACTCGTTACTTGCAAGCACATGGGTAGTGTAGATGATAATTGATAATTATAAATTGCAAAATAAAATAAAAATAAAATAATGGCAGCAAGAAAATAATAGCGTTTGTAAATATGTATGTGAATAGACCCGGGGGGCATAGTGTTCGCTAGAGGCTTCTCTCTTAAATAAAACATACGATGGGTAAACAAATTACTGTTGGGCAATTGATAGAAAAGCGCATAGTTATGCAATATTTATTCACGACAATGATCATGTGTATATAGGCATCACATCCATAAGCAAGTAGACCAACTCCTGCCTGCATCTACTACTATTACTCCACTTCGAGAGTGCTTCTATGCTTGCCTCTCTAGGTATTAAGTTCATGCAAACAGAGTAATGCTCGGAGAACGATGACATGATGTAGACAAAGTAAACTCAATTAATATGAATGAACCCCATCGTTTTATCCTTAGTGGTAGCAATACAAATATGTGTCGTGTCCGCTACTTTGTTAATGGGATATAGAGCACCGCAAGAATGAACCCACTACAACGCACCCCTCTCACTGAAGATAAACCAATCTAGTTGGCCAAACTAAACTGATAGACCGGAGAGATTTACGAAGCTATGATGATCATGCAAATAAGAATCAAATAAGTATTCAGAGATGACTCAAATCTTTTATCATAAATAATCTGAACATAAACCCACAATTCATCGGATCCCAACAAACACACCGCAAAAGAAGATTGCATCGAATAGATCACCGCGAAGATCGCGGTGAACTTTGTATGGAAGATCAAAGAGATAGAAGAAGCCATCTAGGTACTAGCTATGGACCCTAGGTGTGTGGTATACTCATACGTCTCCAACGTATCTATAATTTTTTCTTGTTCCATGCTATTATATTATCATTCTTGGATGTTTTACAATCATTTTATAGCAACTTTATATCATTTTTTGGGACTAACCTATTGACATAGTGCCAAAGTGCCAGTTGCTGTTTTTGCTTGTTTTTTACTTCCCAAAATATCAGTACCAAACGAAGCCCAAACATCGTGAAACTTTTTGGAGATTTTTTTGGGCCAGAAGACATCTAGTGGGCCAAAGAAGTGCCAGGGGGGGTGGTCGAGGAGACCAGAACCGACCAGGGCGCGCCCTGATGGGTTGTGCCCTCCTCGGGACGCCTCTCCACCACCTCTGATGCCTATAAATTCCCAAATATTCCAGAAACCCTAAAGGAGTCGACGAAAACCACATCCAGCCGCTGCAAGTTCCAGAACCGCGAGATCCAATCTAACACCATCACGGAGGGGTTCATCATCCTCATTGGTGCCTCTCCAATGATGCGCGAGTAGTCCACCATAGACCTACGGGTCCGTATGCAGTAGCTAGATGGCTTCCTCTCTCTCTTTTTATTCTCAATACAATGGTCTCTTGGAGATCTATTTGATGTAAACTTTTTGCGGTGTGTTTGTTGGGACCCGATGAATTTTGAGTTCATGATCAGTTTCTATCCATGAATATTATTTGAGTCTTCTTTGATCTCTTATATGCATGATTACTTATAGCCTCATATTTCTTCTTCGAATCTTTGGTTTAGTTAGGCCAATTAGATCAATTTTTCTTGCCATGGGAAGAGGTGCTTTGTGATGGGTTCGATCTTGGGGTGTCCTCTCCCAGTGACAGAAGGGGCAGCGATGCACGCATGTATCGTTGCTATTAAGGATAACAAGATGGGGTCTATTCCTACATGAATAGATCTAGTCTACATCATGTCACCATTCTTATTGGATTACTCCGTTTTTCATGAACTTAATACACTAGATGCATGCTGGATAGCGGTCGATGTGTGGAGTAATAGTAGTAGATGCAGAATCGTTTCGGTCTACTAATCTTGGACACGATGCCTATATAATGATCATCGCCTTGGATATCGTCATGATTATTTGATCTTCTATCAATTGCCCAACAGTATTTTGTTCTCCCACCGTGTGCTATACTCATGAGAGAAGCCACTAGTGAAACCTACGGCCCCCGTGTCTACTTTTTCAACATATTGCTTTCCAATCTATCTTTTTGCCGCTTTTGTTTTCAGATCGATTATTCCAAAAACCCAAAAATACCTTGCTGCACTTTTTATTTGCCTCTTTTATTTTGTGTTCTTGAGAGATCTATCTATCCAATCTATCATATCCTAATCTATCTTTTTACCGTAGAGAGATTGACAACCTCTCTTTCGCGTCGGGTTGCAAGTATTTGTTCTTTGTGTGCAGGTGTTGTTTACGAGGTGTTGGTGATCCTCCTACTGGTTCGATACCTTGGTTTCATAACTGAGGGAAATACTTACCGTCGCTATGCTGCATCATCCCTTCCTCTTTGGGTAAATACCGATGCAGTCTCAAGCCACGTCATATACTACTCACACATCACCATTGGAGCAGCAAGGATGATGTCGAGGCCGTCCGTGATCGATCCCCCCGCCGGCAGGGCACTGGAAAAGGGCTCCAGATGAGATAGCAACGGAACAGAGACTTGCGGTGGCAGAAAAAGTATTTCGGGTGCTCCCCTAGGGTTTTTTGAATATACGTGAATTTATAGGCCAGAGATGAGGGTTGGAGGCGTCGGGGGGCGGCTACAAGCTAACAGGACGCGCCACCCCCCCCTGGGTGCACCCCGTTGGCTTGTGGGGCCCTCGTGCAGCCTCCGGTCTTCTCCCGAAGTTTCCAGGTATTTTTTGGTCCAGAAAAAATCATAAAAAAGTTTCGTGGCAATTGGACTTCGTTTGGTACTGTAAACCTGAAAAGCAAAAACATGCAGAAAACATCAACTGGCACTTGGCACTGGGTTAATAGGTTAGTGCTCAAGAATAATATGAATTAACAAATAAATGCCCAAAAAGTATCCTAGAATGATAATATTATAGCATGGAACAATAAAAAATTATAGATACATAGGAGACGTATCAGACCACCGCCGCCTTCCCTCGATGGTCACACTCCCCCATCCGTCGACCCTTGTCGCAGGTCACGGCTCGCTGCCCATCGCCGCAGATTGCAGCTCGCAGTCATGAGTTCATGACCCATGTGTCCATGTCATAGCGTCCGTAGCAGTCGGATCTAGCCCGTGCGTGGTCATAGCATACCTCCACGTCTGGTTTCCAGCAGCCTCCGGCCATGGTGCTGTAGCATCCCGGTGGCAGAGCAGACCATGGCGTCGGGTAGCTTTCAGCTCCCCCCTAATCCACGGTTTTAGCTCCCCATCCTGACTGTTGCAGCTGATACGTCTCCGTTGTATCTACTTTTCCTAACGCTTTTGCTCTTGTTTTGGACTCTAATTTGCATGATTTGAATGAAACTAACCTGGACCGACGCTATTTTCAGCAGAACTACCATGGTGTTGTTTTTGTGCAGAAATAAAAGTTCTTAGAACTGGACAAAACTTTTTGGAGATTTATTTTACAATAAATAAAAAATACTGGAGCCAAGAACCACCGGTGGGGGTGCCCTGGTTGGGCACGATACACCAGGGCGCGCCACCCCCTACAGGCGCACCCTGGTGGGTTGTGCCCACCTCGTGGCCCCACTGATCCTAATTCCAGCGCTATAAAATCCTATTTTCGGAGAAAAAAATAGGAGAGAAAGTTTCATCGCGTTTTACGATACGGAGCCGCCGCCACCTCCCGTTCTTCATCGGGAGGCCAGATCTGGAGCCCGTTTGGGGCTCCGGAGAGGGGAATCTTCGGTCTTCGTCATCATAACACCTTCTCCATCGGCAATTCCATGATGCTCCCCACCGGGAGTGAGTAATTCCTTCGTAGGCTTGCTGGTCAGTGAGGAGTTGGATGAGATTCATCATGTAATCGAGTTAGCTTTGTTAGGGCTTGATCCCTAGTATCCACTATGTTCTGAGATTGATGTTGATATGACTTTGCCATGCTTAATGCTTGTCACTAGGGCCCGAGTACCATGATTCCATATCTGAACCATTTATGTTATCACCATTATATCTATGTTCTTGATCCGATCTTGCTAGTCATATGCACCTGTTTTGTGTTATGATCCGTAAACCCCGGAGTGAAAATAGTCGGGATACTTTCCGATGATGACTGTAGTTTGAGGAGTTCATGTATTCACTATGTGTTAATGCTTTGTTCTGGTTCTCTATTAAAAGGAGGCATTAATATCCCTTAGTTTCCTTATGGACCCCGCTGCCACGGGAGGGTAGGAAAAAAGATGTCATGCAAGTTCTTTTCCATAAGCACGTATGCCTATTTACGGAATACATGCCTACATTACATTTATGAACTGGAGCTAGTTCTGTGTCACCCTAGGTTATGACTGTTATATGATGAATATTATCCAACGAGTTCACTGATCCAGTGCCTACGAGTTTTCTCCATATTATTCTTGCTAAGTTACTATTGCTACTGCTACTATTCCAACTGCTACAAAACTATTGCTATCACTGCTACCGTTACCGTTACTGCTACTACTGCTGTCAAAACTATCATACTACTATGCTACTGATCACTCTGCTGCAGATATTTAATCTCCAGGTGTGTTTGAATTGATACTCAACTGCTAATACTCGCAAATATTCTTTGGCTCCCCTTGTGTCGAATCTATAAATTTGGGTTGAATACTCTATCCTCTAAAACTGTTGCGATCCCCTATACTTGTGGGTTATCAAGACCCTTTTTTGGCGCCGTTGCCGGGGAGCATAGCTATATTTGTTGAGTCACTTGGGATTTATATCAATTGATCACTATGAAGAATCTGAAGGATACAAGAACCAAGATTTTTCCCTCTAAGACGAGGGGAGGTAAGGAATTGCCATCACACTCTGCACTTGATTCACCTTCGGTTATGAGTAGACTTGCAACACTACCACATGCTATTAATCCTGATATGTCGCAAGTTATTGATGATGCTACTTCTGCTATGAATGATGCTTATGATGATGAGGCTAGTACCATGCTTGATGATAATGTGCCACTAGGTGAATTTCTTGATGAACAAATTGCTAGAGCTAAAGATAATGAAATTACTGAAACTGATGAGATTACTGAAACTGATGAAGTCTTTGAAACAGAGAACTATGAAACACCTATTAGACCTAGCTCTCCTAGATTTGAAATGCCTAAGACACCTAAAGGTTATGTTATGGATGAGGAGATAGCTAGAGAAATCCTTTCTTGTAAGGATAGAGATGATCTTAAGAAATTACTACGCAAGTATAAGGAAAAGACTTTGAATGCTAGAATGAAATGTGATCCTAAATTTGCTACTCCACCTATCTTTGTTACAAATAAGGATTATGAATTCTCTGTCGACCCAGAGTTAATTACTTTGGTTGAATCTGATCCTTTCCATGGCTATGAAACTGAAAATGTAGTGGCACATCTTATTAAGCTGAATGATATAGCCACCCTTTTTGCTCGTGATGAGAAGATTCGCTATTACTATATTCTCAAATTATTTATGTTCTCATTAAAGGGTGATGCTAAGATATGGTACAATACTCTTGCTCCTAGTTGTGTGCGTAGTCCCCAGGATATGATCTACTACTTCTCTGAAAAATATTTTCCTACTCATAAGAAACAAGCTGCCTTACAGGAAATATTTAACTTTGTACAAATTGAAGAAGAGAGTCTCCCACAAGCTTGGGGGAGGCTTCTCCAATTTCTTAATGGTTTGCCTCATCACCCTCTTAAGAAAAATGAAATACTTGATATCTTCTATAATGGACTAACTGACGCTTCTAGGGACTTCCTAGATAGTTGTGCTGGTTGTGTTTTCAGGGAATGAACTGTTGAACAAGCTGAGGAACTATTGAATAATACATTGAAGAATTATGATGATTGGACTCTCCCTGAACCACCACTTAAACCCACTCCGAAGAAGAGGGGTATCTTATTTCTCAGTCCTGAAGATATGCAAGAGGCAAAGAAATGTATGAAGGAAAAAGGTATTAAAGCTGAGGATGTTAAGAATTTACCACCTATTGAAGAAATACATGGCCTTGACACACCACCACCTCCACAGGTGGTAGATGTAAATTATTTATTAAAGTTTGATGAAAGTGATATCCCTTATAATAAACATCCTAGTCAATGCTTATATGAGGTTGATAACTACATTATGAAACAAGATCACTTCAATGCAAATGTTCTGAAACAATTGAAATATAATTCTGATATGATTGCTCGCTTGAGTGACTTGTTATTTTGAATCTGTAATGATGTTAGAGGTGTAGGAAAACATGCCTCTATAGTTCAAACCCAGTTAGAACAAGTTGCTAAATCTCAAAAAGAATTGCTTGATGAAATGAATAATAATATGAATGATTTTGCTGCTAGAGTAGTAACTAGAGGAGGTAGAATGACCCAAGAACCTCTTTATCCTGAAGGTCATCCTAAAAGAATTGAACAAGACTCTCAGAAAATTAATACTGATGCACCTAGTCCTTCTAAAAAGAAAAAGGAAAGGAAAAATGATAGGACCTTGCATACCTCTAGTGAACCTGAGATAGAAAAATCTCCTGATAATAATGATGTTTCTATTTCTGATGCTGAAACTCAATCTGGTAATGAACATTCACCTAGTTATAATAAAAATAATAATGATGATGTCCATGAAGATACTCAACCAAACAATGATAAAAAACCAGATAATGATGTTGAACTAGAACCTGCTGTTGATCTTGATAACCCACAACCTAAAATGAAACGATATGATAAGAGAGACTTCGTGGCTAGAAAACATGGTAAAGAAAGAGAGCCATGGGTTCAGAAACCCATGCCCTTTCCACCTAAACCATCTAAGAAGAAGGATGATGAAGAATTTGAACGCTTTGCTGAAATGATTAGGCCAGTCTTTTTGCGTACCGGCTTAACTGATATTTTAAAGATTGCCCCTTATGCAAAATACATGAAAGACATCATCACTAATAAAAGAAAGATACCTGAAGCTGAAATCTCCACCATGCTTGCTAATTATTATTTTAAGGATGGTGTACCTAAAAAACTTGGAGATCCTGGAATACCAACTATACCTTGCTCCATTAAAGGAAATTATGTCAAAACTGCTTTGTGTGATTTGGGAGCTGGTGTTAGTGTTATGCCTTTCTCCTTATATAAAAGACTTGATTTGAATAAACTCACACCTACTGAAATATCATTGCAAATGGCTGACAAATCAACTGCCATACCTATCGGTATTTCTGAGGATGTGCCCGTTGTTGTTGCAAACGTTACTATCTTAACAGACTTTGTTATTCTTGATATGCCCGAGGACGACAACATGTCGATTATCCTTGGTAGACCCTTTTTGAACACTACAGGGGCTGTTATAGATTGCAATAAAAGCAAAGGCACTTTTCATATCAATGGTAATGAGCATACGGTGCACTTTCCGAAGAAACAATTCCAAGTGAATGGTATAAATGTTATTAAAGAATCTCCGACACTCACTATTGGAAGTTTTCAACTACCTCTACCTACTGCCAAAAAGAAATATGACATACTTATTGTTGGGGATGTGCATATCCCCATTGAGGTAACCTACTGTTTTACGAAAGTTCTTCGGTTTCATGCTAATCGGAAGTGGTTGTTAATAAGACTTGATCAACCTTATTAATGGATCATTTTTGAGAGGTATGAAGTTGATGAATCTAGTAGGCACAACCTTCTGCTCCCACCTTTTGTTTCTATTTTTCTTAGTCAAATAAAATAAAATGCCATGTTTATCTTGTTTTCTGTTTTCTTCGTGCAATAAAAATGACCCAAAAATAAAAGTTCTCAGAATGTTCTGAAAATTTGATACGATTTTTTTCTGAATATTTCTGAAATTCTGGTGCAAATAACTTCAGAGGGGGTGCACCTGGTGTCCACAAGACACCAGGGCACGCCTGCAGCCCCAGGCGCGCCCTGGTGGGTTGTGGTCCCCACGTGGGTCTCCTCACTTATCCCTTTAGCCCATGTCATCTCCTACCTGCAGAAAAAAAATCACCATAGCTCTCACTCCCGTGTTCTTGCTCTCGAACCCGCGGATTTCGATCTCTTTGCTCGAAGCTCCGTTTCTGAAACTGTTTTGGGGGATTGCTACTTGGTATGTAACTCCTCCATTGCTCCAATTAGTTTTTGGTTTAGTGGTTTATTTTTAGAATAATTAGCTACTATTGGTGCTGTTGTAGATGGGCCTGCATGTTGAATTCTTAGAGTTCTGAGTAGTTTGAATGCTTAATATGGCCTCTATGCATCCTTAGGAGTAGTTGCTATCATTCTTACGAAGTTTTGTTGACAAAAATTTCATGTCCCAATTTTTTCAGAAATTTGTTCATAGGTAAAAATTCAATTCTTTAGGAGTTCTTCGAGGAGGAGGTCCTCGGAGGCCTCATCAAGTGGAAGCTCGGTCCGACAATCTTATGTTGAGCCCAAGTGAAAGCTCAATGCGAGATGCCGCTACCAAATCATGATTATGGCCGTGTAACGAATTCATGGAAGGTGCAGGTATCAAGGAGGAATTTGAGTAATTTATCCATAATGCAGAACTTGCCCCCTTCATCGCAGACAAGTGCCCTCAACATCTTGAACTCACAAAAACATTCACCAAGAAATTTAAATATTTTCCTCGTGAGTCTAGAGTTTCATTCAACCTTTATGACCATCCCTTTACCATGCCTTTAGAAGTGTTCAGCAGAGCGTGCAAAATTCCATATTGGGGTTCGCTAGACGAACCACCAGCATCTGAGTATGAGTCATTTCTGATTAATCTCTGTTTCGGTGAAGATAGAGGAGTGACACAAGGTAGAATAAAAAGCATCCATTTTCCATCAATACATTACTTTGCACTCTTTAATGGCAACTGCATCGTAGGCAAGCAAGATTGCAGCACACTGTGTGCCCCTGACTTGAGTCTTATACACACTGCTATAACAGGGGATAAACGTTATAATCTTGGAGCAATCGTTGTGCAGAGATTGCAGCACAACGCTGCTAGTGGTCATTTTTATGGAGGGATTTATGCCTCCCGTGTAGCTAAGAATTTAAATGTAACACCCTGGCCTAACGATCCCATTTTACCTACTCAGTACTTAGACTTTGAGGCCATGAAACGCCATAGGTTCCTTAAGGGCACAGTCACTAATTATACTTACAACTTGAGGTTCAATAAAGATCCTATTGTACCTATTACTTTGCCTGCTCCTGCTCTCTTTGATTATCACAGTAGGGGAAGATACTATGTTCTTGAGAGCGAGGCCCGTGCGTACAATACGGAGGTTGAAGCTGCCAGGTGGGTTGATGAAGCTGCACCAAGAGCCTCGGTGGGCTATCACTCAGACTATTATCCAGGCTACGGATGGTGATTACAGAGCTAGGCCAAAAGCCTAAGCTTGGGGGAGCACGCATATCCACCGACATTATATTCATGTTTACACATTTCATTCCAGTCGTCGGTGTCTACACTTTTTCATTGTAGTATCCATGCTAGATTTATTTTCTCGCTTTCTTCTTGCGTGTTTGAAAACCTTTGAGAAAATCCAAAAATGTTTCCTACTTCTTTTTGGTTTTTCTTTCTATTTTAAATTAATTGTAGTAGCAAAAGAAAACCCCAAAAGATTTCTCGTTTCTTCTTTTATTTGTTGGGAGCTCTCCCGTGTAAATAGTTTTTCTCGTTTTTGTTTTTCCCTCTTTAATTTTTTTTCTTCAAGAAAAACTAAAAAATCTAAAAATATTTCAGTGTGTTTCTCTGAACTTCTTTTCCTTTTATTTTGAGTCGTACCAAGGAGAAAACCAAAATGAAAAGGTTGAGTGGCTCTCATATACATTATTGTTAATCTAACAAAGAGCCCATGTTACTTTGTCTTCTCCTCTTGAATAAAATGTTTGCAGATTCCAGGTTAGTCCACGACACTCTTGCACTATTATTATTTTCATATCATTCGGTCATGCAAGTGAAAGGCAATAATGACGATATTTGATGAAGTGATTGTGGCAGAGAGAAGCGGGTATGAACTCAACTTGTTTTTGTTTTTGTAAATATGTTTAACCCAGTATCCATGATTTAGCATATTATGATCAAACATGTTTGCAATGACAATTAGAGATTATAGTTGCTCATGCCATGTTTAAGTAGCTAGGAGTGGATAATGATTTATCTTGGATGTCAACATGCATTAAAATGATTGTGATGTGGTATGATGATATGGTATCCTCCTCTGAATGTTTCAAGTGGCTTGACTTGGCACATGTTCACGCATGTAGTTGAATCAAAGCCAACATAACCTTCACGATATTTATGTTCATTGTGTCCATATCCTACTCATGCTAGTATTCAATGTCTATTATTCATAATGCATGTTCATGACCGTTTTCGCTCTCTAGCTGGCCGCTTCTCAACCTATTTGCTAGCCTTCACCTGTACTAAGCGGGAATAATGCTTGTGCGTCAAAATCCTTAAACCAAAGTTATTCCAGATGAGTCCACTATACCTACCTATATGCGGTATTACCCTGTCGTTCTGAGTAAATTTGCATGTGCCACCTCTAAAATTTTAAATGAACATCTGTTTTGTGTGCCTGGACCGCTCATGGAGCGACAGGGGGCGGTCAATATCTTCCATGCTAAGCGGGTTATTCTCATGATGAGTGTTTATTCACTCGTCCTTGCACGAGAGAGGCGGTAATAGGGATTCCCAGTCCTGAAACCAAAAATTACAAATAATTAAACAAAATCCCCCCCAGGAATGTGGTTGGTATGGACGGTACCCGTGGATTCGGCTAGCCTTGGAGTGTGTTTGTTGGTGGAGGGGGAGTAAACCTTTACTTTTACCGCTTGGGAACCGCCGCTAATGTGTTTAGCATGGAAGATATTGACAACTCTTGGTCGTAACGTTGACAGGAAGGGTGTACCTCCCAAAATTATATTTATCTCTGATTCAAGCTTTGAGCTCTGGTACCTTTGCAAATCCCTGCTTCCCTTTGCGAAGGGACTATCTATTTACTTTTATGTTGAGTCATCACCTTCTCAAATAAGCGCCAGATCTAAGAGCACTATTGTCATCCTCATGCATTGCGTGTAGTTAATGTTGGGTGCAACATGACTGGATCTTTGGAGGTGCTTGAACTTTGGAGGTGCTCTGCATTTCTGTTTTGCGGTCTCAGAAAGGGCTAGCGAGATACCACTGTTGTCATATTATATCATGATCGTTTTGACAAAGTGTTGGCACTTGAGATATTTTATTATTGCTCGCTAGTTGCTTATGTCATTGATATGAGTTAATATAATTTCTAAGAGTTATTGCTGACATGGTTAGTCATAATCTTTGCTGAAAACCTGGGTGCTACTTAAGCATATATATGTAAACAAGAACAAAAGAGTTCGTAAAAGTTTTTCTTTATCACTTTCAGTTTGTCAACTAAATTGCTTGAGGACAAGCAACGGGTTAAGCTTGGGGGAGTTGATACGTCTCCGTCGTATCTACTTTTCCTAATGCTTTTGCTCTTGTTTTGGACTCTAATTTGCATGATTTGAATGAAACTAACCTGGACTGACGCTGTTTTCAGCAAAACTACCATGGTGTTGTTTTTGTGCAGAAATAAAAGTTCTCGAAACTGGACGAAACTTTTTAGAGATTTAATTTACAATAAATAAAAAATACCGGAGCCAAGAACCACTTGAGGGGGTGCCTTGGTGGGGCACGATACACCAGGGCGCGCCACCCCCTCCAGGCGCGCCCTGGTGGATTGTGCCCACCTCGTGGCCCCACTGACCCTAATTCCAGCGCTATAAAATCCTATTTTCGGAGAAAAAATAGGAGAGAAAGTTTCATCGCGTTTTACGATACGGAGCCACCGCCACCTCCTGTTCTTCATCGGGAGGCTAGATCTAGGGCCCGTTTGGGGCTCCGGAGAGGGGAATCTTCGGTATTCGTCATCATCAACCCTTCTCCATCACCAATTCCATGATGCTCCCCACCGGGAGTGAGTAATTCCTTCGTAGGCTTGCTAGTCGGTGAGGAGTTAGATGAGATTCATCATGTAATCGAGTTAGTTTTATTAGGGCTTGATCCCTAGTATCCACTATGTTCTGAGATTGATGTTGCTATGGCTTTGCCATGCTTAATGCTTGTCACTAGGGCCCGAGTTCCATGATTTCAGATCTGAACCATTTATGTTATCACCATTATATCTATGTTCTTGATCCGATCTTGCTAGTCATATGCACCTGCTATGTGTTATGATCCGTAAACCCCGGAGTGACAATAGTCGGGATACTTTCCGGTGATGACCGTAGTTTGAGGAGTTCATGTATTCACTATGTGTTAATGCTTTGTTCCGGTTCTCTATTAAAAGGAAGCCTTAATATCCCTTAGTTTCCTTATGCGCCCCGCTGCCACGGGAGGGTAGGACAAAAGATGTCATGCAAGTTCCTTTCCATAAGCACGTATGACTATTTACGGAATACATGCCTACATTACATTTATGAACTGGAGCTAGTTCTGTATCGCCCTACGTTATGACTGTTATATGGTGAATATTATCCAACGAGTTCACCGATCCAGTGCCTACGAGTTTTCTCCATATTGTTCTTGCTAAGTTACTATTGCTACTGCTATTGTTCCAACTGCTTCAAAACTATTGCTATCACTGCTACCGTTACCGTTACTGCTACTACTGCTGTCAAAACTATCATACTAATGTGCTACTGATCACTCTGTTGTAGATATTTAATCTCCGGGTGTGGTTGAATTGACAACTCAACTGCTAATACTCGCAAATATTCTTTGGCTCCCCTTGTGTCGAATCTATAAATTTGGGTTGAATATTCTACCCTCGAAAACTATTGTGATCCCCTATACTTGTGGGTTATCAACAGCTCACCGACTCACCGATTCCAGCAAAAAAACATCCCCGCACGTCGCACGTAGCACCTCTGTCCCTCTCCCTCGTTGAATGTTGCAGCTTCGGTGAGCACGGTTGTAGCATTTGTGAGCATGGTTGTCGCAAAATTGTCGACGATGTGTCACCGGTTGCTGCTCCGGTGAGCACGTTTTGTAGCATCTGCGAGCATGATTGTAGCAAAACGTCGACAACGGCATCGCCGGTTACAGCTCCAATGAGCATGGTTGTAGCATGTGCGAGCCTGGTTGTAGCAAATCGTCGACAACAACGTCGCCGGTTGCAGCTCCGATGAGCATGGTTGTAGCATCTGCGAGCATGGTTGTAGCAAAATGTCGACGACGGCGTTGCCGTTGCAGCTTTGGTGAGCACGGTTGTAGCATCTGCGAGCATGGTTGCAGCTCTGGTGAGCACGGTTGCAGCTCTATCGCATGTGGTTGTAGCAAAATCGTCGACGACGGCGTCACTGGTTGTAGCTGCGGTGAGCATAGTGGTAGCAACACCGAGAACTGGTAGTAGCTATTGGTTGTAGCATTTGCACGTGGTGAGCTCGCCGGTCAAGGCAATGGAGGAGGGAGGAGCAACGTCGGACTCCGCAGCCGAACTGGGGGATGAGCCACCATTGGGAAGTGAGCAACCATGATCTAAGGATGGAGAAAGAAAGAAGACAAACAAGGTCGCGTCGTTGAACAAAGAGATAAGACAGAGATGGGGAAGATACTACGCGGTCCATATATAAAGTTAGAAACACAAAGTGTGGGTGTGGGACACCATGTGGACCCATTAAAGACCCGCGAGTGAGCGAGTCGATCAGCGCAAACGCTAGCCGGTCGACCGGAAGGAAACATTTCCCATGAAAAAAACAGCGCGACAAGGCAGCGTATCCTTCTAGCGTAAAACATGCATGGGAAAAGACACACCACAACATGCAACCATACATGAGAAAAAATTATCCATTTTGTATTTAATAAATATTTTACAACTATCAAATAAATCATAATGTGTATTTTTGGGTTTTAAGCCTCATATTATTAATTTCAATGTTTATATTTCACATAATAAAATCTTTTTTTAGAACGAAGGCTCAAGAAGAGCCCAGTTTGAATTAACAAAGCCATCCACCAGCCAGGGATTAGACAAGGCCACCAATACAACCAACAGGGAAAAAACCCAGCAGATACACAGTGTTGCCGAAACAGCTTACATGCACCAAAGACTACAAGCCCTATATAAGGAATCTAAATAAACACTAGCTTGTAGTCAATGGAGTCCTCCAAGTGAACTTGTCCCAATAGAGCAAACAGAGAGGAACATCTGGCGACGCCAAAGCCCAGCGACGATGAACCGCGCCCACATCTACCCAAGAAGGTGGAAACCGTAAACGTGCCGCTTCTCCAAATCCGGAGAGGACCCCTGCCCCTCGCCTTGGCTCGAAAGGCGCCGGACCGCCGGGCGATGGAATTGCTCACCCTAGAGCACGAATTGGCCACGTTTCGGCCACCAAGGGAGACACCCAGCCCGACATGCCGTTGAACGAAGGAAACCAAATAGATATCCAAGCTGAGGCTCACTGATACAAACATAGAGGAAAAACTGCAGAAGGAGTTGTCACTGAACAAACAAAACAGGGGAAAGAGAAGGAGCATCCATAATTGGAATTAGCTCAGGCCCGCAGGAATCAGCTCCGTGTTCGTGCAGCTGCTTCATGCTGTTGCTAGCAGAAGAGAGGATCCCTATCCCCTCCCTGCCCAAGGCAATTACGCTAAGCAAGCATATGCAGAACGACAGGTGAACAAATCATAAGGATTGCAGAGCAACACTAGTTCAGAAAGAAAGAACCATGCTCCTCCTCCCTCGCTGATGACGCAGCCAACCCAGCAGCCAAACTCGCAGCCCCACTGAACACTCCCACCTTGCCCAAGACGACACCTTAAGGAATGGGGCGACGCACGCCGCGCCGTTGCCGTCCAGTCTTAGCAAGACAAGGGATTTCTCCCGGGAAAGAAGCAAGAGGGAGAGGGACCGAACCTCGACGATGCCTCCGAGGAGGGGAACGACACCGACCGGTGTCCCCGCCGCCGTAGCCAGAGATCCAGCCAAGAATTTCTCCCGGTCCAAGTCACAACTCCTGGAAGTCCGCCTTCACTAGATCTCGCGACCAGAGGCCGCCGGCGACCAGATCCGGCGGGGGGCAGTGCTGCAAGGGGGGAGGGAGGTCGCCTTCAGATCCGGGCGCGAGCAAGGAGGGCGCACCACCCGCAACGACCGGCGACAACTCCAGCCGACCCTCGCCGCCCACGCGGCCGAGGAGACGGAGGGGCAACACCTACGACGCCGCTCGCTGCAGAAGACGCCGCCGCCTCGGCGCCCGAAGCCCTCCGTCCAGGAGCAGCTAGATCCTCGTCGCCGCCGTCCTTGGCACCACGCGGGGTTCGTCGGAGGTCTCCTCGGGCAGCGGCGAGGGGGAGAAGGGGGGTGGGAGGGCCGGCGGCTAGGGTTTGGTCGCCTCCCGTGTCGCCCCAAGCGGAGCGACGCCTCACATAATCAAATCTCACCGTACAACTTGGAGTAACACGCGGTTATTACCCAGTTAAGGATTCCATTGCTCTATACTAACTCGCAGTCCATAAATAGATGAAAACAGTGCACACCGGCCATTTTGTGTGAAAAGGGAAGACAATGTTGGTTCACCTTTTCAGTGTAGTACGTTCAAACCAGAAAAAGGCTCGCCCTGGTTCTACATGCACCTACTGCTATATGTGACCACTGACCAGTCCACTCACCACACGGTCAAGAAGATTAGCAACGTTGACTAATTCATCAATACAATCCCATGTCAACCATAAGAAAGTTTGACCACCTATTTCGCCACTGCCCCGAGCGACCTGTAATTGATCTTACGCACTTGTCAAACTGTTTCAGTCCGAACGTAATCCATGATCAGAACACACTGCAATCAAAACAAAACAGAGCCAAACCGTGGAGTGCAGTCATTTTTGTGACCTCTGAAAACAGCAAATGGCGTGTTTAATTCTTCTTTTCTTTCCAAACAAAACACTGTATTCAATAATAGAATATGCGCAACTTTTCTGGGCATAATAATAATTCTAATCAGCAGCCTTGACTTTTCTGTGCAGCAGTTCTCCACCTACTGCATGCCTCCGTTGGTCAGGAAACTTTGAAGGGCTGACCAGTTCGCCCAATCCATGTGTGCTCCTGGAAAATCTTGACCACATACCTGCCCTCCCTCCATCCATCCATCCGGTCAATTCGACTTGATTTTTTTTTTTTTTTGCGGGTGAATTCGACTTGATTTTGAAGTCTAGGTTGAGGCCGACATTTAATTAGAAGCCTTCTTGTATCCATGAATATGCGCAACCAGACCTTTGGATGACAAAATCACATGCGTGATGTACCCTTGTTTACTCTTTTTGAGTACATTCGATCGAGGAAAATAATGACACAATTTTGCACTCCGCGGTGATGTTGCAGAGGCAATTGGGAAGAGCAAACATCTTGCTGCACGTTCGGATGCCCTTTGCAGAATGTGCGACGTGCAGCCTGTGTGTGCGGCTTCGCCTTTCTGCTTTCGGCGTTGAAGAGTTCTCGCGCGCGCGCCTTTCTTTCTTTCCGGTCACGGTCAGGCTCTGCCGCTACGTCGAACGTCTCTATCTCTGCCTCTCATAGATTGGAGTATTGTTCAAGAATTCGTTCAGTTCATACAGTTTACGGACCGTACGTCGTTGTACAAGCGAGCAGAAAAGAAAAGAAAAGCCATGCTAATTAACTCCTTGATTCTTCCACTAGCTATGGATTTGCCCGCACGCTTGCAAGAAGATGGGCCCAAGGGTACTGCGGATCTCTGCAATTTGTGAACGTACATCGAAGTTCGTTCAACTCCTTCCGTCTTGTAAAACATACAATTATCCCAAATTGATGGTCTGTAGCACGGCAGCGGCAACGCAGCTATAAGGTGCCCAGGCTGCGGCTAATGGAGCCAGGTAACTAACGAGAGGATCGGTCAAAACAACCCTTCTGCATCATGCACAAGGAAAGAGCGATTTCAAGACAAGTGCGACAGCGATAACTCGAGTTACAAAGAGCACATTCGTTCTAATTAATCTAACTAGCAAACATGCTCCTGCGTTGTAACGGGAGAAAAATAAATCATCCCTCGTACACATAATCAACGACATCAACAATCAATTGAAATCTTTCACGATACCACACAAGAAAAATATGATAAGTGATGTTGCACAAAAACATAATAGTGGGGTGATTTTTAAGTGTACTCAAGGTGTTTTCAAAAATATTTATGGACATAATTTCAAATAATATGAAAATCAACGTTAAGACACTTGTTTACATAAAGTTTGTATCAACGGTTTAGTGTACATCATTGTATATGGGTTGGTTACCGTGCACTGTGCCAAATAAAGAGCATACAGTAGGCTGGTAGAAATCAACATCCCCCATGATATCAATAATATCTTTTGTGAGAGCATCAAACCATCATATCTATTCAACTAAAATAAGATAGGAAACATATATAATAGGTCTTTTTAAAATACTCCATATAAAAAAAGTATTAATTAAGGTTGTACCCTACACATAATTTAGATTAAGGTGCAAGCAAATAGCAATTTTTTCTTGAACGCGCATGAGAATTGCGCATCATTTCATTAACATTTGGGAAGTTTAAAGTTACAAGGCATGCCCAAAGCAAGCCCACATCCATGTTCCACTCATCGTTAACCTCTGGACTGATTACTCACGCAAGCCCGCTAGTCCACTACTACCTCTCTTCATACTCCAAGCTAGTCGCCACAACCTCCGCTCACTATCTTTGCCGGCAATTATATCAAAGTTGCCACCTTGTCGAAGACCCTGGTATTCCTCTCTTTCCAGATGTGGTGCATCACTAGGTGAGGTAGGAGTTGAGCTTCTTCCTCCTCGCCACCGGGGCGTCGTTGCTTACTGCTGTCCACCATGCGAAGAGCGGATCGTGCTGAGCAGGAGTGTGTCGCTCCCATCCCCTAGCCAGCAAAGCATCGAACCAGACATCGCGGGCAAATGAACATTGAATCAGCACGTGGTCAAGCGTCTCCGGTTCTTGAAGGCATAACGAACAGCAAGGTTGGTGTTGAAGGCTCCTAGCCGCAAGGCGGTCTGAAGGCCCGCACCAGTTCTTGACAACCAACCATGCGAAGAATTTTAGTTGGGGTGGCGCATGTCAATTCCAAATTTTCTCGACGGCTGTTGCTACTTGTGATAGGCTTTGGTATTTCCCTAAAGAGGAAGGGTGATGTAGTATAGTAGCAGATAGTATTTCCCTCAATTAAAAACCAAGGTTTATCGAACCAGAAGGAGATCACGCAAACGAATGGTCAGCAGTACCTCTGTCGGTGTCAAAACCGGAAGATCTCGGGTAGGGGGTCCCGAGCTGTGGATCTTGGATCAATGGGGAACAGGAAACAGGGAGACGATGTTTTCCCAAGTTTGGGCCCTCTCGAAGAGGTAAAACCCTACGTCATGTTTGATTGTATTAATGTGTGTATGACGATTACAGAGTCGATCTACCACGAGATCATTGTGTATGATTCTAAGATTGAGGTTGTCTATTGACTAGCCTAGCCTCAGTTTAGATAATGTACCATAGGCCTAGGGTTTAGAGGAGTCCTTGTCTTGTGCGCCAAGTCTTGTGGAATCTTCCTTGTATGCATCATGGGCTGTCCAAACTAGCCCATTAGTGAATCGTCCTGGGGGTCCTCGGTTTGACCCACTGGTCGGGAGATGACGTGATCAGTACCCCCTAGTCCAGGACACCATCAGTAGCCCCCTAAACCGGTCTTCAAGTTGGGGACGCTCCTCAGTTCTTCCGAACTGTTCTTCGTCTTCAGCCGTCGGTCTTGAAAACTGGTTCAACAAATCTTCCCATCTCCGATCTTGAGGATCGTCGAGGTGTATTCGAAGAGTTCACCCGTCGGGCATCCGAGGAGACCCTTTAGTTTCTCGACCTTTATCAATGACTTATTATTTTTACGCCACACATCGGGTTCGGAGTGTTTCCCGTGCGGCGGTGTCCTCTTGCGTCTGAGCTCCAACGCCGAACTGCATCCGAGGTGTCTTTTTGCAGCCGAGCTCCAACGCTGGTCGGCATCCGAGCTCCAAAGCCAGACTGCATCCGAGCTCCAACACCGGACTGTGTCCGAGCTCCAAAGCCGGACTGCATCCGAGCTCCAACCCCGGACTGCATCCGAGGTGTCTCTTTGCAGCCGAGCTCCAACGTTGGTCGACATCCGAGGTGTCATAGATTACCTCGGTCTCTGAAAATTTAAAGGATTTCATCCGAGCTTAAATGCCGGAAAATTCTTTTATGGAGCCAGCCATTCGCATCCGAGCTTCATGCCGGACTGCTTCCGAGGTGGTGGACCGCCTCAGTCGCGGGCTGATTTTTTGTGGATTTTATTTCCGACCGGTGCAATTTAGCCGAGATGTATAGCCAGTAGCCCTCAAGGTGTGTGTCGGTCTAAACCCCGAGATGCACCAGAAGGAAAAAATAAAACCGCTAATCCCAGTAGCCCTCGAGGCTCAGGTCGATTCGCGAAATTAGCATGTGGATCAAATCCTTGCTCGTCAACAAACTTTAGCAATAAAAACACGGTGTGCTGTAGTCCCTGAGACTCAGGTTGGGTGCGGCCGACCGACCTGAGGATCGAATCTCCTCGGAAACCGTATTGCACTTTGAATTTGCTGCATTGAATAGGCAATGCAGTAGCCCCCGAGCCTTAAATTGGGCATGGGTGATCGAATTAAGGATCGATATTTGTTTGACACAAACTTTTTTACGTTTGACACAATTTATGTGCAATGTATCGAAGTAATTTACATCATTAATGCTCGGATCCGCATTGTACAAGACTTTGTTGACCGACGATCGACTTCAACCTCCTAGGCCAGTAGCCGAGGAGTGTTTGTCCTACTTTATAAAGCCTTTATAAGGGCAAAGATTTACGGCAAACAAGGCAATCCGGCCATACGGTTTTATAAACAAAGGTACGCGGAGAGATATGTTATATTACTATTTAACGTAAGAAACATCTTCTGGGAAAATAGTTCCTTTATAAGTTCCTTTTCCCAGGATATCATGTTGACCATGATCGTGAAACCTCAACTCCGATCAATGTGGGAGGAAAGTATTGAGGATTTAGTTTGGGGAATGTTCCCAAACTCTATGGTCTTTAATGAACCGAAATTTTCACTTCCGTCATTACCGACCAATTAAATTCTTAAGATGGCTAGCTTTCAGCTTCACCAGTCTGAGGTACTAACCCAGATGACCTGGAAGTAACAATCACAGAGGTGCTCCCTTTACCCCCTAGCCGAACAATCGGGAACGTAGGGGGTAAGCACAGGAGCCAGGCAACCCAGCTCGGCCAAATTCTTAAGTCAAATTGATGCATATTTATGGCTTTATAACGCTGATTACGGAAGGAACCATTCGTATATTGAATACAAACGCTGATGATATGTTGGGCTCACCAGGAGTCCCAATGTATCTGTGCCGAGGTGCCATAAGGAGCCCTTGGTATGGTTTATTTTGACTCTGTTGTGACTGTTGATAATCTAAAAGTGGCCCATCGTCGGCTTCCACCCCTTTATAGATTCTACGCAGGGTGTTTCCATACTAACAAGACAACCCTTAGCCGACGTCTTGGTGCCCGGAGGCGGTTGTGTTAGTGGAAACGAGGCAATCAGATATTCAGGCTTTATAACTTTCACTTAGTCATAGGAGCTTAAATGTGGGAGGTCAGTTACTAGCCCCCGGTTAGTGTTCAGCGTCAGCCGAGGTCGAGCCATTAACACTTCGGCCAATTTTATGAAAGTCCCGTCGTTAAACACTGGGTAATCCCTATCGATCTTTTGTTTAACACAATTATCGGATCGCCGACCATATAAGGCAATATTCGAGACGCCGAGGTGCAGGTCGGTAGGAAAGATGCCGAACTGCGGGTCAACAAATATTTCCCCAGCTGAATTATTATGTTTGGCAACTCAGTCAAGAGGAGAATCCTTCAACGCCGAGGTGTAGCTCGACAGGAAAGATGCCGAACTGCGGGTCAGAAAATATTTCCCGAGAAGACCCACCATGCAGAACACCCCGAACAAGAGGATGTCCTGCCTCCTAAAAGAAAAACATAAAAATAGATTAAAGGTGCCATAAGCTCGGCAATACCAAAAAACTTTAGCGAAAACTTTATGTCCAAACTAAATCAAGTTTCTTGGTGCCAATGAGAAAATTGGTCTTAAAATTAATATGTGCTTTGGTCGTGCTTTAACATGATACATCCGATCTCTGGACTTCAAGCGGGTCAGCCTTTGGCTTCAACCTCCATATCCCGAAGGCGGAGTGTTTCTCCGAGGCTTGTTTAGCGAACTAAACTCGAGCGGCTTTAGAAAGAAACTAGGCTACCCGGCTATTGACCACACACTCACGTCGGAAAAAGGAGTAGTAAATAAAGACTTTGCAACGACCAAGAAGAAACCACATTTATTATAAAACGGCTCATGTAAATTTAAGAGCCCCCAGTTAATATGGAAAAGGAAGTGTTTTTAACAAATAACGCTTTTAACAAGCTACGTTTTTAACAAACAACTTTTTCGTTTAACACAAATATAATGCTTCGTTCGAACCGAATAAAAATTAAAAATAGAAAAAGTTGAGCATGAAAGCGACTTAGCTGGTTAATGTGCTCGGTGTTGATGACGCGGGCCGAGCTTGCAGCAGGTCGAGGTCCCAGCCCCCAAGCCGGTCCCAAGGTGCCCCAGCAAAGAGCTCGGCTTGATGAAGTGGCGACGCAACGCGGTCGACGTGGTGAGGTGAAGCTCCTGGTCCAGCCGAGGTGACGAAGCTGGCCAACTGGTGACGCCGAAGTCCCCAAAGTAGGTTGTTGAAGAGATAGCAAAGCCCCCGGTCTAGCCGAGGTGATGAAGCAGGTCGGTAAGGTGACATTGTAGCCCCATGCCAGCCGAGATGTCGAAGCAGGTCGGCATGGTGGACATCGTCTTGAAGAAGCAATGGCACGGCAATGCCGACGCAGGTCGGAACTAGTGACGCGATCAATACCAGCTTCAAAAGTGACCGCACGGCGATGCGGGCACGCTCGACCCGTGCAATCCGTAGGGGCAACGATCTTGTTTTGATGATTATTTGTCCTTCACGATGCCGAACTCTTGGTCGGCTCGCCGAGGTGATGATCCGAGGTAGTTATCGTCGGCTCGATGGAGCGACGACGCAGTCGATGTTGGCGCAGGTCGGTAGCCATCGAACAACGTGGTCGGGCCAGTTTGACATCGGCGCGACGGTGGAGATCGCCTCGAAAAAGACTCAAAATTTGTGGACACATGTTTGAAAACAACACACAATACCCTAGAAAAAAATTCTTCAAAAAGGATGTCCAATATCCCATTCATGAAGAAAGATGAATTCGGGTCGGATTCGTTTTCGTGCAGAAAACAGATTCGAAAATTGATGCACTCATCGGACGTTTCCTGGAGTTTGGACGGTTGGATCGATCTGAATTTTGAGGGCTGATCGGTATGGGAATTCCGCAGTCGGTGAACGGTGGGATCTTCCAAACGATGTCCGAGCTAGACGCTGAACTCCTCGCCCGAAACTCGTCCAGATTCTCGTCCAGATTGGACAGGGCTCCGGTAGATTGGAGTTTGCCAGAGATTCCTTCATCGGAATACGACGAAATTTTATAAGGTTGTTGTAGGCTCAATTCCGCACAATTCCACCGAAGTAATCGTCAAAGCGACGCTCGAGGAGGCGGGGACGACGAACACGAATCCGCTGTCCAGGAAAATTGCACCGTCGCATGAGGACGATGTTAACGTCGAGCCCCCGAGCTCCATGGATGATTCCCCATGATCTTGATAGAGATCAAAGATGATGATTATGAAATATCCATCCGATCATGATGATCCGATGCGGAGCGCAGTCCTCGGTCGAAACGAGGTGACCAGTCGGGCCGGCGACCAAGATGCCGACATCGACAACAAAGCTCGGTTCCGATGCGTAGATCACGCCGGAGATGATCTGCTTTCCCATCGCACCGCGGCTACTGCTAGCAGGCTCCCAATGAAAGCACCAATGTCGGTGTCAAATCTGACATATCTTGTAGTAGGGTATTATCTCCTTGAGAGAGCCTGAACCTGGGTAAAATCTTGTGTTCATGTTACCATCGCTCCAAGACGCCTAGCATAGGACCCCTACTATGAGATATGTCGGATTTGATACCGACAACCTCCACACACAAAAATAAATACTTGCACCCAACGCGAGCAAGAGGGTTGTCAATCCACTTGTACTCGTTAATTACAAGGATTAATTCTGATAGTGGTAGATAGATAAATTGTAAAATAAAATAAAAGTAAATAAATTGCAGCAAGTAATTTAGGATTTTAGTAATACGAAGTGAATGGACCCGGGGGCCATAGCTTTCACTAGAGGCATCTCTCTCATGAACATAGCAAACGGTGGGTGAAGAAATTATTGCTGGACAATTGATAGAAAAGCAAATAATTATGACGATATTCATGGCATGATCAATATATAGGCATTACGCCCGTGACAAGTAGACCAATATGATTCTGCATCTACTACTATTACTCCACCCCTCGACCGCTATCTAGCATGCATCTTAAGGTATTAAGTTCATAACAAACAAAGTAATGCTTGGAGCATGATGACATAATATAGACAAAGTAAGACCAAACAATATGTTTGAACCCCGTCGTTTTACGCTTAGTAGCAACAATACAAATACGTGCCTCGCTACTCCTGTCATAGAGTGAGGACACCGCAAGATTGAACCTACTACCAAGCACCTCTCCCACTAAAGATAAATCGATCTAATTGGCCAAATTAAACGGATAGATCGGTGAGAAATACAAGGCTATAAAATCACACATAATAATTCTCAGAAAAAGAGTCAATTACTTTCAACGAATAATCCGATCATAAACCCACATTCATTGTATTCCAACAAACACACCGCAAAGATTATATCGAATAGGTCTCCGAAGAGATAATTGTATTGAATATCAAATGAGAGAGAGAGAGAGAGAGAGAGAGAGCCATCTAGATACTGCTATGGACTGATAGGTCCTGTGGAGAACTATTCACACATCATTGGAGAGGTAGCAAGGTTGATGAAGATAGCCTCCGTGATGGATTCCCCCTTTGGTAGAGTACCAGAAAAAGGCTCCAGATGGTATCGCGGAAGAACAGAGGCTGCCGAAAGTAGAAGAATTGTTTTGGGTGCTCTGATACGTCTCCAACGTATCTATAATTTTTGATTGTTTCATGCTATTATATTATCAATCTTGAATAATTTATATGCAATTATATGCTATTTTATATCATTTTTGGGACTAACCTATTAACTCAGTGCCCAGTGCCACTTTCTGTTTTTTGCCTGTTTTTGGACTTTTCAGAAAATTAATACCAAACGGTGCCCGAATTGGATAAAAATATACGGGGGGTTATTTTTGGACCATAAGAGACCTAGGAATCTTCGGGAGGAGGCCAGAAGACCCACTAGGTGGCCATGAGCCACCAGGGCGCCTCCTGGGGGGTAGGGCGCGCCCCCTTGCTTATGGGCCCCTCGTGTCACCTCAGGACCTAATTCCACTTCTATATATTCCCAATTATTTGAAAACCAGCAGAGAGCCGCCCGTAACACTTTTTTTGCCGCCACAAGTCTGTCTTCTTCCGCGATCCCATCTGGAGACCTTTTCCGATACTCTACCGGAGGAGGAATCGATCATGGAGGCCGTCTACATCAACCTTGCTGCCTCCATGATGATGTGTGAGTAGTTCACCACTGACCTACGAGTCCATAGCTAGTAGCTAGGTGGCTTCTTCTCTCTCTTTAATCTTCAATATAATGTTCTTCGCAATTCTCACGATGATCTATCAGATGCAATCTTCTTTTGCGGTGCGTTTGTTGGGATCTGATGAATCGTGGGTTTATGATCAGATTATTCATGAAAAGTAACCGAGTCTTCTCTGAATTCTATTATGCATGATCGTTATAGCTTTGCAAGTCTCTCTGATCTATCCGTTTGGTTTGACCAACAAGAATGATTTATCTTCAATGGGAGGAGTGCATTGTAGTGGGTTCAATCTTGCGATGCTCTATATCCCAGTGACAGAAGGCGACATGACATGTATCGTATTGTTGCTACCAAGGGTAAAACGACGGGGTTTGAACATATTGCTTGGTGTTACTTTGTCTACATCATGTTATCTGCTTGCTTAAAGCATTACTCTGTTTGTCATGAACTTAATACCATAGGTGCATGCTGGATAGCGGTCGATTGGTGGAGTAATAGCAGTAGACGCAGAATCATTTCGATCTACTTGTCACAGACGTGATGCCTATTGATACGTCTCCATCGTATCTACTTTTCCAAACTCTTTTGTCCTTGTTTTGGACTCTAATTTGCATGATTTGAATGGAACTAACCCGGACTGACGCTGTTTTCAGCAGAATTGCCTTGGTGTTATTTTTGTGCAGAAATAAAAGTTCTCGGATTGTCCTGAAAATTTACAAAGAATATTTTTGGAATTAATAAAAAATATTGGCGAAAGAATCAAGCCAGGGGGGTCCACCTGTTGGCCACAAGCCAGGAGGGCGCACCCCCTAGGGCGCGCCCTGGTGGCTTGTGGGCCCCCTGTGGCTCCTCCGACCTCGATTCCACTTCTATATATTCACATCCGTGGAGAAAAAAATCAGAGAGAAGAGTTCATCGCGTTTTACGATACAGAGCCGCCGCCACCTCTTGTTCTTCCTCGGGAGGGCAGATCTGGAGTCTGATTTGGGCTCCGAAGAGGGGAAATCGACGCCGTCGTCATCACCAACCATCCTTCATCACCAATTTCATGATGCTCTCCTCCGTTCGTGAGTAATTCCATCATAGGCTTGCTGGACGGTGATGGGTTGGATGAGATTTACCATGTAATCGAGTTAGTTTTGTTAGGGTTTGATCCCTAGTATCCACAATGTTCTGAGATTGATGTTGCTATGACTTTGCTATGCTTAATGCTTGTCACTAGGGCCCGAGTGACATGATTTCAGATCTGAACCTATTATGTTTTCATGAATATATATGTGTTCTTGATCCTATCTTGCAAGTTGTAGACACCTATTACGAGTTATGATCCGCATCCCCCAGGGTGACAATAACTGGGATTCTTTCCGGTGATTACCGTAGTTTGAGGTGTTCATGTATTCACTAAGTGCTAATGCTTTGGTCTGGTTCTCTATTAAAAGGAGGCCTTAATATCCCTTAGTTTCCATTAGGACCCCGCTGCCATGGGAGGGTAGGACAAAAGATGTCATGCAAGTTCTTTTCCATAAGCACGTATGACTATATATGGAATACATGCCTACATTATATTGACAAATTGGAGCTAGTTCTGTGTCACCCCATGTTATAACTATTGCATGATGAATGCCATCCGACATAATTATCCATCACTGATCCATTACCTACGAGCTTTTCACATATTGGTCTTTGCTAAGTTACTTTTCCGTTGCTACTGTTACAATCACTACAAAACTGCTATTGTCACTTTGCCATCGTTACCGTTACTTCCACGCTACTTTTCTACTGAATACTTTGCTGCAGATATTAAGTCTTTCAGGTGTGGTTGAATTGACAACTCAGCTGCTAATACTCGAGAATATTCTTTGGCTCCCCTTGTTTCGAATCAATAAATTTGGGTTGAATACTCTACCCTCGAAAACTGTTGCGATCCCCTATACTTGTGGGTTATCAAGACCTTTTTCTGGCACCGTTGCCGGGGAGCATAGCTCTATTCTCTGAGTCACTTGGGATTTATATCTGTTGATCACTATGAAGAATCTGAAAGATGCTAAAACCAAGATCTACCCCTCAACTACGAGGACAGGTAAGGAACTGCCATCTAGCTCTGCTCTTGATTCACCTTCTGTTATGAGTAAACTTGCGACACCACCACCTGCTAGTAATTCTGATATGTCGCAAGTAATCGATGATGCTACTTCTGCTATGCATGATGCTTATGATGATACTTTGCTTGATACTACTGTGGCACTGGGTGAATTTCTTGATGAACAAATTGCTAGAGTCAATGCTGAAACTGATGATATTTCTGAATCCGATGAAATTATTGAAACTGAACACTATGATACACCTGCTAGACCTAGCTCTCCTAGATATGAATTGCCTGATATACCTGAGGGTTATGTTATGGAAGGAGAGGTAGCTAGGGACTTCCTTGCTTGTAAAGATAGAGATGATCTTAAGAAATTGCTATGCAAGTGGAAAGAAAAATCTTTGAATGCTAGAATGCAATATGATCCTAAGTTTGCTACTTCACCTATCTTTGTCACTGATAAGGATTATGAATTCTCTGTCGATCCTGAGTTAATTACTTTGGTTGAATCTGATCCTTTCCATGGTCATGAATCTGAAACTGTTGTGGCACATCTTACTAAATTGAATGATATAGCCACCCTATTTACTCATGAGGAAAAAATTCGCTATTACTATATTCTTAAGTTGTTTCCTTTCTCATTAAAGGGTGATGCTAAGATATGGTTTAATTCTCTTGCTCCTGGTTGTGTGCGTAGTCCCCAGGATATGATATATTACTTCTCTGAAAAATATTTTCCTGCCCATAAGAAACAAGCTGCCTTGCAGGAAATATTTAACTTTGTGCAAACTGAAGAAGAGAGTCTCCCACAAGCTTGGGGGAGGCTTCTCCAATTACTTAATGCTTTGCCTGATCATCCTCTCAAGAAAAACGAAATACTTGATATCTTTTATAATGGACTAACCGATGCTTCTAGGGACCACCTAGATAGTTGTGTTGGTTGTGTTTTCAGGGAACGAACTGTTGAACAAGCTGAACTACTATTGAATAATATATTGAGCAATGATAATGATTGGACTATTCCCGAACCACCTTCAAAGCCAACTCCGAAGAAAAGAGGTATTCTATTTCTCAGTCCTGAAGATATGCAGGAGGCAAAGAAATCTATGAAGGAAAAAGGTATTAAAGCTGAAAATGTTAAGAATCTACCACCTATTGAAGAAATACATGGTCTTGATAACCCGACACAGGTAGTAGAGGTAAATTCTCTCCGTAGATTTGATGAAGGTGATATACCTTATAATAAGTCTGCTAGTCAATGCTTGGATGAATTTGATAACTTTGTAGTTAAGCAAGAAAATTTTAATGCTTATGTTAGTAGACAATTGAAACATAATGCTTACATGCTTGATCGCTTGGGTGATTATTTGAGTAGAACTATCAATGATCTTAAGCTTATTAGTAAACATGCTTCCATGGTAACTACTCAAGTAGAACAAGTACTTAAGGCACAAAATGATTTGCTTAGTGAGATGAATAGTAAGAACAATGATCATTCTGTTAAAGTTGTGACTAGAGGTGGTAGAATGACTCAGGAACCTTTGTATCCTGAGGGCCACCCTAAGAGAATTGAGCAAGATTCTCAGAGAATTAATACTGATGCACCTAGTCGTCCCAGTAATAGTAGGAAAAAGAATGACGATAGAACTTTGCATGCTGCTAGTGAGCCTATTATAGATACACCTGAGAATCCAAATGATATTTCTATTTCTGATGCTGAGACACAATCTGGTAATGAACATGAGCCTAGTGATAATATTGATGATGATGTTCATGTTGATGCTCAACCTAGTAATGATAATGATGTGGAGATTGAACCTGCTGTTGATCTTGATAACCCACAACCTAAGAACAAAATATATGATAAAAGAGACTTTGTTGCTAGGAAGCATGGTAGAGAAAGAGAACCTTGGGTTCAGAAACCCATGCCCTTTCCTCCTAAGCCATCCAAGAAAAAGGATGAGGAGGATTTTGAGCGCTTTGTTGAAATGCTTAGACCTGTCTTTTTGCGTATGCGCTTGACTGATATTCTGAAAATGTCTCCTTATGCTAAGTATATAAAAGACATTGTGACAAATAAAAGAAAGATATCGGAAGCTGAGATTTCCACCATGCCTGCTAATTATACTTTTAAGGGTGGAATACCAAAGAAACTAGGAGATCCCGGAGTACCTACTATACCATGCTCTATTAAAGGAAATTATGTTAAAACTGCTTTATGTGATCTTGGAGCTGGTGTTAGTGTTATGCCCTTCTCTTTATATCGTAGACTTGATTTGAATAAGTTGACACCTACTGAAATCTCTTTGCAAATGGCTGATAAATCAACTGCTTTACCCATCGGTATTTGTGAGGATGTGCCTGTTGTGGTTGCAAACGTTACTATCTTAACGGACTTTGTTATTCTTGATATTCCTGAGGACGACAGTATGTCGATCATCCTTGGTAGACCCTTTTTGAATACTGCAGGGGCTGTTATTGACTGCAACAAGGGCAATGTCACTTTTCATGTTAATGGCAATGAGCATACGGCACACTTTCCGAAGAAACAACCTCAAGTTCATAGTATCAATTCCATTGAAAAGGTTTCAACGATTATTATTGGAGGTTTTGAATTCCCTCTTCCTACTGCCAAGAAGAAATATGATATACTTATTGTTGGGGACATGCATATCCCCATTGAGGTAACCTAGTGTCATTCGAAAATTCTCCGGTTCCGTGTTATTCGAAAAAAGTTTGTCAATAAGACTTGATCAACCTTATTGATGGATTCTTTTCGATGAGCATGAGATGGATGAATTTAGGAGACACAACCTTCTGTACCCAACTTTTACTTTCTGTTATTTAGATTAAGTAGAGTAAAAATGTTATTATTTCCCTGTTTTTCGTTTTATCCGTGCAATAGAAAAATCAGCTGAAAATAAAAGTCCTCAGAATGCCCTGAAAATTTAGTATGATTTTTTCTAGAATATTTTAGAATTTCTGGCATTAAAAACACATCAGGGGTCTGCACCAGTGGGCCACAAGCCTGCAGGGAGCGCCCCCCTGGGTGCGCCCTGGTGGCTTGTGGGTCCCACGTGGGCCCCCCTCACTTATTCCAGCCACCATCCACTTCGTCTTCCTCCAGAAAAAATCTCACCATTGCTCAAACCCGTGTTCTAGCTCATTTTGCTGCCATTTTCGATCTCCTTGCTCAAAGCCCCATTTGCAAAACTGTTTTAGGGGATTGTTCATCGGTATGTGACTCCTCCAATGGTCCAATTAGTTTTTGTTCTAGTGCTTTATATATTGCAAATTTTTGCTGCTGTGGTGACCTTGTTCTTGAGCTTGCATGACAAATTTATATGGTCCCAAGTAGTTTTGATGCATGATATAGCTTCTAGGCACTTGTGGGAGTAGTTGCTATAAGTTTTGTCAAGTTTTGTTTACCTTTATTTTGAGTCACTAAAAATTTCAGAAATTTTTCAGAAAAAGAAAATGTTGAGGAGAATGTACCAAGGTGGTTCCTCGAGCAAGAAAAGTCCGAGACTCGCGATACGTGAGCTCGATTTTGAACCACCGAGGGAAGCTCAAGTACGGCCTTGTGAATGGCCGTCGGATCAATTCATGGACCATGCCGGATTCAAGGAAGAGTTTTACGCGTACATACGGAATGCTGGCCTTGAAGATTTCATCTCAGATCAGTGCGGGCAGTATTATCAACTTACTGATTCCTTCGTGCGGAGGTTTGAATTTTCATCCAAGCGTAATAATCATTCTGTTCTATTTAATCTTTATGATGAATCTTATACCTTGGACCTAGAAGATTTTAATGATGCATGCAAAATTCCACAATGGGGTAGTTATATTAAGCCGCGCAAAACTGAATATATCGATTTTCTTGCTAGCATCAGTGTGGGAGAGACTAGGAACATCAGACAGGCTACCATAGGGAGCATTCACTTTCCTGCCTTACATTATTTCGCTCTCTTTATAGGTAGATGTATTAATGGTAAACATGATCATAGCCACCTTTGCGCATCAGATCTTAGCATCCTCAAGTGCGCGGTAATGAATGATAGACGTTATAATTTGGGGGCTAATATTGCCAGGAGGCTACATTTGAACGCCAAAGAAGGGGATTTCTTTGGCGGGATTTATGCCACCCGTTTAGCTAAATACCTTGGGGTGCCCATAAGGGAGAATGATTTTGAGTTACACCCCGCTTTTCTTGATTATGAGGCTATGGTGCGCTACCGGTTTCTTGAAAGAAACGAACAATCCCTCCTGTACCGACTAATTTTTGACAGACAGCGTGCTGTCCATGTTACTCTTCCTGCTCCTGCCTTCTTTAACTTTCAGGAAAAACGAAGATACTTTATAACCAGAGAGGAGGCAAACGAGTACGAGAGAGAGGCGGAAGCCGCTCGTCTCCGTGCTGCAGCCGCTCAGGCAGTAGCCGCCGCAGCCCAGTACCACCCCAACTATGACTTTGGATATTATCCGGGCCAGCCATGGCCCTAGACCAACTTAGGCCAAAAGCCTAAGCTTGGGGGAGTACGTATTTCTCACCAACATTACATTCATGTTCACACACTCACTTCAGTTGTCGGTGTTCATACTTTTTCATTGTACCATCCATGGTAGTTTATTTCTTCTTTTCGTTTTCTTCTTGTGTGTTTAATTAATTTTAAGAAAACCCCAAAAAAATTAGTTTAGCTTTACCTTTTAGTTTGTCTAGTTGTAGTATTAAAAGAAAACCCCAAAAAGATTTCTCGTTCTTCTTTTGCTTGTTGGGAGCTTTCCCGTGTAAATAGTTTTTCTCGTTCTTGTTCTGAAATTTCTTTCCTTTGGGTCGTAAGGAGAAGGCCACGATGAAAAATGTTGAGTGGCTCTCATATGCGTTATTGTTTATTTTACAGAGAGCCCATATTACCTTGCCTTCTCCTTTTGGTTATCGTTTGCAGATTCTAGCTTAGTCCAATGCACGTGCACTCTTATTATTATCCACACCGTTCAGTCGTGCAAGTGAAAGGCAATAATGATGATATATGATGAAATGACTGAGATGGAGAAAAGCTGGTATGAACTCGACCTATCTTGTTTTTGTAAATATGATTAGCTCATCGTTCTGAATTCAGCTCATTATAGATGAAACATGTTTGCAATGACAATTAGAGATTATAGTTACTCATGCCATGCTTAATTAGCTAAGAGTGTATAATGGTTTGTCTTGAGTGCCAACATGCATTTTAAAATGGTTGTGATGTAGTATGATAGGATGGTATCCTCCTCTGAATGATTCAAGTGGCTTGACTTGGCACATGTTCACGCATGTAGTTGAAACAAAATCAACATAGCCTCCACGATATTTATGTTCATGGTGATTTATATCCTACTCATGATTGCATTTAATGTTGGTTAATCTCAAAGCATGTTTATGACTGTTGTCGCTCTCTAGTTGGTCGCTTCCCAGTCTCTTGCTAGCCTTCACTTGTACTAAGCGGGAATACTGCTTGTGCATCCATTTCCATAAACCCAAAGTTGTTCCATATGAGTCCACCATATCTACCTATATGCGGTATTTACATGCCGTTCCAAGTAAATTTGCACGTGGCATACTCTAAACCTTCAAATAATATTCCGTTTTGTATGCCCAAATCGCTCATGTAGTGACTAGGGGCTTTTAGTATCTTCCATGCTAGGTGGGTTATTCTCACGATATGTGTTGATTCACTATCATTCACGAGAAAGTGGCTGGTATTCGGGATGCCCAGTTCCATGCTCAAAATTTAAATCAAAATATAATAAAACAAAACTCCCCCAAGACTGTGTTTGTATGGACGGTACCCATGAATTCGGCCCGCCATGGAGTGTGATTGATTTGATGGAGGGGGAGTAAAAACTTTACTATTCTGTTTGGGAACCGCCTATAATGTGTCTAGCATGGAAGATACCGAGATCTCTTGGTTGTTATGTTGGCAATGAAAGCATACCGCTCAAAATTATTATTCGTCTCTATTTTAAAAGCTCGAGCTCTGGCACCTCTGCAAATCAATGCTTCCCTCTGCGAAGGGCCTATCTATTTTACTTTACTATTGAGTCATCATCCTCTTATTAAAAGGCACCAGTTAGAGAGCACCACCGTCATTTGTATGCCTTGTTATTAATTGATATTGAGTATGATTGTGGCTGGATCTCTTTTACCATGAATTACAATGTCTAGTCAGTCCTTGTTCTTTAGAGGTGCTCTGCATTTATGTTTTGCGGTCTCAGAAAGGGCTAACGAGATACCATTATGTCATATTGTATCATGATTGTTTTGATAAAATTGTTGTCATCCGAGACTTATTATTATTGCTCGCTAGTTGGTTATACCATTGATATGAGTAAATGTGAGACCTAAATGTTATTGTGAACGTGGTTAGTCTATAATCTTTGCTGAAAATCTGAACATCAGTTAGACATATTTACAACAGCAAGATCAAACAGAGTTTGTAAAAGTTTTTCTTTATCACTTTCAGTTTGTCAACTAAATTGCTCGAGGACAAGCAACGGGTTAAGCTTGGGGGAGTTGATACGTCTCCGTCGTATCTACTTTTCCAAACTCTTTTGCCCTTGTTTTGGACTCTAATTTGCATGATTTGAATGGAACTAACCCGGACTGACGCTGTTTTCTGCAGAATTGCCTTGGTGTTATTTTTGTGCAGAAATAAAAGTTCTCGGATTGTCCTGAAAATTTATGGAGAATATTTTTGGAATTAATAAAAAATATTGGGGAAAGAATCAAGCCAGGGGGTCCACCAGTTGGCCACAAGCCAGGAGGGCGCCCCCCCCCTAGGGCGCGCCCTGGTGGCTTGTGGGCCCCCTGTGGCTCCTCCGACCTCGATTCCACTTCTATATATTCACATCCGTGGAGAAAAAAATCAGAGAGAAGAGTTCATCGCGTTTTACGATACGGAGCCGCCGCCACCTCCTGTTCTTCCTCGGGAGGGCAGATCTGGAGTCTGATTTGGGCTCCGGAGAGGGGAAATCGACGCCGTCGTCATCACCAACCATCCTTCATCACCAATTTCATGATGCTCTCCGCCGTTCGTGAGTAATTCCATCGTAGGCTTGCTGGACGGTGATGGGTTGGATGAGATTTACCATGTAATCGAGTTAGTTTTGTTAGGGTTTGATCCCTAGTATCCACTATGTTGTGAGATTGATGTTGCTATGACTTTGCTATGCTTAATGCTTGTCACTAGGGCCCGAGTGCCATGATTTCAGATCTGAACCTATTATGTTTTCATGAATATATATGTGTTCTTGATCCTATCTTGCAAGTTGTAGACACCTATTACGAGTTATGATCCGCATCCCCCAGGGTGACAATAGCTGGGATTCTTTCCGGTGATTACCGTAGTTTGAGGAGTTCACGTATTCACTAAGTGCTAATGCTTTGGTCCGGTTCTCTATTAAAAGGAGGCCTTAATATCCCTTAGTTTCCATTAGGACCCCGCTGCCACGGGAGGGTAGGACAAAAGATGTCATGCAAGTTCTTTTCCATAAGCACGTATGACTATATAGGGAATACATGCCTACATTATATTGATAAATTGGAGCTAGTTCTGTGTCACCCTATGTTATAACTATTGCATGATGAATGCCATCCGTCATAATTATCCATCACTGATCCATTGCCTACGAGCTTTTCACATATTGGTCTTTGCTAAGTTACTTTTCCATTGCTACTGTTACAATCACTACAAAACTGCTACTGTCACTTTGCCATCGTTATTGTTACTTCCACGCTACTTTGCTGCAGATATTAAGTCTTTCGGGTGTGGTTGAATTGACAACTCAGCTGCTAATACTCGAGAATATTCTTTGGCTCCCCTTGTGTCGAATCAATAAATTTGGGTTGAATACTCTACCCTCGAAAACTGTTGCGATCCCCTATACTTGTGGGTTATCACCTATATACATGATCATTTCCCTGAATAACATCATAACTATGCGCTCTTCTATCAATTGCCCAACAGTAATTTGTCTACCCATTGTATGATATGTGTTCGAGAGAGAAGCCTCTGTGAAAACTATGGCCCCCGGGTCTATTCAAATCATATTACAAAAACCTAAAACCCTTGCTGCAATTTATTTACTTTATTTTTATTTTACCTTTAAATTTATATATCTATCACCATCAGAAGTAATCCTTGCAAGTTACGAGTTCAAGGGGCTTGACAACCCTCTTGCCCGCGTTGGGTGCAAGTGTTTGGTTTTGTGTGTGTGCAGGTATTGTCGACGCAAACTTTTTGTGATTCTCATATTGGTTTGATAACCTTGGTTCTCACTGAGGGAAATACTTATCGCTACTATATTGCTTCACCCTTCCTCTTGGGAAAAACTCAACGCAACTCACAAGTAGGAGAAAAAATTCTGGTGCCATTGCCGGGGAGGAGGTACGAAAGTAGTCTTCCATCAACTTGCCAATTTCTAGCACCGTTGCCGGGGAGATATCACCAACTTCACATGAGGTCCTTGTGCGTGGGAATGATCCTGACAATGAGTACGGGGGGTATGAGTGAACGGCGGAGCCTAGCTACGGCACAAGTGTTTCACTCGGATTTAGCGAGTTCGGGCTCCTCTTGGAGAGGTAAAGACCCTACATCTTATGCCCGAAGGCTTGTGTTTTCTCTGGGGGTGTCTAATTACACTGAGTGCTTAACCCTTGCCACGGAGCTCAGGACAGGCTTATATAGAGTGCGCCCAGCCACATTAGTGAGCTGTTTCAAGAGCATTTAATGAGAATAACTACGGGAGTTATTAGAAACTACATCCCTAACTACGGACGTTATAGGTAACAGTAGCTATGATTGTACATTATGTATAACTTTAAGTTCTCGACCGTTGGAGCTCCCACGTCGCCCATGTCTCTTCTCTGTCCGAGTGAAGGAGTCTAGCTGACTGAAGGGAGGATGTCCGAGTGACTTGATGCATCCGAGTGGACCCTAGTCTGCCATCCGAGTGCAGCTGCAGTCCTGAGATTTTATCATCTGTGTGGGGCCCTATGTGGGCCTCGGATGTCCGGTCGGTGACCCTACCACTAGTAGGTGACCTCATCATTAGCTCCCGAATCGGTTGAGGTTTGGATGGTTGAGTGAACGCCACTCGGAGTGGCTCAGGCGCCCTGAGGGGGTTCGGAGCCCGGCCCAGGGCTTTCATCACTCGATTCCAAGATGGAACCGCAACGGATTCAGGATCTAAAGTTTTCGAGTGACTAGACCGATCAAGTCGTCGTAAGCAACTTGAAGGCCCTTGGACATCTCTCGACAGAGATTGCCGTCAAGCTCGTAACCTAGGGCTTCTGACACTACCATGCCTTGAGATCTATATCTGAACTTCGAAAGCACTTGATCATCTCTCGGGGGAGACAACGTGTCTTGAGATCTATATCTGAACCTCGAAGGCGCTTGATCGTCTCTCGGGGGAGACACCGTGCATTGAGATCTATATCTGAACTTCGAAGGCGCTTGATCATCTCTTGGGGGAGACACTGTGCCTTCAGATCTACATCTGAACTTCAAAGGCTCTTGATTGCCATTCGACGAGTATGAGTGAACGGGTGCCTGCGGAGAGCATTTGGTCGGACCGAAGCACGTCGTCTGGATCGAGCGGGTGCCAGGTCCAGTCGGGCTGCCAAGCGGCGAAAATTTCACGGATTTGAAACGAGGGTAGTGCGCGTGGAAGCGGTTGCGCCGCGGTGATGGGGAAAGTGGTCACGACACCTCGATTTCCATGCTAAAAATCTGCCACGTGCAGCGATGGTACTATGCGCGGGATCTTGTGGATCATGCCGCGCCCGGTGATTGTTGGCTGGCGATTTCGCCAAATCTGGTATAAATAGTGGCTGGACAGAAGAGAGAGAGAGAGAGAGAGAGAGAGAGAGAGCAGATCCCCCATTCCTCCTTTCTCCTCCGCGTCTCTGTTGCAACCCGCCACTCCAATCCCCTCCGCGAATCGACTCCTAGCGCTCAATCGACTAGAGGCAATGGGGAAGAGCATGGGTACGAAGGCGGAGCGGGCCAAGCGGGGCTCGCGAGGGTTGATAACCCACAAGTATAGGGGATCGCAACAGTTTTCGAGGGTAGAGTATTCAACCCAAATTTATTGATTCGACACAAGGGGAGCCAAAGAATATTCTTGAATATTAGCAGCTGAGTTGTCAATTCAACCACACCTGAAAGACTTAATATCTGCAACAAAGTATTTAGTAGCAAAGTAGTATGGAAGTAACGGTAACGATGGCAAAAGTGACAGTAGCAGTTTTGTAGTAATTGTAACAGTAGCAACGGAAAAGTAACTTAGCAAAGATCAATATATGAAAAGCTCGTAGGCAACGGATCAGTGATGGATAATTATGTCGGATGGCATTCATCATGCAACGGTAATAACATAGGGTGACACAAAACTAGCTCCAATTCATCAATATAATGTAGGCATGTATTCCATATATAGTCATGCGTGCTTATGGAAAAGAACTTGCATGCTATCTTTTGTCCTACCCTCCCGTGGCAGCGGGGTCCTAATGGAAACTAAGGGATATTAAGGCCTCCTTTTAATAGAGAACCGGACCAAAGCATTAGCACTTAGTGAATACATGAACTCCTCAAACTACGGTAATCACCGGAAAGATTCCCAGTTATTGTCACCCTGGGGGATGCGGATCATAACTCGTAATAGGTGTCTACAACTTGCAAGATAGGATCAAGAACACATATATATTCATGAAAACATAATAGGTTCAGATCTGAAATCATGGCACTCGGGCCCTAGTGACAAGCATTAAGCATAGCAAAGTCATAGCAACTTCAATCTCAGAACATAGTGGATACTAGGGATCAAACCCTAACAAAACTAACTCGATTACATGATAAATCTCATCCAACCCATCACCGTCCAGCAAGCCTACGATGGAATTACTCACGAACGGCAGAGAGCATCATGAAATTGGTGATGAAGGATGGTTGGTGATGACGACGGCGTCGATTTTCCCTCTCCGGAGCCCAAAACGGACCCCAGATCTGCCCTCCCGAGGAAGAACAGGAGGTGGCGGTGGCTCCATATCGTGAAACGCGATGAACTCTTCTCCTTGATTTTTTTTCTCCCCGAATAGGAATATATAGAGTTGGAATTGAGGTCGGAGGAGCTCCAGGGGGCCCACAAGCCTGCAGGGTGCGCCCTAGGTGGGGGGTGGCGCCCCCTGGCTTGTGGCCAATGGTTGGACCCCCTCCGGTTGATTCTTTCGCCAGTATTTTTTATTAATTCCAAAAATATTCTCCGTAAATTTTTAGGTCAATCCGAGAACTTTTATTTCTGCACAAAAATAACACCAAGGCAATTCTGCTGAAAACAGCGTCAGTCCGGGTCAGTTCCATTCAAATCATGCAAATTAGAGTCCAAAACAAGGGCAAAAGAGTTTGGAAAAGTAGATACGATGGAGACGTATCAACTCCCCCAAGCTTAACCCATTGCTTGTCCTCAAGCAATTCAGTTGACAAACTGAAAGTGACAAGGAAAAACTTTTACAAACTCTGTTTGATCTTGTTGTTCTAAATATGTCTAACTGATGTTCAGATTTTCAGCAAAGATTATAGACTAACGACATTCACAATAACATTTAGGTCTCACATTTACTCATATCAATGGCATAATCACCTAGCGAGCAATAATAACAAATCTCGAATGACAACAATTTTATCAAAACAATCATGATACAATATGATATAATGGTATCTCGCTAGCCCTTTCTGAGACCGCAAAACATAAATGCAGAGCACCTCTAAAGAACAAGGACTGACTAGACATTGTAATTCATGGTAAAAGAGATCCAGTCACAATCATACTCAATATCAATTAATAACAAAGCATATAAATGATGGTGGTGCTCTCTAACTGGTGCTTTTTATAAGAGGAGGATGACTCAACAGTAAAGTAAAATAGATAGGCCCTTCGCAGAGGGAAGCATTGATTTGCAAAGGTGCCAGAGCTCGAGCTTTTAAAACAGAGATGAATAATAATTTTGAGCGGTATGCTTTCATTGTCAACATAAGAACCAAGAGATCTCGGTATCTTCCATGCTAGATACATTATAGGCGGTTCCCAAACGGAATAGTAAGGTTTTTATTCCCCCTCCACCAATCAATCACACTCCACGGTGAGCCGAATCCACGGGTACCGTCCATAGAAGCAACAATCCTGGGGGAGTTTTGTTTCATTATATTTTGATTTGATTTTTAAGCATGGAACTGGGCATCCCGAATACCAGCCACTTTCTCGTGAATGATAGTGAATCAACACATATCGTGAGAATAACCCACCTAGCATGGAAGATACTGACAGCCCCTAGTCACTACATGAGCGATTCGGGCATACAAAACAGAATATTATTTGAAGGTTTAGAGTTTGGCACATGCAAATTTACTTGGAACGGCAGGTAAATACCGTATATAGGTAGGTATGGTGGACTCATATGGAATAACTTTGGGTTTAAGGAAGTGGATGCACAAGCAGTATTCCCGCTTAGTACAAGTGAAGGCTAGCAAGAGACTGGGAAGCGACCAACTAGAGAGCGACAACAGTCATAAACATGCATTGAGATTAACCAACATTGAATGCAAGCATGAGTAGGATATAAATCACCATGAACATAAATATCGTGGAGGCTATGTTGATTTTGTTTCAACTACATGCGTAAACATGTGCCAAGTCAAGCCACTTGAATCATTCAAAGGAGGATACCATCCTATCATACTACATTACAACCATTTTAAAATGCATGTTGGTACTCAAGACAAACTATTATACACTCTTAGCTAATTAAGCATGGCATGAGTAACTATAATCTCTAATTGTCATTGCAAACATGTTTCATCCATAATGAGCTAAATCCAAAACGATGAGCTAATCATATTTACAAAAACAAAATAGGTCGAGTTCGTACCAGCTTTTCTCCATCTCAATCACTTCATCATATATCGTCATTATTGCCTTTCACTTGCACGACCGAACGGTGTGAATAATAATAAGAGTGCGCGTGCATTAGACTAAGCTGGAATCTGCAAACAATAACTCAAAGGAGAAGGCAAGGTAATATGGGCTCTCCGATAGATAAACAATAATGCATATGAGAGCCACTCAACATTTTCATTGTGGTCTTCTCCTTACGACCCAAAGAAAAGAAATTTCAAAATAAGAACGAGAAAAACTATTTACACGGGAAAGCTCCCAACAAGCAAAAGAAGAACGAGAAATCTTTTTGGGTTTTCTTTTAATGATACAACTAAAAGGTAAAGCTAGAACTAATATTTTTTTTTGAATTTTTCTCAAGGTTAATTAAGCACACAAGAAGAAAGCGGAAAGAAGAAAATAAAATACCATGGATGATTCAATGAAAAAGTATAAGCACCAACCACTAAAATGAGTGTGTGAACATGAATGTAATGTCGGTGAGAAATACGTACTCCCCCAAGCTTAGGCTTTTGGCCGAAGTTGGTCTAGGGCCATGGCTGAAAATAACCATCTCCTGGATACTCCGGAGGATACTGAGGGTTCCACTGGTTGGCGAGCTCCTGTGGCTCCCACTGAAAAACTGGATCCTGATACGGATCAAAGGCCGGTGCCGGCTCAGGTGCTGGGGGTTGCGACAGACCCCAATATCTGTAGATGTCCTCGGGCATAATAGTGTACCTGCCTGAGTGAATATCGAACAAAGAAGAAGCAGGCAGAGCAATAATCTCACAAGTACCCTGACTAAATACTAAGTTGTAAAGCAGCTTCCTATCATTATCCTTCCTAATAAAATCATGTGCTACCATACTGTCATAGTCTAAATATCTTGTAGGTAGCAGCATTTCCTCTTCCTCGTCAAGCCTAATGGGTATCTTAAAGTGTTTGGCTAGACGAGATGCATAGATACCTCCGAATATGGGGCCCTTAGAACGGTTTAAGTTCAACCGTTGGGCCACCATAGCACCCAGACTAAAAGTTCTATCAGCAAGTAAAGCGTGGCGCAGAATGGCGAGGTCGGGAGCACTAAGGCTTCCACTCTCCCCACGACCAACTAAACATCTCCCCGCGAATAATGAATAATAGCGTAGAACAGGAAAATGTAAACTAGCTGCTCTTGCCTTTGACACCCCTCTCTCTTCCCCCACAGTGGTTGCGGCAATAAAGTCCTCCATGTCTCTAGGACGTGGTTCACTGATGCTGCCCTCAAGAATGCATCACTTGGCCATTCACATGGACGAACCTTCGCGACGCGAGGAAGATTGTATTTGGACTTCTTCTTCACCTCATTTTCATCTTCTTTAGAGCCCCGGCTTGAAGAGCCTCTTAACAATCTCCTCATCATTTCTTTCTCTGAAAAATTTCTAAAAATTTTAGTGACTCAAAATAAAGGTGGACAAAACTCAACAAAACTTGTAGCAACTACTCCCACAAGTGCCTAGAGGCTATATCATGCATCAAAACTACTTGGGGCCATACAAATTTGACATGCAAGCTCAAGAACAAGGTCACCACAGCAGCAAAAATTTGCAATATATAAAGCAATAGAACAAAAACTAATTGGACCATTGGAGGAGTCACATACCAAAGAACAATCCCCCAAAAAAGTTTTGCAAATGGAGCTTTGCACAAGGAGATCGAAAATGGCAGCAAAATGAGCTAGGACACGGGTTTGAGCAATGGTGGGATTTTTTCTGGAGGAAGACGAAGTGGATGGGTGCTGGAATAAGTGAGGGGGCCTACTTGGGACCCACAAGCCAGGGGGGCATGCCCAGGGGGGGTGGGCGCGCCCTGTAGGCTTGTGGCCCACTGGTGCAGCCCCCTGATGTGTTCTCAGTGCCAGAAATTCTTAAATATTCTAGAAAAAATCATACTACATTTTCAGGGCATTTGGAGAACTTTTATTTTCAGGTCATTTTTTATTGCACAGATAAATCAGAAAACAGAAAAAATAATAGCATTTTTACTTTATTTAATATAATTAACAGAAGGTAAAAGTTGGGTACAGAAGGTTGTGCTTTCTAAATTCATCCATCTCATGCCCGTCAAAAAGAATCCATCAATAAGGTTGATCAAGTCTTATTGACAAACTTTTTTCAAGTGACACGGAACCGGAGAATTTTCGAATAACACTAGGTTACCTCAATGGGGATATGCATGTCCCCAACAATAAGTATATCATATTTATTTTTGGCAGTAGGGAGAGGGAATTCAAAATCTCCAATAATAACCGTTGAAATTTTTTCAATGGAGTTGATACTATGAACTTGAGGTTCTTTCTTCGGAAAGTGTACCGTATGCTCATTACCATTAACATGAAAAGTGACGTTGCTTTTGTTGCAATCAATAACAGCCCCTGCAGTATTTAAAAAAGGTCTACCAAGGATGATCGACATACTGTCGTCCTCGGGAATATCAAGAATAACAAAGTCCGTTAGGATAGTAACATTTGCAACTACGACAGGCACATCCTCACAAATACCGATGGGTAAAGCAGTTGATTTATCAGCCATTTGCAAAGAGATTTCAGTAGGTGTCAACTTATTCAAATCAAGTCTACGATACAAACAGAAAGGCATAACACTAACACCAGCTCCAAGGTCACATAAAGCAGTTTTAACATAGTTTCTTTTAATAGAGCATGGTATAGTAGGTACTCCGGGATCTCCTAGTTTCTTTGGTATTCCACCCTTAAAGGTATAATTAGCAAGCATGGTGGAAATTTCAGCTTCCGGTATCTTTCTTTTATTTGTCACAATATCCTTCATATACTTAGCATAAGGAGACATTTTCAGAATATCCGTCAAGCGCATACGCAAAAAGACAGGTCTAAGCATTTCAACAAAGCGCTCAAAATCCTCATCATCCTTTTTCTTGGATGGCTTAGGAGGAAAGGGCGTGGGTTTCTGAACCCAAGGTTCTCTTTCTTTACCATGCTTCCTAGCAACGAAGTCTCTTTTATCATATCTTTTATTCCTAGGTTGTGGGTTATTAAGATCAACAGCAGGTTCAATCTCCACATCATTATCATTACTAGGTTGAGCATCAACATGAACATCATCATTAATATTATCACTAGGCTCATGTTCATTACCAGATTGTGTCTCAGCATCAGAAATAGAAATATCATTTGGGTTTTCATGTGTATCTATAACAGGTTCACTAGCAGCATGGAAAGTCCAATCGTCACTCTTTTTCCTTTTGTTACTGGGACGACTAGGTGCATCAGTATTGATTCTCTGAGAATCTTGCTCAATTCTCTTAGGATGGCCCTCAGGATACAAAGGTTCCTGAGTCATTTTACCACCTCTAGTCACAACTCTAACAGAATGATCATTGTTCTTACCATTCATCTCATTAAGCAAATCATTTTGTGCCTTAAGTACTTGTTCTACTTGAGTAGTTACCATGGAAGCATGTTTACTAATAAGCTTAAGATCATTGATAGCTCTACTCATATAATCTCCTAAGCAATCAAGCATGTAAGCATTATGTTTCAATTGTCTACTAACATAAGCATTGAAATTTTCTTGCTTAACAATAAAGTTATCAAACTCATCCAAGCATTGGCTAGCAGACTTATTATAAGGAATATCACCTTCATCAAATCTACGGAGAGAATTTACCTCTACTACCTGTGTCGGGTTATCAAGACCATGTATTTCTTCAATAGGTGGTAGATTCTTAACATCTTCAGCTTTAATACCTTTTTCTTTCATAGATTTCTTTGCCTCTTGCATATCTTCAGGACTGAGAAATAGAATACCTCTTTTCTTCGGAGTGAGCTTTGGAGGTGGTTCGGGAATAGACCAATCATTATCATTGCTCAATATATTATTCAATAGTAGTTTAGCTTGTTCAACAGTCCGTTCCCTGAAAACACAACCAGCACAACTATCTAGGTGGTCCCTAGAAGCATCGGTTAGTCCATTATAAAAAATATCAAGTATTTCGTTTTTCTTGAGAGGATGATCGGGCAAAGCATTAAGTAATTGGAGAAGCCTCCCCCAAGCTTGTGGGAGACTCTCTTCTTCAATTTGCATAAAGTTAAATATTTCCTGTAAGGCAGCTTGTTTCTTATGAGCAGGAAAATATTTTTCAGAGAAGTAATATATCATATCCTGGGGACTACGCACACAACCAGGAGCAAGAGAATTAAACCATATCTTAGCATCACCCTTTAATGAGAAAGGAAACAACTTAAGAATATAGTAATAATGAAATTTTTCCTCATGAGTAAATAGGGTGGCTATATCATTCAATTTAGTAAGATGTGCCACAACAGTTTCAGATTCATAACCATGCAAAGGATCAGATTCGACCAAAGTAATTAACTCAGGATCGACAGAGAATTCATAATCCTTATCATTAACAAATATAGGTGAAGTAGCAAACTTAGGATCATATTGCATTCTAGCATTCAAAGATTTTTCCTTCCACTTGCATAGTAATTTCTTAAGATCATCTCTATCCTTACAAGCAAGAAAGTCCCCAGCTACCTCTCCCTCCATAACATAACCCTTAGGTATATTAGGCAATTCATATCTAGGAGAGCTAGGTCTAGCAAGTGTCTCATAGTGTTCAGTTTCAATAATTTCATCAGTTTCAGAGATTTCATCAGTTTCAGCATTGACTCTAGCAATTTGTTCATCAAGAAATTCACCCAGTGGCACAGTATTATCAAGCAAAGTATCATCATAAGCATCATGCATAGCAGAAGTGGCATCATCAATTACTTGCGACATATCAGAATCAATAGCAGGTGGTGGTGTCGCAAATTTACTCATAACAGAAGGTGAATCAAGTGCAGAGCTAGATGGCAGTTCCTTACCTCCCCTCGTAGTAGAGGGATAGATCTTGGTTTTTGGGTCTTTCAGATTCTTCATAGTGTCAACAGATATAAATCCCAAGTGACTCAGAGAATAGAGCTATGCTCCCCGGCAATGGCGCCAGAAAAAGGTCTTGATAACCCACAAGTATAGGGGATCGCAACAGTTTTCGAGGGTAGAGTATTCAACCCAAATTTATTGATTCGACACAAGGGGAGCCAAAGAATATTCTCGAGTATTAGCAGCTGAGTTGTCAATTCAACCACACCTGAAAGACTTAATATCTGCAGCAAAGTAATTAGTAGCAAAGTAATATGGAAGTAACAGTAACGATGGCAAAAGTGACAGTAGCAGTTTTGTAGTAATTGTAACAGTAGCAACGGAAAAGTAACTTAGCAAAGATCAATATATGAAAAGCTCGTAGGCAACGGATCAGTGATGGATAATTATGTCGGATGGCATTCATCATGCAACGGTTATAACATAGGGTGACACAGAACTAGCTCCAATTCATCAATATAATGTAGGCATGTATTTCATATATAGTCATACATGCTTATGGAAAAGAACTTGCATGACATCTTTTGTCCTACCCTCCCGTGGCAGCGGGGTCCTAATGGAAACTAAGGGATATTAAGGCCTCCTTTTAATAGAGAACCGGACCAAAGCATTAGCACTTAGTGAATACATGAACTCCTCAAACTACGGTAATCACCGGAAAGATTCCCAGTTATTGTCACCCTGGGGGATGCGGATCATAACTCGTAATAGGTGTCTACAACTTGCAAGATAGGATCAAGAACACATATATATATTCATGAAAACATAATAGGTTCAGATCTGAAATCATGGCATTCGGGCCCTAGTGACAAGCATTAAGCATAGCAAAGTCATGGCAACATCAATCTCAGAACATAGTGGATACTAGGGATCAAACCCTAACAAAACTAACTCGATTACATGATAAATCTCATCCAACCCATCACCGTCCAGCAAGCCTACGATGGAATTACTCACGAACGGCGGAGAGCATCATGAAATTGGTGATGAAGGATGGTTGGTGATGACGACGGCGTCGATTTCCCCTCTCCGGAGCCCAAAACGGACCCCAGATCTGCCCTCCCGAGGAAGAACAGGAGGTGGCGGCGGCTCCGTATCGTGAAACGCGATGAACTCTTCTCCTTGATTTTTTTCTTCCCGAATAGGAATATATAGAGTTGTAATTGAGGTCGGAGGAGCTCCAGGGGGCCCACAAGCCTGCAGGGCGCGCCCTAGGGGGCCCTAGGGGGGGGGGGCCCCTTGGCTTGTGGCCAATGGGTGGACCCCCTCCGGTTGATTCTTTCGCCAGTATTTTTTATTAATTCCAAAAATATTCTCCGTAAATTTTCAGGTCAATCCAAGAACTTTTATTTCTGCGCAAAAATAACACCAAGGCAATTCTGCTGAAAACAACGTCAGTCCGGGTCAGTTCCATTCAAATCATGCAAATTAGAGTCCAAAACAAGGGCAAAAGAGTTTGGAAAAGTAGATACGATGGCGACGTATCAAGGGTCTTCGTCGAGTGTCGGCGCCCGATCGGGCCGACTCCAGGGTGACTGGCCCGCATCTCGGGTCATGAAGGACCGCCTGCTCGAGCTGGAGAACCAGGGTCTCCTGGCCGACGGGAGCAGGCGGCTTCCTGATGCGGGGGAGCTCGAGCCGTCACCGCAGGGGGACGAGCGGGTCTTCCTGGTGACCCAAGTTGAGAGAGGTTTCTCGCTGCCTCTTCATCCTTTCTTTCGGTCTTTTCTTGATTACTTCGGGGCTCAACTCCACCATATCCCTCCGAATGCCATGTCCTATCTTTCCGCCTTTGTTTCACTCTGCGAGAATTTCATAGGCTGCCACCCGCACTGAGGGCTTTTTAAACATCTGTTCACTTGCCGAGCCATGACCGTGAAAAAGTCTTCTCCGAGTGGGGAGAAGACCAACGTCAATCAGCTGTGCCGGGGCCTAGGCATACAACTTAGGGGTAAGGTTAGCTTCCCTGCCATGTCGTTCCCCGACTTGGTGAAGGGGTGGCAGGATTCGTGGTTTTATTGCAAGGATATCCCTGTCACCAAAAAACAGTCGGGTCTGCCACCGTATTCGGGAGAGCGAGTGCGGTCCCCTCCGCCCTTGCTCATGGCCAAGGAGGACAAGACAGACGTGGACATCCTGGTGACAGTGGTGGTGACCATCGTCAGGAAAGGGATCAATGGGTTGGACCTCCTGGAGGTTTTCCTTCAGCGGAGGATTCAGCCCCTGCTGGCCAGGGTCTGCCCCATGTGGGAGTATGAGGGGCTGGATGACCCTACGCGCATTCACCCGAAGGAGCTCAACACGAAGACGTTGGAAGCAAAGATCAAGGCCATCACCTCTGCACGTGACAAACCAAGGGGTACTCGGCTGGTTCCTCCCTTCGACAAGGAACATCCACCAATAGATGTAAGTTTGAACCTTCTCAATCAGAGCGCTTATACTGTTGTTGTCCGACTGTGATTAATGCAACTCCATTTCTCACTCGGCAAGTTTTCCAGACGTTGATCAGTCCGGTGCCGGTCGTGAACCACGCACCTAAGGATGTGGCCAGTGACACCGAGTGCCCAGAGGTCTCGAAAGACAAGGATGATGATGCAGAGGAGGAGTCGAGCGAGGAGGATGAGTCTGAGGAAGGGGATGAAGCTGAATCTTCCCCGTCAGAGAACGTACTATCAGAGTGCCGCCCGAAGACGTGGCAAGATCCGAGTGCGCGCGCCAAGGGGTCGGGCGTCGCCAAGCCGACTGCTCCAGCTGCTCCGACCCGCACTTCAAAGCGCACATGGGGTGAATCCGCTGAGTCGCCCGAGAGGGAATCCAAGCAGCCCAAGGTTACAACGGTCAAGCCCTGGAAGGCAGCTTTGCCGCGGATGAAGGTGGAGGTGCCCGTGGCTTCAAAGTAAGTACCAAGGTCATTTGTTTCATTTGCTATCTTGTATTCTTTCCCTCCGAGTGGATATTGACCGAGAGACTTGCTTGCTTCAGTGCCGACACCTCAACTGCTTCACTTGAGCCAAAGATTCCGGAGAAGAGCCAGGCAGAGGTAGACACCGCAACCTCCAAAGGTAATCTCAACACCTGTTCCGATTGAATCCGAGTGAAGAGCTTTGGCAATTTTTTATGCTTAAACAATTGTAGGGCCAACTAAAGTTATAGAACTTGATGGCGATGACCAGGCGGACCCACCGACCCCTCCAGCCGACATGGATATGATCATGCAAGACGTTCCTCCAATCCGAGAGCCCAAAGTCTCGCCCGCCAAGGTCTCACTAAGGCCAGGAGTCAGAGTGGCACTTCGAAGGCTGGAGACACACTCGAGACTTCCCCGCGCACTTCAACGCCAACTCCGGCCGCAACTACCTTCTTCACGCAGCACCATACTCCTGAAGACCAAGTAGGTGCAAGCAAAGAAGCCATGATCCAGCTTGAGTTGATGAACAGAGAGCTGCGAGAGGCGTACGACGCGAGCAAAGCCCTAGCGACGAATGTCCAAGTAAGTGTTGTCGTAAGTACCAATCCAGTCGGAGATCTTGACTTTTGCATATCATCTGTTTTAAGTTTTCGTTCCCGAGTGGGTTTGCAAGGAGCACACCCATTGGGTGTTCTTTGATTCCAGTGGGGGTGCGCTAAGCGCACCCATTGGGTGTAGTCCCCGAGACTGCCGTTGACTGAAGCAGTCGACGGTAGTCTTAAGTTCTAGATGCATTTGTGGATATTGTTTGTATGCCACGGTAGCAACTATTCAACCTTCCGGTGGGGGCGCGCTGAGCGCACCCACTGGGTGTAGTCCCTGAGACTGCTGTCGACTGAAGCAGTCGGCGGTAGTCTTAGAGTCTTTTTTTTGCGTTCGACTGATCGAAATTTTTGCCTCCATTGAATCCGACTGACAATGCTTGTCTGTTTTACTTCTCGTTGACAGAGTGTTTGCGAGCTCAGGACTCGGTACAACGACATCGGGAAGGAGGTACAGGACCTCCGGATTAGCCTGGAAGCTGAGAAAGCCAAGAGCGTGTGCGTGGAGCAGGAGAAGAGAGCGCTAGGAGCTCAATACATTCCAACCGAGTGTCCCTCGTACTCCATTCTCCTTCAGTCCGACTGAATTCATCTTATCAGATGTTCGTAGTGAAAACTTCCAACTAGTAAAGAGGCTCATGACTTCTATTTCTTTAGAAACTATGAAGCAGACCCTCTAGAGCAAGGACGCTGAATTGGCATCAGCATGGAAGGATGCCAGAGCCAAGGCCAAGGAGGCCGAAGATATGCTAAAGACCGTCGGGAAGCTTGAGGAGGACATCAGGGTGTTGAGGATTGCCGCCGAGAAGTCACTAACAGAGATCCAGGAGCTGAAGAAGAACTACGTCGAGTGGGAGAACAAGTACAATGCTTAGTCGGGTGATCTTGAAGCACAGCAGAAGAAAGCGCATGCGATCTCCGTGAAGAAGACCGAACTGAAGTAGTATATTGAGGACTTCGGCAAGGAAATGTGTGAGAAGTTCAAAGGTAATCCTCTGTCCGAATGACCTTCATTTCTTCTTGGTGCTTTTCCTCAGCATCTCACATCTGACTTGCCCGTATTGCCATACTTCTATGACGACGTCCAGACGAAAACTGAGAGAATCAAGCAAGAGCTGGACCCCACTCAGGATCTTCTCAGGGACAGTTTGGCCATGGCCATCCTCCAATTGGATGAGCGCATTGAGCGCGTGCAAGCATATCTCTATCAGCTACGCAAAGCTGCCACGAAGATCGACAAGGAGCTGATGCCAGAGGAAGTGCTGCCTAATGACCTGGAGTCCATTATATTCTGACTGGATGATGTGTCTCGCCATGTGCAGTCCTGGAAGAAGTCCGCGGCCCGTTATGGAGCTGACGTCGCTCTCTCGCTTGTCCGAGTCCACTGCAAGGACATGGACGAGGAGAAGCTGAAGTCCCTCAAGGTCGCCAACAAGAAGAAAATCAGGTTTGAGGACTTCATGGAGACGTTCATCGAGGCTGCCACTCAGACCGCGGACGGTACCGACTTGGACACCTTTGTTGAAGTTGTTGTTCCTTCGCCTACAGAGTGATCCTCTGCCGAACAACTTTAAGTCTTCACTTAATTTGCCTCGGTATGCCGAGTGGTTAATGTAACCGTTAAACTCTTGCGTGAGCCTAAGGCTCCTGCCACTTGACCTTTTGCTTTAATCAATTTGCAATTCGCTTGGTTTGCTCTTATTCAACTAGTGAATGTTTTCCGACTTAGGCGAAATCTGGTTCGCAGCAAAATCACTGAATGCGGAACTCTTTCTCACTCGAAAGAGTTTAAGGCTCAGGCGAAGTCAGGTTTGCAGCGAAGCCCCCGAGTGAGGAACGTCTTCTGCACTCAGAACGTTTAAGCTTAGACGATAGCTGGACCACGACTAAGCACCCGAGTGTGGAAATCTTCCACTCTCAGGATTTTTAGACTAAGACGAAAACATGTTCGCAGCAAAGTCGCCGAGCGAGGAACTCTTCCTCACTCGGAAACGTATAAAGCTTAGGCGAAGTGAGGTTCATAGCGAAGCCCCCGAGTGAGGAATGCCTTCCAGACTGGAAATGTTCAAGCTTAGATGATTGCTAGACTGCGGCTAAGCACCCGAGTGTGGAAATCTTCCACACTTAGGATTTTTAGACTAAGACAAAAACAGGTTCGCAGTGAAGTCACCGAGCGAGGAACTCTTCCTCACTTGGAAACGTTTAAAGCTTAGGCAAAGTTAGGTTCGCAACGAAGCCCCCGAGTGAGGAATGTCATCCGCACTCAGAACGTTTAAGATTAGACGATAACTGGATCGCGGCTAAGCACCCGAGTGTGGAAACCTTCCACACTTAGGATTTTTAGACTAAGAAAAAAACAGGTTCACCGTAAAGTCGCCGAGCGGGAAACTCTTCCTCACTCGGAAATGTTTAAATCTTAGGCAAAGTCAGGTTTGTAGCGAAGCCCCCGAGTGAGGAATGCCTTCCGCGCTCGGAACGTTCAAGCTTAGACGATAGCTGGACTGCGGTAAGCACCTGAGTGTTGAAATCTTCCACACTTAGGATTTTTAGACTAAGACGAAAATAGGTTCGCAGCAAAGTCGCTGAGCGATGAACTCTTCCTCACTCGGAAACGTTTAAAGCTTAGGCGAAGTCAGGTTCGTAGCGAAGCCCCTGAGTGAGGAATGTCTTCCGCACTCCGAATGTTTAAGCTTAGACGATAGCTGGATCGCGGCTAAGTATCCGAGTGTAGAAATCTTCCACACTCAGGATTTTTTTTGAACTTAGGTGAAATTTGGTTCGCAGCGAAGTCGCCGAGCGAGGAACTCCTCCTCATTTAGAAACATTTAACTCTTAGGCAAAGTCAGGTTTTGCAGCAAAGCCCCCGAGTGAGGAATGTCTTCCGCACTCAGAACGTTTAAGCTTAGATGATAGCTGGATCGCAGCTAAGGACCCGAGTGTGGAAATCTTCCACACTCAGGATTTTTTTGAACTTAGGCAAAATCTGGTTCACAACTAAGTTGTTTCACCCACTGGGGGCAAAAGAGCTTTGTGTAAATGGGAGTCACCGGAGTGAAAAAAATTATGACAAAATTTTGACGAAATACAGGAAAAGTAAGACTTTTATTCATCATCTCATTCTAAAACTCATTACAGAAATGAAAAATAATTTTATTCGAAGTGAAGAACTTGTGGAGCAGATCCGCGTTCCAAGCTCGTGGCTCTTCCTCATTCTTCTCAAGGTTATAGAGCCGATAGGCTCCGTTGCTGAGAACTTTCGAGAATATGAAAGGCCCTTGCCACAAAGGCACTAGCTTATGAGGTTTCTGCTGAGCCAGTCGAAGGACAAGGTCGCCTTCCTGAAAGGCGCATCCTCCTAACTTATCTGTCATGGTAGCGCCTCAAATCCTGTTCATAAAGAGTTGATCTGATGAGAGCCAACTCCCTTTCTTCCTCTAGGAGATCAAGGCCATCCTGCCGTGCTTCTTCTACTTCAGCCTCTAAATAGAGCTCCGCTCGGGGGGAATTGTGCAGCAAGTCACTCGGTAACATAACATTGGATCCGTATACCATGAAGAAAGGAATGCGGTTAGTGGATCGATTCACGGTCGTCCGCAAGCCCCAAAGTACTGATGGCAACTCTTCAACCCAGGCTCCTGCAGCATGCTTTAGATCTCTCATGAGGCATGGTTTTAGTCCTTGTAGAATCATCCCATTTACCCATTCCGCTTGTCCATTGGACCGTGGGTGAGCCATGGAGGTGTAATTGACCATAGTGCCTTGTGAGTAGCAGAACTCACGGAACTCGTCCGAATTGAAGTTCGACCCATTATCTGTGATGATGTTATGGGGGACTCTAAACCTGAAGATGATTTGCTTGATAAACTTGACCGCAGTTGCCAAATCCAGATTTTTGATAGGTTTAGCTTCTATCCACTTGGTGAACTTGTACACTGCCACCAACTCGTGAGTGAAACCACTCGACCCTGTCCGTACGGGTCCGATCATGTCGAGTCCCCAGACAACAAACGACCAGGTGAGCGGGATCGTCTTCAACGCCGAGGCGGGCTTGTGCGACTGATTCGCGTAAAACTGGCACCCGACACACAACTCCACGATATCTCTCGCCGCTTCATTGGCACAGGGCCAGTAGAAGCCTGCTCTGAAAGCCTTGGCCACCAGGGTCCGAGAGGATGTGTTATGGCCGCAAGTTCTCATGTGAATCTCATGCAACACCTGACGCCCTTCCTCCGGGGATATGCAACGCTGGGTGACGCCAGTGGTGCTTTCTTATACAACTGATCTCCCATCATTGTGAAAGCCTTGGATCGACGGACAATCTGACGTGCTTCCTCCTCGTCCTCAGGGAACTCTTGCCGAAGCAAATAAGCTATGTAAGGCTCGTTCCACTCGAGGATGATTACCAGTACTTCGTGGATCAGGTCCACCATTGCTGGGACAACAATTTCAGTCAGATCGGACGGACCGACCTACTACGGAGGCTCCACTGTAAAGGGATCTTCTTTGATGCTTGGGGTGCATAGGTGTTCCAGGAACACATCTTTCGGCATCGCTCGTCGAGTCGAGCCGATCTTTGCAAGTCAGCTGCCGCCTGATTCTTGATTCGAGGGATGTGGTGCTACTCCAGGCCTTCAAAGTTCTTCTCTAACTTCCTGATGGCATTGTAATAGCCTGTCATCGCTGGGATCCAAATGTCCCATTCCTTCATAAGTTGATTTACAACGTGGTCCGAGTCGCCGTAGACCATAACCCGACGGACGCCGAGTGAGATGGCCATACGTAACCCATACAGGACGGCTTCATACTCGGCCTCATTGTTGGACGAATCGAAGTGGATCTGAAGCAAATAGCTCAGACGATCTCCCTTAGGGTAAACAAGGACCACTCCAGCTCCCGAGCCGCGGAGCATCATGGACCCATCGAAGAACATGGTCCAGTGCTCGAGGAGGTTCGGGACCGGCTGTTCTTGCTCGGTCCACTCGGCCAGAAAATCCACCAGAGCTTGAGATTTAATTGTCTTCTTGGCTTCAAACTTCATCTCCAAAGGAAGGAGCTCAATCACCCATTTTGCCACTCGACCGGTGGCGTCTCTATCGTTAAGAATCTCCGACAGAGGAGCGTCGCTAATAACCGTGATCGAGTGATCTTGGAGGTAGTGAACCACCTTCTTAACAGCCAAGTAAATACCATAGACAAGCTTCTAGTAGTGCGGGTACCTCTGTTTGGAAGGGGTCAAAACCTCAAATATGTAATAGATGAGACATTGAACCTTGAATGCTTTTCCTTGTTCTTCGCGTTCCACAATGAGCACTGTGCTGATCACCTGACTTGTGGCCGCAGTGTACAAGAGTAGAGGCTCTCGGCTGCCCGAAGCAGCTAACACCGGCTGGGTGGAAAGCAAAGCCTTGAGTTCTTGGAACGCGACTTGCACTTTAGTCGTCCACTCGAACTTGTCAGATTTCTTCATCAATCAGTAGAGAGGCAAAGCCTTCTCGCCAGGTCTTGAGATGAATCTACTGAGGGCTGCAAGGCAACCCGTGAGTTTTTACGCGTCGTGGAGACGCTTAGGCTGCTTTATTCCGACGATGGCACTGATCTTGCCGGGATTAGCATCGATCCCACGTTCAGAAACAAGGAAACCGAGTAACTTGTCAGCAGGGACCCCGAATGTGCACTTGGCAGGATTGAATTTAAGTCCAAAGCGCGGTAGGTTCGCGAAGGTTTCGGTGAGGTCGGTCAGGAGGTCGGAACCTTGCCGTGACTTAACCACGATGTCATCCATGTATGCCTCCATGTTTCGACTGATTTGCTTTTACAAGTACTTCTGTATCATGCGCTGGAAAGTAGCTCTGGTGTTTTTAAGGCCGAATGACATAGTGAGATAGCAGAAACAACCGAATGGGGTGATGAAGGCCATTTTTATTTCATTAGGACCATACAATCGGATCTGGTGGTACCCAGAGTACGCATCCAGGAAAGATAGACGTTCACAGCCGACGATGGAATCTACTATTTGGTCTATGCGAGGTAATGGAAAATGGTCCTTCAGGCGGACCCGATTGAGCTACTTGAAGTCGATACGCATCCGGAGAGACTTGTCCTTCTTCGTCATTAATACAGGATTGGCGAGGCACTCGGAGTGGTAGACCTCTCGGATGAACTCAACAGCTAGGAGCTGAGCGACCTCTTCACCAATGGCCTTGCGTTTCTGCAGGGAGGAACGCCGAAGGTGTTCTTTCACGGGCTTCACCTTCGGGTCGACACGGAGTCGGTGCTCAACCCGCTCCCTGGGAACACCCGACATGTTAGAGGGTTTCCATGCGAGATGTCCCAGTTCTCACAGAGGAACTGGATGAGCTCGCTTTCCTATTTGGTGCCGAGTGAGGTGGAGATATTGGTCAAAGCAGCACTCGGGTCAGACGGATGAACGTGAACAGGCTTCGTCTCTCCAACCGACTGAAAACCAGACTCAACAGCTGGTTTCTTTGACCGGAGCAGGTCGGTAGAGTCCACCATCTTATTGTACCCATCGACCTTGGCGACCGCTATCTGCTCGTTAGCAATCTTAGAGCCCTGCTGGAGGCACTCTTCGACAACCTTCCAATTGCCCGTGACTGTGATGACACCATTTGGTCCTGGCATTTTAAGTTTGAGATACACGTAACATGGACGAGCCATGAAACGTGCGTAGCCTAGCCTACCCAGGATGGCGTGATATGCACTACAGAAGTCTACCACTTCGAAAGTTAGACGCTCCTTCCGGTAGTTCTTCTCTCCGCCGAAGACGACGTTGAGGGTGATCTGACCGAGCGATCTTGCTTTCTTTCCAGGGATGACCCCATGAAATTGCATGTTGCTCTTGCTCAGTCGGGACAACGGAATGTCCATTGGATGCAACGTGTCGGTGTAGATGATGTTGGGTCCACTGCCGCATCCATGAGGACTTTGCACAGTCGGACCCCGTTAACAGCTGGTTCAACCACCAGTTCTTGCCACCCGGGGGTCAGTATATGGGCTGGGTGATCCGAATGGTCAAAAGTGACGGGGGTCTTGGCCCAATCCAAATATTTGGTGACAATCGAAACTGCCATATTGATCTCTCGATTTATCACTTTCAGTCAGCTTTTGCTCTCGACGTCAGCGAAAATCATGAGGACTTTGTTGACATTGGGGTACCCAGAGGCGTCTGCTCCCTCTTCATCATCGTCCCTCTTGTCCTCGGAAGGCTCTGCTCGCAATTCCTGCCTGAGCAAACGACACTCGCGAGTGGTGTGCTTCGGCAGAATCAAGTTGACATCCTCATCTCTCTTGGTATGGATCTGGCAAGGCTGGTCCAAGGTGTCGCCTTGAGAACTGCTCTTTTTCTTGGCCGCCCATTCTTTCTTCTGCTTCGGCTTCGGCTTGCTCTTGCTTTGCCGAGGCACCGCTCCTGCCTCTGCCTTGCCGGAGGACTCAGCTTTCCTCATTTGCTTCTTGCTGCTATTGTCGCCCGACTAAGGGACTTTAATGGCACGGCTCTTGCCGCTTCTCAAGCGGTCTTCTTCCTCGCTATTGGCATAACGACTGGCGATCTCCATAGCTGGACTGAGAGTCAGGATGTCTCACCGACGAAACTTTAAGATAAGCTCGCGGTACCTCAACCCTGCCTTGAAGGCGCAAATGGCCTGGTGCTCCGTCACATTCTCTATTGTGTTGTGCAGGGTGGTCCATCGCTGGATATACTCTCGGAGAGTCTCATTGCTCTTCTGCACATAGTGTTGCAACTCGGTCAATCCGCCCGGGCGCTTGTAAGTGCCCTCGAACGTCTTGACAAACACTCGGGCTAGTCTTTCCATTTGTATATATTGCCGGCGGGCAATTGATTTAGCCATGCTCTCGCTAAACCTTCCAGCATGAGGGGCAGGTGCTTCATAGCAATGAAGTCGTTGTTGCCACCAATCTAAACTGCCACTCGGTAGTCTTCCAACCATGTCTCTGGCTTTGACTCGTCGTTGAACTTGCCTATCCCAATCGCCAACCTATAGTTGGGTGGGATCTGTGCTTCTCGAATGTACCTACTGAAACACTCGAGGCCCCAGACTCCACGGCCAATCGGCCACTCTCTATTGGCTCTAGCCCTGTCGACCACGCCCTGCGCGATGATTGATCTGGCATTGAGTGGAGGCGCTCGAAATTCTTCATCTCTGTAATCTTTCCGCTGAAAGGGGCTGCGATGCCGGTCGTCCTCGTAAGGCCGCCTGTCGTCATAGGAGTGATGCCCGTATGAGACATCCCTTGGAGGGGGCGTCCGAGTGCGACGATAGTCATCTAGTCTTCGATCTCCGTACATGTCTCTCGGGGGGGGGGACGCCTGTGTCTCCCAGGTGCGAGTGGGCTGTGAGCCGACTGCACCGTATCCACCCGGACTGACTTGTTGTGGATGCGATTGTGTGACTATGACACTACCGAATTCTACTCCATAGCAGCGTTCAGAAGTGTTTGAATCTGTCGAATGCCTTCTCCAGCTGCCGAATCAGACAGCTGAATGGAATCAGCGATCCGAGTGGCAGCGACCAAGTTCTGTAGTGGAGTGCGCCTGACGTGAATGTTTCGCGGGCGGTTGTTCAGAAACAATCGCTTGCGATGTCGGCTGGAGCTGGGCTACTCCCGCACCGCGCGGTCGTCGAGTGACTTCTGGAGCCGCTCGCGCTTGCCCAGGGTGGCCAGGCAAGTGGCCTCTTGAACGATCACCTCCAGGGTCGTCCCGGTGATGGGGGTGAGCAAAGCATGCTCATTCCTTTGCCTGAGCTGCTCCCGCTGCTCCCGAGAGAGAGGCTGGGGGGATGTAGAGGTCGTCGACATTGTCATCGTGGCCGTTCCCTCCACGCCCATGGGAGGTCCCATCATCGAACCCACGAGGACCTCCGTTCGATCCTGCCATCAGAACTTCCACAGCAGGTTCGCTGCTCTCGCACTCGGACTCGTCGGAGGAGTCGCTGTGCATGGAAGAAAACAAATCGAGGGTGGGCTCGTCGGAGTCGAGCATTGCCACCTGCTCAGCTGCGGACTGAAGAGCCACAACATGCTTGATCCAACGCTGAAGCCATGAGCGCCCATAGCGCTTGCGACGGTGTCCAGCTGAAAGAGACGGTGCCGCGCTGTACGGGACCAACGGCTGCCGGAGAAGGACTCCGTAAGAAGATGCACGGAAATGCGCCACGCCATGGGTGGGCAGCGCATTCGTGTCCAACAGAGCGTTCTGGAGCCATGCCGAATCGTCGGCAATGAAGCTGAGGGAACCAAATAGGATCTCTCCGCCGAGAGTCATCATGATGACCGAGAAATCACCACCTGCGTTGAGAATCGCTAGACGCTCTGCCCCAAGGTTGGCGCCACAGGTGTTTGATACTTCTGATCTGCGTTGGGTTTTCCGCGAAGAGGAGCGGGTGATGCAGTACAGTATAGATAAGTATTTCCCTCAGTGAGAACCAAGGTTATCGAACCAATAGGAGTAGCATGCAACCCCCGTCTTTAGCGACTGCACACAAAGAAGCAAACACTTGCACCCAACGCAGGCAAGAGGGTTGTCAATCCCCTTGGACTCGTTATTTGCAAGCAAATGAAGTGTGTAAATGATAGTTGATAAATGTAAATTGCAAAATAAATAGAAAACAAATAAATGGCAGCAAGGTAATGAATGATTTTGTAAATATATAAGTGGATAGACCCCGGGGCCATAGTTTTTCCTAGTGGCATCTCTCATGTAGTAGGCATACAGTGGGTAAACAAATTATTGTTGGGAAATTGATAGAAAACGCATAGTTATCCAATATTTATTCATGGCAATGATCATGTATATATAGGCATCACGTCCATAAGCAAATAGGCCAACTCCTGCCTGCACCTATTACTATTACTCCACGTCGAGAGCGCTTCTATGCTTGCCTCTCTAAGTATTAAGTTCATGACAAATAGAGTATTGCTTCGATAACGATGACATGATGCGGATAAAGAGAATTCAATAATATGAATTAACCCCATCATTTTATCCTTAGTGGCAAAAATACAAAGACGTGTCTTGTCCCTTTCTATCACTGGGATATAGAGCACCGCCACATTGAACCAACTACAACGCACCCCTCTCACTGAAGAAATATCAATCTAGTTGGCCAAACTATTTCTAGATCGGAAAGATTTACGAAGCTATAATAATCATGCAAATAAGAATCGTCATAGAATTTAGAGAAGACTCAAATCTTTCTCATGAATAATCTGAACATAAACCCACAATTCATCGAATCCCAACAAACACATCGCACAAAGTGATTACATCAAATAGATCACTGCGAAGATGCGGTGAACTTTGTATTGAAGATCAAAAGAGAGAGAGAGATAACCATCTAGGTACTAACTATGAACCCGTAGGTCTGTGGGGAACTACTCACACATCACCATGGGAGCAGCAAGGTTGATGTAGAGGCCCTCCGTGATCGATCCCCCCTCCGTCAGGGCACCGGAACAGGGCTCCGGATGGGGACACGGCAGAACAGAGACTTGCGGCAGTGGAAAAAGTGTTTCAGGAGGCTCTCTAGAGTTTTTGGAAAATATTAGAATTTATAGGCCAGAGAGGGGCGTCGGGAGACGCCAGGGGGAGCCAGTACAGAACAGGGCGCGCCCTTTTGGTCCAGAAAAAATCATAAAAAAATCGTGGCAATTGGACTTCGTTTGGTACTGTAAACCTAAAAAGCCAAAAACATGCAGAAAACAGCAACTGGCACTAGGCACTAGGTTAAAAGGTTAGTGCTCAAAAATAATGTGAATTGATAAATAAATACCCAAAAAGCATCCTAGGATGATAATATTATAGCATGGAACAATAAAAAAAATTATAGATACATTGGAGATGTATCAGCATCCCCAAGCTTAATTCCTGCTCGTCCTCGAGTAGGTAAATGATAAAAACTGAATTTTTGATGTGACATGCTACCCAATATGTAATCTATTGCATGAATGATCATTGAGAAACGATGATTGAATAAACATCAACATAGTAATATTCAGAAACATAAGTAACATAATCATCAAGTTTCAAAATATACGATCCTTAAAAAATGTTCAACCCCTATTCATTTTATCATATTAGCATGGCATGGCTCTGTCTTCACCACATAAATACAAATGTCAAGCACCACGATGTCAAGTCAGGCAATTGGATCGTATTTTTTAACGCGCTTCAACTTTTTATTACTCATGCAATATAAGAGCGTGAACCTGGATACAACATAAAGGTGGAATAGAATATGGTGGTAGGTTTCAAAGGGGTGTGGAGAAGAAAGTCCCGCATCAACTAGGCATATCAACGGGCTATGGAGATGCCCATCAATAGATATCAATGCGACGAGTAGGGATTGCCATGCAACGGATTAACTAGAGCTATAAGTGTATGAAAGCTCAACTGAAGCTAAGTGGGTGTGCATCCAACTTGCTTGCTCATGAAGACCTCAGACATTTGAGGAAGCCCATCATCGGAATATACAAGCCCAGTTCTATAATGAAAAATTCCAACTAGCATATGAAAGTGACAAAACAAGAGACTCTCTATATGAAGAGCATGCTGCCACTTTGAGGCACAAGTGTGGAAAAAGAGGTAGTAGCACTATCCCTTCTCTCTTTTCTCTCATTTTTTTCCTTTTCCTTTCCTTTTCTTTTTTTCTTTCTTTCTTTCTCTTTTTTTTTGTCCGGAGTCTCATCCCGACTTGTGGGGGAATCATTGTCTTCATCATCCTTTCCTCACCGAGACAATGCCCTAATAATGATGATCATCACACTTTTATTTACTTACAACTCAATATGAAAAAATATAGTATGACTGTATATGAATGCCTTGTACCAGGATGTGCAATGATGAAGCATAGCATGTATAAAAAATGATGAATGGTGGCTTTGCCACAAATACTACGTCAGCTTATATGATCATGCAAAGCAATATGACAATGAAAGTACTAGTCATATGATGTAACGGTGGAAGTTGCATGGCAATATATCTCGGAATGGCTACGAAAATGCCTTAATAGGTAGGTATGGTGGTTGTTTTGAGGAAGATATAATGAGGCTTATGTGCAACAGAGCGTATCATGTCATGGGGTTAGGATGCACCGGCGAAGGTTGCACCGATCCTCGAGGTGAGAATGGGCAATGCACGGTACCGAAGAGGCTAGCAAATATGAGTTGGTGAGAGTGCGTACATCCATGGATTCACATTAGTCATAAAGAACTCACATACTTATTGCAAGGTTTTATTAGCTCTCTCAAAGCAAAGTGCTACTCGCATGGTGATACGTCTCCAACGTATCTATAATTTTTGCTTGTTCCATGCTGTTATATTATCATTCTTGGATGTTTTACAATCATTTTATAACAACTTTATATCATTTTTTGGGACTAACCTATTGACATAGTGCCAAAGTGCCACTTGCTGTTTTTGCTTGTTTTTTACTTCGCAGAATATCAGTGCCAAACGGAGTCAAATCGCGATGAAACTTTTTGGAGATTTTTTCTGGACCAAAAGACACCCAGTGGGCCAAAGAAGAACCAGAAAGGTGGGCTGTGGAGAGCACAACCCACCAGGGCGCGCCAGGGGGCCCCCGGCGTGCCCTGATGGGTTATGCCCTCCACGGGGCCCCTCTGCACCGCCTCTGATGCCTATAAATTCCCAAATATTCCCAAAACCCTAGGGGAGTCGACGAAACACAATTCCAGCCGCCGCAAGTTCCAGAACCGCGAGATCCAATCTAAATACCATCACGGAGGGGTTCATCTTGTTCATAGGTGCCTCTCCGATGATGCGTGAGTAGTCCACCATAGACCTAAGGGTCCGTAGGCAGTAGCTAGATGGCTTCCTCTCTCTCTCTTATGATTCTCAATACAATGGTCTCTTGGAGATCTATTTGATGTAAACTTTTGCGGTGTGTTTGTTGGGATCCGATGAATTTTGAGTTCATGATCAGTTTCTATCCATGAATATTATTTGAGTCTTCTTTGATCTCTTATATGCATGATTTCTTATAGCATCGTATTTCTTCTTCGAATATTTGGTTTAGTTAGGCCGACTAGATCGATTTTTCTTGCCATGGGAAGAGGTGCTTTGTGATGGGTTCGATCTTGCGGTGTTCTTTCCCAGTGACAGAAGGGGCAGCAAGACACGCATGTATCATTGCTATTAAGGATAACAAGATGGGGTCTATTCCTACATGACTAGATCTTGTCTACATCATGTCATCGTTCTTATTGCATTACTCCATTTTTCCATGAACTTAATACACTAGATGCATGCTGGATAGCGGTCGATGTGTGGAGTAATAGAGGTAGATGCAGGCAGGAGTCGGTCTACCTATCTTGGACGTGATGCCTATATAATGATCATCGCCATGGATATCGTCATGACTATTCGATTTTCTATCAATTGCCCAACAGTAATTTGTTCACCCACCGTGCGCTATACTCATGAGAGAAGCCACTAGTGAATCCTACGGCCCCCGGGTCTACTTTTCCAACATATTGCTTTCAGATCTATCTTTTTGCATCTTTGTTTTCAGATCTACAAAACCAAAACCCCAAAAACATATTGCTGCACTTTTTATTTGCCCTTTTTAGTTTTTTTTCTTGAGAGATCTATCTCTCCTATCTATCACTACCTAATCTATCTTTTCACCGTAGAGAGATTGACAACCTCTCTTTCGCGTCGGGTTGCAAGTATTTGTTGTTTGTGTGCAGGTGCTACTTATTGGGTGGTGGTGATCCTCCTACTGGTTCGATAACCTTGGTTTCATAACTGAGGGAAATACTTACCGTCGCTGTGCTGCATCATCCCTTCCTCTTTGGGGAAATACCGACGCAGTCTCAAGCCACGTCAAAGGAATTTCTGGCGCCGTTGCCGGGGAGGAAGCGGTCTCTTCTACGTGCCTATCGTAGGCGCCGAGGGGACTCCATCATCATCTACCAGGTTCCTAATCACAAATCTCATCTCCTTGCAATTACATTATTTGCCATTTGCCTCTTGTTTTCCTCTCCCCCACTTCACCAATTTGCTGTTTCATTTGCCCTCTTTTTCGTTTGCCCTTTTTCTTGCTGGATTTCTTCCTTGCTTGCAATCTTGTTTGCGTAGTCACGATGACTCAAGAAAACACCAAGTTGTGTGATTTTTCCAATACTAATAACAATGATTTTATTAGTACTCCGATTGCTCCTCCCGCCACTAGTGCGGAGTCTTGTGATATTAATGCTGCTTTGTTGAATCTTGTCATGAAAGATCAATTTGCCGGTACTCCTAATGAGGATTCCATGTCCCATCTAGACACATTCATAGAATTGTGTGATATGCAAAAGAAAAAAGATGTGGACAATGATATTGTTAAGTTGAAACTATTTCCTTTTTCCTTGCGGCAATTTTAATCCAAGACCTTTTCCTGGAAATTCCTCTAATAATTATGGTAATTCCTATGGTAATTCTTCTTACAATAATAATAGGAACACCTCTGATCTTGAGAGTAATATTAAAGAATTTATCAATGCGCAAAAGGCTTTCAATACTACGATAGAAGAAAAGTTGAATAAGATTGATGATATGTCTAGAAGCATTGATAGAATTTCTCATGATGTTGAAAATCTCAGGTTGAAAGCTTTTGTGCCTAAGATTGATGAATCTATTAAAGCTTTATATGTCTCTATGAATGAAAGTAAGAAAAGAACCGCTATGCTTAGAGCTAAAAGAGAAATCTTAGAAAAATCGTTTTCTAGTGATTGCCTTCATAAGAAAGATGAGGATCTTAAAGTGATTGGTGTTTCTTCTATTGATTCCTTGTTTAGTAATATTAATATTGATAATGAAGGGATTGAAGTAGAGTCAACTTTAGCTAAAAGGCGTCCCGATAATTTGGAGGGTGAAAATCTTGATGAAATTTTTGCTAAAAGTGGGTTTGAAGAGGTCAAAACTTTAACTAGTGATGTGCCCACTATCTTGGATTGCAAAGACTTTAATTTTGATAGTTGCTATTTGATTGAATGCATTTCTTTTCTGCAATCCATGTTGAATTCACCCCATGCTTATGAGCAAAATAAAGCTTTTACTAAACATATCGTTGATGCCATGATGAAATCTTTTGAAGAAAAGTTGGAGTTGGAGATTTCTATTCCTAGAAAATTACATGATGAGTGGGAACCTACCATTAAGGTCAATATTAAAAATTATGAATGCTTTGCTTTGTGTGATTTGGGTGCTAGTGTTTCCACGATTCCGAAATCTCTATGTGATGTGCTTGGTCTTACCAACATTGAAGAATGTTCTCTTAATTTGCACTTGGCGGATTCTACTATTAAAAAGCCTTTGGGAAGAATTAATGATGTTATTATTCTTGCAAATAGGAATTATATGCCCATTGATTTTATTGTGCTTGATACTGATTGCAATCCGTCTTGCCCCATTATACTTGGTAGGCCGTTTTTACGCACTATAGGTGTCGTGATTGATATGAAAGAAGGCAATATTCGTTTTCAATTTCCCTTGAGAAAGGGTATGGAACACTTCCCTAGAACAATAATTAAGCCACCATATGAATCAATCATGAGGGCATCCTATGGATCCAAAACCAAGGATGACAATACTTGAATCTATGCGTTATGCCTAGCTAGGGGCGTAAAACGATAGCGCTAGTTGGGAGGCAACCCAATGAATAAATAATTTTTTGCTTTTTTGCTTTTTTGCTTTCTGTTTTTGAGTTTTGACACAATTATGCCTCTGTTATGATTGTGTTTTTATGGTTTATTTAGTGTTTGTTCCAAGTAAAGTCTTTAGGATGATTCATAGGATGAGTAGAAGTGATGCTGAATCTGAAACAGAAACTTTGCGTCCAGTATATGAATTTTCATTTTTTGCTGGAACGTGATCTTGAGCTGAAATTTTAACATAGTGTTTCTATACAAATTCCTTACGTTGTCCTAATTTTTCAGAATTGTTACAGAAGTATGGTTACAGTACAGATTACTACAGATTGTTCTGTTTAAGACAGATTCTGTTTTCGTTGCATTGTGTGCTTGTTTTGATGAATCTATGGGTTATATTGAAGGGTATGAGCCATGGTAAAGTTAAAATACAGTAGGTATAATGCAATAATAAAATATGAATGGGTTTGAAACAATACCTAAAGTAGTGATTTGCTTTATTATACTAACGGATCTCACGAAGATTTTGTTGAGTTTTGTGTGATTGAAGTTTTCAAGTTTTGGGTGAGATCACGATGGATGAAGGAATAAGGAGTGATAAAAAGCCTAAGCTTGGGGATGCTACCGCACCCCCAAGATATATCCAAAGAGTAACAAGCAACTAAGCTTGGGGATGCCCCCGAGTGGCATCCCCTCTTTCTTCTTACGACCATCGGTATTTTACTGGGAGCTATATTTTTATTCGTCACATATCATGAGTTTTGCTTGGAGCGTCTTGTATCTTTGCTTGCTTTGCTTGTTTGTTTTTCCTTTGTATCCTTGCTGGACACACCTATTTGAGAGAGCCATAATCATGCTATGATTTGTTAGAATTGCTCTATATGCTTCACTTAAACTTTTTGAGCTATAGAATTGCTCTAGTGCTTCACTTATATCTTTTTGAGCACGGTGTGCTTGGAATTTTTTGTAGAAATACTCTCATGCTTCACTTAGATTAATTTGAGAGTTAGTAAATTTTGAAGAAATCCTCTCATGCTTCACTTATATCTTTTTGAGAGATGAAATCTCTATGCTCACGTGCTTCACTTTAATTTGTTTGAGCTTCTCAAAAAAGTAATGGCAATATATGAAACTAGTCCCAAAGTGATAGATATCCAAGGGGGATATAATAAAAACTTTCATGAAGATCATTGGACAAATTAAACTTGATTCCTTGTAATAGTTTTGAAACATGATGATAGTAATATGTGAGTCATGCTAGTGAGTAATTATGCTTAGTAGGAATATTGGTGTTAAGGTTTGTAATTCCCTATGCATGCACGAAAGTCAATAGTTATGCAATGAAGTTACATCCTACTTGTGGTGCATTATTCGGTGTTAGTTATGCTCAATGCTTACTTATGTGAATTTTTGTTTCCTGGTTTGGTTGCTTCCCAATCTTTTTGCTAGCCTCCACTTGTACTAAGTAGAAACACTACTTGTGCATCCAAAATCCTTAAACCAAGTTTTGCCTTATGAGTCCATCATACCTACCTATATGCGGTATTTCCGTGCCGTTCCAAGCAAATTTGTATGTGCCATCTCTAAATTTTCAAAATAGATTTTCTCTTTTTGTGTCCCGTACCGCTCATGAAACGGTGGGGAGTGTCCAATATTTTTCCATGCTAGATGTGTTATTCTCAAGATGAGTGTTTATTCACTTGTCATTGCACGAGAGTGTGGCGGTAATAGGGATGCCCATTCCCGAAATGAAAAAGAAAGAAAAAAATATTTACTTTATGTTGTCAAATAATAAATTCCTTGGAAAGTGTTGGTATGGAAGGCAATCGTGGATACGGCCCGCCATGGAAAGTGAAAGTTTGGTGGAAAAAGGAATAAACTTTATTTTCTGTTTGGGAACCGCCTATGATATATCTAGCATGGAAAGTATTGTGAGCTACTTTGTCATTTTCGTTGAAAGGAAAAGCATGCCACCTAAAATATATTTTTCTCTCAATTTAAACCTTGAGCTCTAGCACCTCTACAAATCCCTACTTCCCTCTGCGAAGGGTCATTCTATTTACTTTATGCAATTTTTATTTTTGCTTTGAGTCTCCATCTTCTCTTATAAACACCAACTAGGGGGCACTATGATCGTACTTGAGCATTGGGCATAGTTAATATTTGAGTGTGTTTCATGAATGGATCAATGATTGAGCATGATGGGCTAGGGATAACTTTCTTTAGTGTTGATATTTTGAAAGACATGGTTGCTTGTTGACATGCTTGAGTATTGAAGTCATTATGTTAAAACTAGACTATTGCTTTGAATCATTTACAAGTCCAAATGTCCATGCTATATAAGAGAAAAGAATATGATGAACATGTTAGGCAGCATTCCACATCAAAAATTATGTTTTTATCATTTACCTACTCGAGGACGAGTAGGAATTAAGCTTGGGGATGCTCATACGTCTCCAACGTATCTATAATTTTTGCTTGTTCCATGCTGTTATATTATCATTCTTGGATGTTTTACAATCATTTATAACAACTTTATATCATTTTTTGGGACTAACCTATTAACATAGTGCCAAAGTGCGAGTTGCTGTTTTTGCTTGTTTTTTACTTCGCAGAATATCAGTACCAAACGGAGTCTAATAGCAACGAAACTTTTTGGAGATTTTTTCTGGACCAGAAGACACCCAGTGGGCCAAAGAAGAGCTAGGAAGGTGGGCTGTGGAGAGCACAACCCACCAGGGCGCGCCAGGGGGCCCCCAGCACGCCCTGATGGGTTGTGCCCTCCACGGGGCCCCTCTGCACCGCCTCTGATGCCTATAAATTCCCAAACATTCCCAAAACCCTAGGGGAGTCGACGAAACACAATTCCAGCCGCCGCAAGTTCTAGAACCGCGAGATCCAATCTAAACACCATCACGGAGGGGTTCATCTTGTTCACAGGTGCCTCTCCGATGATGCGTGGGTAGTCCACCATAGACCTACGGGTCCGTAGGCAGTAGCTAGATGGCTTCCTCTCTCTCTCTCTCTTATGATTCTCAATACAATGGTCTCTTGGAGATCTATTTGATGTAAACTTTTGCGGTGTGTTTGTTGGGATCCGATGAATTTTGAGTTCATGATCAGTTTCTATCCATGAATATTATTTGAGTCTTCTTCGATCTCTTATATGCATGATTGCTTATAGCATCGTATTTCTTCTTCGAATCTTTGGTTTAGTTAGGCCGACTAGATCGATTTTTCTTGCCATGGGAAGAGGTGCTTTGTGATGGGTTCGATCTTGCGGTGTTCTTTCCGAGTGATAGAAGGGGCAGCAAGACACGAATTTATCATTGCTATTAAGGATAACAAGATGGGGTCTATTCCTACATGAATAGATCTTGTCTACATCATGTCATCATTCTTATTGCATTACTCCGTTTTCCATGAACTTAATACACTAGATGCATGCTGGATAGAGGTCGGTGTGTGGAGTACTAGAGGTAGATGTAGGCAGGAGTCAGTCTACCTATCTTGGACGTGATGCCTATATAATGATCATCGCCTTGGATATCGTCATGACTATTCGATTTTCTATCATTTGCCCAACAGTAATTTGTTCACCCATCGTGCGCTATACTCATGAGAGAAGCCACTAGTGAATCCTACGGCCCCCGGGTCTACTTTTCCAATATATTTCTTTCAGATCTATCTTTTTGCATCTTTGTTTTCAGATCTACAAAACCAAAAACCCAAAAACATATTGCTGCATATTTTATTTGCTCTTTTTTATTTTGTGTTCTTGAGAGATCTATCTCTCCTATCTATCACTACCTAATCTATCTTTTTACCGTAGAGAGATTGACAACCTCTCTTTCGCATCGGGTTGCAAGTATTTGTTGTTTGTGTGCAGGTGCTGCTTATTGGATGGTGGTGATCCTCCTACTGGTTCAATAACCTTGGTTTCATAACTGAGGGAAATACTTACCATCGCTGTGCTGCATCATCCCTTCCTCTTTGGAGAAATACCGACGCAGTCTCAAGCCACGTCACATGGCCCTAGGGAGGAGGTTGGGAGGAGTTAACCATCGCGCGCCTCCGACTTAAACGACAATAGGATTTCAACGAGGAATAAGAATGCTTACACATCATCACCATGCCATAAAAAATATTTAGATGAACAGCAAGTTAACACCCTCTAATTTATGATATTCTTACTAACCAATGATCATGCACTCATGCCCTTTCACATTACCACATCAATATCATTAACCCACAATTTCTCTTTTATGTGCTACATGAAGGTTTTGATTATGCACTCATTGAATACCTATTATTTTTGGACTAGTCTTATAACCCATGCAAATTACCGTCACTATTTATTAAGTCTCAAACAAATATAAGTGAATAACGAGAGTGCAATTATTTCTTTAAAATCTATATGCCACCGTGCTCTAAAAGATATAAGTGAAGTACTAGAGCAACTGCTTAGCTCAAAAGATATAAGTGAAGCACAAAGAGTATTCTAATAAATCATGGTGATCTTGTGTCTTTATCAAGTGGGGGGTGTCAAGCAAACAATGATTGGGGGGGAAACTAAAGAAAAAACAAACTAAAGCAAACGACGCTGCAAGCAAAACTCATATCATGTGATGAATAAAAAATATAGCTCCATGTGACATACCGATGGATTGAGACGAAAGAGGGGATGCCTTCCTGGGCATCCCCAAGCTTAGACGCTTGAGTCTTCCTAGAATATTATCTTGGGGTGCCTTGGGAACCCCCAATCTTAGGCTCTTCCCGCTCCTTATTCCTTCACCCATCGTGTTAGCACCCAAAACTTGAAAACTTCAGCACACAAAACTCAACAGAAACCTTCGTGAGATCCTTTAGTATAGTAAACATATCAAATACTTTAGGTACTATTATAAATTGATTCTTATTTTATTATCATATAAGGTACTGTGTGCTAACTTCTCCATGGCTTATAACCCCCGATACAATCCATAGCATCATCAAAACAAGCAAACTATGCAAGCAAAAAACAAAATATGCCTAAAACAGAAGAGTCTGTAATGATCTGTAGAGGACCTATACTTATGTAACTCCAACAATTCTGAAAAATTAGGAAAACCTGAAGAATTTATATAGCAATACCGTGTAAAACTTTCAGATCAAAAAGGCATTTTAGTAAAATCATAGAAATTCTGCACTGAACGCTAAAGTTTCTCTTTTTACACCGTATCTATTCTACTCATGATGTAAGTCATCCCAAAGGCTTTACTTGGCACAAACACTAATTTAAACATAAAAACACAATCAATACAGAGGCAATAATCATGTTATCACACACAAATAGAAAGTATTGGGTTGTCTCCAACAAGCTCTTTCTTTATAGCCATTAAGATAGGCTTGGATAATAATGATGCTCACATAAAAGACAAGAATTGAAGCACAAAGGGAGCATCATATAGCATGTGACAAACTCATTTAAGTCTAATATACTTCCTATGCATAGGCATTTTATAGGAAAACAAATTATCAATACAAGAAATATCTAGCACAAGCAAATTGGAAGAAGGAAGCATTGATAATTTCAACACAAAGAGGGGTAAGTGAGTAACATGAAAATTTCTATAACCATATCTGCGTCTCTCATAATAATTACATGTAGGATCATATTCAAATTCAACAATATAACTATCATACAAAATATTATCATTATGATCTACATGCACAAAAGTTTTACAATCTTCCAAGATAGGGGACTATCGTCAACTAAAATCATAACCTCTCCAAACCCACCTTTATCAATAGAATCATAAGATTGAACACTCTCCAAATACGCGGGATTCTGTTTACCTAAAGTTGACACACTTCCAAACCAACTTTCAATACTATGGAAAATTTCATTATCAATAGTGGATTCATTATGAGGCCTAAATAAATTTTCATGATCAAAAGAAACATCATCACCCCAATCATGATCATTAACACAATTGACTTTCATAGAATTTATACTAACAACATTGTAATCATGCTTTTCATTCAATAAATGTATCGCAATAACATTTTCATTCATCACTTCATTATGAACTATTGGTTTACAATAAGCAGCAAGTTTGAAAAGATTAGCAAGTGGATGAGGATCTATTTATCTTACTTCTTGCATTTACTTCCTGTTTTGGTGTGACAAAGATAAAGATAACATAACTAGGCAAGGAAGCAAATAGAAATATTTTTTGATTTTCGATTTTTATATAAAGCAAGATATAATAGAAAATAAAAATTAGAACAAGTGAATGATAATTTGTGCTAAGGTACTTGATAGTAGGTTGGTGATACTCCCCGACAACGGTGCCAGTAATCTTTCCCGATACTTGTGATCTGCGTTGGGTTTTCCACGAAGAGGAGTGGGTGATGCAGCACAATATCGATAAGTATGTCCCTCAGTGAGAACCAAGGTTATCGAACCAATAGGAGTAGCATGCAACACCCGTCATCAGTGACTGCACACAAAGAAGCAAACACTTGCACCCAACACGGGCAAGAGGGTTGTCAATCCCCTTGGACTCGTTATTTGCAAGCAAATGAAGTGTGTAGATGATAGTTGATAAATGTAAATTGCAAAATAAATAGAAAACAAATAAATGGCAGCAAGGTAATGATTTTTTTTTGTAAATATATAAGTGGATAGACCCAGGGGCCATAGTATTCCCTAGTGGCATCTCTCATGTAGTAGGCATACGGTGGCTAAACAAATTACTGTTGGGCAATTGATAGAAAAGCGCATAGTTATGCAATATTTATTCATGGCAATGATCATGTATATATAGGCATCACGTCCATAAGAAAATAGGCCGAATCCTGCCTGCACCTATTACTTTTACTCCACGTCGAGAGTTGTTGGGGATATTCCCCATGGTTATAACCCGGCTAAAGGTTTGACCCGGCCTACAGCTTGAAAGCTCTATGGGTCGCCCCATTTTCCGGGTGAAGATAAGATGACAAGGAGGATCCAGGGCTTAGCGACGAGACCCGGCAGGAGACCAGCTTGACAAGGAGCCCAATATGCCGGCTCGTACGGGCAGGCCCAAAGGCCCAGAATGAGACCTGGCCGAAGGCCGGCTCATGGAGGGACCCTGAAGGGCCGGCTCATGGAGAATACTCAAGAGGGGTTCTCAACTTGGAAGACAAAGAAGACCTACAAGAATTAGAGTAGGACACTAATTAAGGGAAGCAAGACCCGGACTAGGATTCATCTTGTTATATAAGAGAGAATAGTCCTAATCCTACTAGGACTCTACATGTAAGCCCGCCCCTTCAACTTAATATAAGGAGGGGCAAGGCGCCCCAAGAGGGGGAGGTTAAGTTATTAGAGATAGACAGATTAGAAACCATCGAGACTAGAGGTAGCGAAAGAGCACCCTTGTAATCGAGATCATCATCATCATCAATACACACAAAGCAGGACGTATGCTTTTCCCTCCATAGGAGGGGCCGAGAGTGGGTAAAACTCGCATCTCTCGATTCCGACCAACCCCGTTCAAGCCGCCACCTAGTTGCGATGGCCTCACACCTAAGTTCTCTCATGAGGACATCTGCCGTGACAAAACCACGACAGTTGGCGCCCACCGTGGGGCCAGCGCACGGTGGTGTCGAGTTCTTGGAGGGTGCTCTTTAGGGATCGAGAAGTTCGGAATTGGACAGATGAAGAAGGGTCGGTGAATTAAACAAACGCGTGCGCACTGGGCGGGATTTAGTACCAGCCGTTCGTTGCGAGGAGTCATTGCTACTGCGCCACAGTTTTCTTCGTCGGACAACTATTGAAGAAGCTTACCATCAGCCACGTTAATTAATTCTGCTGATAAACTTTGGAAGGACAGATACGAGATTCAGATCGAAAGTTAGGGCTGCGTTTGTACGCCGCCGCAAGTCACCGAGATCAATATGAGTTTGTACTGCAGCAAACGTACTGCAGTATACGTCAACTACTGAGATTTGGCGGCCGGGTCCGATTTAGTGACTGAGTCTGATCGCTATGGCCCTTCGCCACCACGAGTATTCGTAAGAGGATCAAAGTCCGAGGGAAAACAATAATCTGTCGCTGCTACCCTCTGGCGTGAAGACCGAAGCCCCCTACAAGTTGATTGGCAGGTACTTTTGTACGTACAAACAAACCTATAGGCTATAGCTATAGCAATCGGCAAGTACTACTTGAATTAGTACTCTGGCCATTGAAGCCATCTCCAAGTCAGTTCCCTAAAAAAATCTTTGTTTGCTACACGAAGAAGCAAACCTCTCAAGGGCACAAATTCCTAGGCCATCATTACCTTACAATTTATCTCACGTAAAGCTTGAGAAGTGGTTTTCTCACGTCAGTTTTTCGGTCTTCAAATACTGTACTTGGCGTACCTAGCTTTTCAAATGTCCCGACAAGATTTCTAACTAGGTCCTACCCATCGATATGCTAGCCGCAAGTTGCTGCTGCAGTTTTATGTGTTCGTGGCTCCTGCTACTAAGAAAAAAGGTTGCAATAGCACGGGCCTGGACGATTGCTCCTTTGCTCCACGCCGGCACACAAGGGTGTCAATTCGAAGAGATACGTTCGGTTTGCTCGCAAGCCCCGAATAAATTAAAAAAGAAAGGAGGAAAGAGAAATCATGTGGGAAAGTGGTTAATTGTGCGTACATCTGCTATCTTTTCATCCGAAGACTGCGCCCAATATAGAATACAAAATCATCTGCCGATGAGGATGTCACGCCAGCATCCTCCTCCGGCGTCTTACGCCCGGCCACCAGACGATCCGCGCACAACCCGTTGCCCCTCAGCCCGACCTACATGGGCATGCCGGTCGTCGCCAGCGTCCGCCCACATGTGGCTGCTCGGCGGATTCAGGCATATATAAAAATCTCCCCGACATCTGTCCGTGCTGCGTCGTGCAACGGACATGCGCCGTCCATCATTCTTGTGATCAAGTCTAGAAAGACAACTAAGAGGCCGCGTTAAGCGTCCGTCGCGCGCGAAGCTGACACATGGACAGGTGCACAGGCCATCATCCCGGCGGAAGTTGCACACGGATCATCTGTCGTCTCAATAAATTAGGTGCTATTCATTTCATCTATTTTATTAACACATATTAATTTCTTTGAGGACAATTACTCTGCCCTGCAATATATTTTATATAGGACAATTCTTCATTACAAAAGTGGCATTATATTGCGCGCATGGAGGCCGCGCCAACATCGTCGTGCGCCAACATCCGTCCATCCCACACCGCCCTACGGACGCACACAAATCGCCCCCGCGGCCCGGTCTACATCAACAACGCCGGGGCCGCCTCGCGCGTCCGCACTGGCTTACAACGCCACGTCCGCCTCGCACGTCCGCACTGGCTTACAACGCCGCATCCGACTCCCGCGTCCGCGCCAAGTTACCGGCCAGATCTCGCATCTACCTCAACACGTCAGGGCCGCACACGCCCGTACGAGCCGCCCAACGGACGCGCGCAAGCCGCCATCCCCGTGGTCCGGTGTACTCCAACAACGCTGGAGCAAGAGAAATATATCATCCTTTACCCGCGCCGGGTTGAACAATGGATAGGCGCACTGGCTTGCCATTCCCTGGTCCGGTCCACTTCAAAACATCAATAGAAACAGGAGAACTTTCCAAGAAGGAAACATCCCTGGAAGGGCAAAGAGAGTCGGCCATTGCAGAGCTGACAAATTCAAAGCCATCGGCGAAGAACAAAACAGATGGCTCTGGAGGAGCTAGGAGAGCCGGACCAAGTGAGAATAGCAAAGAATAGGTCAAGATGCATATACACTCAATTTGGTCACGACATTTGCCAAAGGCATACGATGAGCATCATGAAGATCATCAACTCGCCACATCATCTCTAGTTTCAATAAAATCCATCGTTCAGCTGTCAACTTTATGCCGGCTTATGCCACGGCCAAGTATGAAGACTCTCAAGCCGCCTCGTCGAGTCGACTTAAGACCCGGGGGCTCCACAGACATGGCTTGACAGATTTGATCGTTTTCAACAAAAACAAGAACCCCGGGTCATTGCAGGGAAGATAACTCGGTCCCGGGGGCTGCTGCATTATTGGCAAAAAATTAAAAGTCGCCCAAGAGGACTAGCTGCCATGATGCGCTGTTCAAACATGGGTGTCCTGCCTTATTGGCGAAAAATTAAAGGTTGCCAAAGAGGACTAGCTGCCACGATGCGCTGTTCAAACATAGGTATCCTGCCTTATTGGCTCATCATATTATGGTCAATGGAATAAAGCCGGCTTATCTGGACCCCAGATGTTTTGCAGTAGTAGCATTGTCTCATGTATATCCTATGCTGAGCTTTTCCATGATCATAGGTCACTTGGGGGCTCCCGACTCAACGAGTTAGCCGTTAATATCCCTCTTGACCTGGCTAAATGCCATTACAAATAATGGTTAAACCTGCCTGTTTGCAAGATGCTACTCCGAACAGGTGACCCCGTGTACTCTTGATAAATCAATCCATCTGGACCCTGAACTTATCAAGGTTAAAACACCGGCTTGAGTCACGTGAGAGTCGGCTTACAGAGAGCGAGGATAAACCATGGGTTATCACACCCGGTTCATTGAAGCAGGACTCGAGCCTCGAAAGCTGGCATTTTTATACTCTGTTATCATATGCATACATCATCCTTCATTGCATCATTGCACAATGCATCATACATACATATCCATATTTGTCTATGTTGCAGGAAGCCGGTCTTCAAACCAAGTTACATTGTAACTCCTGCAGCAACAAATAAATCTTCGATAGCCAAAAATGGCCGGATTTTCATCATGGTTTATCATAACCAGTATTAAATGATTGGGATTTCCAAGACAGCTCAGAAGTTGCTAAGCTAGTATATTACACATTGTTGAGCCAGCTTATCACATATAATGCTGGGTCATTTCATTGACCGGCTCTTGGATTTTTTCAACTTGTGCTGTGTAGTAAACTACAACACTTACGGATTTCTCAAACATATATTTGCCGGGTTGCATCGCAACCATGGGCAGGGATTTCATTTCAAGCACAAAGGCATTATTCCAGGATATTCATACAAATGATAAATTACCGGGTTGCATTACAACCACGGTCAAGGATTCATTTAATTCGGATCAATATCAGTTCAGGAGAACTTCTGAAGTGCATTATGATGGGTTATGTTATTCTCACACAGTCCCAAGTCGCTTCAGGCATACGACCCAACACTTAGGGGCTACATCATATGATGTTTTTTCCTTTTCAAAGGAGAAGTACATGTAAGTCCTGAGTCGCTGCAGGCAAACGACCCGACACTTGGGGGCTACACTACTCAGATCAAATTTTCTAAAGTCCCAAGTCGCTGCAGGCATGCGACCCGGCACTTTGGGGCTACAGTATTCAGCTGTTTAAACAATTTATAAGGTCCAAATTGAAGACCCGGCCCATCACATACTGCTAAGCCGGTCCTTGGGGGATACACATGTGAAATGCAAAAGATTCAGTCTATATCTGGCGACTCAGATAACAACCCAGATTTCTCCAAAGCTATCTATCTACAACATTCAAAACCAAGTTCAACGTCCCAGGTTGTTGCAGGAAAAACAACCCGACCCTTGGGGGCTACACTGGCAGAAGTTTTATAAGTACTCCCTCCGTTCCTAAATATAAGTCTTTGTAGAGATTTCACTAGGGACTACATACGAAGCAAAATGAATGAATCTATACTCTAAAGTATGTCTACATACATCCGTATGTAGTCCACTAGTGGAACCTCTAAAAAGACTAATATTTAGGAACAGAGGAAGTATAAGACAATTACAAGTCCCAGGTTGTTGCAGGCAAGACAACCCAACACTTGGGGGCTACACAGTCAAAGATATTATTACAAAGCACCAAGTCATCATAAACTGATAAACTCGGAGCTTGGGGGCTACAGGTAATATGAAGATAAAAAATAGAAGAACAACTTCAAGCTGTCACTTTTTAGCGAGACGGGTCTCATTTCTTGGTGGAGGTTTGCAAAGATCATCTTCTCCAAGTTATTCATAGAAATGCCCAGAAGCCGTCTCAACATCATATGGATATTTTATTCCCAATAATTTTATCCAGCCGAAGAATTGAAAGTCGGCTCAACATCACATGGATTTCTTTATTCCCAATAATTTTATCAAGTCGACTGGAGTTCAGTTGTTTGACTTGACAACAACAACGATCACGGCCCGACATCATCAATGTTCATGACCCGACAGAGTCTATATATGCAACCCGGCTTCACAAGTCGGCAATTTCTACATCCATAAATCAGCAATATTTTTATCCTAATTCGACATCCACTACGTCCGATGACCCGGCAAGAGACACCGTGTCCCAGAAAGCCGTCTCAACAACAGACAAATTTCTATTCCCAATATTTTCATCAAAACCAAAGCACGAGGAGCTCGCCTGACGTTAGAGGCATTGTTATTTCCAATAATTTTTCTACGAGGAAACCACATCAGCAAGTGGATTGTGAAGCCAGCATGATGATATGACAAAGACCGACCCAGATTTTCGAGGAGCCGCTTCATTGAAATAAGCCGTCCAGTGGAGCAACCATGTCCCTTAACATATTTATTATTCTTATTTCAAAAGATTACCATGAATAAATTCAAGCTAACCTGGGGGCTAATGTTGGGGATATTCCCCACGGTTATAACCCGGCTAAAGGTTTGACCCGGCCTACAGCTTGAAAGCTCTATGGGTCGCCCCATTTTTCGGGTTAAGATAAGATGACAAGGAGGAATCCAGGGCTTAGTGACGAGACCAGGCAGGAGACCAGCTTGACAAGGAACCCAATATGCCGGCTCGTACGGGCAGGCCCAAAGGCCCAGAATGAGACCTACCCGAAGGCCGACTCATGTAGGGACCCCGAAGGGCCGACTCATGGAGAATACTCAAGAGGGGTTCTCAACTTGGAAGACAAAGAAGACCTACAAGACTTAGAGTAGGACTCTAATTAAGGGAAGCAAGACCCGGACTAGGATTCATCTTGTTATATAAGAGAGAATAGTCCTAATCCTACTAGGACTCTACATGTAAGCCTGCCCCTTCAACTTATATAAGGAGGGGCAAGGCGCCCCAAGAGGGGGAGGTTAAGTTTAAGTTATTAGAGAAAGACAGATTACAAACCCTCGAGACTAGAGGTAGCGAAAGAGCACCCTTATAATCGAGATCATCATCATCATCAATACACACAAAGCAGGACATAGGCTTTTCCCTCCATAGGAGGGGCCGAACCTGGGTAAAACTCATGTCTCTCGATTCCGACCAACCCCGTTCAAGCCGCCACCTAGTTGCGATGGCCTCACACCTAAGTTCTCCCATGAGGACATCTACCGTGACAAAACCACGACAAGAGTGCTTCTATGCTTGCCTCTCTAAGTATTAAGTTCATGAAGAACAGAGTAATTCTTGGAGAACGATGGCATGATGTAGACACATAGAATTCAATCAATATGAATTAACCCCGTCGTTTTATCCTTAGTGGCGACAATATAAAGACGTGTCTTGTCCCTTTCTGTCATTGGGATATAGAGCACCGCCAGATTGAACCTACTACAACGCACCCCTCTCATTAAAGAAATAACAATCTAGTTGGCCAAACTATTTCTATAGATCGGAGAGATTTAAGATGCTATAATAATCATGCAAATAAGAATCATAATAGAATTCAGAGAATACTCAAATCTTTTTCATGAATAATTTGAACATAAACCCACAATCCATCGGATCCCAACAAACACACCGCACAAAGTGATTACATCGAATAGATCACCACGAAGATGCGGTGAACTCTGTATTTAAGATCAAAAGATAGAGAGATACCAATCTAGGTACTAACTACGGACCCGTGGTCAGTGAGGAACTACTCACACATCACCATGGGAGCAGTGATACGTCTCCAACGTATCTATAATTTTTGATTGTTCCATGCTGATATATTATCATTCTAGGATACTTTTTGGGTATTTATTTACCAATTTATAATATTTTTGAGCACTAACCGATTGACCCAGTGCCCAGTGCCAGTTCCTATTTTCTGCGTGTTTTTGCCTTTTCAGAGTTACAATACCAAACAGAGTCCAATTGCCATGAAACTTTTTGGTGATTTTTTTTGGACCAATACAAGACCTAGAAGCTCCGGAGGAGGGCCAGGAGAGGCACCAGGGGCCCACCACATATCCAACCGTGCCCCCTAGGTGGGGGCACGGCCAGATATGTGGTGGCCCCCTGGAGCATCCCCCGATGTCGTTCTCTGGCCTATAAATTCACATCTACCCTAAAAACATCAGAAGCGCTCCCGAAACACTTTTTCCGCCGCTGCAAGCCTCTGTTCCGACGGGAGGCCATCTACACCTCTGTTCCGGCACCCTACCGGAGGGGAGATCGATCACGGAGGGCCTCTTCATCAACCTTGCTGCCCTCACCATGATGTCTGAGTAGTTCACCGCAGACCTACGGGTCCATAGGTAGTACCTAGATGGCAATCTCTCTCTCTCTCTCTCTCGATCTTCAATACAATGTGCATCGCATCTTTGCCTTGATCTATCCGATGTAATCCCTTTGTATGGTGTGTTTGTTGGGATCCGATGAATAGTGAGTTTATGTTTAGATTATTCATGAAAAGTATTTGAGTCAAACCTGATTAATATGATTCTTATTTGCATGATCATCATAGCTTCGTAATCCTCTCCGATCTATTGAGATAGTTTGACCAACTAGATTGATATTTCTTCGGTGGGAGTGGTGCGCTGTAGTAGGTTCAACCTGACGAGTTTCTATATCCCAGTGACAGAAGGGTACAAGTTGCATCTTTGTGTTGTTGTTACTAAGGATAAAACAATGTGGTTTATTCATATTAGTTGAGTTTACTTTGTCTACATCATGTCATCGTTCTCCAAGCATTACTCCATTTGTCATGAACTTAATACATAGAAAGGCAAGCATAGAAGCACTCTTGAAGTGGAGTAATAGTAGTAGGTGCAGGCAGGAGTCGGTCTATTTGCTTATGGACGTGATGTTGGGGAACGTTGCATGGGAAACAAAAATTTTCCTACGCACACACAAGATCTATCCATGGTGATGAGCATCTACGAGAGGGAGAGTGAATCTACATACCCTTGTAGATCGCTAAGCGGAAGCGTTAATAAACGCGGTTGATGTAGTCGAACGTCTTCGCGATCCAAATCGCCGAGCGTCCCGCGATCCAATCACGATCCTTCCGATCTAGTGCCGAACGGACGGCACCTCCGCGTTCAACACACGTACGGCTTGATGACGCCTTCACCTCCTCGATCCAGCGAGCGATGGTGAAGTAGTGGTTGAGTTCCAGCAGCACGACGGCGTGGTGATGGTGGTGAGGAACAATCTCTGCAGGGCTTTGCCAAGCGCTACGGAGATTATGACGGAGGAACTAGAGGGCTAGGGTTGCCGGCACACGGCTTGGGAAATCCTGATGTGTCCCGTGTGCTAGCCCTGCCCCTCTATTTATATGTTGAGCCTTGGGGTCTAAACTTGGAGTAAAAGCCTCCTCCGGGTCGGTTTTGCCCGCACAAGGTCGGTTTGGCCCGCAGGGAAAGAGTCCAACTCGGATCCCGGCCGAACCGTGCACAGCCGCGCACAAGCGGTAGTACCGCTTCACACAAGCGGTAGTACCGCTCGGGCGGTAGTACCGCTTCACCAAGCGGTAGTACCGCTTACGCGGCAGCAAAACTACTTTTGCACTTTCCAATACCTTGTGGGCTTTATCCCTTTGGCTCATATAAAGTGTTGCTGCACCCGAACACTTCGGTAAACATCCGGAACCCCCTTCCGGTGAACTCCGGAACCCTTCCAGAGATCAAAACACTATTATCACATATATCAATCTTTACCTCCGGACTATTCCGGAGATCCTCGTCATGTCCGGGATCTTATCCGGGACTCCGAACAACTTTCGGTCACCAACATAATAACTCAATTATACTAATCGTCACCAAACGTTAAGTGTGTAGACCCTGCGGGTTCGAGAACTATGTAGACATGACCGAGACACCTCTACGGCCAATAACCAATAGCGGGACCTGGATGCCCATATTGGCTCCTACATATTCTACGAAGATCTTTATCGGTCGAACCTCTATGTCAAGGATTCAGTTAATCCCGTATGCTGTTCCCTTTGTTCTTCGGTATGTTACTTGCCCGAGATTCGATCGTCGGTATCACTATACCTAGTTCAATCTCGTTACCGGCAAGTCTCTTTACTCGTTCCGTAATACAAGATCTCGTGGCTAACACTTTAGTCACATTGCTTGCAAGGCTCATTGTGATGTTGTATTACCGAGTGGGCCCTGAGATACCTCTCCGTCATACGGAGTAACAAATCCCAGTCTTGATCCATGCCAACCCAACAGACACCCTCGGAGATATCTGTAGAGCACCTTTATAGTCACCCAGTTACGTTGCGACGTTTGATACACACAAGGTATTCCTCCGGTGTCAGTGAGTTGCATGATCTCATGGTCAAAGGAAGAGATACTTGACATGCAGAAAACAATAGCAATAAACTGACACGATCAAATGCTACGTTTACAGTTTGGGTCTTGTCCATCACATCATTCTCCTAATGATGTGATCCCGTTATCAAATGACATCTCATGTCCATGGCTAGGAAACCTTAACCATCTTTGATCAACAAGCTAGTCAACTAGAGGCTTACTAGGGACACAGTGTTGTCTATGTACCCACACATGTATTTGAGTTTCCAATCAATACAATTATAGCATGGATAATAAACGATTATCATGAACAAGGAAATATAATAATAACCAATTTATTATTGCCTCTAGGGCATATTTCCAACAGTCTCCCACTTGCACTAGAGTCAATAATCTAGTTCACATCACTATGTGATTTACATTGTAATGAATCGAACACCCATGCAGTTCTGGTGTTGTTCATGTTTAGCCCTTGGAAGAGGTTTAGTCAACGGATCTGCAACATTTAGATCCGTGTGTACTTTGCAAATATTTATGTTGTCCTCCTTGATGTAATCGCGGATGGAATTGAAACGTCGCTTTATGTGTCTGGTCCTCTTGTGAAATCTTGGTTCCTTGGCTAGAGCAATGGCACCAGTATTATCACAAAACAGAGTCATTGGGTCAAGTGCACTAGGCACTACTCCAAGATCTGTCATGAACTCCTTCATCCAGACACCTTCCTTCGCCGCCTCTGAGGCAGCGATGTACTCCGCTTCGCATGTAGAATCTGCTACCACGCTTTGCTTGGAACTGCACCAGCTAACCGCACCCCCATTAAGAATAAATACGTATCCGGTTTGCGACTTAGAGTCATCCGGATCAGTGTCAAAGCTTGCATCGACGTAACCCTTTACGACGAGCTCTTGATCACCTCCATAAACGAGAAACATGTCCTTAGTCCTTTTCAGGTACTTCAGGATATTCTTGACCGCCGTCCAGTGTTCCATTCCTGGATCACTTTGAAACCTTCCGACCATACTTATGGCAAGGCTGACATCGGGCCTTGTGCACAGCATTGCATACATGATAGAGCCTATGGCCGAAGCATAGGGGATGACACTCATCTTTTCTCTATCTTCTGCAGTCACTGGGCATTGAGTCTTACTCAACTTCACACCTTGCAAAACAGGCAAGAACCCCTTCTTGGACTGATCCATTTTGAACTTCTTCAAAATCTTATCAAGGTATGTGCTTTGTGAAAGTCCTATTAAGCGTCTCGATCTATCTCTATAGATCTTGATGCCTAATATGAAAGCAGCTTCTCCTAGGTCCTTCATTGAAAAACTCTTGTTCAAATATTCCTTTACGCTTTCCAGCATTTCTATATTGTTTCCAATCAGCAATATGTCATCCACATATAATATTAGAAACGCTATAGAGCTCCCACTCACTTTCTTGTAAATACAAGCTTCTCCGTAAACTTGTATAAACTCGAACGCTTTGATCACCTCAACAAAACGAAGATTCCAACTCCGAGATGCTTGCACCAGTCCATAAATGGATCGCTGGAGTTTGCAAACTTTGTCAGCATTCTCTGGATCGACAAAACCTTCTGGTTGCATCATATACAACTCTTCCTTAAGGAAACCGTTAAGGAACGCTGTTTTGACATCCATCTGCCAAATTTCATAATCAAAAAGGCAGCTATTGCTAACATGATTCTGACGGACTTAAGCATCGCTACGGGTGAGAAGGTCTCATCGTAGTCAACTCCTTGAACTTGTGAAAAACCCTTTGCCACAAGTCGAGCTTTATAGACGGTGACATTACCGTCCGCGTCCGTCTTCCTCTTAAAGATCCATTTGTTCTGAATGGCCTTACGCCCTTCAGGTAATACTTCCAAAGTCCATACTTTGTTTTCATACATGGATCCCATCTCGGATTTCATGGCCTCTAACCACTTATCGGAATCCGGGCCCATCATCGCTTCTCCATAGCTCGTAGGTTCATCGTTGTCTAACAACATGACTTTTAAGACAGGGTTGCCGTACCACTCGGGAGCAGTACGCGTCCTTGTCGACCTACGAGGTTCGATAGCAACTTGATCCAAAGCTTCATGATCATCATCATTAACTTCCTCTTCAGCTAATGTAGGCTCCACAGAAACAACTTTCTGCGCTGCGCTACTCTCAGGTTGAAGTAAAGGTTCAACAACCTCATCAAGTTCTATCTTCCTCCCACTCAATTCTTTCGAGAGAAACTCTTTCTCAAGAAATGTTCCGTTTTTAGCGACAAACACTTTGCCTTCGGATCTGAGATAGAAGGTATACCCAACTGTCTCTTTTGGGTATCCTATGAAGACGCATTTCTCCGCTTTGGGTTCCAGCTTTTCAGGCTGAAGCTTTTTGACATAAGCATCACATCCCCAAACTTTAAGAAACGACAGCTTTGGCTTCTTGTCAAACCAAAGTTCATATGGCGTCGTCTCAACGGATTTCGATGGTGCCCTATTTAAAGTGAATGCAGCTGTCTCTAATGCATAACCCCAAAACGATAGTGGCAAATCGGCAAGAGACATCATAGATCGCACCATATCTAATAAGGTTCGATTACGACGTTCGGACACACCATTACGCTGTGGTGTTCCAGGCGGTGTCAATTGTGAAACAATTCCACACTGTCTTAAGTGACTGCCAAACTCATAACTCAGATATTCTCCTCCTCGATCAGATCGTAGGAATTTAATCTTCTTGTTACGATGATTCTCAACTTCACTCTGAAATTGTTTGAACTTTTCAAATGTTTCAGACTTGTGTTTCATTAAGTAAATATACCCATATCTACTTAAGTCATCAGTGAAGGTGAGAAAGTAACGATAACCACCGCGCGCCTCAATACTCATCGGACCGCACACATCAGTATGTATGATTTCCAATAAGTCACTTGCCCGTTCCATTGTTCCAGAGAACGGCGTTTTAGTCATCTTGCCCATGAGGCATGGCTCACATGTGTCAAGTGATTCAAAATCAAGTGACTCCAAAAGTCCATCAGTATGGAGCTTCCTCATGCGTTTTATGCCAATATGACCTAAACGGCAGTGCCACAAGAAAGTGGTATTATCATTATCAATTCTACATCTTTTGGCATCAATGTTATGAACATGTGTATCATTACTATCGAGATTCAATAAGAATAAACCCCTCACATCGGGTGCATGACCATAAAAGATATTACTCATATAAATAGAACAACCATTATTCTCTGATTTAAATGAGTAACCGTCTCGCAATAAACAAGATCCAGATATAATGTTCATGCTTAACGCAGGCACCAAATAACACTTATTCAGGTTCATCACTAATCCCGACGGTAATCGAAGAGCGAGCGTGCCGACGGCGATCACATCAACCTTGGAACCATTTCCCACGCGCATCGTCACTTCGTCCTTTGCCAGCCTCCGTCTATTCCGCAGTTCCTGTTTTGAGTTGCAAATATGAGCAACCGCACCGGTATCAAATACCCAGGCACTACAACGAGAGTTGGTAAGGTACACATCAATAACATGTATATCATATATACCTTGTTTGTTGTTGGCCGCCTTCTTGTCAGCCAAATACTTGGGGCAATTCCGCTTCCAGTGTCCAGTTCCCTTGCAATGAAAACACACAGTTTCTGGTTTGGGTCCAGCCTTGGGTTTCTTCACGAGAGGAGCAACTGCTTTGCCACTCTTCTTGGAGTTACCCTTCTTACCCTTGCCATTTTTCTTGAAACTAGTGGTTTTATTGACCATCAACACTTGATGCTCCTTCTGAATTTCAGACTCAGCGGCTTTCAGCATCGCAAACAGCTCGGCGACTGACTTGTTCATCCCGTGCATGTTATAGTTCAACACGAAGCTCTTGTAGCTAGGTGGCAATGATTGAAGAACTCTGTCAGTGATAGCCTCTGGCGGAAGGGGCATCCCTAACTCAGCCAGACGGGTGGAGTACCCAGACATTCTGAGCACGTGATCACTGATAGACCCGTTCTCCTCCATCTTGCAAGCATAGAACTTATCGGAGATCTCATATCTCTCGATCCGGGCATTCTTCTGAAAGATAAACTTCAACTCCTGGAACATCTCATATGCTCCATGACGTTCAAAACGTCTTTGAAGTCCCGGTTCTAAGCCATACAACATTGCACATTGAACTATTGAGTAATCATCAGAACGAGCCTGCCAGGCGATCACAACGTCTAGAGACTCAACTGGAGCGGGTGGATCACCAAGCGGTGCATCAAGGACATAAGCTTTCTGGGAAGCCGTAAGGATAATCCTTAGATTACGGGCCCAGTCCACAAAGTTACTTCCATCATCTTTCAACTTAGCTTTCTCTAGGAACGCATTAAAATTCAGGGGTGCTACTGCGCGAGCCATGATCTACAACATAAATATAGCAAAGACAACTTAGACTATTGTTCTTAGATAATGAGTTTAGTTAATCATATTTAAAAAACTCCCACTCAAATTGACATCCCTCCGGTCATTCGAGTGTAACATGATCCAAATCCACCAACTCAAGTCCGATCATCACGTGAGTTGAGGTGGTTTCAATGGTGAACATCTTCATGTTGATCATATCTACTATATGACTCATGTTCGACCTTTCGGTCTCTTGTGTTCCGAGGCCATGTCTGTACATGCTAGGCTCGTCAAGTTTAACCCGAGTGTTCCGCACGTGCAACATGGCTTGCACCCGTTGTATGCGAACGTAGAGTCTATCACACCCGATCATCACGGCGTGTCTCGAAACGACGAACTTTCGCAACGGTGCACACTTGGGGAGAACACAATTTATCTTGAAATTTATGTGAGGGATCACCTTATAATGCTACCGTCGTCCTAAGCAAAATAAGATGCATAAAAGGATTAACATCACATGCAAATCATAAGTGACATGATATGGCCATGAACTTGTGCTTTTGATCTCCATCTCCAAAGCACCGGCATGATCTCCATCGTCACCGGCATGACACCATGATCTCCATCATCTTGATCTCCATCAACGTGTCGCCATAAGGTTGTCGCGCCGACTGTTGCTTCCACGACTATAGCTAACGTTTAGCGATAAAGTAAAGCATTACATAGCGCTTAATGATTGACACGCAGGTCATACAATAATTAAAGACAACTCTATGGCTCCTGCCAGTTGCCGTACTCATCGACATGCAAGTCGTGATATTCTATACATCACATGATCATCTCATACATCACATATATCTCATCATGTAATTGGCCATATCATATCACATCATACCCTGCAAAAACAAGTTAGACGTCCTCTAATTGTTGTTGCAAATTTTACGTGGCTGCTACGGGTTTGCAAGAACCGTTCTTACCTACGCAAAACCACAACGTGGTGTAGTGATTGCTTTTTGATCTTCTAAAAGAACCCTCTTCATTGAAATCGATTCAACTAAAGTGAGAGAGACAGACACCCGCTAGCCATCTTTATGCAACGAAGTTACATGTCAGTTGAAGGAACCTGTCTCGCGTAAGTGTACGCGTAATGTCGGTCCGGGCCGCTTCATCTCACAGTACCGCCGAATCAAATATCAACTAGTAACGGCAAGCAATATGTATACATCCACGCCCACAACTCGTTTGTGTTCTACTCGAGATCTCATCTACGCATAGACCTAGCTCATGATGCCACTGTTGGGGAACGTTGCATGGGAAACAAAAAATTTCCTACGCACACACAAGATCTATCCATGGTGATGAGCATCTACGAGAGGGAGAGTGAATCTACATACCCTTGTAGATCGCTAAGCGGAAGCGTTAATAAACGCGGTTGATGTAGTCGAACGTCTTCGCGATCCAAATCGCCGAGCGTCCCGCGATCCAATCACGATCCTTCCGATCTAGTGCCGAACGGACGGCACCTCCGCGTTCAACACACGTACGGCTTGATGACGCCTTCACCTCCTCGATCCAGCGAGCGATGGTGAAGTAGTGGTTGAGTTCCAGCAGCACGACGGCATGGTGATGGTGGTGAGGAACAATCTCTGCAGGGCTTCGCCAAGCGCTACGGAGATTATGACGGAGGAACTAGAGGGCTAGGGTTGCCGGCACACGGCTTGGGAAATCCTGATGTGTCCCGTGTGCTAGCCCTGCCCCTCTATTTATATGTTGAGCCTTGGGGTCTAAACTTGGAGTAAAAGCCTCCTCCGGGTCGGTTTTGCCCGCACAAGGTCGGTTTGGCCCGCAGGGAAAGAGTCCAACTCGGATCCCGGCCGAACCGTGCACAGCCGCGCACAAGCGGTAGTACCGCTTCACACAAGCGGTAGTACCGCTCGGGCGGTAGTACCGCTTCACACAAGCGGTAGTACCGCTCGGGCGGTAGTACCGCTTCACCAAGCGGTAGTACCGCTTACGCGGCAGCAAAACTACTTTTGCACTTTCCAATACCTTGTGGGCTTTATCCCTTTGGCTCATATAAAGTGTTGCTGCACCCGAACACTTCGGTAAACATCCGGAACCCCCTTCCGGTGAACTCCGGAACCCTTCCAGAGATCAAAACACTATTATCACATATATCAATCTTTACCTCCGGACTATTCCGGAGATCCTCGTCATGTCCGGGATCTTATCCGGGACTCCGAACAACTTTCGGTCACCAACATAATAACTCAATTATACTAATCGTCACCAAACGTTAAGTGTGTAGACCCTGCGGGTTCGAGAACTATGTAGACATGACCGAGACACCTCTACGGCCAATAACCAATAGCGGGACCTGGATGCCCATATTGGCTCCTACATATTCTACGAAGATCTTTATCGGTCGAACCTCTATGTCAAGGATTCAGTTAATCCCGTATGCTGTTCCCTTTGTTCTTCGGTATGTTACTTGCCCGAGATTCGATCGTCGGTATCACTATACCTAGTTCAATCTCGTTACCGGCAAGTCTCTTTACTCGTTCCGTAATACAAGATCTCGTGGCTAACACTTTAGTCACATTGCTTGCAAGGCTCATTGTGATGTTGTATTACCGAGTGGGCCCTGAGATACCTCTCCGTCATACGGAGTAACAAATCCCAGTCTTGATCCATGCCAACCCAACAGACACCCTCGGAGATATCTGTAGAGCACCTTTATAGTCACCCAGTTACGTTGCGACGTTTGATACACACAAGGTATTCCTCCGGTGTCAGTGAGTTGCATGATCTCATGGTCAAAGGAAGAGATACTTGACATGCAGAAAACAATAGCAATAAACTGACACGATCAAATGCTACGTTTACAGTTTGGGTCTTGTCCATCACATCATTCTCCTAATGATGTGATCCCGTTATCAAATGACATCTCATGTCCATGGCTAGGAAACCTTAACCATCTTTGATCAACAAGCTAGTCAACTAGAGGCTTACTAGGGACACAGTGTTGTCTATGTACCCACACATGTATTTGAGTTTCCAATCAATACAATTATAGCATGGATAATAAACGATTATCATGAACAAGGAAATATAATAATAACCAATTTATTATTGCCTCTAGGGCATATTTCCAACACGTGATGCCTATATACACATGATCATTGCCGTGAATATCGCATAATTATTCGCTTTTCTATCAATTGCCCAACAGTAATTTGCTTCCCCACCGTATGCTTTGCTTATGAGATGCCACTAGAGAACTCTACGGTCCCCGGGTCTATTCACTTATAAATTCACAAACGCTATCATTACCTTGCTGTTATTTATTACCTTTTATTTTATTTTTCACTTTACTATTATCTACAATTATCTACACAACTCACTTTCTTGCAAATAACGAGATCAAGGGGATTGATAACCCTCTTGCCGACGTTGGGTGCAACTTGTTTGTTCTTTTCTGTGTAGCCGCTGAAGACGGTTGAGGATTCGTATTCCTATTGGTTAGATAAACCTTGGTTTCATAACTGAGGGAAATACTTACCCACTTTGTGCTGCGATTACCCGTTCCTCTTCACGGAAAACCCAACGCAGATCACGAGTATCACGAAGGATTTCTGGCGCCGTTGCCGAGGAATACCATCACCAACTATCAAGTAACTTCGCACAAAAATTCATTCACTTGTTCTTCTTTTATTTGCTATTATATTTAGTTTGTCTCATAAAAAACAAAAATACAAAAATATTTACCTTTGCTAGTTAGTAGTTTGCTTCTAGTTTGCTTTACTTGCTAGTTTACTTGTCTTGCTTGTTTTGCTAGTCCGGTCACCATGTCTCAAGATACTAATAAGTTGTGTGATTTCTCAAATACTAATAATAATGATTTTATTAGTACTCCTATACCACCCGCCACTAGTGCGGAGGCATTTGATATTAATGTTGCATTGCTCAATCTTGTCATGAAAGATCAATTTTCGGAAAGTCCTAATGAGGATCCCGCATCACATCTTAATACCTTTGTTGAATTATGTGATATGCAAAAGAAAAAGGATATGGATAATGATATTGTGAAATTAAAATTATTTCCTTTTTCACTCAGAGACAAAGCTAAAGCTTGGTTTTCATCTTTACCTCGTAATATGTACTTGTAACGATATCCATTCTTGCGAAACGACGAGATGCGCTTCTATCCCTATCGAGGCCCTCGAGCCAAAATAAGGATAGGACCGCATCTTGGGCGTTACAACTTGGTATCAGAACAGTACCAACCTAGGAGCCCCCTTGATTGATCGAACTTGGCCGTTGTCGAGTCTAGAAAAAAACTATATATTTTGACCCTAGTTATATATCGGAGAGTAGGAATTCTTTTTACTCCTCTTCTCTCCTCTGGTGAGGAATCGCGTCGTAGGAATTTTAATTCTACCCCTCTTCTCACTCAAATTTTTTTAGGATCACGCGGGTATTTTGGAACCTCTATGATGTTGATGTGACTGGAATTCTGTTCTTGGTGCCTCCCGGCCATATGGATTGGACCTAGGGAGTTGAGCTCCAGGGGATTCTTGTCACACGCTATCATTCAGTTTCCTTAGTATCTCAGGACGAGGATGTTCGAAATTGCTTCAATACTATTTGTGGTGAGAGGAGTTTAGCGTCACCCAGTACTGGGGAGAGCGTCCAGATGTACTGCCATGTTTAGTATCGTTGTGATTACGAGGGTCTGAGGTAGATGAATTTTTGAGGCCTCTAGTTATGTGTTGACGGATGTGATACATTGGAGAGTAGTATTACTGCTAGGAGTTGAGTGATGGATTTTACTTCGTGTATCCGTGGACCCGATTGCATAACCAAAGGATTTCGGGAATTCTTAGGTGGGAATTCAAGTAGTTACCTAGGATTATCCGTCCAATGAATGCATAATGGGTTATGTATTTGTTTCTGGCTTAAATTTGCAAGCTTCATCCTTTGTTTTGTTGGAGTATGGTAATTCGAGTTACTTCGATGACAAGTGGTGATTTCATATCTTTCCTATCCTTTTGCTCAATGAAATTTTCATGTCAATTCTTTTCCATCCGGAGTGCTTCTCTTCAAGATAATTCAATATTTTCCAATAATTGCAAGATTCAATCCTCATGTTTCTTTCCGGAGTTCTTTTCATCTATATAAGTTCTCTTTGTTTTCCCCACCCTCCCACCCTTTTTCTTCAACGATTAAATTATCATCGAAGTGCCTTTCTTTTTATCTATGCTTCCGCTATCTTTTCTTTCGTATTGTTTCCGGTGATTCATTGTGAACATGCTCAGGTACTAGCTTCATCATTATTCGTTCTTGTTTTCTTCTCCAGTGGATTCAATTCAAGATTTCAAGCTTCATCATATCCTTTTCATGCTTTAAATGCTTTACCATGTTGGAAGTTCCTATCCAAGCCTCTCTTGTTTATTCGCATCTATCTATCCTATCCGGAGTGTCAAGATATCTCAGAAGATTTGCATTTCCATTCATATCCTCTTAAATAATTTCGAGGTTCTCACCTCATCAAGTTTTCAATTTGTATCGGTGCAATCTCTCTTTCTAAGCAATCTTTTCACCAGTGTTCTCTTTGAGTGGGCCCATAACCCACAGGTTTTTTCCCAGGATCTTACCTGGCTCTTCTAATCTTTTCTGGAGATCTCAAGTTCTTTTCAAATGTGATGTAAGAATGAATTCCATTAGTCATATTTTGTCTCCAAGATCGTTGTCGAATTTTTTTCATCGTTGGCTCAACCTTTCCTTATTCATTGTTCCGGAGATCTTAGCAATTCGTGGTGTTGTTTCTTGTCAGCATTCTCAGCGTTAAAGTCCGAAGGAGAGTTTCTCTTAAATCTTGGTCCATTCTTTTGAAGATCCATGTTCATAGCTTGATGCTATTCTTTCAAATTGTTTCCATTCGTGAGAAATAGTTTTCTTGTATATCTGGAGCATTTCAGAGTTGTTTTCATTCTCGATCCTCCGAAGGCCATCATTTTAGAAGATTTCTTTGTTCTCAGCTTTTAGCTTTCGTTCTCATATTCTTGTCAATTAACGTCTCTTTGTTCGTTCAATATTTTCTTCGTTCGTATCTCAATTATTCCGGCGCTTCGTTCTAGTTTTCTGTTAGACGGATCAAGATCTCTTCGTTTTCATGTATTCGCATTCATTCCTATTATCCTCATTCGTTTCAAATTCTTCCAATGTTTCGTTCAAGACTTCTTCAAGTTCTTATTATCTTTCTTCAAACTTTTCAACAAGAATAAGTAGTATGCCAAATCTGTTGCTTGTCATCAATTTAACTTGATGAAGGATAAGCATAACATAATTCTTATCCTTATTTAATCAAGGTATTTTCAATCCTTGTTCCAGAGTTGTTCATGATATCAATTCTCGACTCTAAGTTGTTCATCTTTTCTTTTCCGGAGTTCCAAGTTTTCTCAAGTATCCCGTCACGAAGTTCCATCTAAATCTTTGTAAGGTCTCAATCTATTCTTTTGTGGCGCCCCGCCAGATTACCACTGTAGCCAGACGGTCGCCACGCATACCAGCCCATGAAATAACTCTGGCATGCGCGTTTACAACAAGTATCATGAACACGGGCATTTCTATTAATAGATATATAAGTCTTACATGATCTATTACAAGAGTGATGGCAGCGGAAAGGCTCTATCTAAGGCAGCATGGTCTTGGTACGGCTCCAATCCACAGGGATCTGACTGGGTTACTCTCCTAGCCTATGAACGCTCCGGCTCCCTGACGACGGACAACAGATCCTCATGTGAACCTGGCCATGTTAAAGGCCGTTGAGTACTTTTGAATGTACTCGCAAGCAAACCAAACTAACATATACACCAAGCAAAGCAATCCATGGCATTCAAGCATGTATTTGTGATTAGAGCAATATTAATTATCATGGCATAACAGGATTATCTAGCAAGATAACTACTGAAGTAAACACAGTAAGTAAAGCATACTAAGTAAATATTCCATATTCCGAACATTCTCACGATCCAATCTGAATCTGATCCAAATCCAATCCAAGTCCTGTGGTCATCCGACCACTCATCTCATAGCCATCCCATGGCTAACATATCATATTCCTGACATCATCTGATGTCTGCACAAGATGAGTCCATCATTATTATCACTGTTACGGTTGACCACCTAGTGAGGCCTGGACGGACTGTCCAATACCGTGGACGCGGCTATTCGAATAGATTTTTCACTCTGCAGAGGTTGCGCACTTTACCCACACCAAGGAACACGTGGCCTCGTGATCCCATTCGGGTGGACCAGCGTTGCTCCAACGAAACCCGCCTGACCCGTGACTCTCCCATCGTACCACCGGCATTCATCCTCCCCCGGAGTCCTGCCCTGGGTGGCCCCTGTGTCACCCCGTGACACCTTCCACCGTCGTGGCCAACTAAACTGTCCCAAATGGGGACGCCGGCACAAAACTCAACTGGGCTCATGAGGTTATCGCCGCCTACCGGGCCAGGGTAGCGCGCGCGCATAACCTTCCCTGTCTGGAGGTACCGGTGAAAGAGCACGCGATCAGACCAAGTCAAGGCCGTCCCATACCGGCAAATGTGGTTGCACGGATAAGCCCGGACAGGTGACTCTAGATCAACCGACTAGGTTCATTTACCAAGCTTAGTGGTTTATCACAATACTTAGGATGGCAGCGACTAGGCATTTAAATCAATTACTTTGAATTATTATATGAAAGTAATTAAAACAGTAAGTGCAATATAGCAGGAGTTTAATTATTTCTATCACAGGCATAATCAATAACTAAACACGCAAGAATAACACAGAGCGATGCTTTAGAGCATATGTCAGATGGTCGGCTTGCCAGGGGGTCGAAGAAAGACTCCGGAAGAAGTGCGGTGAAGCCGCAGAACGATACGCCGGAACGGTTCTCTCTCAGAGGGCTGATAGAAGGGCAAGGGCAAAATGGTCATTTTCAGAATTTGTCAACATTATGAAAGTGACCTCATCGGAACGGCCTCGAAGAGTTGAAGAAGTGGGCGTTGGTTTCACCTGGATCGGAGTCTCGGACGCGGAGATACGGACGTTCATTCGTTAGGCAGAAAATAAATAAAAACTATTTATTTCTGCTCTTAACCAGTGAACGTTCATAATATAGCAGATTCGGCTGGCTGGTTAAAACTGAAAGCGTAGTTTAGAGAATACGCCTTCGCAGCAGGGAAAACGTACTCCGGTGGAGTACGCTTCCACTTAAAAACGCGCGGGCCCGAGGTCAATATTGTTGTCTCGCTGACGGGCGGGCCCCGCGGCGTTGACCCTCTCCTCCTCATCCCTTCTTCCTCCCGCCGGTTGCCCGAGGAACAGAGGAGGGCGGCGCGCGCCGGTGCCCGTCCCGGCGGCTCCGGCCACCTCCGGCGGAGCTCGGACCACCGGAGCGACCAGCACGAGGAGCCGCACCCGCCCCATGGTAGCGCAGCCGTCGGGGAGCGCTAGGCCGAGAGAGGCGGCTACCGCGGCGGATAGGGCTTGGCTCCGGCGAGGTCCCGGCAACTGGGAGGGCTAGGGGCGAGGGCGAGGGGGTCGGGTGAGGTCACCGAAGGGAGGCGCGCACGGGGGTAGGCTCGGACGGAGCCGGGGACCGCCGGAAGGGTGGACTGGGCGCGGCGGCCGAGGTTTAGCTCCGGCCAAATTCCGGCGCTCCGGCGAGCGGTTCGGCCGGCCGCGAGTACGGGGATGAACTGGAGGTGAAGGGGAGGAGGCTGGTCATCTCGAGGGACTCGGGCAAGGCTATTTATAGCCGGGCGACGAGGATGGAAGGGTGCGGCCATGGCCCCACGTTGGCCGGCATTCTGCAGCTCGGAGGCCACGCGAGGAGAGGGGAAGAGGCGCCGGGAAGGTCCATGGGGAGGGGAGAGGCCTCGGGTGAGCTCACGAAGGCTCGGGCAGGCCTCTGGTTGGCGCTAGCTCCAACCGAAGCTCCTGGATGCGCGGCGATGTGGCGGCGCTCCGGTGGAGCATCGATGTCGGCAGCCCCGGCGAACGGGCTTGGCTCCAAGGATGGCTGGGAGTGGATAGGGGCACCAGGGCACCGCTGCAGACGTCGGCACAAGGCGACGGCAAGGGAAACAGAGGAGAGATCCGACGGCGCACTGCGGAGTTCGGTTTTGGCCTGGCCCTTGCGTGGTCACCACCGGCACCACGTGGACTGGGCACTTAACCGAGACAAAAACATGTCTGGCATGTGCTTTCAACCTCAAATAGTTGACTTGCACCATCAGACAGAAACAGGGAGCTCGTACGAGACTGATCGATGGTAAAACAGTGACTGACAGCAATGTGTTTGATCTGAGGTGTACTTAGTTCACTACTCCATTTGGTCTGATCTTTGGCTGAGTATGATCACTCACTCAGGTGACCATCAAGCAAAATTTCAGCACAAATGGGCAGGGCTTGCTAGTACTTCCTTTGTAACATTGCAGTCTGGCCAGAAACTGGAAATGGAAGCTGGGGAAGAATGGCTTGATGAAATGAGTTGAAATTTGGTGGAGACCAATGATTTGATGATACTAATACTCTGTAAAAGTTTCATGCCATTTAGAAATACCAAAATGATACTTGCTTCACAGAGCTTTCAAATGGACAGAAACTTAGGAAAATTGCTGGGGACAAATGGATAGATGGATTGAGCTGGTTTTTGGTTTCCATGAGTGATTTATCAATGCTAACCACCATGAAAAGTTTCAGCTCAAATAGGTCAAGGGATAAAGCACTTCCTTTGCAAATTGCCCAACTGGACAGAATTTGCATATTGATGTTGTGCTCAAAATTTAAGCTATGGAACTTGGGATTTTGATGGAAATGGGGAAGATATGGATATGAGAAGCTCCACAAATTATTTGGGATTTTTCCTGGCTACCAAAATGGTAGTTCCTTTAGAAAGTGCCCAAAATGCAATATTGGCATTAAATAGGAAAATGTAATTTCTCCTATTTAATTATGGCCAATATTTTTGTGGGAGCTCAATATGATCACAAATAATATCTCCACAAGTTTTCATGAACTTTGAAGATGGATAGATATTTTCCTGGATTTAATTCCTTTAACTGGCAGAAAAAGGAATTAATTATAAATGAAAAATATTGCAAATGACTTGGCAATATTTTTACATATCCAGGGTTTATAAAGATAGGATGATCACTGGGAGAAGTTTGGGAGTCAGCAGATCAAAGGAAATTGGGGTTCCTTTGTAACTGGAAGGATCAGGGTTTCCCTTCCGATAACTCAGAAGGTAGGGTTTCGACAGCAAAACCCTGAGCCGAAGATCTTGGGTGGCAAGGTTGGACTAGAGAGAATCTCTGGTTGGATGGGAAGGCAAGGCTGAATGACCACCTTCATGTACCCAAGAGTGAAAGAAATTCGATAACACCGAGAAAAAAGACGGGAGTCAAATCCCGCAAAGGAAAAAAACAGGGAGCGAAAACCAGGGTGTTACATCTTTTCAACCTTCATTTCTTTTGATCATTCTTTTGAATACGGAGGTTCTTCATGGTGGTTCATCAAGGATTTTATCTTTCTTGAAGTGTTCGTCAAGATTCTCATTAGTGGAGCTCAAGTATTCTTTATCTTTCATTTCAAAGTGCAATTCTTTCTCCCTTATCTTTTGGAGGTGGTGTTATATCATGCTCGATTCATGACAAGTCTCGAAAAGAATCTGTCAAGAATGATATATTTAAACCCATTTGTCTTCCTTGGAGCTATCTTGGATTGGATTTCACCTAAAGCGTTTCCTAAGGATTGATGCTATCATGGTGCATATCAATTATCCAAGTTCTCAATGTATCTTCTTGGCGAAACAAGTTTAGCATATCTTGTCGCTCCCAAGCAATTTTTGTTTCTGTAGTGGCAGGTTGTCACCTCATAATTTTGAGATGTTCTCCATAATCCCACAACAAGCCTTTTCTTTTCGTTGTTGATTTTCCAACAACTCCGTTCAATCATTCATTCTAAGGATGCTTTTCAATTCAATTGTGGTAGAAGTTGTCATGTTCTTCTTTGTCTTTTGTTTTCAACGATATAACTTCTATTCTTTTGTTCTAGAGGCATTCTGATGTTGCTCTCTTCGACCCATCTTCTCGTTTTATCAAGATAATGTTCTTTCCTTGCTTGTCCATTTAACCTGTGTGTTGTGTCCTCTTTTCAAGTTCTTTCCATCTTATCAAGTTTGGCTTCTAATTGTACGGAAGTGCTTCCCAAATTCTTTCTCTCTCATTCCTTGTCTATCTCGTTTCAACCGGAGTGGTTTCAATTCTTTCTTGTCCCTTGTGTTCTTTTCTTCTCTTTCCAACCTTCAAGATTCGTTGGTTTCACTCATTTGTCAAGAAGCAACTAAGTTTTACCTCTTACTTTCCTCTTCCTTTCCTCTTCCTCTTCTCATTCTAAGATCTCGGGTCGAGATCTCTTGTTAGTGGAGGAGAGTTGTAACAGCCCGAGCCCGATGCCTTCCATTTATTTTGTTATCGTCGTGTGGTATATTTGGTTGTTGCATTCATCATCGCATCATTCGAATCATTCGCATGGCAACAACACTCCGTTGCCATCATTTCTCAAAACTTGCATCCGTTCGTAGTTGTCGGTTCTCCATTCTCGTCGACGACTGTTTCGAGACCAACCACACACGCACGCGGTCGCGAAATTGTTAAAATATTGTTTTTAAAAGTGCATATAAATGATTATTGGAATGGGTTGAAAGTTGGCGTGCGGTCTTGGTTTATTGTAGGTAGACCGCCTGCCAAATTTCGTCGCATTCGAAGGTCGTTTGATACCCCAACGAATAATTATAGCAGCACTATAGCCGGTCAAATCGTCAGACATTTTTGGTATTTTTAAAACTTTTCACAGGTCGCAGTTCTTTCTCTCATCTCAGCTCAACACCTCTCCACAGCTCACCTAGTCCACCTAGGCAAACCCCGCGACCGGAGCCGTCCGATCGCGATCGAAGGGTCCGAAAACAAAGGAAAACATCTAACCCTAGCCATGCCTGCTTATAAATAGACAGTCAGGCAACCCTAGCCATCCACCTCGCAATCCGTGCCACCCCAAACCCTAGCGGCCACTTGTCTCCTGCGCCTCCCACCTCCCACCGCGCGGCCCGCGGAGCCCATCTGGGGCCCACCCGGGGCCGAACCCCGCCGCCGTGCCCGTGTCCCTTCGCAGCTGAGCTTCTCCCGTGCCCCATGGCGCCTCCCCTCGCCTGAGGCCGCTCGACCCTGCCTACCTCACAACGCCGGCGACCCTTCCCGCTCACTGGAGCTCGTCGTCCACCGCAGGTCAAGCACCCGCATCCTCTCCTTCTTCCTCTCGTTTCTCTCTCTCATCTCCCTCTCCCAGTTTCTGTACCAAGGAGTCCAAGCCGCACACGCCCTGATCTCTAAGTCCGTGATGCGCCAAGACTCCTCGCTGCCGGGAATGTATCCGCCGTCGCCGGATTCATCCAGATCCACCTCGCCCTGCCCCGTTCACGCTGGATCTGGCGAGATCCGGTGGAGTTTCTCCTCCAGCCGCCATGGCCTCCTCCCTCCTCCTGTTCGTGGAGGACGAGGGCGATGACAGCGCCCGTCTCGCCCATGGCCCTCCTTTAGTTGGCCTGGCCTGCAGCCTAGCCACGGCCTCGCGCATGCCAGCGCCCCACGGCCCAATAGCCCGCCAGCGCCTCGGGCCCAACAGCTGCACCGAGCCGACCCAGTTGGCCACTAGGTGAGCACTGCCAGCCTGGTTATCCTTCGCCCTGGGCGCATTTTTATTATGTTGCGCCACTGTTTAGTCAATGTCTTGTGCAGATTTGGCCCGTAGACTATTTTTTCCAGTGTGTGCGACTTTAGCTATTTTCAGGGATTTGTCTGTTTTACAGAAAACCCCCTAGACTTCATGCATTCAATATCTCACAAACCGTGCATCGGATTAAAACATGTCATATATGTAAAATGTTTAGAATTTTATGTAGTTTCACAACATGCCACTTTCATCCATGATAAAAAAAAATAAACTTGATGTTTTAAAATTTGCGTAAATGCCATGCTAAAATGTTTTTTTTATCATAACTAAATAAATGTAGCTCCAATTAAGATGATCCACATATGTAACTTGCTTAGAAAAAACATGTATAATCGCTTGGTGCACTTTATTTTCTTGTTTAGCAAATAAAAAATATGTTTAGGACAAATCTGGACCAAACCCATAATTTGCATATGGGGTCGTTTCGGAAATGCTATATGTTGTTTCCGGCCTCATTTAAACTTGCCTACATGTGTAGTTTATTCATGCTTCACCTCTTGCCACGATGAACAACATTTAAAATGATTGTTTAGTTAAACAACATTAACCGCATTTCTCTTAATATGGAGAGTTATTATTTTGTTATATGTATGTTCTCCTTCTCCATTTAAAATTTATTAATTCCTTCTTCACCTTATGCCATGAACACCCATGTTAAACAACATTTAATATTGATGAGTACCTAAACGAGAGTGAACTAAATGATTTGAACTTGAAGTTTAGTCAACATGCAACTCGTTGCATATTGAACATCACTTAATGTGTAGTAGTTGTTTGTTGTACTTTGCCATGCCTTGGATATTTAAACTTGACATGCATCATCCTTGTTTGTGCATCATGTCATGAATATGTTGTGGTGTTTACCGTGTCATTTGTTTGTTTCCGGATTTGCTTCTCCTCACTAGAGTTCCGAAAGCATGTCGGGTTGTGAGGATTCGTTCGACTACGTCCCATTCGTCTACTTCATGGATTCGTTCTTCTTCCATGCGGGATCTCAGGCAAGATGATCATTTCCATGGACACCACTACTATATTTGCTATGCTAGTTGTCTCATTTCTATCGCTATGTCTCATTGCCTATCACTTGTTTGTCAATCCTCCCAAAATGCCATGATAAGCCTCTAACCCCCCACCTTCCCAGCAAACCATTTTTTGGCTAAGTTACCGCTTGCTCAGCCCCCTCTTATAGCATTGCTAGTTGCAGGTGCAGGTTGTTTCCGTGTGACAACATGGATATCTTGGGATATCACAATATTCTTGCTATTTAATTTAATGCATCTATACAGTTGGTAAAGGGTGGAAGGCTTGGCCTTTTGCTTGGTGTTTTGTTCCACTCTTGCCGCCTTAGTTTCCGAGTACCGGTGTTATGTTCCATATTGAGCGCTCCTAACATGCTTGGGGTTGTTATGGGGACCCCCTTGATAATTCGTATTGGGATAAAACTCTTCCGACAAGGCCCAAAATTGGTACTATATTTGCTCAACATAATAATACTGAACACCGTTAGTAATGTATAGGGAGTTAGCGCTACCCGCGGATTAATTCCACACAATACAGGGGGGCCAGTGATGATGGTGTTGGTCCCAAACGGGCTGCCTGTAGCGCCACCGTGAGGAAACTCGGGGATTGGTTTTACTGGTAGCTAGACCCATCCGGTCGTGTCCTGAGAACAAGATACGCGGCTCCTATCGGGTTTGTCGATACGTCAGCTGGCCTTGCTGGATTTGTTTTACCTTTCTTGAATGTCTTGTGCACAGGGATTCCGAGGATACTTTGGGCTATCTCGAGGTTGAGGTTTTCCGGCGCAGCTTGTGGTTAGTCTGTGATGGATGAGTTGGAGCACCCCTACAGGGTTAAATCTTTCTGAGAGACGTGCTCGCGGTTATGTGGCAACTTGGAAATTTTATAATATCCGGTAATAGAAAACTTGAAGCAAACTCAATTAAAACACACCAACCGTTCCATGGTGTGGATGGAGTTCTCCACCTAGACCAGATCGTTGGTGTACACCACTGAGAGGTCTTGAACCTGACGTGGGTGTCTACGGAGGCATGAAGGGTGAACTGTCGCTCGTCGTCGGCAGCCGCCGGGAGTGCCGCCATTGGAGCCGCGCAGGATATCCTCTCTATTTTTGGCGTCGTGGGTGTGCTTCTTGCGTTCTGGGGAAAGGTTGAAGAGAGACAAGTGTTTAAATGAGCGGTGGAGTAAATGAGGGTTGGACGGACTGTAATTGGCACATCTTGTTACCGTGTTCCAGGCGGAGGATTGTAGTGCAAGCTTGACCAGCGCACACACACGCGTTTCGTTTGGCCACGCGCCGGCTCAAAGAGGCGCCAACGTACCGTTGGTGAGCCCGTTCTCGCACAACTGTGCATGTTCCCGTGCGCACCGCGCAAAGCTTCCCCACCCGGCTCGTTTGGCCATGCGTTGGTTGGAAGAAGCTCCCATTATTGTGGGCGTTAAATGGCAAACGATTGGCAAAAAAGAAGTCTGTGCAATGACTTAAAGCAGCGCACATGTTCAACACTAAGCAGCATGTGTGATGAGGTGAATGTTTCACACACAGGAAATGAATGACAGTCATGTGCGATAATTTGAATGATCGCTGTCGGTTCTATCATACAGATCATTTGCGATGAGACCGACAGGGGAAACACAAGCCAGAATGGTAATTAAATCAAGTTGATTACATGTTAAGGTCCAGATATCAATCGTCCTTTGCATATTAAAGTCAAAATAGTACTACCAAAATACGAGTCTCATACAATTGCAGTTCACTGATTGTAACACAAATGGCAGAAATATGAAAAGGCTTAGATTCGATGATTACAAGGTTCAAACTGATATTGGAAATGAAAATAAACATATGAAAGGTCCAAACTGATATTTACAGCTTGTCTCGCCAGTTCATTATTTCTGCAAAGGGGTCAACCACTGACAAGTCATGTAGGGGCTTAACATATCGACTTCCTATTACTCTGTGACATATACTTACAAAATGCAGCTCTGCTTCTGCAAAAGCCTTTTCCATTCTGCTGAAGACACCGACGTTGATCAGCAAACCATTCATTTTTGTGCTCTAAATGTATGCCCAACCTCATTACCTTTAGCATACTTGATTTCTCAACAAAGAACCTGGCGAATTCAATCTCCGGTAAGGTCCCTCGGTAGGAGTTCAAAGTAATTTCGGAGAGATGGAGATCAAGGCATTCAATGGGAATGCCATAATACTACGGCACATTATCCGCTTCTTGGACTAATAGGATATGCAAACGAGAAGAGAGCGTGTTGGTGTCTAGATACAGTTTTGAACACTATGAGACTCTTTGATTTGCAGAATTTCTAAAATAAACGAATAGAGTGGCATGCCAGCTTCGATTCAACATGATTAACATGGTGTTTGATTACACTTTAGGAAAATGTAGGATTCTTCAGAAGAGGTTGGAGTGGACGGAAACTTTGCAATGAAAACTAGTACAAATGAATATAAATAAAAATACATATGGAATGTAATCATATGAATCAAGCAACCACTATAGGAAAAAACTATGTATTGAAATCCTCCAAGAATTCCATTAGAAATCATAGTACAGTTGTCATTGTAAAGTGGGGAAAAGTTACCAAAAATTGAAATCAGTTGTGGTTAACATTTAACATGATAGGAGCATCACCTCGATATATAGCTTCTCCACGCACGAAAAGCATTTCAGGAATTTAGCAACTTGATCCAGGTCGCGGCCGGTAGATTCTAGTGCCAAGACCTTCACTGTGCGCAGAGACGAGGTCAAGCTTGTCGGAAATATTTTCTGGATGACAGACAAATATACATGTTAAAAATTAGGAAACATTAATTTGAAGAAGGATAAGAAGATTGGTGTACCTGAATGGTGGTGTATCCAATAACAAGTTCAGAGAATTTGTGAGACGAGTAGCCCAACACTGTCAATTTTGCCGCATAAATGACGCTGATTCTTGTTCGACCTTGTTGATCAACTACAACCAATCTCTCAAGTAAAGGCACATCCTCAATGACCATATCATGACACACCTTAACTGATCTCCTATTGGAGCACCAACAACACACATAAATTGTCCGGAGAGTCGTGGAGGCGATGGTGAGGCTACTCAACCCATTGACATCCTCAAGACAAAGGTACTCAAGCGCAGTACAGTCGCGGAGCAGGCGCTCCATGTCCTCCTTGAAGATGCATACACCGAAGAACATGAGCAGCTTCAGTCGAGTGAGAACAAGAGCGGGTGCATCGCTAATATGGGGGAAGATGCAGTTCATGGAACAGACACGGCGCGGCATGGGCGCGATGCAGAGCAGGGACCTTGGTAGCGAGCGCATGTTTCCGTAATTTAACTTGAGATCCTCGAGCTGGTCTAGGGCGGGGGATAGGAACCACTCATCAAGCTTGGCTTCAACCTTGTCACTGCAACGGAACTTGCCGATTTTAAGGCCTTTGATTGGGCCAAGGTGCGTGGGGAGGATGTGGGACAATATGCCAATGCGTCTGCGATAGTTACGGTTGAGCTTCTGGTTGTCGATGATGTTGAGGGGGGAGGTGCGCCATAGGGGGCGCTACCGCCGGGATAGGACTGTTGTCCGCGCACCATTTTTTATTGGGAGGAGGGAGATGATGACTATCAACATATTGCCGGGGAGGCTGTTGATGATGTCCAGGCCCACCGGAGACTCTCGCGGTTTTGGTTTGACCCGCCTCCAGTTGTTGGAAGCCCCATCCCCCACCTCTACAGGTGGCGACAAAGGCAACTCCGGAGTCTCCTCGTCGATGGTGCTTTCTGATAGGAGTGCAGGAGTGGGAGGACATGGATTATTTAGTTAGAACAAGGCAAGAGAATAGTGTATTGGTAATTAGAAGTTACTAGGTAGGAACAGACTTAACAGAGTCAGGAAATGAAATCACAATTGGTTGCTTAAATACTACACAATTACTTCGACATTGCTACGTAAATCAACATGCAGATACTTGAAAGAACACTTACTTCGAACAATGTCTGGACGGATGATGTCATCGGGGAAGATAGCATCTATGATATGACCAAGCTCCTTTAGGTGCAGTATAATTTCAGTGTCGGCTTTCAGTACATAAAACTTACAAATGTCTCCCCAAAAGCCCGTGTGCAAATAGGAGCCCTGTTTAAGAATTCGTCCGATTAACCAGTTAACTTGCCGATTAATCCCTACTCGTTGGCTCACCGAGTAGCCGATAAGCTGGTAAATCGTCTGATTAATTGATTAAATGGCCGATTATCTTGTCGATTAGCCTATCAATCCCCTACTCGTCAGCCAACCGAGCAGCTACCAGTTAATGATTTCCTCAACAATGAATAGGAGTGACCATCTCTATTAAGTTGTACAAAGACAACGATTGTAAATGCATGGTTAGTGGCCAATATGATATCCCTAGAGTCTTCGGTTATGTGAAGGCCAATATTTTTTACTACATATTTTGTTGCAAAGCAAGGGATGTACTACAGGAAATGATAAGATTGTTAAAGAACAGGGTTACATGATTTTGTGAGAGTAATTGAAAGAATAGTACAACAGTTGAAACCGAAGCCTCAAAGGACAAAAATCTATGACTAAACAAATAATGTAACCATAAATCCATGATGTCATGCAAATATGAGAGTAGTCGAAAGAACAATACAAAATTAATTTTTCCTAATATAAAAGGGAAAAATCCCCTTTGACGTTGATGCTGCATGTGGCACCTTTTATCCAAATGTAGCAATATTTAGTATATGTTCAGAAAAGTAGGCCATGCGAACCGTAGTAGGGTGAGACTAAACATACCATGCACTTCATGAAGTCATCTAGTATGCTGAGATGGAACTTCTCGGTTGTTTGCCCGGGCCGCATAGGCGTGATGTGTCCTTGCATTGTGCACTCCACGAATGAAAACCCTCGAACTAGCTAGAAGAAAAGTGAATTCACCACGATTTCGGTCGGGTGATTAACAGGGACAGACGGACTGGGATAAGAGATGAGCGAATATTTAAGTAAATTATTTACCCGATTCTCCATGAGAGAAGCCCCCAATACCGCAGATTCCCCAATCGGGTGGAGCTGGCCGGGTCGACGACGAGCAACATCGAGAAAGTCCGTGCAAATAGGCGGCGGCAAGCGGTGGTAGTGAAATGCGGTGGGGTTTGGTGGCGGCCGGTGGCGGCGATAGGTGTCGAGCTAAGTGGTGTTCGCGGCGATAGGCGGTGACAAGCAGCGTTGAGGAGGAGTGCGGGTGCGACTGGGGAAGGGGGTGAGGGTTTTGTGACTTGGGGGTGGTGAGGGTTTTCTAGGCCAGAATAAAAATGCGCTTCACAGGCGACGGTTTAGTAGACACAACTGTGTTTGGTAGATGTCACTCCGGTGTGAGCGATATGGACTACCATTAGATCTGTGTAAATCCTACGGTTGCACACGTGCGATCTGCGGGAATGCGTTCTGGCCAATCAGGACACGTGTGTCGTGGCACAATGTTAGTCATCGCACACGGTTTCAATCTGGGAAAAGAACCAAGTTTGTAGGTGGGGTCCACAATTCCTTTTTCGTGTGATACCTGAATTTGTTACCACGTTCAACAAGTTTCAAGGTAAGTCGAGCATTTTTTACCGTAATATGCATAGTGTTAATTTTTTTGCCAACACTCACACGTAGATGTGCGTGTTGTGGGCAAACGGTTGCTAGTAGTAAGTTGTGTGGGAAGTCTAAGAAAGCATAAATATTCCATCAACCAAACTGATTGCATCTCAAGATTGCAATTACATTGCACTACATATAGTTCATAACACAAAGTCTCACCAACATCTAGATCAACACATAATAAACATACTCAAGTATAGATATAAGACGCACAAACTAGATAGCTAGGGTAGTGATGGACATATATATGTAACTCAATCCGAATAGAACCCACAAACAACGTAAACTTTCTCCACGTACTCCGCCTACGCGGCATGCACCACCCTTCGAGAATACTTCTGCCTGACGGAGCCAACAACTCGTCCTCTTGCATGCGCCGGAACACTTGCAAACGCAGTGTTAAGCCTTTAGTTGTTGAACAGGCATCCAAAGCCCCTATTCCAGGTCCTCATACGACGCTCATGCTTTCCTGCATAGAGGTCCCTGAGCTTTTGTTTATTGTACCTCCTATGGTCATATTTATCACTGTTGACATCGTCAGATAGCACCTATACATATAATAAAAAATGTGATATTGACAAATGAAATGCATAAAATAAGACCACATGCAACGTAGTGCAACAAAATTATTAACTCATGAGTATAAATGCATGAACTGATAATTGTCAAAAAAAACTAGGAACTTTCAAGTAATTACTACTCCCTCTGTCAGAGTCTGGAATCTGTGTCCAAGAACTTCTCCGTGAACAAGATCCGAACTCTGGGAGGCTTGGCTTAGCTACCTACGACTCGACGACCAACGTAAGAGGGTCGATGACGAGCTTGCTACTGCTCCCTGGAGACGACAGAGACACACGAGCTACCCAGGTTTGGGCCACCGTCGAGGTGTAATACCCTACTCCTGCTTTGTGTTGGATTGCTCTGTGGGCGATAGCTGTGCTCGAGGTACACGAGGTCTTAGGGAGAGAAAATGGCTCGATGCCCTTACATGGAGGTGGTCCTTCCCCCTTTGCAGTGCCTTGGTCCTCTTCCCCGAAAACAGAGGTGGGAAAGGGTGGCCACAGGGTGGCAATTCAAAGGGGGACAGGAACTCAGTCCTATCCTGACAAAAGGCGGTCTTCGTCAACTAAAGTAGTCTTCATGACGCGCCTGTGGGCTTGGTGATGACCTCCGTCCTGCAGCGCCGATCCGTTCTGATCCTCTTGCACCAAAGAGGAAACACTTTGGGACTTGCTTTAAGGGAGGCGGGCTCCACTGCCTCCCTTATCACTAGAGTAGAAATTGTGATGCCTTCCCCCTCTGTCCTCGCCATGACATCAGGGGAATCTCCATCGAGGAGGGGGGCGCGCCCTGCGGCTGGCCCCGTACGAACTGCCTCACCAAGCTACCCTGTGAGGGGGCCTCACGAGGTGCTTGCTCCCGTCAAGTTGCCTCGGGAGGGGTTTGCCTCGTGCAAGGGGCCTTGCCCCTCGCGAGGCAAATCTCCTGGGAGAGGAAGGAAAGGGTTTGACCCTCTTGGGCCGGCCCAGCGTCGCCTCCTGATTCGGCCGGCAGACGGGATGGGGTACCCCTTGTCTCACTGGGCCAACAGTAGCCCCTGGGCCTGTGGTGCGGACGTTCTGCTGAGATGAAACGGCGCTGGCCGAAGCACCGTGGGTCCTGACGAACGGCCATGACGGGAGGCGATGTGGGTCAGCTGCGATGGGACGTGCGTCAGCCATGATGGGACATGACGCTCCCACTTCCCCACGACGCCCCGAGGACTGCACTCGTGCCTAGGAAACCGTCGTGCGCATCGAGCGAAGCCATCGTTACGTGCCTTCTCCCGCACGCTTCCCTTCTGCGCCACTCCTCCCTCCTTGCGCACACGCCGCCTCCTTCTCTCCTCCTTTCGCCATGGCGACGAAGAAGAGCACCACAGGCGCCGGAGCGCAGGCGGGGCCTTCAGCGCCGCTCTCCTCCCCTGGAAGCAGCGGAAGTCGACGTCCAAGGCACCCTGATAGGGCGGCGCTGGGCTGCCGATGACGAGCAAGTGTGTCGGCCTCCCACTTTCCTCCTGCCTGCCATACTTAGGGCCAGTGAACCTGATCGTTGATCTCTTATGGCGCCCGCGCGCAAGAGGCAGAGGGGTGCCTCGCCTGTGGTGCCCTCTCGTATGTTGTTTGTCGGGGAGGCCTCAGCCCCCGTGCCTAGCTCGGCAGGGCCTGGAGGGGCCACTCGCCAGCCCGATGCCACGGCGGAGCTCCAGGAGCGCGCGGTCGCCACTGCCGCGCGCGTTCCCCACGATGCCACCCGCGAGGCGGAGCTGGCCCGCAGGGAGGAGGCCGTTGCCGGGCGGGAGGCTGATACGTCTCCAACGTATCTATAATTTTTGATTGTTCCATGCTATTATATTATCTGTTTTGGATGTTTTATATGCATTAATATGCTATTTTATATTATTTTTGGGACTAACCTATTAATCTAGAGCCTAGTGCCAGTTTCTGTTTTTTCCTTGTTTTTGAGTATTGCAGATAAGGAATATTAAACGGAGTCCAAACGGAATAAAATCTTCGGAATGATTTTTCTTGGACCAGAAGCAACCCAACAGACTTGGAGATGAAGGCAGAAGGCCTGCCGTGTGGCGACAAGCCACAGGGGGGCGCCGTAGGGGGGGCACACCCCTGGCTTGTGGCCCCACGACAGCCCTCCTAACCCTATTCTTCGGCCTATAAATTCCCAAATATTCCCTGGATACCAAAAAGAGCCACGAAAATACTTTTCCGTCGCTGGAAGCCTCTGTTCCCGTGAGATCCAATCTTGGAGCCTTTTCCGGTAATCTGCCGGAGGGGGATTCGATCACGGAGGGCATCTACATCAACTCCATTGCCCCTCCGATGATGCGTGAGTAGTTCACCACAGACCTTCGGGTCCATAGCTAGTAGCTAGATGGCTTCTTCTCTCTCTTTGTTCTTCAATACCATGTTCTTCATGATCTTCATGGAGATCTATCCGATGTAATACTCTTTTGCGGTGTGTTTGTCGAGATCCGATGAATTGTGGGTTTATGTTCAGCTTATCTAATAATATTATTTGAATCTTCTCTGAATTCTTATATGCATGATTTCATATCTTTGCAAGTCTCTTCGAGTTATTGGTTTGGTTTGGCCAACTAGATTGGTAATTCTTGCAATGGGAGAAGTGCTTAGTTTTGGGTTCAATCTTGCGGTGTCCTCACCCAGTGACAAAGTAGGGGTAGCGAGGCACGTATTGTATTGTTGCCATCGAGGACAAAAAGATGGGGTTTTCATCATATTGCTTGAGTTTATCCCTCTACATCATGTCATCTTACCTAATGTGTTACTCTGTTCTTCATGAACTTAATACTCTAGGCAGAAGTCGGTCGATGTGTGGAGTAATAGTAGTAGATGCAGAATCGTTTCGGTCTACTTGACACGGACGTGATGCCTATATGCATAATCATTGCCTTGGATATCTTCATAATTATTCGCTTTTCTATCAATTGCTCGACAGTAATTTGTTCACCCACCGTATTATTTTCCTTCATGAGAGAAGCCTCTAGTGAAACCTATGGCCCCCGGGTCTATTTTCCATAATATATTTTCAGATCTATAAACCAAAAATACCAAAAATACTTTGCTGCAATCTTTTTTACTTTTAGTTTAGTTTTCGTTTTAGCAATCCTATCTATCTATCTCTATCAGATCTCATCCTTGCAAGTAACCGTGAAGGGATTGACAACCCCTTTATAGCGTTGGGTGCAAGTGTTTGATTATTTGTGTAGGTACATCTATTGGGGACTTGCTTGTATCTCCTACTGGATTGATACCTTGGTTCTCAACAACCGAGGGAAATACTTATCTACTTTGCTGCATCACCCTTTCCTCTTCAAGGGAAAACCAACGCATGCTCGAGAAGTAGCAGAGGCCGACGTGGCCATCCGTGAATGGGAGGTTGACCGGACCGCCTTCGACCAGGAGGCGAAGCGTGAATGCCTCGAGACCTTGGAGGGTCAGGTCCTTGCTGACACTGCCGCCTTCGAGGCGACGCGCAACAAGGTCCTCGCCCAGCTCGAGAGGAGGGAGGCCGTGGTAATGCCGACGCCGACGCGAGGGTCGCTCGGGAGCGGGAGGTCGCTCTGGAGGAGTACCGCGGCAAGCTGGCGCAGCAGGAAGCCCACTTCCAGCTTCGACGCGACGCGCTCCAAAAGGAGGTGGACGAGCTCAAGGCCCAGCTGCAGGATGTTGAGGCCGACCTCCAGGCTTCCCACGAGGGCAAGGGGGATGACGAGGCGGAGCTGGCATCGCTGTAGGCCCAGGTCAGCGAAGCCGCCGACGCCGTGCGGAGGGCCAAGGACGACGAGGCGCTTGCGCGGATGATGGAGGCGCAACGCGCCAAGCAGTTCTTGGACCTTGCCCTGCGCGCCAGTGGCGCACTCCGCCGCTTCGTCGTGGACATCCCGAAGCTGCCCCATGCGCACAGCGACGGGGGCTACCTCGACTTCTTCCTCAAGGTGGTGGAGTCGTTGTAGTCGGGCGTCTCTAAGGTGGACGAGGACATCGAGTCGGGCATCCGCGACCTCCTGGACTGCGCATTGACACGCGTCTTCTCCAACCTCTACCGCCTCGACTCTGCTTTCAACTTCTCCCGCGTGGTGGAGCCGGTGCCTACGGAGCTCCGGGCCCTCCTCAGGGACGAGGTGCGCAGGCATGTGGAGTCCTTGGTCGAGCGGTTCGCTCAGGTTGCGTCCTCCGAGGAGAGCGGTAGCCTTGGCGCGGACCTCCCCAGCAGCCATGGCGAAGACGGCGCCTCCTCCTCCTGAGTTTTTATATTTCTTTCCTGCTGCATCAAGAACCACCTGGCCCCGTGGGGGCATAAAGACATTTGTGGGTACTTTTGCTTTAAGTAGTAGTCGCCTATTATGTTTAATGTGTTTCCTTTTGCTCCTCCCGCAAGGCCCCCTTCTTTCCCTTGAATTACCCTTGTGCCCTGCGTCTCTGGGACCCAGCCCCCGAGGTGAACTGCACCATTGCTGTTGTGCCTGAAGCGCGCGCTCGGCAATGCCAGAGGGTGCAGGGCTCTTAGGGCCGGTAGGAGCCCCTAAGGGACGATGCTCAGGGACCCCCCCCTTCACGCACAGGCGGCTCGCGCCGGGAAAGTTAGGGCGCCTCGAGAGGGGAACAGGGGGGAAGAAAGCCCGAGGGATGTTCTTTAGACTTAGCTGCTTCGAGGCGTGCGGCTCAAGGTGAATTTTCCTCCGGAGGTGGCTCGTGAAGCTCGGTCCCTCATGAGGCCCCCATTGCCGCAAGGCTCCCTCGCGAGGCCCTCCTAGGGGGAGGGCTCCTGAGGCTTCCTGTGTCCTGTAGCATGAAAGAAAAGATAGCCGAGTGGCACCGCGGGCATGCCTAGGGGGTCGCCTGTGGCCGTCACGCGAGGAGACGAAGGCACCAAGGACCTACTGAGGTGACGTGCACGGGAGCAGGCCCGCGAGACAGAGCTCGGTTGCTTGGGTTTTTCAGTGTTGCAGGAACGGACCCGAGCACAGACACCGTGCCCAGGAGGCAAAGGCACCAAGGACCTAGTGAGGTGACGTGCACGGGAGCAGGCCCGCGAGACAGAGCTCGGTCGCTTGGGATTTACAGTGCTGCATGGACGGACCCAAGCACATGCACCGTGCCCAGCCCCCGCTCGCGTGATAGACACAGGGGAGACCATGAAGGCACGCCCCTCCTGAGGCGCGTTCAGCTGCGAGGACGCGGGAAATAATTGGAGGGAAAAAAGCTTTACTGATGAATGAAACGAGTTCATTACCCAACAGAAAGGTACATGCTGCCATTTTTTAAAATAGACCAGCTTGAGGTTGTGGCCGGTAGGCACCCCTCAAGAATGACAGAAAATGCTACCGTGACGGACACGAGACAACCAGAGGTTGGTCGCGCTGAAAAGCGCCATCGTTGTCAAAATCCACCAGCGCGGAGCATGGGGCTTACACGAGAGTGGGAAGGGACTCTCACGTGCCGAGGGTAGCGTGGGTAGAGAGAGCCCCGGAGCGTGTACAATTCCGTCTCGCTCGTATCCGTGAAAACGCACAGAACTTACGGTGATGGTGGGCATTCCATGTGTTTGGCACCGGTACACCCACCGCCGTCATTTGCGGTGCCATACGGGGCTGGAGATTGGTTGAGGACCACTTCCGCATGCCTTGTGGCGCGGGACTCCAGAATCATGTGCATTAGCCTCTCGAAGGTGGCCGCAGCCCCCTTCAAGCGGAAAGGCATGCACATGAGTGGAGATGGAGAGAGAGGCCTCGCGAGGCGAGCCTGGTTGATGGAGATGTAGTTGGCGCATTGAAAGCACATTTGCTCCCTTGGTGGTTTTGGTAATTAATAACAACATATATGTCATTGAACTAATGTTTCCACTAAGCATATTTCAGGAAAAGTTCAATGATAGGGATGGCAAAAGGATTGTGGAGTTACCCCAAGATGCAAGGAAATGGATTGGCAAAGCTTCAAGCAAGAGGACTCTACATTTTACTTTGTGAGAAATCACTTTGACTCCATAGGAAAGCCAATACTATTAAAAGGGGGTAAGGTACTGTTGGTGAACAAAATGCTCATACGTGCACAAGTGATAGTCACCAAAAACACCCACAAGCTCTTCCACAAAAGTCTGTCCAAAGTCAAATATCCAAAATCGGTGCAACCAACACTTTCCACTCGGTGCCACCGATTCCCAAACTCAGACAGACCCATGCCAAACCCTAGCCAGTCGGTGCAACCGATTCTGCATCGGTGCCACCGAGTTTAGGTTGCCAACTCTCTGTTTAGCTATTTTCAGTCTTCGGTACCACCGAGATTTGCCAGTCGGTCTCACCGAGTTTCTGGACCAACTCTCTGGATAGCCATTCACAGGAATCGGTACCACCGAGAATTGTGGATCGGCGCCACCGAGTTTCTGGAGCAACTCTCTGGTAAGCCATGGTCGAAAATCGGTACCACCGAGATGTGAGAATCAGCGTCACCGAGATTGCGCAATCTGACCGTTGGTCACCTAATCGGTACCACCGAGTTTTATATATCGGTCTCACCGAGATTCAAAAGTTGTCACCTTTTGGTCACTTCGGTACCACCGAGATTCACACATCGGTGTCACCGAGTTGGTCACTTTAGGTGTAACGGTTGGATTTTTGGAGATGCCTGTATATACCCCTTCACCACCACCCACTCGAAAGAGAAGCACTCAGAACTATTCCATACTTGCCCCATCCAATTTTCTGAGAGAGAGCCACCTACCCTTGTGTTGAGATCAAGCCATTCCACTCCATCCATATGAATCTTGATCTCTAGCCTCCCCAAGTTGCTTTCCACCAAATCAATCTCTTCCACCATAGCCAAATCAGTGAGAGAGTGATTGTGTGTTGAGGAGTCTATCATCTTGAAGCACAAGAGCAAGGAGTTCATCGACATTGCCGAGCCTATTACCTTTTGGAGGGTGGTGCCTCCTAGATTGGTTAGGTGTTGCTTGGGAGCCTCCTACTTCGTGTTGTGGAGTTGAACCAAGAAGTTTGTAAGGGAAAGGAGATCGCCTACTTCGTGAAGATCTACCCATAGTGAGGCTAGTCCTTCGTGGACGGGAGCCGTTATGGAATAGTCAAGGTTGCTACTTCGTGGACCCTTATGGGTGGAGCCCTCCGTGGACTCTCACTACCGTTACCCTCCGTGGGTTGAAGACTCCATAAACGTGGACGTACGATAGCACCACCTATCGGAACCACGGGAAAAATCATCGTGTCTACAAATTGCGTTTGATCTTCCTACCCTTCCTTTACTACTCATGCATGTCTTTACTTTCCGCTGCTATACTCGTAGATATGCATGTGTAGGGTGTGCTTGACTTGCTATGAATGCTAAAATCTGCCAACACTTAAAATTGGGAAAAAGTAGATTTTTATTTGGTCAAGTAGTCTAATCATCCCCCCTCTAGACATACTTTCGGTCCTACAAGTGGTATCAGAGCTTTGGTCTCCATTGCATTGGTCTCACAACCTAGGAGAGTATGGCGTCTAGTGAGGGAAATTATCACCGTAGAGGTCGGTACTTTGATGGCACAAATTTTGCTAGTTGGAAGCACAAAATGAAAATGCATATTCTTGGTCATAACCCCGCCGTATGGGCTGTTGTTCATGTTGGCTCGCAAGGTGAATTCTTTGGTGATGGAAAGGAACCGGATCGTGAAGCGACCGCGGATGAATTGAAGATGTTGCAATACAACGCTCAAGCATGCGACATTCTCTTCAACTGCCTATGCCCCGAAGAATTCAACAAAATCAGCCGTCTTGAGAATGCAAAAGAGATTTGGGATACTTTGGTTGATATGCATGAAGGAACCGAGTCCGTGAGAGAATCCAAGTTGGATGTTCTTCAAAGTCAGCTTGACAAGTTCAAGATGAAGGATGGTGAAGGAGTCACGGAGATGTACTCTAGGCTAGCTCTCATTACCAATGAGATTGCCGGCTTAGGAAGCGAAGAAATGACCGACAAATTCATCATCAAGAAGATTCTTCGAGCTTTGGATGAGAGATACGGCACCGTGTGCACTTTGATCCAAATGATGCCCAACTACAAAGATCTCAAGCCTACGGAAGTCATTGGAAGGATTGTTGCTCATGAGATGACACTCAAAGACAAAGAAGAGCTTCACAACAAGTCTAGTGGTGCTTACAAAGCCACAAGTGATGCTCCCGCAACTTCAAGCGACAACCTTGTCACCAATGAAGAGATAAGCCTCATGGTCAAGAAATTCAACAAGTTCTACAAGAATAGAGGCAAAGAACGAAGCTCCAACTCAAGATATGAAGAGAAGCGTTCGTCAAGTCATGACCGCAACTGCTACAATTGTGGGAAGCCCGGACACTACTCCAATGAGTGCACGGCTCCCTACAAACGAAGAGAAGAGTCACCTAGAAGACGTAGCTCAAGGAATGAATCACCTCAAACAGAGAGAAGGAGTAGAGATGATCGTTATGAACGAAGACCCGCAAGGAGAAGTAGGGATTCGGAGAAGAAGGACAAGTACACCAAGAGCTATACAAGAAGAAGACATCAAGCTCATGTTGGTGAATGGGTTTCTGGCTCTGACTCCGACAACAACTCCGAGAGAAGCTATCACTCCAACTCCGACTATAGTCAAGATGAAGGTGTTGCCGGACTTGCACTAGTGACAACCAACTCCTATGATCTATTTGATTCACCAAATGAAGGGAGTGGAAGTTGCTTCATGGCTAAAGGCCCCAAGGTATCACACCCCGAGTATCTTGATTTCGATAGTGATGAAGATGACTTACTTTGTGATGACGACTTGCACTTTGATAATACTAGTAATGTTAGTCAAAATGAACTTGATAATTCTCATGCTAGGCAAGATAAGTCATTTGATGATGATAAGATGAAAATAGAACAACTAACTAAAGAATTAAACACTGTTAAGTTAGCCCATGAATCTACTCTCGAAGATCATAGAGAGCTTGTAAGGACTCATGAGAAGCTACGCTTCGAGAAGCTCACCTTGGAGCAAGAGCATGAGTTTCTTAAAGCTATCAATGACGATCTCCGAAAGAAGACTTCATCTTATCTAGCCAAACGATTACTCTTGTCTACATTCATGCCTCAAGTTAAGTCTAAGCAAACTAGTAACAAAGGCAAGAAAGGTTCTTCATCTAGTAGCAACAATAAAAATGCCAAACCTAATGATGTTGCTTTTAGTAGTTCTATTGATTCCACTAATGATGATTTTCTTAGCCAAGTTACACTTGAGAAAGAAAATGCTTTATTGAAAGGAATTATAGAGAAAGGTATCTACAAGAGTCTTGCCGGGTGTAAGCAATTTGAGGAAATTGTACGCAAGCACGGAGGATACCGGAAGAACCATGGCATTGGCTACTTCAACACTAGTGGAGTGGAATGGGAAGAAGGTCAATACCCCAAGCCCAAGTTTGTTCCTCAAAAGGAGAAGTATGAAAATACTCCTCCCAAGGGAATAAACACCCAAGATGACCTTCCACCACAAGACCACAAGCTCAAGGGCAAGAACAAGCTTCAAGAGGACATTGACTCATATGAAGATGAATCCCAAGCTTTGGTGGAGTGGGTTCCCAAGGCTACTTCAAGCTCAACTTCTACAAGGGCTACTTCAACACCAAGGATCCCCATCAAGTTGATGTGGGTCCCCAAGAAGAAGAACTAGAAAGTTCTTGAGGGGTGACTCCGCCAATGAAATTCACTCACATTCATTATTGGCAAGAACTATTTGCAATCAACATCAACTCTATGCAATAGTTCAGGGAGTCACACATTCCCTCAAAGGTAAGCAAGGGACAAGGTAATCAACAAATAAATGGACATCATCACACTTGCTTTGCACTCCATGTCCATAGATATCCTTGTATTTGTCTCTTGTGTGTTGGGACTAACCCATGTAGGTGAGAAGAGTAAGGAAACAACAAGGATGCTCCCAACTCATGGTGATCTTCATCAACCTTGAGCATCCACCACTACTTCACCTACATGAAGTCTTCATCGACAAAACCCAAGGTTAGTTTATCCCTCCTATGGGGGGATGTCACATCAAGGGGGAGCTTTACTCTAAGACTTGAGTCAAAGCATCTCATAGTATGTGACAACATTAAATGCTTTATGTAAAAGTGGTAACCCCACTTGTGCTTAAACGATGAGTATGACCTATGATCAAGTATTCTTACTTGGCTCCTAAGTCAATATACTCATATATAGATGACTCCGTCATCGCCAAAATGCTTGATAGATGCTAGTATGTTTATGCATGTTTGCCATGATTTCCTTTGACATCCTATTGTGTGAGCATGTTGGTCTGCATTTAGTTATCCATTCGAGGACATCCAATTGTTGCTATTTGGCTTTTGTTTTCTCTTTTGCCAATTGGATGGACAAGAATGCCTAGGACCACTCTCTAGCTATCTATGCTTTCTCACCTAATATTCTTTTCTTGCTGCATCACAAAACTTGATCAAGCACTTCTCGATCCCTCTGTGTGAGATGCACTCGGAGTTCCGTGTCGAAAAGGGCTGCACTCCAAAACCTCCCAAGTGCAACTCGGTGTGACCAATAAACATTTCTCGGTTTCACCGACTGCCAAGGGTTGATCTGTTTTTCCATCTCGGTAACACCGATTCCTTATTCTCGGTTACACCGAGTTTCCCTGTCAGCTGACAGTTGAGAAACTCGGTGACACCAAAAATTTCGAACCGGTGTCACCGACAGCAAGGGGTATATATGATGTGAACCCGACGCTTTGAAATTCACTCCTCAAACCGTCATGCTCCCAAACCCTAAGCTGCCAAAAAGGACCCCCCGGTCGTCGCCCTTGTCTCCCCGTGCTCCTCCGCCGCTGGGATTCTCGCCGTCGACGGGCATCTTCGCCGCCGTCTTCGCCGTAGCGGACCGTCACCAAGCTAGGGTACGGATCCGATCCTCTCTTGCGCTCCATCATCTGATTCTTGCGCATTGAGATGTTCTTATCTATAAGCCACTGTGTGCGATTCTCCCTATCCACCAGAGTTCTCATAGATTAGCGAACAATGAAGATTTTAGGGTTAGCTGTCCGCAGATTGCATCTCGGTACCACCGAGTTGAAAAAATCGGTTCCACCGATCGTGTTTTAGGGTTACTGAGAACCATATCGGTGAGACCGAAGCAAACTTTTCGGTTCCATCGAAAAGGCTGTCAAGTCTCTGTTGATGCATATGGTCTGTCTCGGTGACTCCAAAAAATACCACTCGGTGACACCGAAATACCTTCCACAGAAAGCTAAAACTAATGTCTTCCTTGTTCAAATTTTTGAAAATCTCTATGCTTTGTGATGCTCAACCCCTCTGCTCCTCTATATTCTTTTCACAGGGTCAGAGATGTCTGCTTCAGATGACAGTGAGAACAATTTCAGAGAGGAGAATATTGTCATGAGTTTAGGCACTAGTCCTGAGGAGAGTTTTGATGATGTGCCTAGTTCTCCAGATCTGCCCAAGGCTGCTACAAGGACTAGGAGGAAGCTCAATTCTGATGAGGAGGATGAGGACTTCATCCCTGATGAGCTGCCTAAGAAAGATGATGCTGCCGCTTCTTCCAAGAAGAAGAAAGCTATCAGGAAGGAGTATGCTAGCTCTGAGATATTGAGAGCACCTGAGAGCTCCAGAGCAACCATGACTATTGAGCCTCCCAGGAAGTCTTTGCCCAAGAAGGCTGGTGAGAAGAAGAGATCCAGCAAGAGGATTGTATATGTTGTTGGCAGGCCTACCTCTATGTTTGAGGATCCAGAGGAGGCAGCTGCTGAAGAAGAGGAGGTAGAGCCAGCTGCAAAGGCCCCTCCCAAGAAGAAAAAAAAGCTTATGGCAGATGCTATGCCCAAGACTAACACTTCCAAGAGCACCAAATCTGCTCCTAAGAAGGCTGCTGCTGCTGACAAACCCAAGAGGTTCTCCAGAGAGATACCAGCTTCTTCCAAGAACAAGACCTCCACTTTCAGGGAAGCTGAGGATGATGATGATATCACTGCTTTGATGAAGCTCAGACCACACCTTCCAGAGCACAATGCCAGCCACCTGCTTGCTGGAGATATGAAGAAGATGAAGGATTCAGGTTTGAGGGCATTGAGAGCAATTGATCCATATGCCCAGAGGAGAAAAACAGCTGTGGACTACAGGTTCTAGACCAAGGAGCAACAAGATTTCTATGAGACAATCTTGCTTGACAAGAGCCCAGCTGTGAGTGACATGAGATACGTTGACTGGAAGTATATCAAGGCAAATGAAGATTACTTTCCAAATGTTCAAGACAACTTTCATTGCATTGGCCTAGATGAATTTGCTGGCAAAGAATTCACTGCATGGAACGACGAGATGATCATGCAATTCTACTCCACTACTCACTTCTATGGAGATGGTAGGATTGTATGGATGACTGAAGGAGCAAGATATGAGTCTTCTGTTGAGGAATGGGCTACCATCTTAGGAGTCCCGGATGTGGAATATGGTGACTTGGATGTCTATTCTGAATCCAAGGAGAGCCATGATTCTATGAAGAACATGTACAATGAGATCCCTGCAGCTAACTTGAAATCTCACAAGTTAGGATCCATTTACTTCCTCCAGGCTGGCCTCCGCACCATGAACACCATCTTGAGGCACACATTGATGCCTAAGTCTGGAGATGAGAAGATGATTCGAGGCTATTCCATCAACATGCTGATCCATCTTGATAGACACACCCGGATAAGGGTGATGGACTTGATAGTAGAGACTGTGAAGAGGGTTGCTGCTAACTAGAAGCGCTCATGCTGCTATGCACCCTACATTCAGATGCTCATCAACTCCAAGCTGGAGAAGCACATCTTTGCTCTTGACAGGCCCCATTTGCCCCTACAGCCAGATCTTGAGGACAACGTTGTGGTGATGGACCCAGATCATCCCACATCAGCTGCAGCACAGGCAGAGACAGAGGCAGCTAGAGCCACTAGTGCTCGAGTCCCTAGATCCAGGAATGAGCAAATGGATCTTTTGATTTCTACCGTTCAGGGCATGCAGAAGGACATCAAGGACATATTGGGGAATCAGAATAGTCTTGTGAGGATCTTTGAGAATAGGATCAAGACCCTAAATGACAAAGTGGATGGGTTGACAAAGACAGTTAATGAGCTGGAGAAGGAAGTTGACAGCGTGCCCAGTCCCGACACTTCAGATGATGAGGATGACTCTCCTCTCAAGCCAGGCACTCACTTCACTACCCAGGCCAGATCAGCCACAGTGCCAGCTCCAGAATTGAGGCCTTCTTCATTAGCACCTGCTACAGCCTCCTCAGTTCCATCAGCTCCAGTACCTCCCGTTGCTACTCCAACTACATCCATGACATCAGCTGAGGTCTTCGCCGACGCAGTTCTCTCGACTCCTTCACCAGCTACCGGAGGAGATCAGCCCCAGAAGAGCGCTTACATATATACCTTTGAACTTTTTGGTAACTTGTTGCCAAAGGGGGAGAAGTGTATATAGATATTTAGGCTTCGAGTGAGAGAGCGTTTGGTTTTTATCACTTTACAAAAACATTTGATGTTCTGATTGCTTGTGTTAAACTTTTGTGGTGTTTGATCATACGCTTAATGTGTGTTGCTACTATTTCCTATCATTATGATGCTTATGAGATGATCATTCACCTTTGCTTAATTGTGTTGTGCTATGATGTTCATTCTTATTATTCTCGCACACCACCAAGTTGTATGTGACATGAAAGAATGCCCCATGTACCTAATCGATTGTGCATTTGCATTCAAACGCAAATCTAAAATAATGCACAAATTTAGGGGGAGCTCTTGCTTATCACATACTTCTCAAAGCGACGATTATATTCATTGATTATATCATATGTCGAAGCTTTGATCTATATGTTGTCATCAATTACAAAAAGGGGGAGATTGAAAGCACATTTGCTCCCTTGGTGGTTTTGGTAATTAATAACAACATATATGTCATTGAACTAATGTTTCCACTAAGCATATTTCAAGAAAAGTTCACTGATAGGGATGGCAAAAGGATTGTGGAGTTACCCCAAGATGCAAGGAAATGGATTGGCAAAGCTTCAAGCAAGAGGACTCTACATTTTACTTTGTGAGAAATCACTTTGAGTCCATATGAAAGCCAATACTATTAAAAGGGGGTAAGGTACTGTTAGTGAACAAAATGCTCATACGTGCACAAGTGATAGTCACCAAAAACACCCACAAGCTCTTCCACAAAAGTCTGTCCAAAGTCAAATATCCAAAATCGGTGCAACCAACACTTTCCACTCGGTGCCACTGATTCCCAAACTCAGACAGACCCATGCCAAACCCTAGCTAGTCGGTGCAACCGATTCTGCATCGGTGCCACCGAGTTTAGGTTGCCAACTCTCTGTTTAGCTATTTTCAGTCTTCGATACCACCGAGATTTGCCAGTCGGTCTCACCGAGTTTCTGGACCAACTCTCTGGATAGCCATTCACAGGAATCGGTACCACCGAGAATTGTGGATTGGCGCCACCGAGTTTCTGGACCAACTCGCTGGTGAGCCATGGTCGAAAATCGGTACCACCGAGATGTGAGAATCGGCGTCACCGAGATTGCGCAATCTGACCGTTGGTCACCTAATCGGTACCACCGAGTTTTATATATCGGTCTCACCGAGATTCAAAAGTTGTCACCTTTTGGTCACTTCGGTACCACCGAGATTCACACATCGGTGTCATCGAGTTGGTCACTTTAGGTGTAACGGTTGGATTTTTGGAGATGCCTGTATATACCCCTTCACCACCACCCACTCGAAAGAGAAGCACTCAGAACTATTCCATACTTGCCCCATCCAATTTTCTGAGAGAGAGCCACCTACCCTTGTGTTGAGATCAAGCCATTCCACTCCATCCATATGAATCTTGATCTCTAGCCTCCCCAAGTTGCTTTCCACCAAATCAATCTCTTCCACCATAGACAAATCAGTGAGAGAGTGATTGTGTGTTGAGGAGTCTATCATCTTGAAGCACAAGAGCAAGGAGTTCATCGACATTGCCGAGCCTATTACCTTTTGGAGGGTGGTGCCTCCTAAATTGGTTAGGTGTCGCTTGGGAGCCTCCTACTTCGTGTTGTGGAGTTGAACCAAGAAGTTTGTAAGGGCAAGGAGATCGCCTACTTCGTGAAGATCTACCCATAGTGAGGCTAGTCCTTCGTGGACGGAAGCCGTTATGGAATAGTCAAGGTTGCTACTTCGTGGACCCTTATGGGTGGAGCCCTGTGTGGACTCTCGCGACCGTTACCCTCCATGGGTTGAAGACTCCATAAACGTGGACGTACGATAGCTGTTGGGGAACGAAGCATGGGAAACAAAAAATTTCCTACGCGCACACAAGATCTATCCATGGTGATGAGCATCTACGAGAGGGAGAGTGAATCTACATACCCTTGTAGATCGCTAAGCGGAAGCGTTAAGAAACGCGGTTGATGTAGTCGAACGTCTCCGCGATCCAAATCGCAAGTCGTCCCTCTATCCGATCACGAACTAGTGCCGAACGGACGACACCTCCGCGTTCAACACACGTACGGCTTGATGACGCCTTCACCTCCTCGATCCAGCGAGCGATGGTGAAGTAGTAGATGAGTTCCAGCAGCACGATGGCGTGGTGATGGTGGTGAGGAACAATCTCTGCAGGGCTTCGCCAAGCACTACGGAGATTATGACGGGAGAACTAGAGGGTTAGGGTTGCCGACACACGGCTTGGGAAATCTTGATGTGTCCCGTGTGCTAGCCCTGCCCCTCTATTTATATGTTGAGCCTTGGGGTCTAAACTTGGAGTAAAAGCCTCCTCCAGGTCGGTTTTGCCCGCACAAGGTCGGTTTGGCCCGCAGGGAAAGAGTCCAACTCGGATCCCTGCAGTACCGCGCACAAGCGGTAGTACCGCTCACGAGCGGTAGTACCGCTTGAGCGGTAGTACCGCTTCACACAAGCGGTAGTACCGCTTATGCGGTAGTACCGCTTCACACAAGCGGTAGTACCGCTTACGCGGTAGTACTGCCTTACCAGCGGCAGTACCGCTTAAGGCAGCAGCAAAACTTCCTTTTGCACTTTCCAATACCTCGTGGGCTTTACCCCTTTGGCTCATATAAAGTGTTGCTGCACCCGAACACTTCGGTAAACATCCGGAACCTCTTCCGGTGAATTCTGGAACCCTTCCGGAGATCAAAACACTATTATCACATATATCAATCTTTACCTCCGGACTCTTTCGGAGATCCTCGTCATGTCCGGGATCTTATCTGGGACTCCGAACAACCTTTGGTCACCAACAAAATAACTCAACTATACTAATCGTCACCAAACGTTAAGTGTGTAGACCCTGCGGGTTCGAGAACTAAGTAGACATGACCGAGACACCTCTACGATCAATAACCAATAGCGGGACCTGGATGCCCATATTGGCTCCTACATATTCTACGAAGATCTTTATCGGTCGAACCTCTATGTCAAGGATTCAGTTAATCCCGTATACTGTTCCCTTTGTTCTTCGGTATGTTACTTGCCCGAGATTCGATCGTCGGTATCTCTATACCTAGTTCAATCTCATTACCGGCAAGTCTCTTTACTCGTTCTGTAATACAAGATCTCGTGGCTAACACTTTAGTCACATTGCTTGCAAGGCTCATTGTGATGTTGTATTACCGAGTGGGCCCTGAGATACCTCTCCGTCACACGGAGTAACAAATCCCAGTCTTGATCCATGCCAACCCAACAGACACCCTCGGAGATACCTGTAGAGCATCTTTATAGTCACCCAGTTACGTTGCGACGTTTGATACACACAAGGTACTCCTCCGATGTCAGGGAGTTGCATGATCTCATGGTCATAGGAACAGATACTTGACATGCAGAAAACAATAGCAATAAACTGACACGATCATATGCTACGTTTATAGTTTGGGTCTTGTCCATCACATCATTCTCCTAATGATGTGATCCCGTTATCAAATGACATCTCATGTCTATGGCTAGGAAACCTTCACCATCTTTTGATCAACGAGCTAGTTAACTAGAGGCTTACTAGGGACACAGTGTTGTCTATGTACCCACACATGTATTTGAGTTTCCAATCAATACAATTATAGCATGGATAATAAACGATTATCATGAACAAGGAAATATAATAATAACCAATTTATTATTGCCTCTAGGGCATATTTCCAACAGTCTCCCACTTGCACTAGAGTCAATAATCTAGTTCACATCACTATGTGATTTACATTGTAATGAATCGAACACCCATGCAGTTCTGGTGTTGTTCATGTTTAGCCCTTGGAAGAGGTTTAGATCATCGGATCTGCAACATTCAAATCCGTGTGTACTTTGCAAATATTTATGTCGTCCTCCTTGATGTAATCGCGGATGGAATTGAAACGTCGCTTTATGTGTCTGGTCCTCTTGTGAAATCTTGGTTCATTGGCTAGAGCAATGGCACCAGTATTATCACAAAACAGAGTCATTGGGTTAAGCGCACTAGGCACTACCCCAAGATTTGTCATGAACTCCTTCATCGAGACACCTTCCTTCGCCGCCTCCGAGGCAGCGATGTACTCCGCTTCGCATGTAGAATCAGCTACCACGCTTTGCTTGGAACTGCACCAGCTAACCGCACCCCCATTAAGAATAAATACGTATCCGGTTTGTGACTTAGAGTCATCCGGATCAGTGTCAAAGCTTGCATCGACGTAACCCTTTACGACGAGCTCTTGATCACCTCCATAAACGAGAAACATGTCCTTAGTCCTTTTCAGGTATTTCAGGATATTCTTGACCACCGTCCAGTGTTCCATTCCTGGATCACTTTGAAACCTTCCGGCCATACTTATGGCAAGGCTGACATCGGGTCTTGTGCACAGCATTGCATACATGATAGAGCCTATGGCTGAGGCATAGGGGACGACACTCATCTTTTCTCTATCTTCTGTAGTCACTGGGCATTGAGTCTTACTCAACTTTACCCCTTGCAAAACAGGCAAGAACCCCTTCTTAGACTGATCCATTTTGAACTTCTTCAAAATCTTATCAAGGTATGTGCTTTGTGAAAGTCCTATTAAACGTCTTGATCTATCTCTATAGATCTTGATGCCTAATATGAAAGCAGCTTCTCCTAGGTCCTTCATTGAAAAACTCTTGTTCAAATATTCCTTCACGCTTTCCAACATTTCTATATTGTTTCCAATCAGCAATATGTCATCCACATATAATATTAGAAACGCTATAGAGCTCCCACTCACTTTCTTGTAAATACAAGCTTCTCCGTAAACTTGTATAAACTCGAACGCTTTGATCACCTCATCAAAGCGAAGATTCCAACTCCGAGATACTTGCACCAGTCCATAAATGGATCACTGGAGTTTGCAAACTTTGTCAGCATTCTCTGGATCGACAAAACCTTCTGGTTGCATCATATACAACTCTTCCTTAAGGAAACCGTTAAGGAACGCTGTTTTGACATCCATCTGCCAAATTTCATAATCGAAAAAGGCAGCTATTGCTAACATGATTCTGACGGACTTAAGCATCGCTACGGGTGAGAAGGTCTCATCGTAGTCAACTCCTTGAACTTGTGAAAAACCTTTTGCCACAAGTCGAGCTTTATAGACGGTGACATTACCGTCCGCGTCCGTCTTCCTCTTAAAGATCCATTTGTTCTGAATGGCCTTACGCCCTTCAGGTAATACTTCCAAAGTCCATACTTTGTTTTCATACATGGATCCCATCTCGGATTTCATGGCCTCTAACCATTTCTCGGAATCCGGGCCTATCATCGCTTCTCCATAGGTCGTAGGTTCATCGTTGTCCAACAACATGACCTCTAAGACAGGGTTGTCGTACCACTCAGGAGCAGGACGCGTCCTTGTCGACCTACGAGGTTCGATAGCAACTTGATCCAAAGCTTCATGATCATCATCATTAACTTCCTCTTCAGCTGATGTAGGCGCTACAGAAACATCTTTCTGCGCTGCGCTACTCTCAGGTTGAAGTAAAGGTTCAACAACCTCATCAAGTTCTATCTTCCTCCCACTCAATTCTTTCGAGAGAAACTCTTTCTCAAGAAATGTTCCGTTTTTAGCGACAAACACTTTGCCTTCGGATCTGAGGTAGAAGGTATACCCAACTGTCTCTTTTGGGTATCCTATGAAGACGCATTTCTCCGCTTTGGGTTCCAGCTTTTCAGGCTGAAGCTTTTTGACATAAGCATCACATCCCCAAACTTTAAGAAACGACAACTTTGGCTTCTTGCCAAACCAAAGTTCATATGGCGTCGTCTCAACGGATTTCGATGGTGCCCTATTTAAAGTGAATGAGCTGTCTCTAATGCATAACCCCAAAATGATAGTGGCAAATCGGCAAGAGACATCATAGATCGCACCATATCTAATAAGGTTCGATTACGACGTTCGGACACACCATTACGCTGTGGTGTTCCAGGCGGTGTCAGTTGTGAAACAATTCCACATTGTCTTAAGTGACTGCCAAACTCATAACTCAGATATTCTCCTCCTCGATCAGATCGTAGGAATTTAATCTTCTTGTTACGATGATTCTCAACTTCACTCTGAAACTGTTTGAACTTTTCAAATGTTTCAGACTTGTGTTTCATTAAGTAAATATACCCATATCTACTTAAGTCATCAGTGAAGGTGAGAAAGTAACGATAACCACCGCGTGCCTCAATGCTCATCGGACCGCACACATCAGTATGTATGATTTCCAATAAGTCACTTGCCCGTTCCATTGTTCCAGAGAACGGCGTTTTGGTCATCTTGCCCATGAGGCATGGCTCACATGAGTCAAGTGATTCAAAATCAAGTGACTCCAAAAGTCCATCAGTATGGAGCTTCCTCATGCGTTTTACGCCAATATGACCTAAACGGCAGTGCCACAAGAAAGTGGTATTATCATTATCAATTCTACATCTTTTGGCATCAATGTTATGAACATGTGTATCATTACTATCGAGATTCAATAAGAATAAACCCCTCATATTGGGTGCATGACCATAAAAGATATTACTCATATAAATAGAACAACCATTATTCTCTGATTTAAATGAGTAACCGTCTCGCAATAAACAAGATCCAGATATAATGTTCATGCTTAACGCAGGCACTAAATAACAATTATTCAGGTTCATCACTAATCCCGATGGTAATCGAAGAGCGAGCGTGCCGACGGCGATCACATCAACCTTGGAACCATTTCCCACGCGCATCGTCACTTCGTCCTTTGCCAGCCTCCGTCTATTCCGCAGTTCTTGTTTTGAGTTGCAAATATGAGCAACCGCACCGGTATCAAATACCCAGGCACTACAACGAGAGTTGGTAAGGTACACATCAATAACATGTATATCATATATACCTTGTTTTTTGTTGGCCGCCTTCTTGTTAGCCAAATACTTGGGGCAGTTCCGCTTCCAGTGTCCAGTTCCCTTGCAATGAAAGCAGACAGTTTCTGGTTTGGGTCTAGCCTTGGGTTTCTTCACGAGAGGAGCAACTGCTATGCCACTCTTCTTGGAGTTACCCTGCTTACCCTTGCCATTTTTCTTGAAACTAGTGGTTTTACTGACCATCAACACTTGTAGCTCCTTCTGAATTTCAGACTCAGCGGCTTTCAGCATCGCAAACAGCTCGGCGACTGACTTGTTCATCCCGTGCATGTTATAGTTCAACACGAAGCTCTTGTAGCTAGGTGGCAATGATTGAAGAACTCTGTCAGTGATAGCCTCTGGCGGAAGGGGCATCCCCAATTCAGCCAGACGGGTGGAGTACCCAGACATTCTGAGTACGTGATCACTGATAGACCCGTTCTCCGCCATCTTGCAAGCATAGAACTTATCGGAGATCTCATATCTCTCGATCCGGGCATTCTTCTGAAAGATAAACTTCAACTCCTGGAACATCTCATATGCTCCATGACGTTCAAAACGTCTTTGAAGTCCTGGTTCTAAGCCATACAATATTGCACATTGAACTATTGAGTAATCTTCAGAACGAGCCTGCCAGGCGTTCACAACGTCTAGAGACTCAACTGGAGCGGGTGGATCACCAAGCGGTGCATCAAGGACATAAGCCTTCTGGGAAGCCGTAAGGATAATCCTTAGATTACGGGCCCAGTCCACAAAGTTACTTCCATCATCTTTCAATTTAGCTTTCTCTAGGAACGCATTAAAATTCAGGGGTGCTACTGCGCGAGCCATGATCTACAACATAAATATAGCAAAGACAACTTAGACTATTGTTCAAGATAATGAGTTTAGTTAATCATATTACTTAAAAAACTCCCACTCAAATTGACATCCCTCCGGTCATTTGAGTGTAACATGATCCAAATCCACCAACTCAAGTCCGATCATCACGTGAGTTGAGGTGGTTTCAATGGTGAACATCTTCATGTTGATCATATCTACTATATGACTCATGTTCGACCTTTCGGTCTCTTGTGTTCCGAGGCCATGTCTGTACATGCTAGGCTCGTCAAGTTTAACCCGAGTGTTCCGTACGTGCAACATGGCTTACACCCGTTGTATGTGAACGTAGAGTCTATCACACCCGATCATCACGGCGTGTCTCGAAACGACGAACTTTCGCAACGGTGCACACTCGGGGAGAACACAATTTATCTTGAAATTTAAGTGAGGGATCATCTTATAATGCTACCGTCGTCCTAAGCAAAATAAGATGCATAAAAGGATTAACATCACATGCAATTCATAAGTGACATGATATGGCCATGAACTTGTGCTTTTGATCTCCATCTCCAAAGCACCGGCATGATCTCCATCGTCACCGGCATGACACCATGATCTCCATCATCTTGATCTCCATCAACGTGTCGCCATGAGGTTGTCGCGCCGACTGTTGCTTCCACGACTATTGCTAACTCATAGCGATAAAGTAAAGCAAAACGGCGAAAATAATTAAAGACAACTCTATGGCTCCTGCCAGTTGACGTACTCATCGACATGCAAGTCGTGATATTCTATACAACACATGATCATATCATACATCACATATATCTCATCATGTAATTGGCCATATCACATCACAACATACCCTGCAAAAACAAGTTAGACGTCCTCTAATTGTTGTTGCAAATTTTACGTGGCTGCTACGGGTTTACAAGAACCGTTCTTACCTACGCAAAACCACAACGTGGTGTAGTGATTGCTTTTTGATCTTCTAAAAGAACCCTCTTCATTGAAATCGATTCAACTAAAGTGAGAGAGACAGACACCCGCTAGCCATCTTTAGGCAACGAAGTTACATGTCAGTTGAAGGAACCGGTCTCTCGTAAGCGTACGAGTAATGTTGGTCCGGGCCGCTTCATCTCACAATACCGCCGAATCAAGTATCAACTAGTAACGGCAAGCAATATGTATACACCCACGCCCACAACTCGTTTGTGTTCTACTCGAGATCTCATCTATGCATAGACCTAGCTCAGATGCCACTGTTGGGGAACGAAGCATGGGAAACAAAAATTTTCCTACGCGCACACAAGATCTATCCATGGTGATGAGCATCTACGAGAGGGAGAGTGAATCTACATACCCTTGTAGATCGCTAAGCGGAAGCGTTAAGAAACGCGGTTGATGTAGTCGAACGTCTCCGCGATCCAAATCGCAAGTCGTCCCTCTATCCGATCACGAACTAGTGCCGAACGGACGGCACCTCCGCGTTCAACACACGTACGGCTTGATGACGCCTTCACCTCCTCGATCCAGCGAGCGATGGTGAAGTAGTAGATGAGTTCCAGCAGCACGACGGCGTGGTGATGGTGGTGAGGAACAATCTCTGCAGGGCTTCGCCAAGCACTACGGAGATTATGACGGGAGAACTAGAGGGTTAGGGTTGCCGACACACGGCTTGGGAAATCTTGATGTGTCCCGTGTGCTAGCCCTGCCCCTCTATTTATATGTTGAGCCTTGGGGTCTAAACTTGGAAAAAAAGCCTCCTCCAGGTCGGTTTTGCCCGCACAAGGTCGGTTTGGCCCGCAGGGAAAGAGTCCAACTGGATCCCTGCAGTACCACGCACAAGCGGTAGTACCGCTCACGAGCGGTAGTACCGCTTGAGCGGTGGTACCGCTTCACACAAGCGGTAGTACCGCTTATGCGGTAGTACCGCATCACACAAGCGGTAGTACCGCTTACGCGGTAGTACTGCCTTACCAGCGGCAGTACCGCTTAAGGCAGCAGCAAAACTTCCTTTTGCATTTTCCAATACCTCGTGGGCTTTACCCCTTTGGCTCATATAAAGTGTTGTTGCACCCAAACACTTCGGTAAACATCCGGAACCTCTTCCGGTGAATTCCGGAACCCTTCCGGAGATCAAAACACTATTATCACATATATCAATCTTTACCTCCGGACTCTTCCGGAGATCCTCGTCATGTCCGGGATCTTATCTGGGACTCCGAACAACCTTCGGTCACCAACAAAATAACTCAACTATACTAATCGTCACCAAACGTTAAGTGTGTAGACCCTGCGGGTTCGAGAACTATGTAGACATGACCGAGACACCTCTACGATCAATAACCAATAGCGGGACCTGGATGCCCATATTGGCTCCTACATATTCTACGAAGATCTTTATCGGTCGAACCTCTATGTCAAGGATTCAGTTAATCCCGTATACTGTTCCCTTTGTTCTTCGGTTTGTTACTTGCCCGAGATTCGATCGTCGGTATCTCTATACCTAGTTCAATCTTGTTACCGGCAAGTCTCTTTATTCGTTCTGTAATACAAGATCTCGTGGCTAACACTTTAGTCACATTGCTTGCAAGGCTCATTGTGATGTTGTATTACCGAGTGGGCCCTGAGATACCTCTCCGTCACACGGAGTAACAAATCCCAGTCTTGATCCATGCCAACCCAACAGACACCCTCGGAGATACCTGTAGAGCATCTTTATAGTCACCCAGTTACGTTGCGACGTTTGATACACACAAGGTACTCCTCCGATGTCAGGGAGTTGCATGATCTCATGGTCATAGGAACAGATACTTGACATGCAGAAAACAATAGCAATAAACTGACACGATCATATGCTACGTTTATAGTTTGGGTCTTGTCCATCACATCATTCTCCTAATGATGTGATCCCGTTATCAAATGACATCTCATGTCTATGGCTAGGAAACCTTCACCATCTTTTGATCAACGAGCTAGTTAACTAGAGGCTTACTAGGGACACAGTGTTGTCTATGTACCCACACATGTATTTGAGTTTCCAATCAATACAATTATAGCATGGATAATAAACGATTATCATGAACAAGGAAATATAATAATAACCAATTTATTATTGCCTCTAGGGCATATTTCCAACAATAGCACCACCTATCGGAACCACGGGAAAAATCATCGTGTCTACAAATTGCGTTTGATCTTCCTACCCTTCCTTTACTACACATGCTTGTCTTTACTTTCCACTGCTATACTCGTAGATATGCATGTGTAGGGTGTGCTTGACTTGCTATGAATGCTAAAATCTGCCAACACTTAAAATTGGGAAAAAGTAGATTTTTATTTGGTCAAGTAGTCTAATCACCCCCCCTCTAGACATACTTTCGGTCCTACACGCATATGCGCCACTTGGATATGGGGATGGACTCTATGGTTAGCTTGAGGCTGCGAGCCCCGCGGGTGCCGGCTACGTCCTGGGGCTTGCCGTCCTCCTGCGCCCAAGGCGGCTGAGACCCTTCCTGGCGCTTGACGAGATGGGCGCACCGGCGCGCAGCCGGATGATGCTCGATCACCCCCCTCTGCAGACCGCACTCGCCTGATGTCATCAAAGCCAACGCACCAAAGCCGGGCCGGAGGGAGACGCCAAGTGCGCCGTCCTATTTGAGAGAGGGGACGTCACCGGCGGCGAAGGAGGTGCTAGCACCGCACCCGTCCGGCGCAGCCCTCTTGAACTCGACCTGCTCCTGGGGGAGCAGGGGCTTCTTCCTTGCGGGTGACTCCTCAGCAAGCCCGAAGGTGTCCTCGTCGACTGGGTGCTTGGCGGAGCGCTTCCCTCTCGTCGCAGGGTGTGGAGCGCTTCCCTCTCGTCGCAGCGGATGGTGAGAGTGCCGCTGCAACCAGGCATCTTGACGAGGCCGCAGGCATGGTGGGTCACTGTCATGAACTTGGCGAGCGCGGGGTAGCCCGGGATGGCGTTGTAGGGAAGGCCAATGTGGGCCACGTCGAAGACGATGAATTCCGTGCGGTAGTTCTTGCGGGTGCCGAAGGTGACTCGGAGGCGCACCTGACCGATGGGGTGGGTGGAGCCGTCAGTGACACCCGAGAAGGGCCTGGTGGGCATCAGGCGCTCGTTGCGCACTTGAAGCGTCTCAAAGGTCTCTATGGAGAGCACATTGAGGTCTGCCCTGCCGTCGATGAGAGTCTTGGTGACAATCACGTTGCTGATGGTGGGTGTGAATAGCAGGGGAACGACACCCACGGCCCAGGTGGACTCGGGGTGATCGCTTGCGTCGAAGGTGATGGGGAACTCTGACCACCGGAGGCGGCTGTCAGATTCAGGTGGCGCTAGAAGGAGGGCCGCGTTCACCTCCCGAGCGAACTGTTTGAAGCGGCGGTTGGATGAAAGGGCCTGGGCCCCGCCCAGGTGCAGGCCAACCTGCAGGGCTCCTGGTAGCCCCCGTCGTTGTCGGCTGGAATGAGGTCGTTAGGGAGAGCCGGTGGAGCGTTGGCTTGAGGGTCCGCCTCCCTCGGTTGGCCCTGCCAGCCCTGGTGACCACCGCCAGCGGCACCGTTATTGTTGTTGTCGTCGTCTCAGCGGCCGCTCGTGCTGCCTCCGGCGCGGCCCCTGTCGCGCGTCTTGCGGCCGCCTGGGTGGTCAACACGGCTCTCACGGAGTTGCCTAAGCTCGTAGCATCTCGGTGCTGTGGCTGTTCATGTTGTGGTAGACGCACAAAGGGCGACCTTCCTTCTTGGCGTCCATGCCGCTGCCACCGCGCTTGCCATCAGGCTCTGCCGCAAGCACGACGAGGCCCTTGCGCTTGACATCCTTGCTCTTGGACTTGGCGGCGTCTGGGTCGCCCTGGAGGGAGAGGCGCCCCTCCTCAGCCTTGGCGCAGCGGTCAGCGAGGAGGAACAGCTCTGCCGTAGAGTCGAGCTCGTCCCTGGTAGAGAGCTTCTTGCACATCTTCACGTCCGTGATGCCATTGGTGAAGGCGGAGATAATGGCGGCGTCGGAGGCCTTCGGGATCCTGTTGCGCACCTGGCTGAAACGTTGGACAAACTTGCGAAAGGACTCACCTGGGCGCTGGCGCATGGCCCGCTGGTCGTTGAGCGTGAGGGGTCGGTCACTTGTTCCTGTGAAGTTGGCGATGAACTGCTTGCGCAGGTCGTCCCAGAAGGAGATGGACGCCTCGGGGAGGTTCACGAGCCACGAGCGCGCGGCGTCCTTGAGGGCCATGGGGAACCAGTTTGCAATGACCCGCTCGTCTCCCCTCGCGGCCTGGACGCTGAGGGTGTAGAGCAGGAGGAACTCCGCGGGGTTGGTGTTGCCGTCGTAGCGGGGAGGGAGCTCCGGCTTGAACTTGTCAGGCCACACCATATGGCGCAGCTCGGGCATGAGAGCCAGGTAGCCCCCGATGGAGGGAGCGCCACCTTCGAGGGCCGCGCGCGCGTCTGGGGGTGCGCGGCGTACGATCTGGCAGCTGCCGTCGTTGCCACCTGCCACAGCCGACTCGTGGGACGGAGCCAGGACATGTGCCTCGGGGTGCCTCTCGGCACACACGGCGAGCTGGTGGTGGAGGACGAGGAGCGTCGTGCTCCGCACGGCCAGCATGCGACGGCGGAGCAGGCAGGGAGCGCAAGGGTGCCGGGCCATCGCGCGCGACATCGACGAGCTCGGTGATGCGCCTGAGCCAGGCTTCATAGGCGTCCTCGGAGGGGCGGTAGCGCAGCAGCTTCTACGCCATGAGCAGGGCCGTGTACAGTGCGGGGTCGTCGCAGCGCGCGAGCGAAGAGGTGACGATGGATTGGCCGCGCGCCTGCTCGTTCACCGACGGGTGGGTAGATGAGGCAGCGCGCTGTCTGACCGGCTCGATGGCAGCGTGAGGGCGCCGCCCCGGGGCGCCACGGGCGGCAGGTGTCGCGCGGGCCCTGGCGGCAGATCGGCGTGCAGCGCGTTCGTGGCGAGCGGCGGCTTCGTCCATGTCGAGGTCAGCGTCGAGGTCGAAGGCGCGAAGACTGCAAGTCCCCCTACCTGGCACGCCAAATGTCGGAGTTTGGCATCTGTGTCCAAGAACTTCTCCATGAACAAGATTCGAGCACTGGGAGGCTTGGCTTAGCTACCTACGACTCGATGGCGAACATAAGAGGATCGACGATGAGCTCGCTGCTGCTCGCCGGAGACGACAAGGACACGCGAGCTACCCAGGTTCGGGCCACCGTCGCTGTGTAATACCCTACTCCTGCTTTGTGCTGGATTGCTCTATGGGCTATAGCTGTGCTCGAGGTACACGAGGTCTTGGGGAGAGAAATTGGCTCGATCCCCTTACATGGAGGTGGTCCTTCCCCCTTTGTAGTTCCTCGGTCCTCTTCCCCGAAAACAGAGGCGAGAAAGGGTGGCCACAGGGCGACAATTCAAAGGGGGACGAGAACTCAGTCCTATCCTGACAAAAGGCGGTCTTCGCCAACTAAAGTAGTCTTCGTGACGCGCCTGTGGGCTCGGTGATGACCTCCATCCTGCAGCGCCGATCCATTCTGATCCTCTTGCAACAAAGAGGAAACACTTTGGGACTTGCTTTAAGGGAGGCGGGCTCCACTGCCTCCCTTATCACCAGAGTAGAAACTGTCCTGCCTTCCCCCTCTGTCCTTGCCATGACATCAGGGGAATCTCCTATGAGGAGGGGGGCGTGCCCTGCGGCTGTCCCTGTACGAACTGCCTCACTGATACGTCCATTTTGCATCATGATTTCTCATTGATATTTGTTTTATTTTTGGCCATTATTCCCTATTACCATACAATTATTATGCCCTTTCTCTCTGAATATGCAAGGTACATCACAGAGAGGAAAATATCTGGAAACTGGAATTCTGGACCGGGAAACCAAGAAAAAGGCAAAAAAATCACCATACTCCAAATGACCTGAAACTTCACGGAGAATGGAATATTTAAGAATTATTGGGCCAAAAATATACCAGAGGGGGGCCACCTGCTCGCCACAAGCCATCAGGGCGCGCCCACCCCCCTGGGCGTGCCCTGATGGCTTGTGGGGCCCCAGCAGGTCTCCCATCCACTCTTCTCCTATATGGTGTGTTTTAACCTAGAAAAAATCATAAGCAATCTCTCGGGACGAAGCGCCGCCGTCTCGAGGCGGATACCTGGGCAGAGGCCCTTTTGCGCTCCGGCAGTCAGATTCTGCCGGGGGAATCCCTCTCCGGGAGGGGGAGATCGAAGCCATCGTCATCACCAACGCTTCCTCCTTCGTGGGAGGACCAATCTTCATCAACATCTTCACCAGCACCATCTCATCTCCAACCCTAGCTCTTCTCTTGTATTCAATCTTTGTCTCAAAACCTCAGATTGGTACCTGTGGGTTACTAGTAGTGTTGATTACATCTTGTAGTTGATGCTTGATGGATTACTTGGTGAAAGTTACTATGTTCAGATCCTTAATCTCCATTATTATACCTCTGATCTTGAACATGTTGATGAGGTGTGAGTAGTCACTTTTGTTCCTGAGGACATGGGAGAAGTCTTGTTATAAGTAATCTTGTGAAGTTGGTATTCGTTCGATATTTTAATGATATGTATGTTGTTACTTCTCTTAGTGGTCTCATGTGAACGTCGACTACATGACACTTCACCATGTTATGGGCCTAAGGGAAGTCATTGTGGAGTAACAAGTAGATGATGGGTTGCGAGAGTGATAGAAGCTTAAACCCGAGTTTATGCGTTGCTTCATGAGGGGCTGATTTGGATCCACACGTTTCATGTTATGGTTAGATTTATCTTAATTCTTCTTTCATAGTCGCGGCTGCTTGCGAGAGGGGTTAATCATAAGTAGGTTGTTTCTTCAAGTAAGAACAGAACCTTAGCACTGGTCCACCCACATATCAAATTATCAAAGTAGCAAACGCGAATCAACTCAACATGATGAACATGACTAGACAGAAAATTCCCATGTGTCCTCGGGAGCACTTGCTTAATATAAGAGTACTTTTAGGCCTGTCCTTTGCTATAAAAAGGATTGGGCTACCTTGTTGCACCTTTGTTACTATTGTCACTTGTCACTTGTTACGAATTATCTTGCTACAAAACTATCTACTATTGTTACTCACAGCACTTGCAGAGAATACCTTCCTGAAAACTGCTTATCATTTCCTTCTGCTCCTCATTGGGTTCGACACTCTTACTTATCGAAAGGACTATGATTGATCCCCTATACTTGTGGGTCATCACTCACCAAGCTACCCCGTGAGGGGGCCTCACGAGGTGCTTGTGCCCGCCAAGTTGCCTCGGGAGAGGTTTGCCTCGCGCAAGGGGTCCTGCCCCTCGCGAGGCAAATATCTTGGGTGAGGAAGGAAGGGGTTCGACCCTCTTGGGCCGGCCCAGCGTCGCCTCCTGACTCGGCCGACAGACGGGCCGTGGTACCTCTGGTCCCACTGGGCCGACACCTACATCACTAAAGTAGTGATCTAAATGCTCTTATATTTATTTACAGAGGGGGTACATGTATAATCATCTATGTAGGCCGTTCAAATCGATTCTAAAATCTGGCTACAGATTATTAGCACAATCACTAATCCTAGACGGATTATTAGGAAAATGATCATTTGTGCAGATTATACATTAAATCACTATAACCCTAGATAGATTATTAGTATAATCATCTGTACAAATCTCATTTATCCACATCACTCATCATTTACCTATCGAACAATCAATACGTACACTACACAGATCTATCGAATCGATTTCATGGATTGAAATAACATAAACCCCGGGCTTGCCATTCCAAAATGGCGGAAACATAACTAATCAGAGACACCCTAGGATATATTTACTAAAATAGGGGTCTAAACGACTCTACGTCGTCGTCAGAGTCATCGTTGCTGGAGTCGTCGTCGTCGGAGACGTCGTAGTGGTCTCTGTGCACCACCGCCTTCGGCTGGAGAGGCAAGACAATGGCTACGACGTCACGACCGCGCTTTTGTCTGCGCTAGACCTCATCGGCGGCGAGGGCAACCTCGTCACCCAGCATCAAGAGATGCTTAGGTGCTTTGCCGGCACCGGATTCGAACCCGGCGTCGCCACTCCCTCCCATGGTGCGCTTGTTTGTCGCCATCTGATACACTTCCGAGAGCGTTGACTACTGGGAATGGTGGCGAGGATGTAGACGGCGTGTAGCGAGAGTGGGGAGTGCGGCCGCCTATTATAACCAGCGGCACATGCGTGATTAATATGGAGTAGTTTGGCGTTAGGCGGGAGGCGGCTAAAGGCCTCGCCTCCTGGTGATCCTGCACACCAGACTTCTCGCATGCCTCCCGTAATTTCACACCCCTACTCGCATGTCTCCCAGTGAGCCTGCGCAGTGGACTGCTCGCGCGCGTCCCGTAAATTCACACACCTGCTCACACGCCTCCCGGTCAGCATGAGTAGCGGACTGCTCGCACGCCTCCCGGTCAGCATGAGTAGCGGACTGCTCGCACGCCTCCGAGTCAGCCTGAGCAGCGGACTGCTCACATGCGTCCTGTCAACTTACGTCCGCTCGCATGGCACGCGTTTATATCATTATTTATTTGGTCCTTATGTAATTGTTTCTTTTGATGTAATTCTTGCACATATGTACCTGTGAATGGAATAATGCATTGGTTCTTGGAGCTATATCTATATATGATGGATGTGAAAAATGTTATTGCCTACTTTCAAATTCAATTTCGGTAGAATTTTAAATTGTAGCTATTAAATTAGGGGAAAATATGCTCTGCAGGTCATTATACCGCACACGGTTTGTAAAGCACAATATGTGTGATATACCTCATGATCCGACACGTTTCATAGAGAGAAACCGTGTGCAACCATGCACATAATCGCTGTCTGAAAACCGCGTGTGATACTAGACAATATCAGAAATGGTGGGACTGACCTAAATGTCTGTGATAGTCTTCTTATCATACACGCTTTATAATGATGAACTTTTTATTATGTCGTACGCATCAGACACGGGTACGACAATTGGAGCGTCTGGGAAACTTGATATATCGCAAACGATACAGTAGGACCAAATGTGTGTGATAGTCTCCTTATCATACACGCTTTACAATTATGAACTGTTTGGCACGCATCGTAAACGTTGCACCACAAAAAACCGGGTGCGATGGTAATGCGATCCCACACGAGTAGTAAGGATGGCCTGTTTGGGAAATATGACATATCTCAAACGGTTGACCGATGAATCTCGTTTGTGATAGATGTGGACATCCCATACGCTTAGTTTTGACAAACGTTTACGTTCAACGGCCACTATCACCAATAATTTTTCTGTGTCATGTGGGATGGACCCCCTATCGCACACACAGGCAAGGCGACGGTTTAAGACTCTATGGCGGAAAGGGGTTAAAAACCGTTTGTATAGGATGTCGCTGCACCAGTGCTAGTAGAGGTCGTAGACAGGATGGAGGTGAAAGGACGTGGATGTCGCCTAGAGGGGGGGGTGAATAGGCGCTTTAAAATAATTACGGTTTAGGCTTGAACAAATGCGGAATAAAACTATCATTTAATTAGTCAAGCACATAACCTAAAACAACTAGGCTCACCTATGTGCACCAACAACTTATGCTAAGCAAGATAGACAACTAAGTGATAGCAAGATATATAACAAGAAACAATATGGCTATCACAAAGTAAAGTGCATAAGTAAAGGGCTCGGTTAAGAGATAACCGAGGCACGCGGAGACGACGATGTATCCCGAAGTTCACACCCTTGTGGATGCTAATCTCCGTTCGGAGCGGTGTGGAGGCACAAAGCTCCCCAAGAAGCCACTAGGGCCACCGTAATCTCCTCACGCCCTCGCACAATGCAAGATGTCGTGATTCCACTAAGGGACCCTTGAGGGTGGTCACTGAACCCGTACAAACAAGGTTGGGGCAAACTCCACAACTTAATTGGAGGCTCCCAACAACACCACGAAGCTTCACCACAATGGATTGTGGCTCCGAGGTGACCTCAAATGCTCGGGGCAATCTCCACAACCTAATTGGAGACCCCGAAGCTTGCCCGGAGCTTTGCACCACAATGATTGAGCTCCGAGGCACCACCAACCATTTAGGGCGCCAAAGCACTCAAGAGTAACAAGCTCAAGGGTGCTCAAACACCCAAGAGTAATAAGCTTCTCAAACTTCACTTCCACGTATCACCATGGAGAACTCAAACCTATGCACCAAATGCAATGGCAAGGGCACACAAAGTGCCCAAGTCCTTCTCTCCCAAATCCCACCAAAGCAACTAATGATAGGGAGGAAAATGAGAGGAAGAACAAAGAACAACACGAAGAACTCCAAGATCTAGATCCAAGGGGTTCCCCTCACAAAGAGGAGAAAGTGATTGGTGGAAATGTGGATCTAGATCTCCTCTCCCTTTTCCCTCAAGAACTAGCAAGAATCATTGGAGGGATTGAGAGTTAGCAAGCTCGAAGAAGGTCAACAATGGGGGGCAAACTCGAGCTAAAGAGATGAGATTCAATGGGGAAGAAGACCCCCTTTTATAGGTGGGGAAAAATCCAACCGTTATGCTCACAGCCCGCACAGAGCGGTACTACCGCTAGGGCGGTGGAAGCCCTTTGAAAAACAACAGCGAGGAGGCAAAAGGCCAGTAGAACCGCCGGAGCGGTACTACCGCTCGTCCTCACGGTACTACCGCTAGGGATAGCGGTACTACCGCTAAGGGTAGCGATACTACTGCTTGCGAGCGGTACAAAAAAAATACATCCGTGCCTACCACCGCTGGACTTAACACGAGATTTTGGTCTGGAGCGGTACTACCGCTCTGGAGCCGCGGTAGTACCGCTCTAGAGCGGTAGTAAAAAATTACATCCGCTCCAAGTGGTAGTAGCCGCGGTAGTAGCCGCGGTAGTACCGCTGCAGCCTTTTAAGAACACCAAAACTGCCACAACTTCTGCAAACGGACTCCGAATTCAACGAAACCAAGTTTGTTGGAAAGCTAACGACATGGGATAACACAATCTTTATAGAAACATCAATAAGAAGCAAATGAGAAAAGGACCATAAGAAAATGGTGAGAACCCTTCCTCGAATAAGACCGGTAAAACCTCCAACACCGAAAACGCAATAGAAGAAGCATATGAAATCCGTTTTCGATGTACTAGAGCTTGTCACGAAGATAACCACAAGCTCTAAAACCTCAAAAGGAGAAAATACAAATAAGAATCAAGAAAGATGATGCAAGGATGCAATGGTTTGAGCTCTCGACGAACGATACGATCAAGCTACTCACTTGAGAGCCCCCCTTGATAGTACGGCTATCGATCCTATAACCCGGTCTCCAAACTATCACCATTAGACCGGTAAAATAGAAAACCTATCAAGGGCAAACCTTTGCCTTGCGCATAGTCCACTTGAGCTAGATGATGACGATCTTGTCCTTCTCAAGATGGACCACCTTTCTTGATTGCGTCGGCTCGATGAAGACTAGTAGATTGCTCCCCCATACTCCACTATGGGAGAGCCACTCTTCGGCACATCTTCACAAGTCCATTGTCACCACAATGGACGGCAAGCTTCAAGCATGATCTCTCCGTGATGCTTCACTTGAACTTGCACAACGCAACCTTGATGACGATCACCACTTGATGTCATCCTCCATGGGTTGTATGAGATCTTCCTCTTGACGCAAACCCATGGAAATATACCTAACCCCACAACGAACTCTCACGTAGACCATGGGTTAGTACACAAAGCGTAATGGACAATGCTTACCATACCATGGGATCACTTGATCCCACTTGGTACATCTTCTACGCTTTGTGTGTTGATCAACTTGAATCATTCTTTGCCTTAATCTTGATCAACCTTGTGTCTTCTCTTCTCTCTTCACAAAGATGATGTCTTGAAGGTAAACATGAATGTTCACACAATCTTCTTCTTCAAGAAATGCTTGCAACGAGATCAACTCTCACATGACCAATCTTTGGATAAAACCTTGAATACCACCTTGGTCACCATATAAACTCCTTGAAACCAACAGATGGACTTCAAGAAGTACGTACGGACAAATCCTTCAAATATAACTCAAGGCAACCATTAGTCCATAGGGGTGTCATCAATTACCAAAACCACGCATGGAGAAATGTGCTCTTACAGGAGGCAATCCAAAATCTCCAATGAGCACCAAGTCCTCTTCGGAAGAGAACCTCCAGCAAAAACGGCCAAGCAAAGGAGTCGAATGCCTTGGCGACGCCTTGCTTGAGGAATAGGGAGGACACTTTTTTCCGGTGAAGCACCTTGATGGATTGATAAACGAGGGCAAAATCGTGTTGGATGCATCGCCCCTTTATGAATGCGCTTTGGTTGTTGCTTACAAGCTGGCCCATCTTCTTCGCCAAATGGATCGCCAGGATCTTAGTAACAACCTTGGCGAAGCTATGCAGTAGGCTAATTGGCCTGAAATCACCAGTGTCCACAACATTATCCTTCTTGGGCAGTAGCGTGATAAGAGCCTCATTTAGCAGCTCGAAGCTGCGGTTGTCCCCGTAAAAGAACTGTTGAATCACCGCAAGCACATCGGCCTTGATTATGTGCCAAGCCACTTGGTAGAACTGAGCTGTGAACCCGTCCGGGGCGGGGGATTTATCTGCCGGCAATGACTTGATAGCCTGTCACACCTCTGCTTTTGCAACCTTCTCGTCTAAGCTACCCAGATGATCTCAGGCCAGTTCCAACGCTTCTAGATCAACCGAGCTCGTATGGTCCTCCGTGGATCCAAGGATTTGAACTAAGTGCTCGAAGGCTAGCCACTCCATACCATCCTAATCTGCAGTATGCTACTGACCTTTCTACAAGCTTAACATGATTTTCCAGCACTGTCGTTTGGCCGCGTGAGCGTGAAAGTATGCTATGTTTGCATCACCCTCATTGATATGTGAAATTTGAGACTTTTGCCTCGCGATTGTGCATTGTAGCAAGGCCAAAACACTTTCCCTTGAGGTCCTCCCTAAGCCACCTTTCCTGAGAAGAGATGGCTCTCTCATCTTGCATCGTGTCAAGCTTGTGGATGATTTCATTGGCGAACAAGGTCTGCTCGGGGATATTACCAATGAATCAGGCACTCCATCTACTCAAGGATTTGGCCACCAGTCCAAGCTTCTTATGTAACACCACCATCTTGTCAGACTCTTCCATAGGCGACACCATGCCTTCTCCACCTCTGCCAAGAAACCAGGAAGTTTTATCTAGAAATTCTGGAAATAGAAGCGCCATTGGGAGTCAGTTCACACGTTAGTGGACAGAACGAGCGGGCAATGATCTGACATGGAGGTGGACATTGCCGAGAGTAGGCTATGGGGGTTTGCCTCCTCCCAATCCGTGGATCCAAGGATTTGAACTAAGTGCTCGAAGGCCAGCCACTCCATACCATCCTAATCTGCAGTATGCTACTGACCTTTCTACAAGCTTAACATGATTTTCCAGCACTGTCGTTTGGCCGCGTGAGCATGGAAGTATGCTATGTTCGCATCACCCTCATTGATATGTGAAATTTGAGACTTTTGCCTCTCGCTTGTGCATTGTAGCAAGGCTAAAACACTTTCCCTTGAGGTCCTCCCTAAGCCACCTTTCCTAAGAAGAGATGGCTCTCTCATCTTGCATCGCGTCGAGCTTGTGGATGATTTCATTGGCGAACAAGGTCTGCTCGGGGATATTACCAATGAATCAGGCACTCCATCTACTCAAGGATTTGGCCACCAGTCCAAGCTTCTTATGTAACACCACCATCTTGTCAGACTCTTCCATAGGTGACACCATGCCTTCTCCACCTCTGCCAAGAAACCAGGAAGTTTTATCTAGAAATTCTGGAAATAGAAGCGCCATTGGGAGTCAGTTCACACGTTAGTGGACAGAACGAGCGGGCAATGATCTGACATGGAGGTGGACATTGCCGAGAGTAGGCTATGGGGGTTCGCCTCCTCCCAATCCACTGAATGGAACCAGTGGTCCAACTTGACTATGGTGGGAATATCACGCTCGTTGCTCCACGTAAATCGACATCCATTGAGGGGGCCTCCGAGAGCTCAACGTCGTTTATGACTTGCCTGAACCTGCTAGTGGCTCCAAGGTTGATCCGCGTGTTGTTTTTATCATCCGCGTTTAGGATAATGTTGAAATCACCCTCAATGCACCAAGGCCCGTGCAAAGAAGCACACAAATGTGAATCTCTTGAAGAAAAGGTTGCTCCCGCTTTTCATCTGTCGGGCCGTACACCACGGAGAGCCACCATGAGTCACCATCCGGGACCTGGGGCAATGTCGGGGGGATAACCCCGGGGTAGCCTCAAGCGACCCGCTACTCCAACTTTCTGAAGCGACTGGAGGATGAGCCGTCTCCCCTTACAGCCCGGCTACGCCCTGCCGGCTACGCTATGCTGGCCGGCTAGGGGTGGAGGCTTCTCCCACCCCGGCCTGCCGCCCATTGGATGCCACGGTCGGGTACGCGTGGCTATAGTGGCCCCCATCCCATCGGAGGTCAGCGCCCCGTGCGGCCACAGTGGAGGTGGCAGTGCCTCTGACTCTGGCCGACCGCGACAAGACTCTCAACAGTGCCGGCACGCCTCCAACCACTCCATTACCTGCCCCGGCATGGCTACAGTGCGGCCGGCCGTACCGCTGACCTCGATCGGCTGCCACAAGACGACACCCCGAAGGACGAACCCGTGCCGCGACATGACCGGCGCGGGGACCCACCGTGCTGGCCCCGCCGGCTCCCGACGGGACCCTGCAGCCAGCGGGCCCTACCAGCGACGGGACCCCTCAGCCGGGGGCCCCACGGCCGGCTAGTGAGGCTGCCGGCTGGGGCCCCCCTGAGATCTCTTATTCATATTGTAATCCGGGGGGGTTGGCCTATAAAAACCCCCGGACCTCCCCCATGCAACGGGGACGACTCTCTCTCCACACACCACACTCACGTAGAGAGGCAGCAGAGGCAGTCTAGCCCCTTCTTCCTCCTCTAGCGACACAGCTCCAGGAGCACCATTGTAACTTCACCATTGTCTCAACTAGACCGAGCAGGACTAGGGGTGTTAGGTCCCACGGAGGGCCCCGAACCAGGGTACATCGTGTGTCCGCCACCGCTTGTGCCTAACTCCGCTCCCGGAGCCGTCGGCGTCCTCCGGCCCCAACCACTCTCGATAAGCCTACCCATGGCATCTGCCGTGACGAAACAACGACAGTTGGCGCCCACCGTGGGGCCCTACCCGGCGCCGGCCGGAATCATGCTCCGGGCAGGACCCTTCACCGCCTCCCTCGGCCGCCCCGCGTCTGGGCGGAAATGCACGCTCGTGGGGCTTGCTCCGGCAGGCTCTGCGGGCGACGCGGCCGGCCTCTCCGACGAGTGCCTCGGCCGCAACCTCACGCTCAACGTCGCCGCGCTCGCCGGGTGTTTCGGCAAGCTGAGTCTCGCCGACGAGCCGGCGGCCGACGAGTACCCTAGCCAGGTGCTCGACTGCACCGATCCCCCCGCGTCCGTGGGTGCACTCGCCACGGGCAAGGCCAGCGGCTCCCGCGTCCATGTGGGAGTGATGGTCACCGCCTCCTCCACCACTTCGGGCCGTGTGCGGGCCGAGGCCGACGCGGCCGCCGCCCGCGCCGGTACCTCCGACCCGCTCGCCGCTACCCTCCGGGGTCTGAGCACCCCCATTGCCCCGACGGCGAACCCGGCCACCGCCACAGCCGAGCTGGAGGCGGCCCGCCGTATACTATTCGAAGACGCCAGCGCCCTCGCGACCGAGCGGCGCCGGATGGAAGCCGCGCAGCGGGAGTACGCCTCCGCGTATGGTCACACCCCGGCTGGCACCGAGCCCAGCCGGCGTGGGGCTGTGCGTGACCGCGGCCGCGTGGTCGCGGAAATCCTCGGTGGCCGCCTTCCCGTCTACGACACCCCCGCGGCCAACCTGCCGGCCGCCAAGGTAGCCTACAAGGATCTGGCTACCTTGGTGGGCGAGGAGCGTGCCACGCGCGAGCGGCACATCAAGGACCTCATCGACACAGCCAACGCGCAACAAGTCGGTTTCGCCCCCGGCGGAGCCGTCTCCGAGCTTCCCCGTCCCGAGGGCGCGGGCACTGGGGCTGCTGACCGTCAGCCGGCTCAGCACTCCAGTTCCCCCCGCCCCTCCGGCCAACGGGATGAGGGAAGAAACGCTCGGCGTTCCCAGCTGCGCGGGAACGAGCAGCCGGCTGTGAATAGCCAGCGCAGCAACAACCCGGTTGACGGCAACCGCCGCGACGAGGCGTCGGCTGGCGGTAGCCGGCGTAGCCGCGGACACACTCCGCCTCCACGACAGGACCCGGCACGGTCCATCCCGCCGGTCGTCCGCCCCGAACTCGCGGCCCGGCTCAGGCCGCGGGTCCCCCACAGCGAGAACGACGCACGGCTCCGCCTCGACCGGCTGGTGCAGTCGGCTCTCCTCGAGGAGGAGGGCTCGATTGGCCCGGCGTGCTTTGGCCCCCGGATCCGCAACGAACCATTTCCGCCCGGCTTCACGCTTCCCCGTGACACCCCGAAGTACAACGGGGCTGCCAAGCCGGAGGACTGGCTGATTGACTACACCACCGCAGTCGGCATCGCCAGGGGGAACAAGCGCGTAGCCGTCTGCTACGCCCCCCTTATGTGTTGGGGAACGTAGCATGGGAAACAAAAATTTTCCTACGCACACGCAAGATCTATCCATGGTGATGAGCATCTACGAGAGGGAGAGTGAATCTACATACCCTTGTAGATCGCTAAGCGGAAGCGTTAATATACGCGGTTGATGTAGTCGAACGTCTTCGCGATCCAAATCGCCGAGCGTCCCGCGATCCAATCACGATCCTTCCGATCTAGTACCGAACGGACGGCACCTCCGCGTTCAACACACGTACGGCTTGATGACGCCTTCACCTCCTCGATCCAGCGAGCGATGGTGAAGTAGTGGTTGAGTTCCAGCAGCACGACGGCGTGGTGATGGTGGTGAGGAACAATCTCTGCAGGGCTTCGCCAAGCACTACGGAGATTATGACGGAGGAACTAGAGGGCTAGGGTTGCCGGCACACGGCTTGGGAAATCCTGATGTATCCCGTGTGCTAGCCCTGCCCCTCTATTTATATGTTGAGCCTTGGGGTCTAAACTTGGAGTAAAAGCCTCCTCCGGGTCGGTTTTGCCCGCACAAGGTCGGTTTGGCCCGCAGGGAAAGAGTCCAACTCGGACCCCTGCCGAATCGTGCACAGCCGCACACAAGCGGTAGTACCGCTTCACACAAGCGGTAGTACCGCTCGGGCGGTAGTACCGCTTCACACAAGCGGTAGTACCGCTCCGGCGGTAGTACCGCTTCACCAAGCGGTAGTACCGCTTACGCGGCAGCAAAACTACTTTTGCACTTTCCAATACCTTGTGGGCTTTATCCCTTTGGCTCATATAAAGTGTTGCTGCACCCGAACACTTCGGTAAACATCCGGAACCCCTTCCGGTGAACTTCGGAACTCTTCCGGAGATCAAAACACTATTATCACATATATCAATCTTTACCTCCGGACTATTCCGGAGATCCTCGTCATGTCCGGGATCTTATCCGGGACTCCGAACAACTTTCGGTCACCAACATAATAACTCAATTATACTAATCGTCACCAAACGTTAAGTGTGTAGACCCTGCGGGTTCGAGAACTATGTAGACATGACCGAGACACCTCTACGGCCAATAACCAATAGCGGGACCTGGATGCCCATATTGGCTCCTACATATTCTACGAAGATCTTTATCGGTCGAACCTCTATGTCAAGGATTCAGTTAATCCCGTATGCTGTTCCCTTTGTTCTTCGGTATGTTACTTGCCCGAGATTCGATCGTCGGTATCACTATACCTAGTTCAATCTCGTTACCGGCAAGTCTCTTTACTCGTTCCGTAATACAAGATCTCGTGGCTAACACTTTAGTCACATTGCTTGCAAGGCTCATTGTGATGTTGTATTACCGAGTGGGCCCTGAGATACCTCTCCGTCATACGGAGTAACAAATCCCAGTCTTGATCCATGCCAACCCAACAGACACCCTCGGAGATACCTGTAGAGCACCTTTATAGTCACCCAGTTACGTTGCGACGTTTGATACACACAAGGTATTCCTCCGGTGTTAGTGAGTTGCATGATCTCATGGTCAAAGGAACAGATACTTGACATGCAGAAAACAATAGCAATAAACTGACACGATCAAATGCTACGTTTACAGTTTGGGTCTTGTCCATCACATCATTCTCCTAATGATGTGATCCCGTTATCAAATGACATCTCATGTCAATGGCTAGGAAACCTTAACCATCTTTGATCAACGAGCTAGTCAACTAGAGGCTTACTAGGGACACAGTGTTGTCTATGTACCCACACATGTATTTGAGTTTCCAATCAATACAATTATAGCATGGATAATAAACGATTATCATGAACAAGGAAATATAATAATAACCAATTTATTATTGCCTCTAGGGCATATTTCCAACAGTCTCCCACTTGCACTAGAGTCAATAATCTAGTTCACATCACTATGTGATTTACATTGTAATGAATCGAACACCCATGCAGTTCTGGTGTTGTTCATGTTTAGCCCTTGGAAGAGGTTTAGTCATCGGATCTGCAACATTTAGATCCGTGTGTACTTTGCAAATATTTATGTCGTCCTCCTTGATGTAATCGCGGATGGAATTGAAACGTCGCTTTATGTGTCTGGTCCTCTTGTGAAATCTTGGTTCCTTGGCTAGAGCAATGGCACCAGTATTATCACAAAACAGAGTCATTGGGTTAAGCGCACTAGGCACTACTCCAAGATCTGTCATGAACTCCTTCATCCAGACACCTTCCTTCGCCGCCTCCGAGGCAGCGATGTACTCCGCTTCGCATGTAGAATCAGCTACCACGCTTTGCTTGGAACTGCACCAGCTAACCGCACCCCCATTAAGAATAAATACGTATCCGGTTTGCGACTTAGAGTCATCCGGATCAGTGTCAAAGCTTGCATCGACGTAACCCTTTACGACGAGCTCTTGATCACCTCCATAAACGAGAAACATGTCCTTAGTCCTTTTCAGGTACTTCAGGATATTCTTGACCGCCGTCCAGTGTTCCATTCCTGGATCACTTTGAAACCTTCCGACCATACTTATGGCAAGGCTGACATCGGGTCTTGTGCACAGCATTGCATACATGATAGAGCCTATGGCCGAAGCATAGGGGATGACACTAATCTTTTCTCTATCTTCTGCAGTCACTGGGCATTGAGTCTTACTCAACTTCACACCTTGCAAAACAGGCAAGAACCCCTTCTTGGACTGATCCATTTTGAACTTCTTCAAAATCTTATCAAGGTATGTGCTTTGTGAAAGTCCTATTAAGCGTCTTGATCTATCTCTATAGATCTTGATGCCTAATATGAAAGCAGCTTCTCCTAGGTCCTTCATTGAAAAACTCTTGTTCAAATATTCCTTTACGCTTTCCAGCATTTCTACATTGTTTCCAATCAGTAATATGTCATCCACATATAATATTAGAAACGCTATAGATCTCCCACTCACTTTCTTGTAAATACAAGCTTCTCCGTAAACTTGTATAAACTCGAACGCTTTGATCACCTCATCAAAACGAAGATTCCAACTCCGAGATGCTTGCACCAGTCCATAAATGGATCGCTGGAGTTTGCAAACTTTGTCAGCATTCTCTGGATCGACAAAACCTTCTGGTTGCATCATATACAACTCTTCCTTAAGGTAACCGTTAAGGAACGCTGTTTTGACATCCATCTGCCAAATTTCATAATCGAAAAAGGCAGCTATTGCTAACATGATTCTGACGGACTTAAGCATCGCTACGGGTGAGAAGGTCTCATCGTAGTCAACTCCTTGAACTTGCGAAAAACCCTTTGCCACAAGTCGAGCTTTATAGACGGTGACATTACCGTCCGCGTCCGTCTTCCTCTTAAAGATCCATTTGTTCTGAATGGCTTTACGCCCTTCAGGTAATACTTCCAAAGTCCATACTTTGTTTTCATACATGGATCCCATCTCGGATTTCATGGCCTCTAACCACTTCTCGGAATCCGGGCCCATCATCGCTTCTCCATAGCTCGTAGGTTCATCGTTGTCTAACAACATGACCTCTAAGACAGGGTTGCCGTACCACTCGGGAGCAGTACGCGTCCTTGTCGACCTACGAGGTTCGATAGCAACTTGATCCAAAGCTTCATGATCATCATCATTAACTTCCTCTTCAGCTAATGTAGGCTCCACAGAAACAACTTTCTGCGCTGCGCTACTCTCAGGTTGAAGTAAAGGTTCAACAACCTCATCAAGTTCTATCTTCCTCCCACTCAATTCTTTCGAGAGAAACTCTTTCTCAAGAAATGTTCCGTTTTTAGCGACAAACACTTTGCCTTCGGATCTGAGGTAGAAGGTATACCCAACTGTCTCTTTTGGGTATCCTATGAAGACGCATTTCTCCGCTTTGGGTTCCAGCTTTTCAGGCTGAAGCTTTTTGACATAAGCATCACATCCCCAAACTTTAAGAAACGACAGCTTTGGCTTCTTGCCAAACCAAAGTTCATATGGCGTCGTCTCAACGGATTTCGATGGTGCCCTATTTAAAGTGAATGCAGCTGTCTCTAATGCATAACCCCAAAACGATAGTGGCAAATCGGCAAGAGACATCATAGATCGCACCATATCCAATAAGGTTCGATTACGACGTTCGGACACACCATTACGCTGTGGTGTTCCAGGCGGTGTCAATTGTGAAACAATTCCACACTGTCTTAAGTGACTGCCAAACTCATAACTCAGATATTCTCCTCCTCGATCAGATCGTAGGAATTTAATCTTCTTGTTACGATGATTCTCAACTTCACTCTGAAATTGTTTGAACTTTTCAAATGTTTCAGACTTGTGTTTCATTAAGTAAATATACCCATATCTACTTAAGTCATCAGTGAAGGTGAGAAAGTAACGATAACCACTGCGCGCTTCAATACTCATCGGACCGCACACATCAGTATGTATGATTTCCAATAAGTCACTTGCCCGTTCCATTGTTCCAGAGAACGGCGTTTTAGTCATCTTGCCCATGAGGCATGGCTCACATGTGTCAAGTGATTCAAAATCAAGTGACTCCAAAAGTCCATCAGCATGGAGCTTCTTCATGCGTTTTACGCCAATATGACCTAAACGGCAGTGCCACAAGAAAGTGGTATTATCATTATCAATTCTATATCTTTTGGCATCAATGTTATGAACATGTGTATCATTACTATCGAGATTCAACAAGAATAAACCCCTCACATTGGGTGCATGACCATAAAAGATATTACTCATATAAATAGAACAACCATTATTCTCTGATTTAAATGAGTAACCGTCTCGCAATAAACAAGATCCAGATATAATGTTCATGCTTAACGCAGGCACCAAATAACACTTATTTAGGTTCATCACTAATCCCGACGGTAATCGAAGAGCGAGCGTGCCGACGGCGATCACATCAACCTTGGAACCATTTCCCACGCGCATCGTCACTTCGTCCTTTGCCAGCCTCCGTCTATTCCGCAGTTCCTGTTTTGAGTTGCAAATATGAGCAACCGCACCGGTATCAAATACCCAGGCACTACAACGAGAGTTGGTAAGGTACACATCAATAACATGTATATCATATATACCTTGTTTGTTGTTGGCCGCCTTCTTGTCAGCCAAATACTTGGGGCAATTCCGCTTCCAGTGTCCAGTTCCCTTGCAATGAAAACACACAGTTTCTGGTTTGGGTCCAGCCTTGGGTTTCTTCACGAGAGGAGCAACTGCTTTGCCACTCTTCTTGGAGTTACCCTTCTTACCCTTGCCATTTTTCTTGAAACTAGTGGTTTTATTGACCATCAACACTTGATGCTCCTTCTGAAAACTCAGCGGCTTTCAGCATCGCAAACAGCTCGGCGACTGACTTGTTCATCCCGTGCATGTTATAGTTCAACACGAAGCTCTTGTAGCTAGGTGGCAATGATTGAAGAACTCTGTCAGTGATAGCCTCTGGCGGAAGGGGCATCCCTAACTCAGCCAGACGGGTGGAGTACCCAGACATTCTGAGCACGTGATCACTGATAGACCCGTTCTCCTCCATCTTGCAAGCATAGAACTTATCGGAGATCTCATATCTCTCGATCCGGGCATTCTTCTGAAAGATAAACTTCAACTCCTGGAACATCTCATATGCTCCATGACGTTCAAAACGTCTTTGAAGTCCCGGTTCTAAGCCATACAACATTGCACATTGAACTATTGAGTAATCATCAGAACGAGCCTGCCAGGCGTTCACAACGTCTAGAGACTCAACTTGAGCGGGTGGATCACCAAGCGGTGCATCAAGGACATAAGCCTTCTGGGAAGCCGTAAGGATAATCCTTAGATTACGGGCCCAGTCCACAAAGTTACTTCCATCATCTTTCAACTTAGCTTTCTCTAGGAACGCATTAAAATTCAGGGGTGCTACTGCGCGAGCCATGATCTACAACATAAATATAGCAAAGACAACTTAGACTATTGTTCTAGATAATGAGTTTAGTTAATCATATTACTTAAAAACTCCCACTCAAATTGACATCCCTCCGGTCATTCGAGTGTAACATGATCCAAATCCACCAACTCAAGTCCGATCATCACGTGAGTTGAGGTGGTTTCAATGGTGAACATCTTCATGTTGATCATATCTACTATATGACTCATGTTCGACCTTTCGGTCTCTTGTGTTCCGAGGCCATGTCTGTACATGCTAGGCTCGTCAAGTTTAACCCGAGTGTTCCGCACGTGCAACATGGCTTACACCCGTTGTATGCGAACGTAGAGTCTATCACACCCGATCATCACGGCGTGTCTCGAAACGACGAACTTTCGCAACGGTGCACACTTGGGGAGAACACAATTTTATCTTGAAATTTAAGTGAGGGATCACCTTATAATGCTACCGTCGTCCTAAGCAAAATAAGATGCATAAAAAGATTAACATCACATGCAAATCATAAGTGACATGATATGGCCATGAACTTGTGCTTTTGATCTCCATCTCCAAAGCACCGGCATGATCTCCATCGTCACCGGCATGACACCATGATCTCCATCATCTTGATCTCCATCAACGTGTCGCCATAAGGTTGTCGCGCCGACTGTTGCTTCCACGACTATAGCTAACGTTTAGCGATAAAGTAAAGCATTACATAGCGCTTAATGATTGACACGCAGGTCATACAATAATTAAAGACAACTCTATGGCTCCTGCCAGTTGCCGTACTCATCGACATGCAAGTCGTGATATTCTATACAAAACATGATCATCTCATACATCACATATATCTCATCATGTAATTGGCCATATCACATCACAACATACCCTGCAAAAACAAGTTAGACGTCCTCTAATTGTTGTTGCAAATTTTACGTGGCTGCTACGGGTTTGCAAGAACCGTTCTTACCTACGCAAAACCACAACGTGGTGTAGTGATTGCTTTTTGATCTTCTAAAAGAACCCTCTTCATTGAACCGATTCAACTAAAGTGAGAGAGACAGACACCCGCCAGTCACCTTTATGCAACAAGTGCACGCAGCGGTAAAACCAGTCTCGCGTAAGCGTACGCGTAATGTCGGTCCGGGCCGCTTCATCTCACAATACCGCTGAATCAAGTATCAACTAGTAACGGCAAGCAATATGTATACACCCACGCCCACAACTCGTTTGTGTTCTACTCGAGATCTCATCTACGCATAGACCTAGCTCAGATGCCACTGTTGGGGAACGTAGCATGGGAAACAAAAATTTTCCTACGCACACGCAAGATCTATCCATGGTGATGAGCATCTACGAGAGGGAGAGTGAATCTACATACCCTTGTAGATCGCTAAGCGGAAGCGTTAATATACGCGGTTGATGTAGTCGAACGTCTTCGCGATCCAAATCGCCGAGCGTCCCGCGATCCAATCACGATCCTTCCGATCTAGTGCCGAACGGACGGCACCTCCGCGTTCAACACACGTACGGCTTGATGACGCCTTCACCTCCTCGATCCAGCGAGCGATGGTGAAGTAGTGGTTGAGTTCCAGCAGCACGACGGCGTGGTGATGGTGGTGAGGAACAATCTCTGCAGGGCTTCGCCAAGCACTACGGAGATTATGACGGAGGAACTAGAGGGCTAGGGTTGCCGGCACACGGCTTGGGAAATCCTGATGTATCCCGTGTGCTAGCCCTGCCCCTCTATTTATATGTTGAGCCTTGGGGTCTAAACTTGGAGTAAAAGCCTCCTCCGGGTCGGTTTTGCCCGCACAAGGTCGGTTTGGCCCGCAGGGAAAGAGTCCAACTCGGACCCCTGCCGAATCGTGCACAGCCGCACACAAGCGGTAGTACCGCTTCACACAAGCGGTAGTACCGCTCGGGCGGTAGTACCGCTTCACACAAGCGGTAGTACCGCTCCGGCGGTAGTACCGCTTCACCAAGCGGTAGTACCGCTTACGCGGCAGCAAAACTACTTTTGCACTTTCCAATACCTTGTGGGCTTTATCCCTTTGGCTCATATAAAGTGTTGCTGCACCCGAACACTTCGGTAAACATCCGGAACCCCTTCCGGTGAACTTCGGAACTCTTCCGGAGATCAAAACACTATTATCACATATATCAATCTTTACCTCCGGACTATTCCGGAGATCCTCGTCATGTCCGGGATCTTATCCGGGACTCCGAACAACTTTCGGTCACCAACATAATAACTCAATTATACTAATCGTCACCAAACGTTAAGTGTGTAGACCCTGCGGGTTCGAGAACTATGTAGACATGACCGAGACACCTCTACGGCCAATAACCAATAGCGGGACCTGGATGCCCATATTGGCTCCTACATATTCTACGAAGATCTTTATCGGTCGAACCTCTATGTCAAGGATTCAGTTAATCCCGTATGCTGTTCCCTTTGTTCTTCGGTATGTTACTTGCCCGAGATTCGATCGTCGGTATCACTATACCTAGTTCAATCTCGTTACCGGCAAGTCTCTTTACTCGTTCCGTAATACAAGATCTCGTGGCTAACACTTTAGTCACATTGCTTGCAAGGCTCATTGTGATGTTGTATTACCGAGTGGGCCCTGAGATACCTCTCCGTCATACGGAGTAACAAATCCCAGTCTTGATCCATGCCAACCCAACAGACACCCTCGGAGATACCTGTAGAGCACCTTTATAGTCACCCAGTTACGTTGCGACGTTTGATACACACAAGGTATTCCTCCGGTGTTAGTGAGTTGCATGATCTCATGGTCAAAGGAACAGATACTTGACATGCAGAAAACAATAGCAATAAACTGACACGATCAAATGCTACGTTTACAGTTTGGGTCTTGTCCATCACATCATTCTCCTAATGATGTGATCCCGTTATCAAATGACATCTCATGTCAATGGCTAGGAAACCTTAACCATCTTTGATCAACGAGCTAGTCAACTAGAGGCTTACTAGGGACACAGTGTTGTCTATGTACCCACACATGTATTTGAGTTTCCAATCAATACAATTATAGCATGGATAATAAACGATTATCATGAACAAGGAAATATAATAATAACCAATTTATTATTGCCTCTAGGGCATATTTCCAACATTATGCTGATCGGCTCGGCCCGCACCTGGCTGAACAGCCTAGCGGCCGGCAGCATCAACACCTGGACGGACTTCGAAGAAGCGTTCGTCCGCAACTTCACCGACACCTACAAGCGGCCCGGCCGGCCCTGCGAGCTGGCCATGTGCGTCCAGGGGCCGGAGGAGCCCCTCCGCGAATACCTCACGTGCTGGACCGAGCTCCGCAACTCCTGCGAAGGGGTGCACGAGGTGCAGGCCATCCAATACTTCATCGAGGGTTGCCGAGACGGCACCCACCTCAAGCACAAGCTCCTGTGCTCCGAGCCGGCTACCCTGGCGGACCTGATGGCCAAGGCGGACAAGTACGCCACGGCCGACTCCGCTATGCGGATGAAGGTCGCCACGCCAGCCAAGCCGGCTCCGCCGCCCGCCACGCCGCGGGCGGCCGCCGACAACCGGCAACAGTAGAACAATAAGCGCAAGGCCGACCAGCCGGATCCCCGCTACGGGAGCCGGCAGGTTGCCTCAATCGAGGAAGAGCAGCCGGCTGCCCAGGCTTCCAGCCAGCGTCAGCGCACCGGCAAGGCTGCCTGGCAGCCCAAGCTCACGTTCGAGCAGATGCTCGACCTCCCCTGCAAACACCATTCCGGCGCCAAGCCGGCCGCGCACACGCTCCGGCAGTGCAGCTTCTCGCAGCGGCAGGCCCGGGGCGAGGGCCTTCCGACTCCTCCCCCGCCGCCTCCTCGCGCGCCGGCGCCGCCTCCGGCTTCCGCTCCGGCTCAGGCCCCGGCTCCGGCTCAGAACGACGGCCGGCTTCTCGACCAATTCCCCATCCAAGACGGTTCCTACGTCGTCTTCACCAGTGAAGAGACGGACAAGCACGCTCAACGCCGGCTCCACCGCGAGGTGAATGCCACCATGCCCGCGACTCCCCAGTTCATGCACTGGTCCGAGAAGCCGGTCACCTGGAGCCGGGCGGACCACCCGGCCGTGATGCCAATCCCGGGCAGCTACGCCCTCGTCCTCGATCCCACCATCGCCTCCGACAGGCGCACGTTCCGCTTCTCGCGGGTTTTGATCGATGGGGGCAGCAGCATCAATATCCTCTACCTCGACACGATGCTCAAGCTGGGGCTCAAGGTGGAGGACCTGCAAGCGAGCCGGACCGTTTTCCACGGCATCGTGCCGGGAAAGTCCTGCACCCCCGACGGCAAGATCAAGCTCGACGTTCTCTTCGGCGGCCACAACCACTTCCGCCGCGAGCTAGTATGGTTCGAGGTGGTGGACCTCGACAGTCCATACCATGCGCTGCTGGGCCGGCCGGCTCTCGCCAAGTTCATGGCGATCCCCCATTACGCCTACCTCAAGCTCAAGATGCCGGGTCCCAAGGGCATCATCACCATAGTCGGCGACTACAAGATGTCGATCGCGTGCGCGCGGGACGGCAGCCGGCTGGCCGAAGCCCTGGAGATAGCAGAGGAGAAGCGGCGGCTCGACCGGCTCGTGGCCCACGCCTCTGGCCAGCCGGCCATGCCGGCTCCTCCGTCCCAGTCAGCCGGCGAAGCCTCGTTCCAGCCATCCAAAGACACCAGGCAAGTGCCACTCGACCCGGCCAACCCCAAGCAATGCGTCACCATCGGCTCCCGCCTCGACAGCAAATAGGAAAGCGAGCTCGTCGACTTCCTCCGTGAGAATCGGGACATCTTTGCATGGTCTCCAAAGGACATGCCGGGTGTTCCAAGGAAGTTCGCCGAGCACAAGCTTCACGTACGGCCGGATGCGAAGCCGGTCAAGCAACCCCTGCGTCGTTTCTCCGAGGAGAAGCGGCGTACTATAGGGGAAGAGATCGCCCGGCTACTCGCAACCGGCTTCATCATGGAGGCATTCCACCCGGACTGGCTAGCCAACCCAGTCCTGGTGCTGAAGAAGAACAAAACTTGGCGCATGTGTATCGACTACACGAGCCTAAACAAGGCGTGTCCCAAGGACCCGTTCGCCCTGCCACGGATCGATCAAGTCATCGACTCCACGGCCGGCTGCGACCCGCTGTCCTTCCTGGACGCCTACTCCGGCTACCACCAGATCAAGCTGGACCCGGCCGACCGGCTCAAAACCTCCTTCATCACCCCTTTCGGGGCCTACTGCTACATCACCATGTCCTTCGGCCTGAAGAATGCAGGCGCTACCTTCCAGCGCTGCATGTAGAAGTGTCTCCTGCCTCAGATAGGCAGGAACGTCCACGTCTACGTTGACGACATCGTTGTCAAGTCCAAGAAGCACTTCAGCCTCCTCGACGATCTCCGGGAAACATTCGCCAACCTGCGCGAATACAAGATCAAACACAACCCGGAGAAGTGTGTCTTCGGCGTCCCAGCTGGCCAACTCCTGGGTTTCTTCGTGTCCGCCCGCGGCATCGAAGCTAACCCCGAGAAGATCAGGGCAATCGAGCGCATGCCCAGGCCGTCCCGGCTCCGCGACGTCCAGAAGTTCACCGGCTGCCTTGCCTCCCTCAGCCGGTTCGTCAGCCGACTGGGCGAGAAGGCCTTGCCCCTCTACGGGCTCCTGCGGAAGACGGCTCTGGTCGAGCCGGGCCGCGACTCCTCGAAGAAGCCGGCCGTGTTCAACTGGTCCGACGAGGCGGACGCGGCCTTCCGCGGCCTCAAGCGGGCGCTCACCAGCGCGCCCATCCTAGCCGCGCCGGCTGAGAAGGAGCCTCTGCTCGCCTACATCGCGGCAACCACGCGCGTCATCAGCGTCGTCTTGGTGGTGGAGCGATCGGAGGAAGGCAAAGCGCTGCCAATCCAGCGCCCCGTCTACTACCTCAGCGAGGTCCTCTCCGCCTCCAAGCAGAACTACCCCCACTACCAGAAGATGTGCTATGGCATATACTTCGCCGCCGAGAAGATCAAGCAGTACTTCCAGGAGCATGTCATCACCGTGGTCAGCACAGCGCCGCTGGGCGAAATCATGTGCGGCCGGGACGCCACCGGCCGGATAGCCAAGTGGACCATCGCCCTCGCCGACTACGAGATACGGTATGAGCCGCGCACCGCCATCAAGTCACAAGCAATGGCCGACTTCCTCGTCGATTGGGCTGAAACCCAGTTCATGCCGCCTCCACCCGACTCCACACATTGGCGTATGCACTTCGACGGCTCGAAGATGCGAGCCGGCTTGGGAGCCGGCATCGTCTTGTTGTCCCCGAGAGGAGATCAGCTCAAGTACGCGCTCCAGATCCACTTCGCCGCCTCCAACAGCGTGGCCGAGTACGAGGCCCTCGTACACGGCCACCGGCTCGCCAAGGAAATCGGCATCCAGCGCATCATATGCTTCGGCGACTCCGAACTCGTGGTGCAGCAAGTCTCTGGCAAATGGGACGCCAGGGACGCCAACATGGCCAGCTATCGCTTCCTCGTCCAGCAGCTCATCGGCTCCTTCGAGGGCTGTGAGTTCCATCACGTCCCCCGTGCGGACAACGAGGCGGCCGATACGCTGGCGAAGATCGGCTCCACCCGGCGTCTCCCTCGAGCGGCTGCTCAAGCCCTCAATCAAGCCCTCCCCCGAATCGGAATCCATCTTTGTGCCGGCAAACGCAGCCGGCCCATCTTCGGATCCGGCTGCCCAGCCGGCACCATCGGCATCGACCCTTCCGCCGGCTCCACCAACTCCGGCTGCCTAGCCAGCAGCACCACCTCAGGCGAATGAGCCGGCCGCGCCCGCAGCGGCCGGCTCCGAAACCATGGCCGTCATGATGGCAATCGACGCCCCTTCCTCTGCTCCAGCCCCGGGGGCTGGCGAGCCGGCCCCGGGGGCTAGCGAGCCGGACCCGGGGACTGGTCCCTCGGACCCGGGGGCTCCTGCGCTGCCAACGCCCCCTTGAGCCCGAGCCGGCTCCCGTCTCGGCCCCCTCATGGGCCCAGCCCATCCTGGCGTTCCTCCTACGCGGCGAGCTCCCCTCCGATGAGGCCACAGCAAGACAAATCCAGCGCCGAGCCCCGGCCTACAGCATCATCAACCACGAGTTGGGGAACGTTGCATGGGAAACAAAAAAAATTCCTACGCACACACAAGATCTATCCATGGTGATGAGCATCTACGAGAGGGAGAGTGAATCTACATACCCTTGTAGATCGCTAAGCGGAAGCGTTAAGAAACGCGGTTGATGTAGTCGAACGTCTCCGCGATCCAAATCGCAAGTTGTCCCTCGAACCGATCACGAACTAGTGCCGAACGGACGGCACCTCCGCGTTCAACACACGTACAGCTTGATGACGCCTTCACCTCCTCGATCCAGCGAGCGATGGTGAAGTAGTAGATGAGTTCCGGCAGCACGACGGCGTGGTGATGGTGGTGAGGAACAATCTCTGCAGGGCTTCGCCAAGCGCTACGGAGATTATGACGGAGGAACTAGAGGGTTAGGGTTGCCGGCACACGGCTTGGGGAATTCTTGATCTATTCTGGGTGCTAACCCTGTCCCTCTATTTATATGTTGAGCCCTGGGGTCGAAACTTGGAGAAAGAGCCTCCTCAAAGTCGGTTTGGCCCGCAAGGCAAGAGTCCTGCTCGGACTCCAGGACCAGACGCTAGGGTCCTCGGCGTCTGGCCCCAGACGCCAGGGTCCCTGGCGTCTGGCCCCTGGCCTCCGCAAAACTTCCGTTTGCACCTTCCTAAAGCCTCGTGGGCTTTACCCCTTGGCCCAAATAAAGTGTTCTCGTACCCGAACATTTCGGGAAACATCCGAAACTACTTCCGGTGAATTCCGGAACCCTTCCGGAGACCAAACACTATTATCCCATATATCAATCTTTACCTCCGGACTATTCCAGAGCTCCTCGTCATGTCCGGGATCTCATCCGGGACTCCGAACAACTTTCGGTCACCAACATAACAACTCAACTATACTTATATCGTCACCAAACGTTAAGTGTGTAGACCCTGCGAGTTCGAGAACTATGTAGACATGACCGAGACACCTCTACGGTCAATAACCAATAGCGGGACCTGGATGCCCATATTGGCTCCTACATATTCTACGAAGATCTTTATCGGTTGAACCTCTATGTCAAGGATTCAGTTAATCCCGTATGATGTTCCCTTTGTTTATCGGTATGTTACTTGCCCGAGATTCGATCGTCGGTATCTCTATACCTAGTTCAATCTCGTTACCGGCAAGTCTCTTTACTCGTTCCGTAATACAAGATCCCGTGGCTAACACTTTAGTCACATTGCTTGCAAGGCTTATAGTGATGTTGTATTACCGAGTGGCCCTGAGATACCTCTCCGTCACACGGAGTAACAAATCCCAGTCTTGATCCATGCCAATTCAACAGACACCCTCGGAGATACCTGTAGAGCATCTTTATAGTCACCCAGTTACGTTGCGACGTTTGATACACACAAGGTATTCCTCCGGTGTCAGTGAGTTGCATGATCTCATGGTCAAAGGAACAGATACTTGACATGCAGAAAACAATAGCAATAAACTGACACGATCATATGCTACGTTTGCAGTTTGGGTCTTGTCCATCACATCATTCTCCTAATGATGTGATCCCGTTATCAAATGACATCTCATGTCCATGGCTAGGAAACCTTCACCATCTTTTGATCAACGAGCTAGTCAACTAGAGGCTTACTAGGGACACAGTGTTGTCTATGTACCCACACATGTATTTGAGTTTCCAATCAATACAATTATAGCATGGATAATAAACGATTATCATGAACAAGGAAATATAATAATAACCAATTTATTATTGCCTCTAGGGCATATTTCCAACAGTCTCCCACTTGCACTAGAGTCAATAATCTAGTTCACATCACTATGTGAATTACATTGTAATGAATCGAACACCCATACAGTTCTGGTGTTGTTCATGTTTAGCCCTTGGAAGAGGTTTAGTCATCGGATCTGCAACATTCAGATCCGTGTGTACTTTGCAAATATTTATGTCGTCCTCCTTGATGTAATCGCGGATGGAATTGAAGCGTCGCTTTATGTGTCTGGTCCTGTTGTGAAATCTTGGTTCCTTGGCTAGAGCAATGGCACCAGTGTTATCACAAAACAGAGTCATTGGGTTAAGCGCACTAGGCACTACTCCAAGATCTGTCATGAACTCCTTCATCCAGACACCTTCCTTCGCCGCCTCCGAGGCAGCGATGTACTCCGCTTCGCATGTAGAATCAGCTACCACGCTCTGCTTGGAACTGCACCAGCTAACCGCACCCCCATTAAGAATAAATACGTATCCGGTTTGTGACTTAGAGTCATCCGGATCAGTGTCAAAGCTTGCATCGACGTAACCCTTTACGACGAGCTCTTGATCACCTCCATAAACGAGAAACATGTCCTTAGTCCTTTTCAGGTACTTCATGATATTCTTGACCGCCGTCCAGTGTTGCATTCCTGGATCACTTTGAAACCTTCCGACCATACTTATGGCAAGGCTGACATCGGGTCTTGTGCACAGCATTGCATACATGATAGAGCCTATGGCTGAAGCATAGGGGATGACACTCATCTTTTCTCTATCTTCTGCAGTCACTGGGCATTGAGTCTTACTCAACTTCACACCTTGCAATACAGGCAAGAACCCCTTCTTGGACTGATCCATTTTGAACTTCTTCAAAACTTTGTCAAGGTATGTGCTTTGTGAAAGTCCTATCAAGCGTCGTGATCTATCTCTATAGATCTTGATGCCTAATATGAAAGCAGCTTCTCCTAGGTCCTTCATTGAAAAACTCTTGTTCAAATATTCCTTCACGCTTTCCAACATTTCTATATTGTTTCCAATCAGTAATATGCCATCCACATATAATATTAGAAACGCTATAGAGCTCCCACTCACTTTCTTGTAAATACAAGCTTCTCCGTAAACTTGTATAAACTCGAACGCTTTGATCACCTCATCAAAGCGAAGATTCCAACTCCGAGATGCTTGCACCAGTCCATAAATGGATCGCTGGAGTTTGCAAACTTTGTCAGCATTCTCTGGATCGACAAAACCTTCTGGTTGCATCATATACAACTCTTCCTTAAGGAAACCGTTAAGGAACGCTGTTTTGACATCCATCTGCCAAATTTCATAATCGAAAAAGGCAGCTATTGCTAACATGATTCTGACGGACTTAAGCATCGCTACGGGTGAGAAGGTCTCATCGTAGTCAACTCCTTGAACTTGTGAAAAAACCCTTTGCCACAAGTCGAGCTTTATAGACGGTGACATTACCGTCCGCGTCCGTCTTCCTCTTAAAGATCCATTTGTTCTGAATGGCCTTACGCCCTTCAGGTAATACTTCCAAAGTCCACACTTTGTTTTCATACATGGATCCCATCTCGGATTTCATGGCCTCTAACCACTTCTCGGAATCCGGGCCCATCATCGCTTCTCCATAGCTCGTAGGTTCATCGTTGTCCAACAACATGACTTCTAAGACAGGGTTGCCGTACCACTCAGGAGCAGTACGCGTCCTTGTCGTCCTACGAGGTTCGATAGCAACTTGATCCAAAGCTTCATGATCATCATCATTAACTTCCTCTTCAGCTGATGTAGGCTCTACAGAAACATCTTTCTGTGCTGCGCTACTCTCAGGTTGAAGTAAAGGTTCAACAACCTCATCAAGTTCTATCTTCCTCCCACTCAATTCTTTCGAGAGAAACTCTTTCTCAAGAAACGTTCCGTTTTTAGCGACAAACACTTTGCCTTCGGATCTGAAGTAGAAGGTATACCCAACTGTCTCTTTTGGGTATCCTATGAAGACGCATTTCTCCGCTTTGGGTTCCAACTTTTCAGGCTGAAGCTTTTTGACATAAGCATCACATCCCCAAACTTTAAGAAACGACAGCTTTGGCTTCTTGCCAAACCAAAGTTCATATGGCGTCGTCTCAACGGATTTCGATGGTGCCCTATTTAAAGTGAATGCAGCTGTCTCTAATGCATAACCCCAAAACGATAGTGGCAAATCGGCAAGAGACATCATAGATCGCACCATATCCAATAAGGTTCGATTACGACGTTCGGACACACCATTACGCTGTGGTGTTCCAGGCGGTGTTAGTTGTGAAACAATTCCACATTGTCTTAAGTGACTGTCAAACTCATAACTCAGATATTCTCCTCCTCGATCAGATCGTAGGAATTTAATCTTCTTGCTACGATGATTCTCAACTTCACTCTGAAATTGTTTGAACTTTTCAAATGTTTCAGACTTGTGTTTCATTAAGTAAATATACCCATATCTACTTAAGTCATCAGTGAAGGTGAGAAAGTAACGATAACCACCGCGTGCCTCAATGCTCATCGGACCGCACACATCAGTATGTATGATTTCCAATAAGTCACTTGCCCGTTCCATTATTCTAGAGAACGGCGTTTTAGTCATCTTGCCCATGAGGCATGGCTCACATGTGTCAAGTGATTCAAAATCAAGTGACTCCAAAAGTCCATCAGCATGGAGCTTCCTCATGCGTTTTATGCCAATATGACCTAAACGGCAGTGCCACAAGAAAGTGGTATTATCATTATCAATCCTACATCTTTTGGCATCAATGTTATGAACATGTGTATCATTACTATCGAGATTCAATAAGAATAAACCCCTTACATTGGGTGCATGACCATAAAAGATATTACTCATATAAATAGAACAACCATTATTCTCTGATTTAAATGAGTAACCGTCTCGCAATAAACAAGATCCAGATATAATGTTCATGCTTAACGCAGGCACTAAATAACAATTATTCAGGTTCATCACTAATCCCGATGGTAATCGAAGAGCGAGCGTGCCGACGGCGATCACATCTACCTTGGAACCATTTCCCACGCGCATCGTCACTTCGTCCTTTGCCAGCCTCCGTCTATTCCGCAGTTCTTGTTTTGAGTTGCAAATATGAGCAACCGCACCGGTATCAAATACCCAGACACTACAACGAGAGTTGGTAAGGTACACATCAATAACATGTATATCATATATACCTTGTTTGTTGTTGGCCGCCTTCTTGTCAGCCAAATACTTGGGGCAGTTTCGCTTCCAGTGTCCAGTTCCCTTGCAATAAAAACACTCAGTTTCTGGTTTGGGTCCAGCCTTGGGTTTCTTCACGGGAGGAGCAACTGCTTTGCCACTCTTCTTGGAGTTACCCTTCTTACCCTTGCCATTTTTCTTGAAACTAGTGGTTTTCTTGACCATCAACACTTGATGCTCCTTCTAAATTTCAGACTCAGCGACTTTCAGCATCGCAAACAGCTCGGCGACTGACTTGTTCATCCCGTGCATGTTATAGTTCAACACGAAGCTCTTGTAGCTAGGTGGCAATGATTGAAGAACTCTGTCAGTGATAGCCTCTGGCGGAAGGGGCATCCCCAATTCAGCCAGACGGGTGGAGTACCCAGACATTCTGAGTACGTGATCACTGATAGACTCGTTCTCCTCCATCTTGCAAGCATAGAACTTATCGGAGATCTCATATCTCTCGATCCGGGCATTCTTCTGAAAGATAAACTTCAACTCCTGGAACATCTCATATGCTCCATGACGTTCAAAACGTCTTTGAAGTCCCGGTTCTAAGCCATACAATATTGCACATTGAACTATTGAGTAATCTTCAGAACGAGCCTGCCAGGCGTTCACAACGTCTAGAGACTCAACTGGAGCGGGTGGATCACCAAGCGGTGCATCAAGGACATAAGCCTTCTGGGAAGCCATAAGGATAATCCTTAGATTACGGGCCCAGTCCACAAAGTTACTTCCATCATCTTTCAACTTAGCTTTCTCTAGGAACGCATTAAAATTCAGGGGTGCTACTGCGCAAGCCATGATCTACAACATAAATATAGCAAAGACAACTTAGACTATTGTTCTAGATAATGAGTTTAGTTAATCATATTACTTAAAAAACTCCCACTCAAATTGACATCCCTCCGGTCATTCGAGCGTAACATGATCCAAATCCACCAACTCAAGTCCGATCATCACGTGAGTTGAGGTGGTTTCAATGGTGAACATCTTCATGTTGATCATATCTACTATATGACTCATGTTCGACCTTTCGGTCTCTTGTGTTCCGAGGCCATGTCTGTACATGCTAGGCTCGTCAAGTTTAACCCGAGTGTTCCGCACGTGCAACATGGCTTACACCCGTTGTATGTGAACGTAGAGTCTATCACACCCGATCATCACGGCGTGTCTCGAAATGACGAACTTTCGCAACGGTGCACACTCGGGGAGAACACAATTTATCTTGAAATTTAAGTGAGGGATCACCTTATAATGCTACCGTCGTCCTAAGCAAAATAAGATGCATAAAAGGATTAACATCACATGCAAATCATAAGTGACATGATATGGCCATGAACTCGTGCTTTTGATCTCCATCTCCAAAGCACCGGCATGATCTCCATCGTCACCGGCATGACACCATGATCTCCATCATCTTGATCTCCATCAACGTGTCGCCATGAGGTTGTCGCGCCGACTGTTGCTTCCACGACTATTGCTAACTCATAGCGATAAAGTAAAGCAAAACGGCGAAAATAATTAAAGACAACTCTATGGCTCCTGCCAGTTGCCGTACTCATCGACATGCAAGTCGTGATATTCTATACAACACATGATCATCTCATACATCACATATATCTCATCATGTAATTGGCCATATCACATCACAACATACCCTGCAAAAACAAGTTAGACGTCCTCTAATTGTTGTTGCAAATTTTACGTGGCTGCTACGGGTTTGCAAGAACCGTTCTTACCTACGCAAAACCACAACGTGGTGTAGTGATTGCTTTTTGATCTTCTAAAAGAACCCTCTTCATTGAAATTGATTCAACTAAAGTGAGAGAGACAGACACCCGCTAGCCATCTTTATGCAACGAAGTTACATGTCAGTTGAAGGAACCTGTCTCGCGTAAGCGTACGCGTAATGTCGGTCCGGGCCGCTTCATCTCACAATACCGCCGAATCAAGTATCAACTAGTAACGGCAAGCAATATGTATACACCCACGCCCACAACTCGTTTGTGTTCTACTCGAGATCTCATCTACGCATAGACCTAGCTCGGATGCCACTGTTGGGGAACGTTGCATGGGAAACAAAAATTTTTCCTACGCACACACAAGATCTATCCATGGTGATGAGCATCTACGAGAGGGAGAGTGAATCTACATACCCTTGTAGATCGCTAAGCGGAAGCGTTAAGAAACGCGGTTGATGTAGTCGAACGTCTCCGCGATCCAAATCGCAAGTCGTCCCTCGAACCGATCACGAACTAGTGCCGAACGGACGGCACCTCCGCGTTCAACACACGTACAGCTTGATGACGCCTTCACCTCCTCGATCCAGCGAGCGATGGTGAAGTAGTAGATGAGTTCCGGCAGCACGACGGCGTGGTGATGGTGGTGAGGAACAATCTCTGCAGGGCTTCGCCAAGCGCTACGGAGATTATGACGGAGGAACTAGAGGGTTAGGGTTGCCGGCACACGGCTTGGGGAATTCTTGATCTATTCCGGGTGCTAACCCTGTCCCTCTATTTATATGTTGAGCCCTGGGGTCGAAACTTGGAGAAAGAGCCTCCTCAAAGTCGGTTTGGCCCGCAAGGCAAGAGTCCTGCTCGGACTCCAGGACCAGACGCCAGGGTCCTCGGCGTCTGGCCCCAGACGCCAGGGTCCCTGGCGTCTGGCCCCTGGCCTCCGCAAAACTTCCTTTTGCACCTTCCTAAAGCCTCGTGGGCTTTACCCCTTGGCCCAAATAAAGTGTTCTCGTACCCGAACATTTCGGGAAACATCCGAAACTACTTCCGGTGAATTCCGGAACCCTTCCGGAGACCAAACACTATTATCCCATATATCAATCTTTACCTCCGGACTATTCCAGAGCTCCTCGTCATGTCCGGGATCTCATCCGGGACTCCGAACAACTTTCGGTCACCAACATAACAACTCAACTATACTTATATCGTCACCAAACGTTAAGTGTGTAGACCCTGCGGGTTCGAGAACTATGTAGACATGACCGAGACACCTCTACGGTCAATAACCAATAGCGGGACCTGGATGCCCATATTGGCTCCTACATATTCTACGAAGATCTTTATCGGTTGAACCTCTATGTCAAGGATTCAGTTAATCCCGTATGATGTTCCCTTTGTTTATCGGTATGTTACTTGCCCGAGATTCGATCGTCGGTATCTCTATACCTAGTTCAATCTCGTTACCGGCAAGTCTCTTTACTCGTTCCGTAATACAAGATCCCGTGGCTAACACTTTAGTCACATTGCTTGCAAGGCTTATAGTGATGTTGTATTACCGAGTGGGCCCTGAGATACCTCTCCGTCACACGGAGTAACAAATCCCAGTCTTGATCCATGCCAATTCAACAGACACCCTCGGAGATACCTGTAGAGCATCTTTATAGTCACCCAGTTACGTTGCGACGTTTGATACACACAAGGTATTCCTCCGGTGTCAATGAGTTGCATGATCTCATGGTCAAAGGAACAGATACTTGACATGCAGAAAACAATAGCAATAAACTGACACGATCATATGCTACGTTTGCAGTTTGGGTCTTGTCCATCACATCATTCTCCTAATGATGTGATCCCGTTATCAAATGACATCTCATGTCCATGGCTAGGAAACCTTCACCATCTTTTGATCAACGAGCTAGTCAACTAGAGGCTTACTAGGGACACAGTGTTGTCTATGTACCCACACATGTATTTGAGTTTCCAATCAATACAATTATAGCATGGATAATAAACGATTATCATGAACAAGGAAATATAATAATAACCAATTTATTATTGCCTCTAGGGCATATTTCCAACAGCAGCATCCGATCCACCTCGTGCCCTTGCTCCTGCAGCTCCACCTCCCTGGCCGACCACTCCTGGCGCTGGCGCTCGTGCTCATCCCGGGCCGCCTGCGCATCCTCGGCCGCCTTGGTCAGCGCGACGTCCTTGGCCTCCAGCTCTTGGCGGAGGATTCTCTCCCGCTCCTCCGCCTCCCGACGAAGGGCCGCCTCGCGGTCCGCCAGCTCTTTGCGGTGGGCCGCCTCGCGCTCCTCCTTCTCCGCCTTCGCCTGTTCCGTCTCCCCGCGGAGCCGATCGCACTCCACGGTCAGGAGACTCCTATGCTCCCCAAGCTGCACCACCTGGCGGCGGAGGCTGACCGTCTCGGCGTGGGTGGCTGCTCGGGACGAGGAGGCCGCTGTCAGAAACCAAACGAAGAAAGGGATTCAGCCCGCCTCCGGAGCAGCCGGCCTGATTCCCGGGGGCTACACCCAGTGGGTGCGCTTGCACGCCCCCACTGGAAGATCGCGAGGTTCCGTACCTTGCAGGTCCGCGGACAGAGTCGCCAGCCAGCCCTCGGCCTCCCGGTACAAGCCCAGCAGGGTGTTGTACGCGGCCACCCGTCGGTCATGCGCTGCCTGCGAATGACGAAGATACACAGCAGCGTTAGGCTCGACCCGCCTGCGGTCCAGCCGGCTCGAGCCTCGGGGGCTACACCCAGTGGGTGCGCTAGTGCGCCCCCACTGGAAAAGAAAGAAAACGCCAAGGCAAGAAAAGAAGGAAAGAAGAGAACTTACCGCGACAGATTGCTCCAGATGCACCAGCCGATCGTTGGCGGCTCGAGCGTCCTGCGACATCTGGGCGCGCGCGGCAGCAAACGCCTCGACGACGGCGGCCACCGCCGCCCCAAGGGCGCTTGGCGGATCACCAATGGCCGGGCGGCCGGCTGCGGCCCAGTTCTACTGCGGCCGGCCCCCGTCCGCGGTCCCCCCTTTGCCGGAGGTCACCAGGGGACCTGCCCCTCCCGGCGCCGTCGTGCCGGGGGGCCCCGACGACGAACTCGTGGCGGTCGTCCCCCCGGTCGTGACGATCGTCCCCTCCGACGCACCGCCTCCGGCCGCTCCTGGCCGGCTCTCCTCCGGTGCGGGCACCTCCGGAGCCGGCGCCTCCAGGTCCGGCACATCCGGAGCCGGGATTTTGACTTCCGGGGGCCCCTCTGCCCCCGGCGGCACATCTCCCGTCCCCGGCTGGGTGGCGTCGCGGTCCATCTCCTCCCTCCCTCCAGCGCCGGCCGCGTCCGCGCCCGCCACGCGCGCGTCTTCCGCGGCCTTCGCGTCCGCTTCCGCCCGCCGCTCGGGATCGTGGTGGTCCTTCGACCTCCTCTCCCGGCCGCGGGGGAACGGCTCCCACGCTCCTCCAGCGGCCTCTCCGCTGGCCCCTCCCGGCGGCTGCAGTTTCTCCGCCGCTTTCTCCCAGGGGCGGCTCTCCTCAATGCGCCGCTCTTGCTCGGCCGCCTCGAGGTCGAGCCACGCCTGGCGCTCCCTCCCCTCGGCGGTGTCCGGCGGCGTCGTCCTCGTGGCCTCGCCGCCTGGGGTCCTCCCCAGGGCACGCGCCTCCCTGATCATGGCGGGATAAGGAACCGGGGAGAAAGGGAAAAAACTAAGGAGGAGGGGGAGATGGGCTCACCCGACGACGACGGGGACCGCCCTCCTCGTGGGTCCCGCCTGGGATACCCGTTGTTTCTTCCCACCGCCTCCACGGCTGCCGCCCGGCTGCGTGGTGGCCGCCCGTTTGGGCGCCGGCTTGGCAACAGCCAGCTGCTTCCCCTTGTCGCCCGCGTCCGGGCCACCCCGGCTGGACCCTTGGCCGGCTCCGCGCGGGCGCCTCCTCGGCGCCGTGACCTCGCCCTCCGGGGCCTCGGGTTCCTCCGGAGCCTCTGCAGCACGCGACTCCTCCGACTCAGCGTCATCATCGGGCCAATCCCGTAGGTGCGTCGGGGGAGGGAACTCACTCGTCGAGTCGGCCTCCTCCGTCTCCGTTTCCGCCTCGCCGGCTTCTGATGCGCCGGATCGGTCGGAGTCCGCCGGCTCCACATCGTCGACGTCCTCGACCTCCTCGGGGTCCGAGTCCGCCAAGTCGGCGGCCGGCTCCCCGTAGTTCTGCAACTGCGCAAAAACCTGCGAGCCGGCGAAGCGCCACATCGTCAGACCAAAGGGGGGACGCCGTCTCTAAAAAGGAAGGAGAGGGGGAGACGGCTAATCACTTACCCGCGGCGCCGGACGGCTCCGGCTGTACGGGGTTTTCCCCCATTGCCACCCCTCTTCCTTCAGCTTCGCCTGCGAGATGGCGTTCACCCTCCTCGCCACGTCGATCGGTTTTAGCTCCTTGGTGGAGAGCCAGCAGGGGTCGTGCCGCCCTCCCATCTGGCAGATCAGGTGCGGCCGGCTCTGCAGCGGCTGCACCCGGCGCGCCACCATCGCGGCCAACAGGTCGGTGGCTTTCAGCCCCTTCGCCCCGGTCATCACCAGCAGGCGCTCGCAGAGTCGGTCTTCCGTCTCGGGCGCTTGGGGCGGAGCCGCCCGCCAGTTCAGCATCGCTGCCGGCGGCTGGTTGACGAAGTCAGGGAGGTTGATGTAATCCTCCTCCGGCTTCACGTTCTTCACGTAGAAGAACCCCCGCTGCCAATTCTTCATCGACTCCTGCAGCGGGAGCTTCGGGAAGCCGGCTCCCTTGCGGATGTGGATCAGGGCGCCTCCGCAGGCGGTCATGACCTTCGCCTGCGTCGCCGGGTCCACCACCGTCTGCCGCTTGAGGAAGAACAGCCGGAACCAGAGGTCGAGCTTCGGCTCCACCCCCAAGAACCCCTCGCAGAGGGTGACGAATGCCGACAGCTGCAAAACGGCGTTGGGGGCAAGGTGGTGCGGCTGCAGGCCGAACCGCGTCAAGAACCGCCGGAAGAAGGTACTCGCCGGCAGCCCGAGCCCGCGGAGGAAATGCTCGGCGAAGACGACCACCTCGCCCTCCCGCGGGGCCGGGGAGTTCTCCGGCCCGGCGATGCGCGCCTCCAGGTGCGCTTCCGACGGAAGCTTGCGGCGGTAGCGGAGGTGCTCGATGAACTGCTCCTCCACGATGCTGCCATCCCAGGCGCCCTTGGTCGCCATGGCTTCTACAAAGGGCTTGCGGTCGCGGCGGCGGGCGCAGTTGCTCGGCCGCGGTGCGGGCCTACGGCGGTGGCGAGCGGCGGCGCGACGCTCCCGTGGGCTTTACCCTTCTTCTCTCTCTCGGAGCGGGAGGAGGGGGGCGGCGAAGACGATACGACTGGGGCGGGAGGGGCGAATGTGCCGCTCTGTCCCTCTCCCTTCTCCATTTAAACCCCGCGCGGCCGAACGTGGGGGGGCGGATTCATTGCGCACGACCCCCGCGCTTCCCTCCGCGTGCGGGGCGGAAGTTATGGCGCTCGGGAATGCCAATCGGCGGCCCGAGCCGCAAAGGATCCATGCGCGCGGGCCGAGGCCGCGGTCGTGGCGGGCCCCGCCCACGGCCCGGCCTCGTCCGTCGCGAGACCTGTCAGGACCCGCGTTGACAACACCGCAAGGTCCCGCGTGCGCCAAGCTACAATGGCCCCTGCCCTGCGGTGCCCACCGCCGGTAGAGCAACAAATGCATCATACTCCGAACCAAAAGTTATCATAATAACATGCGGGTTTATATCCTCTAATTTAGACTCCACCAACGCTACTAAGGATGTCGCGGCTTCCTTTACCGCCTCGCTAACCACCGACCAGCGTGTTGGGCAATTCAACCCTCTCACATTCCACACTAGAAGGCTTGGGTCTTTGGGAGAGGGTTGCTCTGAGTGGTGAGCTCCGGGTGGCAAGGATTCGTGTGACAACGTTGGTATGGAGGTTGTCAGGTTCAACGGTACCCCACATATCTCTTGGCCGGTGCTCCTCGGAGGCGGTGTGCGCGGCTCAACTCCGGTGGTGCGGCATGTTCGATCGAGACGAAAGGGGAAAGGGTTTCTCTTCCCGGCGGCGGTGTGTGTGGCTCAGCTCCGGTGGTGCAACGTCTTCGATCCATACAGAAGGGGAAAGGGTTCCTCTTCCCGGCGGCAGCAACGTGGCGGGAGTCGTGGGCTCCTGGTCTTCCTTCTGTAGTCGTTTCGTTTGTCCCTCGACACCCTGAGTTTGTCCTTTGTCTCTGCTGCCCTTCTCAGCGATTGTCCCCAGTAACTTTCCTGCTACATGTGAGTGCTAGGGGTGCGGCGGTGCAACCGGTGCGGTGTTCGTCAAGCTCCATGATGGTCTTGTTCAAAGGTTGCTTAGGGCTCAGATGCCGGTTGTTTCCCTTGCTCTCGGGTGATCCTGTACACAGTCTGACGGTATGATGCCCTTCAATCCAGGGCGAGGGGGTAGGATCCCTCTTTGGCGCTAGAGAAGGAACATGTGAAGTTTGATCCAACCTGTTCAAAACTTATCCTGTGGCTATAGCCTTTTCCTCGGCATGCTTCACCAGCTCCCAGCCCTTGGTTACTTGTGTGCAGTTGTCATTGTCAGCACAAGCAGGGCTATTCTTTTCTCAATTTCTTTCGTGCCTGTAATGTGCATTGCGTTGTAAGCTGTCCAGTCTGCCCCTCTTGTATCATTTGGCTGTTGTGACTTTTATCGTTGGTTGTAGTTCCTCACTGATTGCTCGTCTCGAGCGTTCTCTCTAAAAATTCGAACATGTCTTCCCAAACTCTAATCTGGCCGTGGTCTAGCACTGTCCAATGGAAAGCGACACAAGATAAAGATACGGAATTAGTTAAAATACACATCATCAGTAGATGCAAGAAAAGATAATAATAATAAGATAGGCCAATGGACGAAGAAAATTTCGACCAATTGGCGCGAGAATTCCCCTAAAAAGACTTTTCCACACGTGACTGGGTGGTCATGAATAATGTATCGGTCACTGCTCATGTCGACATCCCTAACGAAATGAATGGACGAATCAATCTCAGATGAGCCGTTGGATGGAGGAACCGACGGTCGCAGCCGCCGTTGTCGTCAGCCCGGCCCTATCGTCCTAGCTGGACACGATTTGTTTAACCACACGCATCCAAAGTAGACACACTATAGTTAACAATCAGAGAGTACTACTAGTAGTACTAGTATACTCTGCAGCTGCAAGTGGCTGCAGGCGGCTGCCCTCTTCGTAGTATCATACTATCACTGGCCAAACGAACCTACCGCGGCGGGAGCAGCCTCCAATCGAATAATTCCGGGACATGCATGTTGACCACTGCCCGCCTCGGCCTCGACGCAGAGACAAAATCCCCGCTGATGCCAGGAAGCTCCCCCCCGCTCGCGGTCAGGTGTAAACACGCGCGTGAAAAATGAAGGGCTAGCTCGGAAGCTTTGTTTCATTATCTTGTGGCACAACGACCACATCCCGTGCCGGGTCCAAGCTCGCACAGTGCAGCGGACCTGCACAAAATGTGTCGTGGTCAAGGACTCGCTCGCTCAAGGTAGGTGAGGTGAAACTCGATAATGTGGCTGGCGTGACCTTCCTCCTCACCGGCTTCAACCATTCCCTGCCCTTCTCTCGGGCGTATATATAGGGACGCCTTCGTCTGCTCCCTTCGTACTAGCTCGTACCCCAAGTCCCCAATCCAAACCAGTCCCCTGTCGCAAGGCAAGGAGGAGCTGCGCAACAGAGCTAAGCCAAACCAGTGCAGAGATCGAGTGATCAACGGACGACGACGACGACGAAGAAGAAGAAGAAGATAAGTAAGTAAGCAAGCAGAGGCGAGGATCATGGATCGAGAGATCCACCGGGTGACGAGCCTGCGGCGGGACAGCTCGCTATGGCGCCGCGGCGACGACGTGTTCTCGCGGACGTCGTCGCGGTTCCAGGAGGAGGAGGACGACGAGGAGGCGCTGCGGTGGGCGGCCCTGGAGCGGCTGCCCACGTACGACCGGGTGCGGCGCGGGATCCTCACGGTGGAGGACGGCGGGGAGAAGGTGGAGGTGGACGTGGGGCGGCTGGGCGCCCACGAGAGCCGGGCGCTCATCGAGCGGCTCGTCCGCGCGGCCGACGACGACCACGAGAACTTCCTCCTCAAGCTCAAGGAGCGCATGGACAGGGTGGGCATCGACTACCCCACCATTGAGGTGCGGTTCGAGAAGCTGGAGATCGAGGCCGAGGTGCGCGTCGGCGACCGCGGCCTCCCCACGCTCATCAACTCCGTCACCAACACCCTCGAGGTACATCATTCCTTCTCCTTCTCCTTCCTTCCTTCCTGCACACAACAGTCCATGGCGGCTTACCTTCAATTTGTTTTTGTTTTTCTCCACACAATTCCAACAAGCATGTTGATCACACCCGCAAAAAAAAAAAGCATGTTGATCATAACTAATGATGAACTGCTCCGTTAACTAATCAGTCCTGGCTTGGCCGAGCCCGAGCACCAGTACGTGGTAGGGCCAATTAGTCGATAAGGATTGGCTGCTGGTTCCGCGATGGAGGCGAGTGACAGTGCTCTCTCGTTTTTCTTATGGTTATACTGTAGACAGCGACGCTGCGAGAATTGAAGCCAAGTAGGGGCTTTGTTTTCTCGTTTTTGCGGTTGCAACTTGCGAGCGAGCTGTATGCTTTTGGCTCATCAGCAAGCAATGCGGTAGGTGAGTCGTCTCTCGCCCCGTGATATTTTCTTGGCTTCACAAACGACCAAGCACACGTTGCAGAATTATTACTGGCTTGATTACCGTTTCGGCCACTTGTCCTGCACAAACTATTACTCTGACCGTGTCTCGCTTTTGAGGCTTTTTCTCCACATGACTTCAGAATTCGAGATTTATTAAACCTAGCCGCCACCTAATATTCAGGTCCTAATCCCTTCTTCTTCCAATTGTACCAAGTCATACCAAGTGGTCAGCTTGGTAAGCTATCATTTTTTTTTGCAATTGTACCAAGTCATAGTAACAATTTTGTATTATACAAAGATCTTCCTTTTTTAGACAAACAAGAAATGTGATCTTTAGGAGTAGTACTAAATTTCCTAGCGTAAAGTAGCCCAACAAGAGTCCAAACTGTTGCGACGCCGGGCTCGGCCTGCAACGGAGCCTGCCGCTCCTTCATTATTTATCACTAAACGAAAAAAGAGAGAAGTGCATATTACACCCCTCAACTCTAGCCCTAGTCTAATATACACCCCCCAATTCCAATACCGTCTAGTTTACACCCCCCAACTCTCAAAACCGGCCGGAATTCAGCCCTCCCCTCCCCGTTGACCGGTTTTGACCCAGTTGACCGTTTTTTGACTGGGTGAACAGTAAATTCAAAAAGAAAATAAAAAGATGAAAAAAAAATCAAATAATGTTAATTTTTTCACCGTGTGAACAGTAAATTCAAGAAAAAATTCGTTTTTTTTTGAAAAAAAATTGTATTTTTTTGAAATTACTGTTCGCCCGGTGAAAAAAACAAGATTATTTTTTTGAATTTTTATTTTTACTTTTTAATTTACTGTTCGCCCAGTCAAAGGGTCAAAACCGGTCAACGGGGAGGGGAGGGTTGAATTCCGGCCGGTTTTGAGAGTTGGGGGTGTAAACTAGACGGTATTAGAGTTGGGGGTGTATATTAGACTAGGGCTAGAGTTGAGGGGTGTAACATGCACTTCTCTCAACGAAAAAATAACGAATCCCGACCGTGTTTCACCAACCTCCGCCGATGGCCACCGGCACGGTGCCGCTACGGTCGTTCCCTACCTCCGGCCACATCCACCGCATCCCCATCCACGCCACGGAATCGTCCGACCTCCACCCCATGGCACGTGATGTTTCCGCATCGGCCGCGCGGCTTTGGGCATTCCGCCGAGCGCCTGGCGTGCGCGTCCACCTCGTTTCGCCAACGCCACCGCATGCTACGCCATTGGAAGAACCTGTCCTTATCTATGCCTGTTGATTGCTCGGTGTTCTCCAGGCCTTCGCGAACGCGCTCCACGTCATCCCCAGCCGGAAGCAGGCCATGACCGTCCTCCACGACGTCAGCGGGATCATCAAGCCCCGGAGGATGACGCTGCTGCTTGGGCCTCCTGGCTCGGGCAAGACGACGCTGCTGCTGGCGATGGCAGGGAAGCTCGACAAGGACCTCAAGGTCTCCGGGAAGGTCACCTACAACGGCCACGGGATGGACGAGTTCGTCCCGCAGAGGACCGCCGCTTACATCAGCCAGCACGATCTCCACATTGGGGAGATGACCGTGAGGGAGACGCTGGCCTTCTCGGCCCGGTGCCAAGGTGTTGGCACTAGATATGGTATGCTGCATCATTGCTGCCTAATTATTGAGGCTATGTCATGGATGATATGCTCATCTTATATGTCATTGTGGTGATAATCTCTGAGCTTTGCTGTTTTGCTTGTTCTAGAGATGCTTACTGAGCTGGCGAGAAGGGAAAAGGCAGCCAACATCAAGCCAGATCATGATATCGATGTCTACATGAAGGTGAGGATGTTATCACATTTTAGAGCAGTTTACGCTTCTTAAAGCTGTTTATGTGACTAGCTTAGGATTGAAGAGAATAATTTGAAGAAGTCTTGTTTATCAGAAAATTATTTGACACTTGTTTCATTACTTACGCCCTGTAGGCCTCAGCTATGGGAGGGCAAGAATCCAGTATTGTGACAGAATACATACTGAAGGTATAGTCTGCTACCTATGGGTCCAGCTGGAGCACTGCAAGGATGATTCTTATGGACATTTGTGTATTATTAATAGAATGATGACTTCTCATATCCGTTACTCTTGTATGTAACTGCAGATACTAGGACTGGATATTTGTGCTGACACGTTGGTAGGCAATGAGATGCTAAGGGGTATATCTGGTGGACAGCGCAAGCGTGTCACAACAGGTATATTTTCACCAAGAATGAGGTTCAGTTTATATTTGTATAGCAATCCGAGACTTACACTTTTTTCATCGCAATGAAATAGTCTTATTTAAGAAATTCCTAACCGACTCATGTATCTTCAATGCACAGGTGAAATGCTTGTTGGTCCTGCAAAAGCTCTGTTCATGGACGAGATATCCACTGGACTGGATAGCTCAACCACATATCAGATTGTGAATTCTCTTAGGCAGACTATCCACATTCTAGGCGGAACTGCTGTCATCTCCTTGCTGCAGCCAGCTCCTGAAACATACAACTTGTTTGACGACATTATACTCCTCTCTGACGGGCAGGTTGTGTACCAGGGCCCCCGAGAAAATGTGCTTGAGTTCTTTGAGTTCATGGGGTTCAAATGCCCTGGCAGAAAGGGTGTTGCTGACTTTTTACAGGAGGTGTGTGTCTCATCTATAAACTCTCATTACAGCTGTGATTCTGTTTTTTTTAAAGAGAATGATACTGAAATCTCTGAATAACTGAAAAGGTGACATCAAAGAAAGACCAGGAGCAATATTGGTACAGGGGTGACAGGCCATATCGTTTTGTACCTGTGAAGCAATTTGCGGATGCATTCCGTTCGTTCCATGTGGGCAAGTCGATTGAGAATGAGCTTAAAGTGCCATTTGATAGGACCAGAAGCCACCCTGCTGCTCTGGCCACTTCAAAGTTTGGTGTCAGCAGGATGGAGTTGCTCAAAGCTACTATCGATAGAGAGCTTCTACTCATGAAGAGGAATGCATTCATGTACATATTTAAAGCTGTCAATGTAAGTTCATATCTTTAATGTGTTTTCCTTGATTATTGGGATGGAGATTATTAGGTAGCATCAATCTGAACTTTTCCATCATTGCAGCTAACTCTGATGGCGTTCATTGTGATGACCACATTTTTCCGTACCAACATGCACCGTAATGTTGAATATGGAACAATCTATTTGGGGGCGCTATTCTTTGCTCTCGACACGATAATGTTTAATGGTTTTGCGGAGCTTGCGATGACCGTCATGAAACTTCCTGTCTTCTTCAAGCAGCGGGATCTTCTTTTCTTTCCTGCATGGGCCTACACCATACCATCGTGGATTCTTCAGATCCCTATCACGTTTGTTGAAGTCGGAGTTTATGTTTTCACCACGTATTATGTCATTGGATTTGATCCCAGTGTAAGCAGGTATGACACTGATGCAGACGTCAAATTCCTTACTCAATTATATTGCTTCTTAGGCAGTTATGGATTTTTATGAGCAAGTATTTTAAATTATTGCTCTACAAGAAATGAACTAGCTTTGTGAAATCTGAATGAGTTTTTGTGCTCAGGTTCTTTAAGCAGTATCTGCTGCTCCTTGCGATCAATCAGATGTCATCTTCACTGTTCCGCTTCATTGCTGGAATTGGAAGAGACATGGTTGTGTCCCATACCTTTGGACCTTTATCATTGTTGGCTTTTGCAGCATTGGGTGGCTTTATCCTTGCAAGGCGTAAGTTACTGGCTCCGCCATGATAAAATGGATATGTTGCCATATTTACATGAAAATGATGGAACTAAATTCTAATTGTTGCTTACATGATACCATCTTATTTGTCTTTTCCAGCTGATATAAAGAAGTGGTGGATTTGGGGTTACTGGATATCTCCGCTATCATATGCACAGAACGCTATTTCAACAAACGAAATGTTGGGGCCCAGTTGGAGCCAAGTAAGTACCCTCTGTCTTGAGAAGAAATCAAAGTCACCACAACACACACATAGAAAATTCAACATGTATTTATATTTTACAGATTGTTAATGGAACAAATGACACCATTGGAGTTACCGTGCTTAAGAATCGTGGCATCTTTACGGAAGCTAAGTGGTATTGGATTGGGCTTGGTGCCATGGTTGGATACACTCTCCTCTTCAACCTGCTCTACACCTTAGCACTTTCAGTTTTGAATCGTAAGTATATTTATAAGACTACTTATTTATCAAGGATCAGATAATCAACATTTGCAGGTTATAACTTGGGCATTTAACTTTTAGGATAATAACTGTAGCCACTTGCTTTTCTTTGCAGCATTGACAGACTCTCACCCATCAATGTCTGAAGAGGAACTGAAAGAAAAACATGCAAATTTAACTGGTAAAGCTCTAGAGGGTCCAAAGGAAAAGAGTTCTAGGAAGAAGGAACTGGAATTATCTCACATTAGTGACCGAAACTCGGCGATGAGCGGTGTGGGTTCTACTGGCAGTAGGAAGGGGCTGGTACTTCCATTTACACCACTGTCACTTACCTTTAACGACACAAAATACTCGGTGGACATGCCAGAGGTAAATTTCCTATCAATGAACAATGAGGGCACAAGTATGATTGTATACCATTACCCAAGTTTGCTTACCCAGTTATATTGCTTTATATTCACAGGCAATGAAGGCACAAGGAGTAACGGAAGACCGCTTGTTGCTTTTGAAGGGTGTCAGTGGTTCTTTTAGGCCAGGAGTACTTACTGCATTAATGGGTGTGAGTGGTGCTGGAAAGACAACCCTGATGGATGTTTTAGCGGGTAGGAAAACAGGAGGATACATAGAGGGGGAAATCACCGTATCAGGCTATCCAAAGAAGCAAGAGACCTTTGCACGTATATCGGGATACTGTGAGCAAAATGATATTCATTCTCCACATGTGACAATATATGAATCACTCGTATTTTCTGCATGGCTGCGGCTTCCTGCAGAGGTTGATTCAGAAAGAAGAAAGGTTAGTTAGCTTTGATCTTGGCAAATTATCAGTTCTTGCTTTCTTTTTTCTCATCTGATTGGAAATCTTACCGGCTGAACTGTGATGACAGATGTTCATCGAGGAGATCATGGATCTTGTAGAGCTCACATCATTGAGGGGTGCACTTGTTGGGCTTCCTGGAGTGAATGGTCTATCAACTGAGCAACGCAAGAGGCTTACAATTGCCGTGGAGCTTGTTGCTAACCCGTCGATCATTTTTATGGATGAGCCAACATCTGGTCTTGATGCTCGTGCAGCTGCAATTGTGATGAGGACTGTTAGGAACACTGTTAACACTGGCAGGACCGTTGTTTGCACCATCCACCAGCCAAGCATTGACATATTTGAAGCATTTGATGAGGTGGTTATTCATTACTCTCTATTCAGTTATTATCCTTGCTTTATTAAAGTCATATATTGACTATGTATGGCTGCAGCTTTTCTTGATGAAGAGAGGGGGAGAAGAAATTTATGTTGGTCCTGTTGGCCAAAATTCTGCAAATTTGATCGAGTATTTTGAGGTAAGAAGATCAAAACCAGCAGTTGTACCACACTTTGTAACTCTTGTTGCCAGCTAGATCACATCGAACATTCCTTGTGTACGTTTATTCAGGAAATTGAAGGCATTAGTAAGATAAAAGATGGATATAACCCAGCGACATGGATGTTGGAAGTTTCCTCTAGTGCGCAAGAGGAAATGCTTGGTATTGATTTCGCTGAAGTTTACAGACAATCAGAACTATATCAGTAAGCTTCCCCACAAGCCATTCATATACAGTGTAGCGTGAGTGACACTTCTAACTACTTTTCATTTTCGCAATTTCAGAAGGAACAAGGAACTCATAAAGGAGCTAAGCATGCCACCTCCTGGCTCTAGAGATCTCAACTTCCCTACGCAGTACTCTAGATCATTCCCCACACAGTGTCTAGCTTGCTTGTGGAAGCAAAAATTGTCATATTGGAGAAACCCATCCTACACAGCAGTGAGATTACTCTTCACCATCGTCATTGCGCTAATGTTCGGAACAATGTTCTGGGACCTTGGAAGTAAAACGTAAATCTCCTAACTGATATTATAACTTCATTTTTGGACATACAACTGTTGTTATAACCGTTTCTATACTTTGGATATAGTAGCTACTTCAAGTAAGATATATCTGACACCTTACTTATATCGTGATGCAGTCGAAGATCACAGGATCTATTCAATGCCATGGGATCAATGTATGCTGCAGTACTATACATCGGAGTGCAAAATTCTGGTTCTGTTCAACCGGTTGTCGTGGTGGAGCGAACAGTCTTTTACCGGGAAAGAGCAGCTGGCATGTATTCAGCTTTTCCATATGCATTTGGACAGGTAAATTCTTAGGCTCTTGGTTTACCTATTTCAGGGCATATGTATGAATGACCTTTGAGAATGTAACTTGCAATCTAAATCACAGCCGTGGTTAAAGTAATGGAACTGGCAGTTTATCATGGCTCAGTTTATCAACATTCTTGAGTTATCTCGGTCCTGGAACCTAACAATGTCACGTTATCACTTTTCCAGGTCGCTATTGAATTTCCGTACGTCATGGTTCAGGCTTTGATATATGGCGGGCTAGTCTATTCAATGATTGGATTTGAATGGACAGTTGCCAAGTTCTTGTGGTACTTATTCTTCATGTACTTCACCATGCTATATTTCACGTTCTATGGAATGATGGCTGTTGGCTTGACTCCGAATGAGAGCATAGCAGCTATCATCTCATCAGCGTTCTACAATGTATGGAACCTCTTCTCAGGATATCTTATCCCCCGACCTGTAAGTTACACTCTCAATAGATTTTTCATTTCTTTCGTGTAAATTTAGTACTTACCAGTGCTCCTTGTCTTTCACACTACTCATCCATTGAACTTTTACTTCAGAAACTTCCTATTTGGTGGAGGTGGTACTCATGGATTTGCCCGGTGGCATGGACGCTCTACGGACTGGTTGCCTCCCAGTTTGGTGATATCCAACATCCGCTCGATCAGGGAGTCCCAGGCCCACAGATAACTGTGGCCCAGTTTGTGACGGACTACTTTGGCTTCCATCATGACTTCTTGTGGGTTGTGGCGGTGGTGCACGTTGCTTTCACCGTGCTGTTCGCCTTCCTGTTTAGTTTCGCCATCATGAGGTTCAACTTCCAGAAGAGATGAGGACGGCGACATTCTTTCAGATTCCTTGTATGTAGTGCCATGCTGCTGTCCAACAGCCAGTGCGGATGGATTGAACAAAGTATAGTTGTTTCTGTAGATGATATAGAGGTTATTTTGTATTTCAAGCATGTAGAAACTTCACACAACTATGCTCTGTAGGACTTGTAGAAAAGGCTAATTAGTCTTGTTGAGCCTCCAGCTTCTTCACCAGCTCTAGATGAGTAACTGCTACTTTACTAGTCGGAGAATGTAAACCTGAGCAGTAATGTTGTCATTTCTGACGAGTTAATGGAGGCAGAAATTTTGTTGATTCTTCAATCCCTTGTGAAACTTCTAATTGCTGCCCAAATATCACAAAGCAATTGTTTTATCTCCAGGTTTGTTTGATTACTTAGTGGCTTTGCCGCAGTGCATATGTTTCCTTGGATAACTATTACTTAGTTCTGCTTTTTTTAGCAGTAAACCCCACTTAATATATTTTTGAGCAGTAAACCCCACTTAATTAACTAGGAGTGCGGTTTACAGGAATTACATTGTGGTCGTGCGGAGTCCTCAGCGACAAATGGGGACCAACTACCAAAGAAGAAGAAAATTTAGCTAAGTTATGAGCATCAAAATTCAAACTACGACCTTCAAAAATAAAATCACAAGTTATGAAATCTCTAGATCTTTCAGTAATCTCCTTGATGATTGTGCCGTTTCTTCCTTCTGGCCCTCCTTTGATATCTGCTACAACTGGTTTGCAATCACGCAATGACAACTCGATTCAAAGACAAATTAAGCGCTAGGGCTAGAGCTTCACTGCACGCAAGGGATTCCCATTCACTCTGTGCGTTCGGTTTACGTGGTTCGGTTTATACGGTTTTTTGGTTTGTACGGTATTAATACTTCGGTAAATACGGTATGAAATTTATATACGGTTCGGTTTTGGTATATACCAAATTATTTTGGTATGGTTTCGGTATATACCATAAAAACCAAAGTTGACGCGAATTTGAAAAAGACATATAACAGTTTACAAATTTATGACTCAAAACACATATGTTTTTATACAAAGAGTATATAACTATATGCAAGTGTATATGCATGCATGAATTCAATGGTTATGAACGTGTTTAGCATTCTTGTGAAGAGAAATATGACTTCATTACAAGATAAGCAGACAGGAAATCTGACTTCTCAACACAAAAATGACTCCGTGTATGGTTGTTCGCCCCAACATATATAAATATATTTTGTATTTCGGTTTATTCGGTTAACCATTCGGTTTTTCGGTATATACCATAAAAACCAAAATTTAAAACGGTATGAAAAGTTCATACCATACCCGAACCATAAAATCATAAAAACCATAAAATTGGTTCGGTTCGGTTTATTTTTGGTATGGTTTTTCGGTACGGTTTTAAAATGCACAGGGTGAATTCCCATGGCTCTGCCAACCAATAGGCTGGCCAGTGGGCCCGGGCAATTGTACTACGTAGCTCTATTTGGGTTATCTTGATAGAGTTTGCTTGTTGCCACCAAATCCGGTTCCCACGCCATGTGGGCCAGTCCTATGAAAGCAACTAATTAGGGAGCATTTTCTCGGAAACCTTCCAACGATCACTCCCACGCGCCGTCACTTGGCGCGTTTTTAGCCGTCACCACGTGTCGCCCTCTGAGTGTTCCCTTTGGATTTTGTTTTTTTTCCCACGCGTTGTCGGTTTTTTAGATTGTTTTTTTTTGTGTTTTTCACCGGTCTTTCTTAGCTTTTGGACGGAAAAAAGATTTAAATTTTTTTTGCGCAAAAAAGCGCGTTTTCATTTTTTTCACCGGTTTTGCTTTCGCGAGAGGCATGGCCGTGCCTCTCGGAAAGAAAAAAATGCGTTTTTTTTTGCGAGAGGCACGGTTTTGCTTCCGCGAGAGGCACGGTTTTCTTGCGCGAGAGGCACGACCGTGCCTCTCGGAAAGGAAAAAAAACGTGTTTTTTCTTTTTTTTCTTTTCGCGAGAGGCACGGTTTTGCTTCCGCAAGAGGCACGGTTTTGCTTTCGTGAGAGGCACGGTCGTAACTCTCGGAAAGGAAAAAAAACGTGTTTTTTTCGCGAGAAGAACGGTTTTGTTTTCGCAAGAGGCACTGTTTTTCCTTCGCGAGAGGCACGGCCGTGCCTCTCGGAAAGGGGAAAAAACGCGTTCTCTGTTTTTTTTCTATCGCAGGAGGCACGGTTTTTTCTAAAAAAAAGATCGTCAAAACCTATCAACATGGGATCTAGTTTTGAAGATCTCGACGCGAGAAACCCAACGGTGAAAACGGTTTGAGATTTGGACGCACGGTTTAAGAGATAAAACGTTTTAAAAATACGAATCTACGAAAAAAGGCAAAACTCTCAGGTTGCGACAAGTGGCACACAGGTGGGAGTGATCTTTGAAAGGTGTACTCGTCAATTAGTGATCTCGCAGTCCTATTCGGCTTTGACGCGAGGTCGCGCGTTAGAACCTTCCCTAAACCTCCTCGCGCACCCGGTCCTCTGTTTAGGCCGACACATTCCGGGTATTTTCCCCACCGGTTAGAGCCTTCTCTGAACCAGTTTTTTCGGAAAAGAAAATCCTTTCTTTTTTCTTTTGTTTTTTCTTTCGTTTTCCTTTTTCTTTTTCTTTACCCTTTTTTTTCATTTCTATTTTTTCTTTTCTTTTTTATTTTGCAAACATATTTCAAATTTGTGAATATTTTTAAATCATGAATATTTTTTTAATTTTCAAACATTTTCTACATTGTGGCCATTTTCCAAATTCATAATTTTTTTAATTATGAACATATTTAAAATTCACGAATATTTTTAACAAAATTTTGAACATTTTCTGAAATTTTGAACATTGTTTTGAAACTTGTAAACAATTTTTTCTGAATAGGCGAACATTGTTTTGAAATAAACAATTTTTTCCGAATAGGCGAATATTTTTTGAAATACACAAATTTTTTTACGAACATTTTTTGAAACAACATTTTTCGAATTCAGGAACATTTCTTGAATCAGCGAATATTTTCTGAAGCGTTTTTTTATTTTTTGAACATTTTTAAAGTTCATTAACATTTTTTGAATTTGTGAAGATTTTGTTCAAATTCAGGAACATTTTATGAATATGCGAACTTTTTTTCAAGATCCTTAACTCTTTTTTTACCTCCCAATTCTTTTTTTTTTCAAAATCATGATTTTTTTTTCTGAATATGTGAACATTTTATCAAAATCACGATCATTTGTTTGAATCCGTGAACATTTTATTCCCAAACATTTTTTTGAATTCACGAACACTTTCTGATATCTTGAATTTTTTTTCAAAATTCACATTTGCTGAAATTTGTAATTATTTTAAAGAAGAGAAAGGAAAAATGCAAACAGAAATAGATGAAAATACCCCCCCCCCCCGCCACAAGGGCCGTCCCAAAAGGGGCGCGGGGGAACGGGGGGTGCACATTCAGCGTCTTTGCGGAACACACACTGCGGGGAAAAGGAGGTCCATGTCCCGTGCGTTGCACGCCCCCACGTCTCCTAACCTAGGGCGTGGCTACTGGCTTGTCGGCTGGCTACATGGTGCGGCGGTGCTCCCTATGGACGTTTGATGGCGGGGTTGTGCGCGGACGCGACTACGGTGGGGCAATGTTGCGTGCTTTGTGGGGTGCACATGGGGAATTTCTGGGTCGCGTTGGATCTGGGAGGTGGCTCCTTGTCCGTGGTGAGGGCGATGGGTCGGGCGTGGTGCTCCGACCGCTTGCGCGTCGTCGTTAGTGGGTGCCCTGGCTGGAGAAGGCAGGTCTAACCTGCATGGGCATGGGTAGTTGTATCTGGCATTCTCGGTTCGGTGTCTGTGAGGGATACATGGCGGTAGTCTGTTGCCACTACTCCAGAACAGTTAGGAGCAACAGGCACAAAATGTTGGAATTATGCCCTAGAGGCAATAATAAAGTGGTTATTATCATATTTCCTTGTTCATGATAATTGTTTATTATCCTTGCTATAATTGTATTGACCGGAAACTCAGATACATGTGTGGATACATAGACAACACCGTGTCCCTAGTGAGCCTCTACTAGACTAGCTCGTTGATCAAAGATGGTTAAGATTTCCTAACCATAGACATAAGTGTTGATAACGGGATCACATCATTAAGAGAATGATGTGATGGACAAAGACCCAACCGTAAGCATAGCTTTTGATCGTATCACTTAGTTTATTGCTACTGCTTTCTTCATGTCAAGTATCTCTTCCTAAGACCGTGAGAACATGCAACTCCCTAACACCGGAGGAATGCCTTGTGTGCATCAAACGTCACTTCGTAACTGGGTGATCATAAAGGTGCTCTACAGGTATCTCCGAGGGTGTCTGTTGGGTTGGCATGGATCGAGACTGGGATTTGTCACTCCGTATGACGGAGAGGTATCTCTGGGCCCTCTCGGTAATACAACATCACATGAAGCTTGCAAGCAATGTGACTAAGGAGTTAGTCATGGGATCTTGTATTACGGAACGAGTAAAGAGACTTGCCGGTAATGAGATTGAACTAGGTATGAGATACCAACGATCGAATCTCGGGCAAATAACATACTGATGGACAAAGGGAACTACATATGGGATTGACTGAATCCTTGACATCGTGGTTCGATCGATAAAGATTTTCGTGGAATATGTAGGAACCAATATGGGCATCCAGATCCCGCTATTGGTTATTGACCGGAGAGGTGTCTCGGTCATGTCTACATGATTCTCGAACCCGTAGATGAAAGCACATTTGCTCCCTTGGTGGTTTTGGTAATTAATAACAACATATATGTCATTGAACTAATGTTTCCACTAAGCATATTTCAGGAAAAGTTCAATGATAGGGATGGCAAAAGGACTGTGGAAATACCCCAAGATGCAAGGAAATAGATTGGCAAAGCTTCAAGCAAGAGGACTCTACATTTTACTTTGTGAGAAATCACTTTGAGTCCATAGGAAAGCCAATACTATTAAAAGGGGGTAAGGTACTGTTGGTGAAAAAAATGCTCATACGTGCACAAGTGATAGTCACCAAAAACTCCCACAAGCTCTTCCACAGAAGTCTGTCCAAAGTCAAATATCCAAAATCGGTGCAACCAACACTTTCCACTCGGTGCCACCGATTCCCAAACTCAGCCAGACCCATGCCAAACCCTAGCATATCGGTGCAACCGATCCCACTTCGGTGCCACCGAGTTTAGGTTGCTAACTCTCTGTTTAGCTATTTTCAGTCTTCGGTACCACCGAGTTTTGCCAGTCGGTCTCACCGAGTTTCTGGACCAACTCTCTGGATAGCCATTCACAAGAATTGGTACTACCGAGAATTGTGAGTCGGCGCCATCGAGTTTCTGGACCAACTCTCTCGTAAGGCTTGGTCAAGAATCGGTATCACCGAGATGTGAAAATCGGCGTCACCGAGTTTGCGCAATCTGACCGTTGGTCACCTTATCGGTACCATCGAGATTTATATATCGGTCTCACCGAGATCCAAAAGTTGTCACCTTTTGGTCACTTCGGTACCACCGAGATTAACACATCGGTGTCACCGAGTTGGTCACTTTAGGTGTAACGGTTGGATTTTTGGAGATGCCTATATATACCCCTTCACCACCACCCACTCGAAAGAGAAGCACTCAGAACTATTCCATACTTGCCCCATCATATTTTCTGAGAGAGAGCCACCTACTCATGTGTTGAGATCATGCCATTCCATTCCAACCATATGATTCTTGATCTCTAGCCTCCCCAAGTTGCTTTCCACCAATTCAATCTCTCCACCAAGCCAAATCTGTGAGAGAGTGATTGTGTGTTGAGGAGTCTATCATCTTGAAGCACAAGAGCAAGGAGTTCATCGACATTGCCGAGCCTATTACCTTTTGGAGGGTGGTGCCTCCTAGATTGGTTAGGTGTCGCTTGGGAGCCTCCTACTTCGTGTTGTGGAGTTGAACCAAGAAGTTTGTAAGGGCAAGGAGATCGCCTACTTCGTGAAGATCTACCCATAGTGAGGCTAGTCCTTCGTGGAGGGAAGCCGTTATGGAATAGTCAAGGTTGCTACTTTGTGGACCCTTATGGGTGGAGCCCTCCATGGACTCTCGCGACCGTTACCCTTCGTGGGTTGAAGACTCCATAAACGTGGACGTACGATAGCACCACCTATCGGAACCACAGGAAAAATCTTCGCGTCTACAAATTGCGTTTGATCTTCCTTCCTACCCTCTACCATACATGCTTGTTGTTACTTTCCGCTGCTATACTCGTAGACATGCATGTGTAGGGTGTGCTTGACTTGCTATGAATGCTAAAATCTGCCAACACTTAAAAATTGGGAAAAAGTAGATTTTTATTTAGTCAAGTAGTCTAATCACCACCCCTCTAGACATACTTTCGGTCCTACAAGTGGTATCAGAGCTTTGGTCTCCATTGCATTGGTCTCACAACCTAGGAGAGTATGGCGTCTAGTGAGGGAAATTATCATCGTAGAGGTCCGTACTTTGATGGCACAAATTTTGCTAGTTGGAAGCACAAAATGAAAATGCATATTCTTGGTCATAACCCCGCCGTATGGGCTATTGTTCGTGTTGGCTTGCAAGGTGAATTCTTTGGTGATGGAAAGGAACCGGATCGTGATGCAACTGCGGATGAATTGAAGATGTTGCAATACAACGCTCAAGCATGCGACATTCTCTTCAACTGCCTATGCCCCGAAGAATTCTACAAAATCAGCCGTCTCGAGAATGCAAAAGAGATTTGGGATACTTTGGTTGATATGCACGAAGGAACCGAGTCCGTGAGGGAATCCAAGTTGGATGTTCTTCAAAGTCGGCTTGACAAGTTCAAGATGAAGGATGGTGAAGGAGTCGTGGAGATGTACTCTAGGCTAGCTCTCATCACCAATGAGATTGCCGGCTTAGGAAGCGAAGAAATGACCGACAAATTCATCATCAAGAAGATACTTCGAGCTTTGGATGAGAGATACGACACCGTGTGCACATTGATCCAAATGATGCCCAACTACAAAGATCTCAAGCCTACGGAAGTCATTGGAAGGATTGTTGCTCATGAGATGACACTCAAGGACAAAGAAGAGCTTCATAACAAGTCTAGTGGTGCTTACAAAGCCACAAGTGATGCGCCCACAACTTCAAGTGACAACCTTGTCACCAATGAAGAGATAAGCCTCATGGTCAAGAAATTCAACAAGTTCTACAAGAATAGAGGCAAAGAACGAAGCTCCAACTGAAGATATGAAGAGAAGCGTTCGTCAAGTCGTGACCGCAATTGCTACAATTGTGGGAAGCCCGGACACTACTCCAATGAGTGCACGGCTCCCTACAAACGAAGAGAAGCACCTAGAAGACAAAGCTCAAGGAATGACTCACCTCAAAGAGAGAGAAGGAGTAGAGATGATCGTTATGAACGAAGACCCTCAAGGAGAAGTAGGGATTCGAAGAAGAAGGACAAGTACACCAAGAGCTACACAAGAAGAAAACATCAAGCTCATGTTGGTGAATGGGTTTCCGGCTCTGACTCCGACAACAACTCCGAGAGAAGCTATCACTCCAACTCTGACTATAGTCAAGATGAAGGTGTTGCCGGACTTGCACTAGTGACTACCAACTCCTATGATTTATTTGATTCACCAAATGAAGGGAGTGGAAGTTGCTTCATGGCTAAAGGCTCCAAGGTATCACACCCCGAGTATCTTGATTTCAATAGTGATGAAGATGATTTGCTTTGTGATGATGACTTGCACTTTGATGAAACTAGTGATGTTAGTCAAAATGAACTTGTTAATTCTCATGCTAGTCAAGATAAGTCATTTGATGATGATAAGATGAAAATAGAACAACTAACTAAAGAATTAAACACTCTTAAGTTAGCCCATGAGTCTACTCTCGAAGATCATAGAGAGCTTGTAAGGACTCGTGAGAAGCTACGCTTCGAGAAGCTCACCTTGGAGCAAGAGCATGAGTTTCTTAAAGCTATCAATGACGATCTCCGAAAGAAGACTTCATCTTATCTAGCCAAATGACTACTCTTGTCTACATTCATGCCACAAGTTAAATCTAAACAAACTAGTAACAAAGGCAAGAAAGGTTCTTCATCTAGTAGCAACAATAAAAATGCCAAACCTAATGATGTTGCTTCTAGTAGTTCTATTGATTCCACTAATGATGATTCTCTTAGCCAAGTTACACTTGAGCAAGAAAATTCTTTATTGAAAGGAATTATAGAGAAAGGTATCTACAAAAGTCTTGCCGGGTGTAAGCAATTTGAGGAAATCGTACGCAAGCACGGAGGATACCGGAAGAACCATGGCATTGGCTACTTCAACGCAAATGGAGTTGAATGGGAAGAAGGTTAATACCCCAAGCCCAAGTTTGTTCCTCAAAAGGAGAAGTATGAAAATACTCCTCCCAAGGGAACAAACACTCAAGATGACCTCCCACCACAAGACCACAAGCTCAAGGGCAAGAACAAGCTTCAAGAGGACATTGACTCATATAGAAATGAATCCCAAGCTTTGGTGGAGTGGGTTCCCAAGGCTACTTCAAGCTCAACTTCTACAAAGGCTACTTCAACACCAAGGATCCCCATCAAGTTGATGTGGGTCCCCAAGAAGAAGAACTAGAGAGTTCTTGAGGGGTGACTCCGCCAATGAAATTCACTCTCATTCATTATTGGCAAGAACTAGTTGCAATCAACACCAACTCTATGCAATAGTTCAAGGAGTCACACATTCCCTCAAAGGTAAGCAAGGGACAAGGTAATCAACAAATCAATGGACATTATCACACTTGCTTTGCACTCCATGTCCATAGATATCCTTGTATTTGTCTCTTGTGTGTTGGGACTAACCCATGTAGGTGAGAAGAGTAAGGAAACAACAAGGATGCTCCCAACTCATGGTGATCTTCATCAACCTTGAGCATCCACCACTACATCACCCACATGAAGTATACATCGACAAAACCCAAGGTTAGTTTGTCCCTCCTATGGGGGGATGTCACATCAAGGGGAAGCTTTACTCTAAGACTTGAGTCAAAGCATCTCTTAGTATGTGACAACATTAAATGCTTTATGTAAAAGTGGTAACCCCACTTGTGCTTAAACGATGAGTATGACCTATGATCAAGTATTCTTACTTGACTCCTAAGTCAATATACTCATATATAGATGACTCCGTCATCGCCAAAATGCTTGATAGATGCTAGTATGTATGTGCATGTTTGCCATGATTTCATTTGACATCTTATTGTGTGAGCATGTTGGTCTGCATTTATTTATCCATTCGAGGACATCTAATTGTTGCTATTTGGCTTTTGTTTTCTCTTTTGCCAATTGGATGGACAAGAATGCCTAGGACCACTCTCTAGCTATCTATGCTTTCTCACCTCATATTCCATTCTTGCTGCATCACAAAACTTGAACAAGTACTTTTCGATCCCTCTGTGTGAGAAGCACTCGGAGTTCCGTATCGACAAGGACTGACCATTAAAACCTCCCAAGTGCATCTCGGTGAAACCAACCCAAAATTCTCGGTCTCACCGAATGCCTAGGGTTGATCTGGTTTTCTACTCGGTACCACCGATTCCATATTCTCGGTTACACCGAGTTTCCCTGTCAGCTGACAGGTGAGAAACTCGGTGACACCGAAAATTTAGAATTGGTGTCACCGACAGCAAGGGGTATATATGCTGTGGACTCGGCGCTTTGAAATTCACTCCTCAAACCGTCGTGCTCCAAAACCCTAAGCTGCCGAAAAGGACCCCCTGGTCGTCACCCTTGTCTCCCCGTGCTCCTCCGCAGCTGGGATCCTCGCCGTCGATGGGCATCTTCGCCGCCGTCTTCGCCTTAGCGGATCCGTCACCAAGCTAGGGTATGGATCCGGCCTTCCTTGCGCTCCCCGTCCAAATCTTGCGCATTGGAGTTAAATTTCTCGATAATCCATAGATTTCAAACCTCCCTTTCCTCTAGAAATTCCAGTAGAATAGCGAACGATTGATTTTTTAGGTTTTGTCATCCGCCACATGAATCTCAGTAGAACCGATGCAAAAGAATCGGTAGCACCGATTCGGTTTTTCTGGCCAGCTGAGAAAACCTCGGTGGAACCGAGTACTAATTCTCGGTGTGACCGAGAATAGTGCCAAGTTTCTGGAAAGAAGGTTGTTTGTCTCGGTAGGTCCAAATTTTTTGCCTCGGTTGTACCGACATACATTTGGCAGAATGCAAAATTTGAGAAATCTTAGTTCAAACTTTTGAAAATGTCTGCATTTTGTGATGACTTATCTTCTCCACTCTTGTATACTCTATTCACAGGGTCAGAGATGTCTGCTTCAGATGACAGTGAGAACAATTTCAGAGAGGAGAATATTGTCATGAGCTCAAGCACTAGTCCTGAAGAGAGTTTTGATGATGTGCCTAGTTCCCCTGATCTACCCAAAGCTGCTACAAGAACTAGGAGGAAGCTCAATTCTGATGAGGAAGATGAGGACTTCATACCCGATGAAGTGCCTCCCAAGTCAAAGCAAGACAAGTCTGTCAAGGACACTACTGCTGCCACTTCTTCCAAGAAGAAGAAAGCTGTCAGAAAGGAGTATGCTAGCTCTGAGATATTGAGAGCACCTGAGAGCTCCAGAGCAACCATGACAATTGAGCCTCCCAAGAAGTCAATGCCTAAGAAGGCAGGGGAGAAGAAGAGATCCAGGAAGAGGATTGTTTATGTTGTAGGCAGGCCTACCTCTATGTTTGAGGATCCAGAGGAGGCAGCTGCTGAAGAGGAGGAGGTAGAGCCAGCTGCAAAGGCCCCTCCCAAGAAGAAAAAGAAGCTTATGGCAGATGCTATGCCCAAGACTAACACTTCCAAGAGCACCAAATCTGCTCCTAAGAAGGCTGCTGCTGCTGATAAACCCAAGAGTTTCTCCAGAGAGATCCCAGCTTCTTCCAAGAACAAAACCTCCACTTTCAGGGAAGCTGAGGATGATGATGATATAAATGCCTTGATGAAGCTCAGACCACACCTTCCAGAGCACAATGCCAGCCACATCAGCAGAGGTCTTCGCCGACGCAGTTCTCTCGACTCCTTCATCGACTACCGGAGGAGATCAGCCCCAGAAGAGCACTTAGATATACATCTTTGAACTTTTTGGTAACTTGTTGCCAAAGGGGGAGAAGTGTATATAGATCTTTAGGCTTCGAGTGAGAGAGCGTTTGGTTTTTATCGCTTTTTCAAAAAAAATTGGTCTTTTGCTTTGGATGTGTTGAACTATGTGGTGTTTGATCATACGCTTAATGTGTGTTGCTACTATTTCCTATCATTATGTTGCTTATGAGATGATCATTCACCTTTGCTTGATTGTGTTGTGCTATGATGTTCATTCTAATTATTATCGCACACTACCAAGTTGTATGTGACATGGAAGAAGTGCCCCATGTACCTAATCGATTGTGCATTTGCATTCAAACGCAAATTTAAAATTATGCACAAATTTAGGGGGAGCTCTTGCTTATCACATACTTCTCAAAGCGACGATTCTATTCATTGATTATATCATTGTCGAAGCTTTGATCTATATGTTGTCATCAATTACCAAAAAGGGGGAGATTGAAAGCACATTTGCTCCCTTGGTGGTTTTGGTAATTAATAACAACATATATGTCATTGAACTAATGTTTCCACTAAGCATATTTCAGGAAAAGTTCAATGATAGGGATGGCAAAAGGACTGTGGAAATACCCCAAGATGCAAGGAAATAGATTGGCAAAGCTTCAAGCAAGAGGACTCTACATTTTACTTTGTGAGAAATCACTTTGAGTCCATAGGAAAGCCAATACTATTAAAAGGGGGTAAGGTACTGTTGGTGAACAAAATGCTCATACGTGCACAAGTGATAGTCACCAAAAACTCCCACAAGCTCTTCCACAGAAGTCTGTCCAAAGTCAAATATCTAAAATCGGTGCAACCAACACTTTCCACTCGGTGCCACCGATTCCCAAACTCAGCCAGACCCATGCCAAACCCTAGCACATCGGTGCAACCGATCCCACTTCGGTGCCACCGAGTTTAGGTTGCCAACTCTCTGTTTAGCTATTTTTAGTCTTCGGTACCACCGAGTTTTGCCAGTCGATCTCACCGAGTTTCTGGACCAACTCTCTGGATAGCCATTCACAAGAATCGGTACTACCGAGAATTGTGAGTCGGCGCCACCGAGTTTCTGGACCAACTCTCTGGTAAGCCTTGGTCAAGAATCGGTACCACCGAGATGTGAAAATCGGCGTCACCGAGTTTGCGCAATCTGACCGTTGGTCACCTTATCGGTACCACCGAGATTTATATATCGGTCTCACCGAGATTCAAAAGTTGTCACTTTTTGGTCACTTCGGTACCACCGAGATTAACACATCGGTGTCACTGAGTTGGTCACTTTAGGTGTAACGGTTTGTTTTTTGGAGATGCCTATATATACCCCTTCACCACCACCCACTCGAAAGAAAAGCACTCAGAACTATTCCATACTTGCCCCATCATATTTTCTGAGAGAGAGCCACCTACTCATGTGTTGAGATCATGCCATTCCATTCCAACCATATGAATCTTGATCTCTAGCCTCCCCAAGTTGCTTTCCACCAATTCAATCTCTCCACCAAGCCAAATCTGTGAGAGAGTGATTGTGTGTTGAGGAGTCTATCATCTTGAAGCACAAGAACAAGGAGTCCATCGACATTGCCGAGCCTATTACCTTTTGGAGGGTGGTGCCTCCTAGATTGGTTAGGTGTCGCTTGGGAGCCTCCTACTTCATGTTGTGGAGTTGAACCAAGAAGTTTGTAAGGGCAAGTAGATCGCCTACTTCGTGAAGATCTACCCATAATGAGGCTAGTCCTTCGTGGACGGAAGCCGTTATGGAATAGTCAAGGTTGCTACTTCGTGGACCCTTATGGGTGGAGCCCTCCGTGGACTCTCGCGACTGTTACCCTCCATGGGTTGAAGACTCCATAAACGTGGACGTACGATAGCACCACCTATCGGAACCACGTGAAAAATCTTCGTGTCTACAAATTGCGTTTGATCTTCCTTCCTACCCTCTACTATACATGTTTGTTGTTACTTTCTGCTGCTATACTCGTAGACATGCATGTGTAGGGTGTGCTTGACTTGCTATGAATGCTAAAATCTGCCAACACTTAAAAATTGGGAAAAAGTAGATTTTTATTTAGTCAAGTAGTCTAATCACCCCCCTCTAGACATACTTTCGGTCCTACAGTAGGGTCCCCATGCTTAACGTTCGATAACGATATGGTATTATTGGGATATATATGTTGGTGACCGAATGTTGTTCGGTGTATCGGATGAGATCCCGGACATGACGAGAAGCTCCGGAATTGTCCGGAGGTAAATATTCATATATGGGAAGTTGGTATTTGGGTTCCGGAAAAGTTCTGGGTTTTACCGGGTTTTTTGTCGGCGATGCCGAAAGGGTTCCGGGGGTCCATCGGGAAGGTCCACCTGCCCCGATGGGCCTCATGGGCTGAGAGAGGGGGCACACCAGCCCCTGGTGGATTGGGCGCCACCCCCTCCCAAGACCCATTGCGGCTAGGGTTTGGGGAAACCCAAGGGGGCCGCCGCCCCTTGCCTCGGGGGCCAAGGCAACCCCCTAGGGCGCCGCCCCCCACCCCTAGGGGAAACCCTAAGGGGGTCAGCCTCCCTCCCGTTGCCCCTATATAGAGAGGAGAGGTGGGAGGTGATACGTCTCCATCGTATCTACTTTTCCTAACACTTTTGCTCTTGTTCTGGACTCTAATTTGCATGATTTGAATGAAACTAACCCGGACTGACGCTGTTTTCAGAAGAACTACCATGGTGTTGTTTTTGTGCAGAAATAAAAGTTCTTGGAACTAGACGAAACTTTTCAGAGAATTATTTTACAATAAATAAAAAATACTGGAGCCAAGAACCACCGGAGGGGGTGCCCTGGCTTGGCACGATACACCAGGGCGCGCCACCCCCTCCAGGCGCGCCCTGGTGGGTTGTGCTCACCTTGTGGCCCCACTCACCCTAATTCCGGCACTATAAATTCCTATTTTCGGAGAAAAAAATAGGAGAGGAAGTTTTATCACGTTTCATGAGACGGAGCCGCCGCCACCTCCTGTTCTTCATCGGGAGGCCAGATCTGGAGCCCGTTTGGGGCTCCGGAGAGGGGAATCTTTGGTCTTCCTCATCACCAACCCTCCTTCATCGCCAATTCCATGATGCTCCCCACCGGGAGTGAGTAATTCCTTCGTAGGATCGCTGGTCGGTGAGGAGTTGGATGAGACTCATCATGTAATCGAGTTAGTTTTGTTAGGGCTTGATCCCTAGTATCCACTATGTTCTGAGATTGATGTTGCTATGACTTGCCATGCTTAATGCTTGTCACTAGGGCCCGAGTGCCATGATTTCAGATCTGAACCGTTTATGTTATCACAATTATATCTATGTTCTTGATCCGATCTTGCTAGTCATATGCGCCTATTACGTGTTATGATCCGTAAACCCCATAGTGACAATATTTGGGATACTTTCCGGTGATGACCGTAGTTTGAGGAGTTCATGTATTCACCATGTGTTAATGCTTTGTTCCGGTTCTCTACTAAAAGGAGGCCTTAATATCCCTTAGTTTCCTTATGGACCCCGCTGCCACGGGAGGGTAGGACAAAAGATGTCATGCAAGTTCTTTTCCATAAGCACGTATGAAAGGACGTGGATGTCGCCTATAGGGGGGTGAATAGGCACTTTAAAATAATTACGGTTTAGGCTTGAACAAATGCAGAATAAAACTAATGTTTAATATGTCAAGCACAAAACCTAAAACAACTAGGCTCACCTATGTGCACCAACAACTTATGCTAAGCAAGATAAACAACTAAGTGATAGCAAGATATATAACAAGAAACAATATGGCTATCACAAAGTAAAGTGCACAAGTAAAGGGCTCGGGTAAGAGATAACCGAGGCACGTGGAGACGATGATGTATCCCGAAGTTCACACCCTTGCGGATGCTAATCTCCGTTCGGAGCGGTGTGGAGGCACAATGCTCCCCAAGAAGCCACTAGGGCCACCGTAATCTCCTCACGCCCTCGCACAATGCAAGATGTCGTGATTCCACTAAGGGACCCTTGAGGGCGGTCACCGAACCCGTACAAATGGCAACCCTTGGGGGCGGTCACCGGTACCCGTACAAATTGCTCAGGGCAATCTCCACAACCTAATTGGAGACCCCGACGCTTGCCCGGAGCTTTACACCACAATGATTGAGCTCCGAGGCACCACCAATCGTCTAGGGCACCAAGGCACCCAAGAGGAACAAGCTCTAGGGTGCTCAAACACCCAAGAGTAATAAGCTTCTCAAACTTCACTTCCACGTATCACCGTGGAGAACTCAAACCTATGCACCAAATGCAATGGCAAGGGCACACGGAGTGCCCAAGTCCTTCTCTCCCAAATCCCACCAAAGCAACTAATGCTAGGGAGGAAAATGAGAGGAAGAACAAAGAAGAACACGAAGAACTCAAAGATCTAGATCCAAGGGGTTCCCCTCACATAGAGGAGAAAGTGACTGGTGGAAATGTGGATCTAGATCTCCTCTCCCTTTTCCCTCAAGAACTAGCAAGAATCATTGGAGGGATTGAGAGATAGCAAGCTCAAAGAAGGTCAACAATGGGGGGCAAAAACGAGCTCAAGAGTTAAGGACCATTGGGGAAGAAGGCCCCCTTAAATAGCCTCCCCCGAATCCAACCGTTATGCCCACAAGTTGTGCACAAGTGATACTACCGCTCGGGGGAGCGGTACTACCGCTTAGCACGGTCAAAACAGCCCAACGAGATAGAAAAACATGAGTGGTAGTTCTTCCAGAGAGGTAGTACCGCTTGGGGGAGAGTTAGTACCGCTTGAGAGGTAGTACCGCTTAGGGGGAGAGGTAGTACCGCTTGAGAGGTACTACCGCTCTACTACCGCTCGCAACACAGAGAGCTGAAAATAAGCGGAAGTGTTGCAGTAGAAGGGAGCGGAAGTACCACAAAAGCGATACTACCGCTCAGGGGAGAGGTAGTACCGCTTGAGAGGTACTACCGCTCTCTACTACCGCTTAAAGCAGTACTTCAGCCCAAGCAAAACCGAAACCGCCATAACTTTCGCATACGGACTCCGAAAAAAGCAAACTCAAGCTTGTTGGATAGATGACGACAAGTACTATCAAGCAATAGAGAATAAATGCCAATAGGATAAGAAAGATGACCTTCCCGAGAATTATCCGGCAAAATCTCCAACACCGAAAACACAAATAGAAGATGCATATGGACTCCGTTTTCGATGAACTCGAGCTTGTCATGAAGCTGACCATAAGCTCAAGAACCCACATAGAGAAAATCCAACCAAGAACCAAGAAAGATGATGATGCCAAGAATGCAATGGTTTGAGCTCTCAACGAACAATACGATCAAGCTACTCACTTGAGAGCCCCCCTTGATAGTACGGCTATCGATCCTATAACCCGGTCTCCCAACTACCACCATGAGACCGGTAAAATAGAAAACCCTATCAAGGTCAAACCTTTGCCTTGCGCATAGTCCACTTGAGCTAGATGATGACGATCTTGTCCTTCTCAAGATGGACCACCTTTCTTGATTGCGTTGGCTCGATGAAGACTAGTTGATTGCTCCCCCATACTCCACTATGGGTGAGCCACTCTTTGGCACATCTTCACAAGTCCATTGTCACCACAATGGACGGCAAGCTTCAAGCATGATCTCTCCGTGATGCTTCACTTGAACTTGCACACCGCAACCTTGATGACGATCACCACTTGATGTCATCCTCCATGGGTTGTATGAGATCTTCCTCTTGACGCAAGCCCATGGAAATATACCTAACCCCACAACGAACTCTCACGTAGACCATGGGTTAGTACACAAAGCATAATGGACAATGCTTACCATACCATGGGATCATTTGATCCCACTTGGTACATCTTCTACGCTTTGTGTGTTGATCAACTTGAATCATTCTTTGCCTTAATCTTGATCAACCTTGTGTCTTCTCTTCTCTCTTCACAAAGATGATGTCTTGAAGGTAAACATGAATGTTCACACAATCTTGTTTTTCAAGACATGCTTGCAATGAGATCAACTCTCACATGACCAATCTTTGGATAAAACCTTACATACCACCTTGGTCACCATATAAACTCCTTGAAACCAACACATGTACTTCAAGAAGTGCCTATGGACAAATCCTTCGAATATAACTCAAGGCAACCATTAGTCCATAGGGATTGTCATCAATTACCAAAACCACACATGGATAAATGTGCTCTTACAGTGGCAAGCTAATTCGCAAAGACAAGGCCAAGTCCTTCCCCAACAAGAACAACTTCACGAAGCGGGTGCCACAAAAGGGGTTGGTGACGCTCGAAGAGTACGCCTCCGATGATGACGATGACGATACAAGTGATGAAGGAATCGTAACGACATCCGTAGCCATTGCCATCTCTTCCCCAACCCCGATGTCTCTCTTCGACTCCCCCCAATGAGAACTTCATCGCCCCCGCCAAGTGCCTGATGGCCAAATCCACCAACAAGGTAACCTCCAACATGAGAACTACTATCACTACTCATCCTTCCTTGATGAATCGTGTAGATGAAACAGAGGTGGTTAAGGTGGATGAAAATGAGTTTGACAAGTTCTTAGGTAAGCTCAAAGGTGAGACCAAGAAGCACTTCGTTGCTCTCTTGGAACAACTTGGTGAGGCCAATGACACCATTGACTCTCATGAAGATACCATCACTAAGATGGAAGGTCATATTCATGACTATGCCGATGAGATTGCAGATCTTTCCCATGCTCCTGAGGAAGAGCGAGATCTTCGTTTGGCTCTTGATGAGTCACAGAACGTAGATCTTTCTAAGTTTAAGAAAGATCATGATCATGCTCAAGTTCTAGCTCGTGTGCTTAAATCCAAAAATGTTGAACTTGGGGTTGGCCATGCTAGACTCAAGGAGGATTTTGAGCTACTTGAAAAGGCTCACAAGGCCTTGAAGAGTGCTCATAACTCTCTCAAAGAGTCTCATGATCAACTCCAAGTGAAACTAACTAAGGAGATTGCTACATATCCTCCGTTTGTATTTATTGAAAATGCTCATGCTACTAACCCTTGTTGTGAGCATGCTTATCTTGTTGAGGAGAATGCCAAGTTGAAATACCAACTTGAGAAAGGCCTTGCCACTTGCATTCAAGGCGAGAAGAATCTCAATGACCTTTTGAGCAATCAAAAAGAAGTTGTGGCTAAGGAGGGACTTGGGTTTGCACCCAAGCCAAAGAAGAAGAACACCAAGAAGAAAAATATGACCAAGCAAGCTCTCCCTCTCAAAACTACTTTTTTCAAAGAGGGAGAGGGTGTCCCTAAGGAGAAGAAGAACAAGGTGGTCTGTGGTGGTGCCAAGAGAGGCAAAACCACTTCACCCAACGATGCCGGCGATTTTAACCCTTCTTATGTTTTATGTCGTGCTAGTGATGGGCATGTTTATGACAAATTCGTTGGTTCTTATTATGAGTACATTGAGTAGTCTATTTGGGTTCCTAATACCATTGCTACTAACATGAAAGGACCCATTCAAGAATGGGTACCTAAATCCAAGCATTGATCTCTTGTAGGAGTTTGCTTCTGGTGGAGGTTCATGGTTGCTCGATAGTGGAGAAATAAATCATATGACCGGAAGCAAGGACTTGGTGGTGGACATTCAAGCAAGTCCATCTATGCCCACTCATGTCAAATTTAGCGATGCTTCAACGTCAAAGGTAGTGGGTCTTGGCAAGGTGGTAATCTCTCTGGATCTATCCATTGAGAGAGTCGTGCTTGTTGAGACCCTTGCATACAATTTACTTTCTGTTCATCATCTTGCACTTATGGGGTTTTCTACTTTCTTTTATCTTGATGTCATGGCCCTTTTGTGGAGCAAGACTCTTAAAGTGGCTTACGTTGGACATGTTGAGAACGGTCTCTATGTGGTCAACTTCTCGGAGAGGCCCACTAAGACCGCAACATGTCTAATGGCTAAAGTTGGCGTGGGGTGGCTTTGGCATCGCCATTTAGCCTACGTCAATATGAGATCTTTGCAAAGTCTCCTCAACGGGGACCAATGTTCATGGACTAACAAATGTTAGTTTTGCTAAAGATCGTGCTTCCAGTGCTTGTATCGAAGGAAAGCTACATGAGAAGGCTCACCATCCCACAACCATTATATCTTCCAAGAGGCCCTTGGAGCTCCTTCACATGGATATCTTTGGACCTCCATCTTTTGATAGTCTTGGTGGGAAAAAGTATTGCTTAGTGATTGTGGATGATTATTCAAGATCCACATGGGTATATTTCTTCAAGAGGAAGAGTGAGACCCAACAAACGATGATTGACTTTGCAAATGAAGCTCAACGTCAACATGATTCAAAGATATTGATCATTAGAAGTGACAATGGCACCGAGTTCAAGAACTACACCTTGGATGAGTTTCTTATTAGTGATGAGGGGATCAAGCATCAATACTCCGCACCTTATGCCCCTCAACAAAATGGTGTAGCAGAGAGGAAGAACCAGACGTTGATGGACGCGGCAAGGACCATGATGGCTGAATTCAAATCTCCATACAACTTTTGGGCCAAGGCCATCAACACCGATTGTCATCATCCAATAGGCTCTACCTCCGCAAAGGTTTGAACAAGACTCCATATGAAATACTTACCGGCAACAAGCCCAACCTCAAGTACTTTCGGGTGTTCGGGTGTAAGTGTTTCATTCTCAAAAGGGTGCTCGTTTGTAAAAAATGCCGTGATTCCACTAAGGGACCCTTGAGGGCGGTCACCGAACCCATACAAATGGCAACCCTTGAGGGCGGTCACCGGTACCCGTACACTTTGGCAACCCTTGGGGCCGGTCACCGGTACCCGTACAAATTGCTCGGGGCAATCTCCAGAACCTAATTGGAGACCCCGACGCTTGCCCGGAGCTTTACACCACAATGATTGAGCTCCGAGGCACCACCAACCGTCTAGGGCGCCAAGGCACCCAAGAGGAACAAACTCTAGGGTGCTCAAACACCCAAGAGTAATAAGCTTCTCAAACTTCACTTCCACGTATCATCGTGGAGAACTCAAACCTATGCACCAAATGCAATGGCAAGGGCACACGGAGTGCCCAAGTTCTTCTCTCCCAAATCCCACCACAACAACTAATGCTATGGAGGAAAATGAGAGGAAGAACGAAGAAGAACACGAAGAACTCCAAGATCTAGATCCAAGGGGTTCCCCTCACATAGAGGAGAAAGTGATTGGTGGAAATGTGGATCTAGATCTCCTCTCCCTTTTCCCTCAAGAACTAGCAAGAATCATTGGAGGGATTGAGAGATATCAAGCTCAAAGAAGGTCAACAATGGGGGCAAAAACGAGCTCAAGAGTTAGGGAACCATTGGGGAAGAAGATCCCCTTAAATAGGTCCCCACAAATCTGCCCGTTATGTGCAGAATAGCACATGGGCAGTACAACCGGTGATGCGGGAGGTAGAACCAGGCTATAGTAATAAAGCGGTACAACCGCCCAACAACCGGCCAACAACCGCATCACAACAGAACCTGAGGCGGTGGTTCCTCCCCAGTGCAACCGCTCGGCTCGAGCGCTGGACAGGGCAAAGTCCCAAGCGGTACAACCGCTAGGGACACTGGTAGTACCGGGCTATAGTAATATAGCGGTACAACCAGCCCACGTCCGCCCAACAACCGCAGCTTATCAGAACCGTGTCCGGTTGAAGCCCGGTGCTGGGTCGGTTCAACCGCCCAGGGCTGCCACCCTGGATCACCCAGCTGTGGGCGGTACAACCGCCCGGGGGCAGCGGTACAACCGCTGGAGACCACTCAGTGGCAGCACCCCCAGGGTATCACCCCTGGAGTGGTGGCTAAACCGGATGACTGGAGCTAGCGGTGCAACCGGTCGGGACAGTGGTATAACCGCATCAAGAAAACATGTAAGACCAGAACTGCCATAACTTCTGCAAATGAGCTCCGAATTGAGCAAACTCAAGCTTGTTGGATACAGGACGACAAGAGCTATCCAACAACGACAATATGAAAATGCCAATGATATAGAGATGTGAAACCTCTATGAATGAAGACCCGGCAAAAACTCCAACATCGAAAACATCATAGAAGATGCATATGGACTCCGTTTTCGATGAACTTGAGCTTGTCATGAAGCTGACCATAAGCTCAAGAACCCACATAGAGAAAAGCCAACCAAGGACCAAGAAAGATGATGATGCCAAGAATGCAATGGTTTGAGCTCTCAACGAACAATACGATCAAGCTACTCACTTGAGAGCCCCCCTTGATAGTACGGCTATCGATCCTATAACCCGGTCTCCCAACTACCACCATGAGACCGGTAAAATAGAAAACCCTATCAAGGTCAAACCTTTGCCTAGTGCATAGTCCACTTGAGCTAGATGATGACGATCTTGTCCTTCTCAATATGGACCAGCTTTCTTGATTGCGCCGGCTCGATGAAGACTAGTAGATTGCTCCCCCATACTCCACTATGGGTGAGCCACTCTTCGGCACATCTTCACAAGTCCATTGTCACCACAATGGACGGCAAGCATCAAGCATGATCTCTCCATGATGCTTCACTTGAACTTGCACACCGCAATCTTGATGACGATCACCACTTGATGTCATCTTCCATGGGTTGTATGGGATCTTCCTCTTGAAGCAATCCCATGGAAATATACCTAATCCTACAAAGAACACTCATGTAGAACATGGGTTAGTACACAAAGCATAATGGACAATGCTTACCATACCATGGGATCACTTGATCCCTCTCGATCGGTATATCTTGTACGCTTTGTGTGTTGATCAACTTGGTTCACTCTTTGACTTAGTCTTGATCAACCTTGTATCTTATCTTCTCTCTTCATAAAGATGATGTCTTGAAGGTAAACATGAGTGCTCACACAATCTTCTTCTTCAAGACATGCTTGCAATAAGCTCAACTCTCACATGACCAATCTTTGGATAAAACCTTGAATTCCACCTTGGTCACCATATAAACTCCTTGAAACCAACAGATGGACTTCAAGAAGTACCTACGGACAAATCCTTCGAATATAACTCAAGGCAACCATTAGTCCATAGGGATTGTCAACAATTACCAAAACCACACATGGATAAATGTGCTCTTACAACGTATGACTATTTATAGAATACATGCCTACATTACATTTATGAACTAGAGCTAGTTCTGTGTCGCCCTAGGTTATGACTGCTATATGATGAATATCATCCACTGAATTCACCGATCCAATGCCTATGAGTTTTCCACATATTGTTCTTGCTAAGTTACTATTGCTACTGCTACTGTTACAATTGCTACAAAACCATTGATATCACTGTTACCGTTACTACTACTACTACCACTACTATCAAACTATCATATTACTATGCTACTAATCACTCTGCTGTAGATATTTAATCTCCAGGTGTGGTTGAATTGACAACTCAACTGCTAATACTTGCAAATATTCTTTGGCTCCCCTTGTGTCGAATCTATAAATTTGGGTTGAATACTCTACCCTCGAAAACTGTTGCAATCCCCTATACTTGTGGGTTATCAAGACATTTTTCTGGCGCCATTGCCGGGGAGCATAGCTATATTTGTTGAGTCACTTGGGATTTATATCAGTTTATCACAATGAAGAATCTGAAGGATACAAGAACCAAGATTTTTTCCTCTAAGACGAGGGGAGGAAAGGAATTGCCATCTAGCTCTGTACTTGATTCACCTTCGGTTATGAGTAAACTTGCAACACCACCACATGCCATTAATCCCGATATGTCGCAAGTTATTGATGATGCTACTTCTGCTATGAATAATGCTTATGATGATGCTAGTACTGTAGGGAAACACAGCAGAAAACAAAAAAATTCTGACCTACGCACCAGCCCAGGATCACTATGGAGACTGCATACAAGGTTTAATCTTTTCCATTACCGACTCGTAGCGCAGCGGAAGTAGAGTCGATGACGATCGGCGGTGCAGATCCCCGCAGCTAGGATTTACAACCTCCCAACTGCGAGGATGTACTCCCTCATCTGCCCCACGGACAGCCCTCCGGGAGGCGGTCGGATAGTCCCCCGGACGGTGTCGCGGACAGCCCTCCGGGAGGACCCACAGAACTCGGACCGTCACATGGACATCCCTTCGGGAGGCACTCTCAAAACAGCCCCTCGGGCACAACGATCAAAACTACGACCTCTCTACGGGGTTGCACACATACGGTGTCATCTATCCGGCAGGGCTTTGCCGTCTAGAACTAGTTCCCACCGGAACCCAGACAACCTTTCGGCACTACGAAACTATTTCGTGGGAGGGAGAGAGAATGCCAGATCATGCATGGCTTGTGTGAGAGAGTTGGAGTGGGTGTGGAGAGCTCCTCTCCACCTCCTTTTATAGGGGAAGGAGGGGTGGGTGGTGGCTGAAATTTCAGCCCACCAAACAAGCACCCACCAAACAAGGAAAACATGTTCCCACCAAACATGGAGAAAACATGTTCCCTTGTCCATGGTGTTCCCACATGGGGCCCCACCTCCTCCCAACACTTTCCACCATTTGTGGGGGCTGCCCCCCACCATGGGGGCCCTCCCCAACATCTTGTCCAGCCACAAGGGGCTGGCCCCTAAAGGGGCGCCCCCAAAAATAGCCCAAAAACAGCCCCCACGATCCGTGGGATCTTGTCCCCTCTCGCTGGGACAAGATGTTTTCCGCGACTATTTCTTCTGAAAAATTCCGGAAGGTCTCAGAACATTTCCGGCACCCTCTAAAATTATCTGGACGCGCTCCGGAACATTTCCGGTATGGTGGTTTAATTTAAAACCATCTTCGTTTACTCTGTAAACAATTCCGGTAGCTCCGGAACTTTTTTTCGGATTTTGCTCCGGAAAAATTCCAGAAGTTACCAAACCAATCAGGCAACCTCCAAAACATTCCCGGTGCTTGCCGAAACCTTTTTGGATCAATGGTTTTATCCGAAACAACTTTTCGGTTTTACCGAAACTTTTCCGGTGTTCTCTCCGGAACTTTTCCGTTGTCTCCGAAACTTTTCCGGTGACTTTTTCTCGGACTCCTTGTCTAGTATTCAGCAGATAGATGACCCTTAAGCGTGTGACCCTATAGGTTCGGTGAAGTATAGACATGACCCGGAACCCCTTCCGATCAATGATCAACATCGGAGCCATGGACACCCATATTGACCCCTATACCCACACGAATGAATATTCGAGTGAACCTCCAGTTGCCGTGTGCTATTCCTGTTGCTTCGCGATATGTTACAAATACCCGAGGTGAGACATGTTGGCATCCCCGTGGATCAACAACTTGTCCTCTATGCCAGTTACCTCGTTACCGGTATTGTTCTCTTTTCTCGTTACCGTGTTCCGGCATCCCTGTGATCAAATCACCCTGTGTCTGGCCAGACGATGATGGATATCGTAATACCGAGAGGGCCCAGAGATATCTCTCCATCGTCGGAGGAGCAAATCCCAATCTTGAGCTATCAAGTTACTTGACATAATTTTCCATGAACTCGTAAGCCGCCGTAATAGCCACCCATTTACGGATGACATTTAACAAACCCCAAAGTTCATGAAGCAAGCATGAAGAAACTCGATACTCTCATGGTCTAAGGAATCATGCAAACGTTAACCATCTCTGTGTTATAAACCATTAACTTGTGACAAATGTATCTCATAGCATAACATCAATTCAGGTCGATTCAACACAAGTGTTCTACCAACATTGCGCCATCAAAATTGCCGGCATAGCCATGCCCATGATCAGGAAAACAGGATCATCATGCAATAATTGAGCCAGTCTTAGAGGCCAGACTAGGAATACATTTTACCGTTTATTATTCCACACGTGCATATGAGTCTTCCTCCGAGCCTCGTGGTTATTGCAGACTCGAGAACCATAGCAGTTATAGCATGGAACATAAACCTAATTATGAATAGGGAGATAATCAATAACATTTATTATTGCCTCTAGGGCATATCTCCTATAGACTCCCACTTGCACTAGAGTCAATAATCTAGTTAATGCTAATGCACTTTACACCTGTGGCACACTGGTGTAAAATATGCTTCGCATGTGGTATAGACTGATGTCCAACGGATCTAACGACTTCAGCTCCGTGTGTAACTTTGCATATCCTTGCGTTTTCACGCTTTCACAAAATTCATATTTTGTGTGGACTTGGCTTTGCATATGTGTGAATCATTGGTCGAAACTTGATTCCTCAGACTGAGCTATGGAGCAATTATCTGCAATAGTGTCCCATAGACCAAAGCCATCTTGGAACCATACTAAGTTCATGAATGAACTATGTGATTCAACAACTTCTTTGTCGCTTCTAAAGAGTCAACATACTTAGCCTTTGTTATAGAATTCGCCAAAGTATCTTGTTTGGAACAATTTCCAACTACCGTGCCACCATGTTGTGTATTACACAAAACCCTTAACTTAAATCGAAAATCGCATGGAGCATTGATGAAGACTGTATCGATGTAATTACTTACAACGAGCACTTCATAATCTCTGCTTGCGAGAAAACATGTCATCAGTACTGCTCTAGTACTCAATGACATCTTTCACTGTTGTCCCATGATCAGTACTTTGATCACTTCGGTATCTATACTCGCAACAACTTTGGAGTATTGGACATATCTGGTTGTTTTTACATACCGTGGAATACATGATTAATCCAAACACAAGAGTGTGTGGAATCACCATCATGTATTTTGCTCATCAGTGTTTTGGGACACCGAGTCTTGCAAAAACTCTTTCCATGTGACTTCGGCAAGAATCACTCCTTGACGTTTTTCAATGCTAAAAGGTTTTAGCATTTTTTCAATATGTATCTTTGCTCAGCCCCATTAGGTAAATATATCTCCATAGATCATCGTGCCTAATATCAAGGCTATTTAGCCCAAGCACTTCATCGAAAAAAACTATTTTCAAATGAAGTCCTAATTCGTGTCAAGAAATTTATTTCCAATTAACAATGTGTCAAGCACACAAGGTTTTTAGAAATATTATTATGCTCCCACTTATTTTCTTGAATCACAAGCATCTTCGTTACCCATTGATGAAGTCAAAAACCCTTTTCGACCATTTCATCAAAACACGAAGATTCCAACTCCATTTTGCTCTCTTCTGTCCATTGCTGGAACTCTGAAGTTTGCATACTTACTAGCATCCTCTGGACTAACAAAATACCTTGGACTGTTACACATGCAAGTCCTTGGTTACATTTCCATCAGATGGAAATCCTTTCGTCATCCATGTTTCATATCTCATGATTGAAATATGTATTAATTGCTAGTTCAACCTGAACTGACTTTAAGCATCGCTACGGTGAAACAACCTCATCGTAGTCAACTCCTTGAACTTGTTATTTCAACAAGTCAAGCTTTATGGATAAAACATTTTAATCCGTATCAGTTTTTAGTTCCATAAATATTCGTTAGACTCTAAGCCTTCCGAAAGGTGTATCAAGATTTTAATCTTGAAACATTTATATGGAAACTATCTCGGATTGTATTGGCATTTAGCCAATTCCGGAGTCAGGGCCCATCACCGCTTCCTTGTGTATCGTAGGTATACTGTTGTCCAACAACAATATCTCGTTTGCGCACCTGAGAGGTTTGCACGAGCCTTGCCTACGTGGTTCAGCTGCAAGTTCAACCGAAGTCCATACATTTTATTATAGAGACTTCCGTATCAGTCGCAGTAGGAAACTCCGGAATCACTTCCAAGGTTCCTTTCCTTTGACCTGATGACGAAGATATTGGTTATCTCGTCGAGTTGCACTGTCCTCCCACTCACCTTTTGTAAGAACTATTCTCTTTAAAAGCATACCGTTTTGTGGCAAAATCCTTTGCCACGGTATAGTGGTGGGGGAATACCCAATGACTTGGGATAACCTACAAAGCAGCACTTGTCTGATTTGGAATAGGTTTGTAACCTTTTACACAAGCCCCATATTCCAAATGTTAAGAAAAGATATAACATGGTTGGGCGTACCATATCATGAGGTCATTTCAACAGACCCGATGGAGCTCTTTTCAGTGTAAAAGCCGCAGTCTCTAAAGCATCACTTTAAAAGGGATAATGGCAAATTTATTTATGTCATTTTTGATCTTACCATGTCATAAATGGTTCGATTACATCTTCACGGATTCTCCACTTGCAGTGGTGTTCCGGGAGGTGCAAGTTATGAAACCCCTTTCACAACTCATCAGACATTAGCTAAACTTGTAACTCAAATATTCCTTTGCGCAATCAAATTGCAGAAACATAATTTTCTTGTTACAATAATTTCTACTTCATTTTTGAAAAACCTTTTGAATGATTTCAAAAGATCCAGACTTGCGTCTCATCAAGTAAATATCCATATATCTACTTGAGTCATTTCTGAAGAGAGACAAATCCACTACTTGCAACAACATTTATTGAACTACACACATAAAAAATGTATGATCACCAATAAGTTTGTTGCTCGTTCCTTATGGCCTGTGAACGGTATTTCAGTCACTTCACTTTTCGGAGGAAAGTTGCAAGTGTCAGATGATTCAAAATCAAACGACTTCAAAATCCATCATAATGGAATTTTCCATGCGGGTTTCTCCAATGTGACCAAATGCAGTGCCACACTTGTGTGGTATTCTTTTAGTCTTGCGACATTTAGCGTCAGTGTTATGGATGTATCATATTACCATCAATATTCATAACATACATCTCATCTAGGATGGAAGCACGGCCCTTCATGTTATTCATAATACTGAACAACAATTGTTGTTTTTATGAACAACTCTTTTGCAACAAACATTGTGCAATGGGCTAGAGTGTATGAAACTCTAAAATGAATTATGAAAGTAAACCCAGAGGTAATGTATTATTATCAATATTCATAACACACGTCTCATTCATAATGAAAGTATGGCCCTTAATTCATAACACCGAACATCAAAAGTTCTCTTATGAACAACCTTCTTGCAAGATACCTTATGCAAAGGGCTAGAGTGTGAAACTCTAAATGAATTATGAAAATAAATACATAGGTAATACACCGATGGAAGGTATAGTAACTTTTACTATGTTCCCAGCGTGTATCAAGACCTCATTCCTGGCTAGTCTTTCAGGCCATAGTAGTTCTTGCATCGAGTCGCAACAGAATGCAATCGAGCGGGTATCTTTGTGATCAACTCACAATACCCAAGAATTAGTGATTAACATGTTTAACCATAATTCCCAAGGACTATATCTTTGACCAGCCTTCTATACATCAAAAACTTGTATGACATTCATACATGAGCTGGATATTCCAGTCTTCTTTCTTTCTTTCTGCCTTCATACTTCTAACAGTTTAACTTTCAGTATTTCTCCTACTCTGAGAAGAAGCACCCAACTTAAGACTGGCGTTAGCCCCGGACTTCCTAGGCGTGAAAAGTTTAACTAACACCCTTCGGACACTTCCTTTCTGTTTAAGTTGTTGTTTTATTCACCTTCATATCATATGACAGGCGTTCTTCTGGATCCCTTTTTTATCAGTCCAATGTATAGTAAACACTTTACTAATGTTTTGCAAACAAACATTTCTTTGGATATCTCATATCTTTTAGCCTTTGTCTGTCTCTGAAAATGATTTTTAGATTCCATGAATATCACATAACTATCCAAACTTTTGAAGTTCGGGTCTCATGGAAGCAAACATATTTCACTTGACCGTAACGGAATTTTAGCTTTTGGATCGAAGGACGAGAGTCATATCATCCATAGCATTAGCGGGAGAATACCGAAAGTATGCGATAGGACAAAGTCCTTCTCGGCACTCTTGAGGACAATCCTCATATTACGTTACCAACCGTAAAGTTGTAACCAGATATTTAACAGCTATTCAATTTTAATAGGGAAGGTGGAAACGCGAGCCATTCTTCTACAACTATTATGCAAACCACACTTAGACAAAGTTCATAATTAATTGCACTGAGAATTAAACAAGGTAATTCTACAGTGCGCTCCCACTCAAATCAATATCTCTCATAATTGATTGTGAGTGATTCAAGATCCGCATTTCCATTCAACGCCATTGTTCGAGATGAACACTGATGGCGCGAACTTCAATTGGTAGGCAAACTTGCCAATCATATCTCCATGTGACTCTTGTTCATCTTTCGATGTGTGTGTTCCGAGCTCAGGACGATCCTGCCATGAACGTCAAGACAACCAAGTGATCTTGCTGCGAGGTCTGACCTCACCCGCCTTACACCCGTACAATCGTTCGTACCCATGTAGATCATGGCGCACCTCGAAAGGAACGATGCTGTGACGGTGCTACACTTGGGAGAACACTAACTACTTGATATTTTTGTGAGAGATCACCCTAATAAAAGCGACTACCGCGCAATCAAAAGGGTGCATCATAAGGGATAAACATCTCAGGCAATTCATAATAGCATGATATGGTATAGCCCTTTCTGACGGAGAAGTCTTGTATTTCTTCGTCTTCGGCATTCGCGTCGGTGTTCACCTACGCGAAGATTGCCACCACCTTGTCGATGCACCAGATAATATTGCTATCTCTATAGATAATAAAATAAGTGCATTACTTAAGGTTGACACGCAGGTCATTAAAGTGACAATCATATGGCTCCAGCCATCATGCCGAATCATGACACGCTGGTCATGTTAATATTACATCATATAGTCATCTCATACATAATCAAATTAATATGAGCACTGCTATACCACATCATATGCACATGCAAACCATCCTGCAAAACCAAGTTAGACATCTCTAATTGGTTCAGCAAAAACTTGTTTTACGTGGCTTCTAAGGTTTCAAAACAAACCGAAGCTACCAACGTCCATCATTAAGCATGATAATCCAAGTCGCTAGATTAACATTGCGGGGTGTATGAAACACGAGATAATAAAATCTCGAGCCCCATACTAAACTTCGTCATATGCATGACCCCCGTGCAGATCATATCTGCATTGCCCTTTTGTCTGCGAAATTTCATCTTTCTTTTTAACTACGGTGGAATTCAATGAACTATTAGCACTTCGTTGATCAATCAGGATCGCGGATTGCCAGAACATTGAAACTCCACCATACTGTTATCAAGATCAGAAATATGCAAATTCCAGGGAAGCAACAAGAACATCGGGTAACAGATTTCATCTGCTACCCGCACAAATAATTTTCAGTAATAGAACTCATCTACTACCTAATTATATTGAGCAACACCCATATATCTCTATGTATTCTAGATCGCAACCTGCATCTACGCATAGCATGGCTCATGATGCCATTGTAGGGAAACGCAGCAGAAAACAAAAAATTTCCGACCTACGCACCAGCCCAGGATCACTATGGAGACTGCATACAAGGTTTGATCTTTTCCGTTACCGACTCGTAGCGCAGCGGAAGTAGAGTCGATGACGATTGGCGGTGCAGATCCCCGCAGCTAGGATTTACAACCTCCCAACCGCGAGGATGTACTCCCTCATCTGCCCCACGGACAGCCCTCCGGGAGGCGGTCGGACAGTCCCCCAGACGGTGTCGCGGACAGCCCTCCGGGAGGACCCACAAAACTCGGACCGTCACTTGGACAGCCCTTCGGGAGGCACTCTCAAAACAGCCCCTCGGGCACAAAGATCGAAACTACGACCTCTCTACAGGGTTGCACACATACGGTGTCATCTATCCGGCAGGGCTTTGCCGTCCAGAACTAGTTCCCACCGGAACCCAGACAACCTTTCGGCACTACGAAACTATTTCGTGGGAGGGAGAGAGAATGCCAGATCATGCATGGCTTGTGTAAGAGAGTTGGAGTGGGTGTGGAGAGCTCCTCTCCACCTCCTTTTATAGGGGAAGGAGGGGTGGGTGGTGGCTGAAATTTCAGCCCACCAAACAAGGAAAACATGTTCCCACCAAACATGGAGAAAACATGTTCCCTTGTCCATGGTGTTCCCACATGGGGCCCCACCTCCTCCCAACACTTTCCACCATTTGTGGGGGCTGCCCCCCACCATGGCCCCCCCAACATCTTGTCCAGCCACAAGGGGCTGCCCCCTAAAAGGGGGCGCCCCCAAAAACAGCCCCCACGATCCGTGGGATCTTGTCCCCTCTCGCTGGGACAAGATGTTTTCCGCGACTATTTCTTCTAAAAAATTCCGGAAGGTCCCAGAACATTTCCAACACCCTCTAAAATTATCTGGACGGGCTCTGGAACATTTCCAGTATGGTGGTTTAATTTAAAACCATCTTCGTTTACTCTGTAAACAATTCCGGTAGCTCCGAAACTTTTTTTCGGTTTTTTCTCCGGAAAAATTCCAGAAGTTACCAGACCAATTAGGCAACCTCCAAAACATTCCCGGTGCTTGCCGAAACCTTTTTGGATCAATGGTTTTATTCGAAACAACTTTTCGGTTTTACCGAAACTTTTCCGGTGTTCTCTCCGGAACTTTTCCGTTGTTTCCGAAACTTTTCCGGTGACTTTTTCTCGGACTCCTTGTCTAGTATTCAGTAGATAGATGACCCTTAAGCGTGTGACCCTATAGGTTCGGTGAAGTATAGACATGACCCGGAACCCCTTCCGATCAATGATCAACATCGGAGCCGTGGACACCCATATTGACCCCTATACCCACACGAATGAATATTCGAGTGAACCTCCAGTTGCCGTGTGCTATTCCTGTTGCTTCGCGATATGTTACAAATACCCGAGGTGAGACATGTTGGCATCCCCGTGGATCAACAACTTGTCCTCTATGCCAGTTACCTCGTTACCGGTATTGTTCTCTTTTCTCGTTACCGTGTTCCGGCATCCCTGTGATCAAATCACCCTGTGTTTGGCCAGACGATGATGGATACCTTAATACCGAGAGGGCCCAGAGATATCTCTCCATCGTCGGAGGAGCAAATCCCAATCTTGAGCTATCAAGTTACTTGACATACTTTTCCATGAACCCGTAAGCCACCGTAATAGCCACCCATTTACGGATGACGTTTAACAAACCCCAAAGTTCATGAAGCAAGCATGAAGAAACTCGATACTCTCATGGTCTAAGGAATCATGCAAATGTTAACCATCTCTATGTTATAAACCATTAACTTGTGACGAATGTATCTCATAGCATAACATCAATTCGGGTTGATTCAACACAAGTGTTCTACCAACATTGCGCCCTCAAAATTGCCGGCATAGCCATTCCCATGATCAGGAAAATAGGATCATCATGCAATACTTGAGCCGGTCTTAGAGGCCAGACTAGGAATACATTTTACCGTTTATTATTCCACACGTGCATATGAGTCTTCCTCCAAGCCTCGTGGTTATTGCATACTTGAGAACCATAGCAGTTATAGCATGGAACATAAACCTAGTTATGAACAAGGAGATAATCAATAACATTTATTATTGCCTCTAGGGCATATCTCCTACAAGTACCATGCTTGATGATGATGTGCCACTAGGTGAATTTCTTGATGAACAAATTGCTAGAGCTAAAGAGAATGAAATTACTGAAACTGATGAAACCACTGAAACTGATGAAGTCTTTGAAACTGAGAACTATGAAACACCTATTAGACCTAGCTCTCCTAGATTTGAAATGCCTAAGATACCTAAGGGTTATGTTATGGATGAGGAGATAGCTAGAGAAATCCTTGCTTGTACGGATAGAGATGACCTTAAGAAATTATTATGCAAGTATAAAGAAAAGACTTTGAATGCTAGAATGAAATGTGATCCTAAGTTTGCTACTTCACCTATCTTTGTTACCGATAAGGATTATTAATTCTCTGTCGACCCAGAGTTAATTACTTTGGTTGAATCTGATCCTTTTCATGGCTATGAAACTGAAACTGTAGTGGCACAGCTTACTAAGTTGAATGATATAGCCACCCTTTTTGCTCATGATGAGAAGATTTGCTATTTCTACATTCTCAAATTATTTCCGTTCTCATTAAATGGTTATGCTAAGATATGGTACAGTACTCTCGCTCCTGGTTGTGTGCGTAGCCCCCAGGATATGATTTACTACTTCTCTGAAAAATATTTTCCTGCTCATAAGAAACAAGCCGCCTTACAGGAAATATTTAACTTTGTGCAAATTGAAGAACAGAGTCTCCCACAAGCTTGGGGGAGGCTTCTCCAATTGCTTAATGCTTTGCCTGATCAGCCTCTTAAGAAAAATGAAATACTTGATATCTTCTATAATGGACTAACTGATGCTTCTAGGGATTTCCTAGATAGTTGTGTCGGTTGTGTTTTCAGGGAACGAACTGTTGAACAAGCTGAGGAACTATTAAATAATATATTGAAGAATTATGATGATTGGACTCTCCCTGAACCACCACCTTAACCCACTCCGAAGAAGAGGGGTATCTTATTTCTTAGTCCTGAAGATATGCAAGAGGCAAAAAAATGTATGAAGGAAAAATGTATTAAAGCTGAGGATGTTAAGAATTTTCCACCTATTGAAGAAATACATGGCCTTGACACACCACCACCTCAACAGGTGGTAGAGGTAAATTCTTTATTAAAGTTTGATGAAAGTGATATCCCTTACAATAAACATCCTAGTCAATGCTTATATGAGTTTGATAACTACATTAGGAAACAAGATCACTTCAATGCAAATGTTCTGAAACAATTGAAATATAATTCTGATATGATTGCTTGCTTGAGTGACTTGTTATTTAGAATTAGTAATGATGTTAGAGGTGTCGGAAAACATGCCTCTATGGTTCAAACCCAGTTAGAACAAGTTGCTAAATCTCAAAGAGAATTGCTTAATGAAATGAATAATAATATGAATGATCATGCTATTAGAGTAGTGACTAGAGGAGGTAGAATGACCCAAGAACCTCTTTATCCTGAAGGAGACCCTAAAAGAATTGAACAAGACGCTCAGATTAACACTGATGCACCTAGTCCTTCTAAAAAGAAAAAGAAAAAGAAAAATGATAGGACTTTGCATACCTCTAGTGAACCTGAGATAGAAAAACCTCCTGATAATAATGATGTCTCTATTTCTGATGCTGAAACTCAATCTGGTAATGAACATTCACCTAGTGATAATGAAAATGATAATGATGATGTTCATGAAGATACTCAACCGAACAATGATAAAGAACCAGATAATGATGTTGAAATAGAACCTGCTGTTGATCTTGATAAGACACAACCTAAAAATAAACGATGTGATAAAAGAGACTTTGTGGCTAGAAAACATGGTAAAGAAAGAGAGCCATGGGTTCAGAAACCCATGCCTTTCCTACCTAAACCTTCTAAGAAAAAGGATGATGAAGAATTTGAACGCTTTGCTGAAATGATTAGGCCAGTCTTTTTACGTACCCGCTTAACTGATATTTTAAAGATGGCCCCTTATGCAAAATACATGAAAGACATCATCACTAATAAAAGAAAGATACCTGAAGCTGAAATCTCCACCATGCTTGCTAATTATTCTTTTAAGGATGGAGTACCTAAAAAACTTGGAGATCCTGGAATACCAACTATACCTTGCTCCATTAAAAGAAATTATGTCAAAACTGCTTTGTGTGACTTGGGAGCTGGTGTTAGTGTTATGCCTTTATCTTTATATAAAAGACTTGATTTGAATAAACTCACACCTACTGAAATATCTTTGCAAATGGCTGACAAATCAACTGCCATACCTATCGGTATTTGTGAGGATGTGCCCATTGTTATTGCAAATGTTACTATCTTAACAAACTTTGTTATTCTTGAGATGCCCGAGGATGGCAACATGTCGATTATCCTTGGTAGACCCTTTTTGAATACTGCAGGGGCTGTTATTGATTGCAATAAAAGCAAAGTCACTTTTTATATCAATGGTAATGAGCATACAGTGCACTTTCCGAAGAAACAATTCCAAGTGAATGGTATAAATGTTATTGAAGAATCTCCGACACTCACTGTTGGAAGTTTTCAACTACCTCTACCTACTGCCAAAAAGAAATATGACATACTTATTGTTGGGGATATGCATATCCCCATTGAGTTAACTTAGTATTTTACGAAAGTTCTCCGGTTTCATGCTAATCGAAAGTGGTTGTTAATAAGACTTGATCAACCTTATTAATGGATCATCTTTGAGAGGTATGAAGTTGATGAATCTAGTAGGCACAACCTTCTGCTCCCACCTTTTGTTTTCTATTTTTCTTAGTCAAATAAAATAAAATGCCATGTTTATCCTATTTTCTGTTTTCTCCGTGCAATAAAAAATGACCAAAAAATAAAAGTTCTCGGAATGTCCTGAAAATTTAACATGATTTTTTTTCTGAATATTTATAAATTTCTGGTGCAAATAACATCAGAGGGGGGTTGCACTTGGTGTTCACAAGACACCAGGGGGCGCCAGCAACCCCAGGCGCGCCCTGGTGGGTTGTGGTCCCCACGTGGGTCCCCTCACTTATCCCTTTAGCCCATTCCATCTCTTACCTAAAAAAATCACCATAGCTCTCTCTCGTGTTCTTGCTCTCAAACCCGTGGATTTCGATCTCTTTGCTCGAAGCTCCATTTCCGAAACTGTTTTGGGGGATTGCTACTTGGTATGTGACTCCTCCATTGCTCCAATTAGTTTTTGACTTAGTGGTTTATTTTTAGAATACTTAGCTACTCTTGGTGCTGCTGTAGATGGGCTTGCATGTTGAATTCTTAGATTTCTAAGTAGTTTGAATGCTTAATATGGCCTCTATGCATCCTTAGGAGTAGTTGCTATCAATCTTATGAAGTTTTGTTGACAAAAAATTTTTGGGACTAAAATTTTCCAGAAATTTATTTATAGGAATAAGATGAGTTTCTTTAGGAAGTTTTCCTCCAAGAGGAGTGCTAAAGGAGTCATTGGGGAATCATGGGATAATGACCTCCACACTCCGAGAACGGCGGAGGTGCGGCTATGCGAATGGCCGCATAATGCCTTCATGGAGGAGGCCGGGTTCCATCAAGAGTTTGCCCAATTCGTTGCAAACGTTGGGCTGACCGACATCCTCGCAGCTAAGTGTGACCAACACCACCTCCCTACAAATTCCTTTGTGCAAAGTTTTCACTTTCTGAGTAGGAATAACCCTCCTGAGGTGCAGTTTAATTTATATGTTGAAACCCGTCAGATACCGCTCACTGACTTTTGTGACATATGTTTGATCCCTTCTGATGGGGAATTAAGAGAGCCTAGACCATCGGAGTTTGAGGACTTCCTCCTCACTTTGACAGTGGGAGATGAAAGAGGCGTGTCGAATGCCACTGCCACCAGTTTGCATTTTCCTTCTGTACATTACTTTGCTTTGTTCATCGTGAAGTGTTTAACTGCTAGGGAGAAGGTCGGTACACTCAGTGCCCCCGACTTCGCCGTTTTACGCCGTGCACTGTACAATGACCACACCTTTATCTTAGGGGCTATTATTGCACGTCGCCTACACCTTAACAAGACTAAGGGCAAGATACATGGTGGTATTTACGCTACTCTCTTAGCGAGACACTTTAATGTTCAGATTCGCCAACATGATTATCCTTTACCCCGAGTTTTTCTAGATCACAAGGCATTGGTGGATCATCAATTTATTGATGTAGCTGATTCTTTTCATAACATTTGCTACAACCTAGTATTCAGCATGGTTACCCATGATGTTATCCCGTTGCCTGCACCTGCTTTGTTTGATTCCATTGCCAGGAACGGATATAGAGTCAGACCAGAGGACATTACTGTCTACCGGAACAACCTCGCAGCGGCTGAGGAGGAGCCCCAGGAGTGGGACTCTCAGGTGCCTTCGCCACAACACTTCCACTTAGGACCGGATGGCTATTATGGATAGTGATTACCAAGCTAGGCCAAAAGCCTAAGCTTGGGGAAGTACGTATTTCCACCGACATTATATTCATCCTTACACATTTCATTCCAGTTGTCGGTGTCTACACTTTTTCATTGTATTATCCATGCTAGATTTATTTTCTCTCTTTCTTTTTGTGTGTTTGAAAAACTTTGAGAAAATCCAAAAAATTATTTCTTGCTTCTTTTCGGTTTTTCTTTCTAGTTTAAATTAATTGTAGGAGCAAAAGAAAACCCAAAAAGATTTCTCGTTTCTTCTTTTACTTATTGGGAGCTCTCCCGTGTAAATAGTTTTTCTCGCTTTTGTTTTTCCTCTTTAATTTGCTTCCTTCAAGAAAAACCAAAAACTCTAAAAAAATATTTCAGTGCATTTCTCTGAAATTCTTTTCCTTTTATTTGAGTCGTACCAAGGAGAAGACCACGATGAAAATGTTGAGTAGCTCTCATATGCATTATTGTTGATCCAACAAGGAGCCCATATTACTTTGTCTTCTCCTTTTGAATAAAATGTTTGCAGATTCCAGCTTAGTCCACGGCACTCTTGCACTGTTATTATTTTCTATACCATTCGGTCATGCAAGTGAAAGGCAATAATGACGATATTTGATGAAGTGACTGTGGCAGAGAGAAGCGGGTATGAACTCAACTTGTTTTTGTTTTTGTAAATATGTTTAATCTAGTATCCATGATTCAGCATATTATGATCAAACATGTTTGCAATGACAATTAGAGATTATAGTTGCTCATGCCATGCTTAAGTAGCTAGGAGTGGATAATGGTTTATCTTGGATGTCAACATGCATTAAAATGATTGTTATGTAGTATGATGATATGGTATCCTCCTCTGAATGTTTCAAGTGGCTTGACTTGGCACACGTTCACGCATGTAGTTGAATAAAAACCAACATAGCCTTCACGATATTTATGTTCATGGAGTCCATATCCTACTGATGCTAGTATTCAATGTTTATTATTCATAATGCATGTTCATGACCGTTTTCACTCTCTAGCTGGCCGCTTCTCAACCTATTTGCTAGCCTTCACCTGTACTAAGTGGGAATACTGCTTGTGCGTCAAAATCCTTAAACCAAAGTTATTCCAGATTAGTCCACTATATCTACCTATATGCGGTATTACCCTGCCGTTCCAAGTAAATTTGCATTTGCCACCTCTAAAATTTCAAATGAACATATGTTTTGTGTGCCTGGACCGCTCATGGAGCCACAAGGGGTGGTCAATATCTTCCATGTTAAGCGGGTTATTCTCATGATGAGTGTTCATTCACTCGTCCTTGCACGAGAGGGGCGGTAATAGGGATTCCCAGTCCCAAAATAAAAAATTGCAAATAATTAAACAAAACTCCCCCAGGAATGTTGTTGGTATGGACGACACCCGTGGATTCGGCTAGTTGTGGAGTGTGTTTATTGGTGGAGGGGGAGTAAACCTTTACTTTTACCGCTTGGGAACCGCCACTAATGTGTTTAGCATGGAAGATATTGTAACTCTTGGTAGTAACGTTGACAGGAAGGGTGCACCTCCCAAAATTATATTTATCTCTGATTTAAGCTTTGAGCTCTGGCACCTTTGCAAATCCCTGCTTCTCTCTACGAAGGGACTATCTATTTACTTTTATGTTGAGTCATCACCTTCTCAAATAAGCGCCAGATCTGAGAGCACTATTGTCATCCTCATGCATTGTGTACAGTTAATGTTGGATGCAGCATGACTGGATCTTTTCTACCATGAATTACAATGTTTAGTCGCTGCTTGAACTTTGGAGGTGCTCTGCATTTATGTTTTGCGGTCTCAGAAAGGGCTAGCGAGATACCACTGTTGTCATATTATATCATGACCATTTTAATAAAGTGTTGGCGCTTGAGATATTTTATTATTACTCGCTAGTTGCTTATGTCATTGATATGAGTTAATATACTTTTTAAGAGTTATTGCTGACATGGTTAGTCATAATCTTTGCTGAAAACTTGGGTGATACTTAAGCACATATACGTAAACAAAAACAAAAGAGTTCGTAAAAGTTTTTCTTTATCACTTTCAGTTTGTCAACTGAATTGCTTGAGGACAAGCAATAGGTTAAGCTTGGGGGAGTTGATACGTATCCATCGTATCTACTTTTCCTAACGCTTTTGCTCTTGTTTTGGACTCTAATTTGCATGTTTTGAATGAAACTAACCCGGACTGACGTTGTTTTCAGCAAAACTACCATGGTGTTGTTTTTGTGCAGAAATAAAAGTTCTCGGAACTAGACGAAACTTTTCGGAGAATTATTTTACAATAAATAAAAAATACTGGATTCAAGAACCACCGGAGGGGGTGCCCTGGCTGGGCATGATACACCAGTGTGCGCCACCCCCTCCAGGCGCGCCCTGGTGGGTTGTGCTCACCTCGTGGCCCCACTGACCCTAATTCTGGCACTATAAATTCTTATTTTCGGAGAAAAAAATAGGAGAGGAAGTTTTATCGCGTTTCACGAGACGAAGCCGCCGCCACCTCCTGTTCTTCATCGGGAGGCCAGATCTGGAGCCCGTTTGGGGCTCCGGAGAGGGGAATCTTCGGTCTTCGTCATCACCAACCCTCCTTCATCGCCAATTCCATGATGCTCCCCACCGGGAGAGAGTAATTTCTTCGTAGGCTCGTTGGTCGGTGAGGAGTTGGATGAGATTCATCATGTAATCGAGTTAATTTTGTTAGGGCTTGATCCCTAGTATCCACTATGTTCTGAGATTGATGTTGCTATGACTTTGCCATGCTTAATGCTTGTCACTAGGGCCCGAGTGCCATGATTTCAGATCTGAACCATTTATGTTATCACCATTATATCTATGTTCTTGATCCGATCTTGCTAGTCATATGCACCTATTACGTGTTATGATCCGTAAACCCCATAGTGACAATATTTTGGATACTTTCCGTTGATGACCGTAGTTTGAGGAGTTCATGTATTCACCATGTGTTAATGCTTTGTTCCGGTTCTCTATTAAAAGGAGGCCTTAATATCCCTTCGTTTCTTTATGGACCCCGCTGCCACGGGAGGGTAGGACAAAAGATGTCATGCAAGTTCTTTTCCATAAGCACGTATGACTATTTACGGAATACGTGCCCACATTACATTTATGAACTGGAGCTAGTTCTGTGTCGCCCTAGGTTATGACAGTTATATGGTGAATATCATCCAACGAATTCACCGATCCAATGCCTACGAGTTTTCCACATATTGTTCTTGCTAAGTTACTATTGCTACTGCTACTGTTACACTTGCTACAAAGCCATTGCTATCACTATTACCGTTACTACTACTGCTACCACTGCTATCAAACTATCATATTACTGTGCTACTGATCACTCTGCAGATATTTAATCTCCAGATGTGGTTGAATTGACAACTCAACTGCTAATACTTGCAAATATGTTTTGGCTCCCCTTGTGTCGAATCTAAAAATTTGGGTTGAATACACTACCCTCGAAAACTGTTGCGATCCCCTATACTTGTGGGTTATCAGAAGGTCTGCCCATGCACTTTTCCCACGCCCTGGCAGCAACCTTCCCTCTCTCCCGTTTCTCCTCCGTCCTTGTTCCAGTAGTGCTTGGTGAAGCCCTACTGGACTAGCTCCACTAAAACCTCCACCACGCCGTCGCGCTGCCGGAGAACCCATCTACTACTCCACCCTCACTCGCTGGATTGAGGAGGTGGAGACGTCATCGAGCTGCACGTGTGCTAAACGCGAAGGTGCCGTCCATTCGACGCTTGATCGGGATGGATCACGATTAGATCGTGAAGACGTACGACTACATCAACCGTGTTATATACGCTTCCGCTTAACAGTCTACAAGGGTATGTAGACACACTCTCACTCTCATTGCTATGCATCTCCATAGATAGATCTTGGGTGTTTGTAGGAAATTTTTTGTTTCCCATGCAACGTTCCCCAACACAAAAGACCTACCTATGACAGGCTTGACTGTAGAGGGCGCTTGTCAATGACCTCCTGTCACTTCTAATAGGTCACCAGTCGTGGGAAGACCCTCGCCACTGATAATGTGTGTACCAATGGCAGGCTCTTATACAAGCCCGCCACTAGTAGAGTAGCCTGGACCGAAATAAAAATACTACTGCACCAACGTTTCTGGCTCCAGCGGCAGCATTTTTCAGTTTAACCGTAATAGCAATATCATATAGCTTATATATAATACCATATATCATAGTTTAAGAACACACTTACGTTTAGCAACGCTCTTATCTCTAACACTTAAACACAACAGTAATAAAACCATATAACATGTTCATGAAGTGCTAATACGATAAAACTAGCATGCTTACAAACTCCGAATCCGCACCGAGAATTATGGTGACGAGGGAGGGGGTGTAACCACACATAGATGCCGTCATCATCATGTTCTCCAAGAAACATCAAGAGGATCTTTCCGGCTTGCATCATTTATTCTATTGCAATGTCTGTCGGACGTGGGAATCGAAATAGCTTCGGCGTGCCTTGTTGGTGACGAGAATGTTGAAGGGTGTGCCATCTTTTAACATGGTCAACAGACTTCAAATGTGAGATGCGCGCCCATGGGCACGTTCATCATATACATGAAGTCAACCTTTCCTAACAAGGGATGTATTGAGCAAAATTAAAAGAAACTACAATTAGTCTTTTTTTACGCAACTATACATACTAGATGGCCCTGTTGCGTCAATGGTGCAAAGACAAACTGCACCCACGAAGTAAAGCAATAGTGAGACCAGACCTGCTTTACAGTGTTAGCCTACGCGATGGTATGCTAAACGAATATTAGACTGTGGCATACCATCATAGGGTGTGTGGTTCCCTACATGACTATGAATAACCAACAATGAAAGCAAGTAAATTTTATGAAATAAATTCCAGCAAAGGCAACTTAAAAAGTAAGCAAAGCACTAGAAAGAAGGTCTCAGTGAACCACGGAGCAAAGCCTTCTGAAAGCAAGATGTCAACTTATGCGATGGTAGGTCATTTTTTCTTGATAGGCAGAAAAAGACCGAATGACTACAGCCCAACCTAAACACGAGTCGGGTAGGCGCAAGGAGGCAAATTGATTTCAAGGAAACAGACTATGAACCGGGTACACCAACGATGGTTCTATCAATATATCATGTTCTCATTCAAGGCTTATTGTTGCATGTTCTCTCAATATATCATGTCCCATTGAACTAAATGTATGCCCATTATGCATGATTTTCAGTTTTTACCCTTTTCATTATGAGCATTGCACAATCAGTGTTTTTATTTGGTTTTTATCAGTTTCCTTTGTTTTATTGTGTCTACGGGTGTTTTGGAGCAACCTAGGACCAACCACGATGAGAAGGCAAAGGAAGAGTTCAATACACAGGATTACCAGCACCAAACTTAGGCATTTCAAAAGGTCAAAATTGTATTTTCTTAAGTGCTCCAAGATCTAATACCGGTGCATCAGCGTTGTTCTCGTGATTCCACCAAGCCCAAGAACATCAAATCAGGAGTTCGTATGAGAAAGTTATGATGTTTTACCGAAGGAGTCCAGACCTTTGGCACGACAGAGGCTACCCGAGCGGCTGGAGGTGTCTGCGGCCCGCTATTTCTAGTCTGGATCTATAGTTGCCAGATCTAACGGTGGGCTGGTCGATGCACCCTTCGATGGTGTGTGTCGGCAGTTGGTCGGCAGCACATGCGTAGTGGTCGGTACATGGAAGGGAAGTTGCCCCCCGGTTTGGGACCGGATCTCCCCGTGCATGCCCCAGTGTGCCTTTGTCGGGCAGCCGCTACGGTGAATTTGGCTTCCTTATGTTCTTTTATCATGGTGGAGTCTCGAGGGTCAGGTGGGAGGTGTCTGCTTCCCTTCCCGGTGGATGTTGTTAGCGCATTTTGTCATGGGTGAAAGGTTCAACACTACATGTGGTGGATGGTGACCTCGGATGGTTGGCTACCCGGTTGGCTCTCCTTCAGGCTGTGTGCTAACGGTGGTGGCTACACATCCAGGTTGTGTAGGCGATAAGGAGTTTAGTGACAGGTGGTCCTGGATCGCTCACTTTCATTGGCACCCAGATCAGGTTTGAGTGGGTTGGAATTTGCACGACATCGAGCTAGATGCCTAGCGGTGGTGTGTGTGAGTTTCTAGGCGACAGCTTCACGCGTTGGCGCCAGCAACGATGATGCCTGTGGCTATCGGGTTCCTCTTGAGGACGTCGACATAGGACTCTTACCAAGGCTAAGGCTCTGGGTAAAAATCCCAGGTTTTTTTAGACTCATAGCGGTGTCGTGTTTCATCATAGGGGCATTGTGATGGAGCGTTTTCGCACCTATGTGCACGGCTTTTTGTTTGATGTGTGTTTTTCGGTTACTGAAAGCCCAATTTGAGATTCTACAACGCATGTATATTTAACTTTAATTATTCTCGTTCAACTTATATTAGGTTTGGTCAACTCCTAATTTGCCCGTTAGTTTGTCCCACTTGGGAACTTGATGGATTAATGACATCATGCATTTTCATGCAAGACAACAAGATATGGTGATGGATTACGGCCATGGAGCGGAAAACACTCAAATAGCAAGGGCATCTACAAGCGAACTTGGCAAATCCGACCCTCGAACGCCCGCGGACGCGCTCCATGGACACTGTTCAAGCCTCCAATTTTCCTTCTCATAACTGGACACCTTAATTAGCATACCTCAAATCCATACAAACTCATAGAACTACATAAACGATGCATTACACACATTGTGATGAGGACATGGCTACCTTGGATATGACCAAAAGTATTGCATAAATGCATATTTGTCAGGTGATTTTTTATAATAATTATGCAATAATTGATTTATGTTATCCGGAACAAAAATACTTCACCTATTTTTATTTCATGCCTAAATGCAGAATTGCCGAACACTTGTACTAACCACGTGTGAACAGAAAGGAATAGGAAATGATTAGGTGATGTTCAAGAGGTCCTATCATGTCATAGGAAATGATTAGGTGTTGTTCAAGAAGTCATTTCACGTCACTTTTGGCCCAAAAGAAGATAGAGATCAAGTCCCCCACATTCTAAACTCGGATTCAGACTGCACACACATACCCGAGACTCAAAATGTCGATGACTTTTGCATCCGGACTTCGAATTGGGTGATTATTTTTTTGTTGGAAAGTAGATTTCATGTACATTACAACTCAATTGGATTCACCTTAAAATTAGTTATGAGCATGGAGATACAACTAAAATTGCGACGGTCCTACAGAATCCAAGTCAAAATCCAAATTAAAAGATGTCGCATCACCTCAACTTGGGCCCATAGGCCTTGTATGACCTAGGGTTAGTTTTAGGCTGCCTTGGGACATCCTTCCACCGTCATGACCGCCACCCATTAGTCTTATATAAATAGATCAATCCCCTAGCTTTTTCATTGAGTTTTGTTTAGTTAAAAGTTAGCCATTGCAACTCCGTATACTTTGTTTGTGTCAAACGACCAGACCAAGACCGCTTTCGGAACCCCACCTTTATTAATACTTCATCTGTATTGGAAATATTTAGGTTGCTATTATCATATTCTTGCGTGTTCTTTGATTTCTTGTAGAAATAGATCGTCGTGGTTAGGTTGATCGTGCTCTGGCGTGCTCAATAACCTCTTGGAGATTGGTTTAGCGATTGCTAAGGCTCAACGTCGTGCATGTTTGTAGTCGGATCGTCAAAGTCGACTCCACCAAATAGATAGTTATCATCTCACCGAAAGATCGGGACCCTCGCCTCTATCAAGTGGTATCAGTTTTCAGGTTGCTCGGTGAGAATTATCAGTTATCCCTAGATTAGATTTATTTTTCTTACCTATTGTCGAAGAAAAAGTCAAACAAAAAAGTTAGATCTATTCATCCTTTGTTCAAGACATTCTTAGCCTTTGCAATTTTCTTTTTAAGTGTTTGCATAGTTGAATTATCGGTTGCATCGTCGTGTTGAGTTGTTGGTCTTAGTGTCTACTTCCTTTAAAGTTTCGAGTTCTGTTCTCATTAGTCACGCCACCGATGCATCATCATCCCTTCCGTTGTCGACCATCATCATCCCCATCAATTTCTACCACGCTATTACCACCGTGTTCCGTCAAATCCTATTATTATACTTCAGATTGGTTGCATCTTCACTTGAGCCAATTTGCATCTCATCCCGCTTGATTTGGAGAGAAGAAAAAAGTGGGCGAAAAAAAATAAGAAGAGAAAAGTATAAAAAAGTGAGAGAGAAAAAAGAAGAGAAGAAAAAAACAAATTTCGGATCTGTCTAGACTCAATCTCGTATCCGAATTCAGACTGGAATCGGTTTTGCACAGTGTTCAGTAAAACAAACATATCCTCCTCATACGAAGTCCGTTTTGGCTCCACAAGTACTCAAATTCAATCTATCGTCGAGCCACATCTGAATATTTCATAAAGCTTTTTCATTATTGTCAGTTCCAAATCAACTTCTAAATAGGACTTTTTGCCCTCTGAAGTTCGCGAACACAATTTGTCATTGTTTTCAGTTCAGTTTCTGAACTTTTTGACTCCTCATACGAACTAGGAATTGAATGATGCTTTTTGCATTGGAAATTTTGAGTTAGTAGCATTCCTGAGAAAAAATATTAAAATTTTGGCATAATTTTTTTGAGAGGAAAATTGCAGAGAGAGTTTGGTATATCCTGCTTGGCGGTTATTTATCACCATTGTCTTTATTGCCATTGTGGTCTTCACTTATATCTTGCTGTCCAGAGCTAATTCATATCATCCGTTGCTGCTATTTGTCCTACGCCATGACTCCATTAGTGTTCTAGGCTCGCATCTCTAGTATGGTCTAGCCTAAGACCAGCACAGTACCATCGTTGAGCGTTTATTCAACATTGCATCTCTGAATTGATTATTGCTAATCTTTTGCTACCATATATTTAAGCCTTCCAAACTCCACATATTTCTACACCGTATATACATACGTTCACCTGGTAATTGCTTTACTCAATTTTCGGAGTTATCAACACCGCTAGTTGCTGATCACCACCTGTTGTATGGTAAGAACTTGTAAGAAATTGATATTTGCTATACTATGAGCATTTTCCCACCACATCCTAGTAGGTCATAGGAACATTATTCTCGGATTTTGTTTCTTGTTTCTACTAATCATGACAGGATCCGGAGTTGTCAGCTCATGGGATTCTTCGATCGTGGGAGACGTACCACCACATACACAAATACAACAACCGTTGCGAGAGGTGCACGAAGATCCAAATGCACATGATCAGGTTAATGTTTCTATACCACCATTTAATGGCCGTTTTAGGCTTGCATTATATATTGATTGGGAATTTGAAATAAATGGTATATTTGCATCACATAATTTTGTTGAGCGTAAAAAAGTTAAGGTTGCGGTTGGGTCATTCACTGGTTATGCTTCAGTTTGGTGGAGCGAATATTGTCAGTTACACCCTGATTAAACACCTACTACTTGGGATGATTTGAAAGTTTCCATGAGATACACATTCATCCCCGCTTATTATACACGTGAGATGATTAAAAGTTACAACATTTAAAACAAGGTAGTGACACTGTAACGAAATATTATGATGATTTACAAACGACCTTGTTGCACTCCTTTTTAGAAGAAAGTGAAGAAGATTTTGTCAATAGGGGGGATTAAACCGTGATATTCAGGAGATACTAATTCATGAAAAGTGTTATCCTATGGACCGTTTGTTTCGTCTTGCTTGCAAAACTGAATAGGAAATAAAACGACGTGTTGCCCACAAGGATAACAAGCACAAGGTGCACATTCTAAGAGTTGATACGGTTGTTCCTTCAACTCCTAGGCGTACTATGACAACCACATCAATTTTTGTGAGGACTACATCACCTTCACCACGTGACACGTCACCACTGAGAGTGCCTACCATCTGAGTTGATCATAAGAGATAATGACAAAGGTACTGATCTTCCACCTGCACATGCGTATGATGAATCTCTTGTCAATTTAAATGCACCCTGTGATGAGCTACCCATTACTTTGATCACACCACCTATTTTAGAGGACTATGTTGATGATTTGACGTTGCCATGTGCTGGGGATATACCCCACGAGTATGACTCGCCCAATTCATAACCCGGATTCCACTAAGGAGGCCCATGAGGAGGATGCTCACAAGAAGGACAAGGCCCAGCGGGCGGCTCGTCTTGGAGACCGGCTCGATGGGGACGCCTGGATAGCCGGCTTAAACACGAACACATAGAAAGTTCTCTTTTCCTTGAGGAGCAAGGGAATGAGGAGTTAGATTAGGTCACGGGTTGTCTTACGACCCGGACTCTGTTGTAAACTCCAGGCCACCGCCTATATATAAATGGGAGCCCTTGAGTTAGAAAGATCAAGTAAGAAATAAGCAAACCCTCGAGAGCTAGGTTGGCGATTCCGCACCCTTGTAATCGAGATCATCAGCAATATACACAAAGCAGGACGTAGGCTATTACCTCCATCGGAGGGGCCAAACCTGGGTAAACTCGTCTCTCGTTCCCGATCAACCCCTTTGAGTCGCCACCTAGCGGCGATGTCCTCACACTCAAGTTCTCCTATGAGAACATCCGCCTTAACAAAACCATGACAGTTGGCGCCCACCGTGGGGCGCTCGCCCGGTGGGGTTGAGTTCTCGCCCGGTGGAGTTGAGTTCTCGAAGGGAGCTCTTCCAGGATTCGGGAGATTCGCGGTTGGTCAGATGACCAAGAGTCGCCGCAGCAAGCTCTACATCGACGATTCAGGCTGGGGCCTGTTGCCATAGATTTTGACCAAGATGAAATAAATCACATAAAATATAAATGCAAAACGGCAAAAACCCGTTTTATAATGAAAAGAAACAATTTAAAAAATATATATAGTTAACCACTCAAGAAAAGGGTTGACAATAAAATTGGCATATGATATATTGCCGAATGTTGATAATGCGGATACTAAAAAGAGCCAAGAAATTATAAAATGTGACAAAATAAATAGCCACCAAGAAATTACAAAATGTGACAAAATAAATAGTCATCAAGTTTTGTTCTAAAAATATAGATACACGGCTCGCATACACATACGTTGTCACCGACGGCAAATTCTAATGTCGACATAAATTCAAATCGTCTTAGACGCCGTTGATATTACTAATATTGAATCGCAGAGTAAATTTGGACATTATTTTAGCACTCTTAATGAGATGTCACATGACACATGTACAAGGAAAAAATGTCTCGTGTGACGACATATTTAAAATAAAAACATGTCAGACGCCATCATAGAATTACCAATAAAAAACATTTCTCATGTCTCTGTCTCATGCCACGTTAAGGAAATTACTTTAGTGGATCACTAGCAAAAGGCCCGTGCGTTGCAACGGGAGAAAAAAAATCATAATTTCCAATGGTCATCATCACATTTCGCTGCATCACCGAGATACAATATCTCTCTCAATTTCGCGAAATCATGAACATTTTTTTAAATTATGAACAGTTTGTTAAACTCATGCACATATTTGAAATCGCAAACAACATACTATTACAAATTTCTGAACATTTTCTACAATCAAGAACATTTTTTAAATTTATGAACATTTTTTGCTATTTACAAACATTTTTTAAATTTTTTGAACATTTTTAAGCAATTTTCCTGAACTGGCAAACATTTCTAGAATCAACGAACAATTTTTAGAAATTGGGTGGAATAGTTATTGAATTTGACGAACTTTTTTTGATTTAACAAACATTTTTGGAAATGCCCATGCGTTGCAACGGGAAAAAAACTATCAAGTTATACAGGTGGGTAGATATAAAAAAGTATGAATCAAATTCACAAAGTATATACAAATGATGTCATGATGAGATAAGACACTTTTAAAATGTAATTTCAAAAACTAACAATATGATGCTCATCAGGACTTGATATTTTAAGGCGTCACAACAAAATATTTTGTGGCTGAGCAAACTGCATTGAAGGACCCTGCCTGAGCTATACTGATGAATGAAGTGTCTCGCCTTGACTTAGCGTAGCGGTGTTTACCATAAGCACTATTGTGGTACGAGAATAAGCATAACTGTGTATGGAAACAAAATAGACATTTAGTCATTTTAATTTTAATATAGCTTACAAAAACTAACCCTTAGAAAGTTATGTCAATTTTGTTGGGTTCAGCGTTGTACAAAACACGGAAACCTTTTTTTACCCGACGCGAGGGACTAAATAAAATCATAAAACGACCTCTATAGATCTCCTAATAAAACCTTTATGTAAGCTACAATTAGTTTTGTTCATTATTTACGGATGTGTTTTAATTTTTGTGAACATTTTCTAAAAGTTGATGGACATGTTTTTTAAATTCCTGAATATGCTTTGAATATTGGATCATTTTAAAAAATCATGAACATTTTTTATTTCATGAAAATTCATTTTAAATCGTGATTTGTTTATAATATGTGAGCAATTTTTTAACTTATGAACATTTTATGATTTTTTGAATTCACAAACAGTTTATCATTTTCTTACTTTTTTCAAAACTCGCAACTGTTTGATATTTTGGAAATCCGAAATTAATTTTGAGAGAAAAAACCAAAACAGAAATAAAAAAGTAAAAAAAAGAAATACAAAACAGGGGGCGCCATGAATCCGAAATTAATTTTGAGAGAAAAAAACCAAAACAGAAATAAAAAGGTAAAAAAAGAAATACAAAACAGGGGCCGCCACAACCCGCACATGGGCTGGCCCATTACCGCGGTTTAAAGGAAGAGAAAAAGCGGCGAGAACCAGGGATCGAACCCTGGACTCCCGTGTGGAGCTTCGCAGCCTCAGCCATCGCGCTACTTGTTCGTTGTTGTACTTATGCCGTATCAATACATAATAACAGAACCCGGTGGCGATTTTTGAAATTAAAAACGAATTGTTTTCTTGACTTACGGGTGGCATTGGTGGGTAATTCTCGTCAACTTTGAGGGTAATTTGGACGACGTACGACCAGAAGCATTAGCTGCTTTATTATTAGGTAAAGATAAAGATTAGAGCTAATTAGGCTTTAGCCCATTTTAAACAAATTAGCTATACATACGTTATGGGTCACGTACAAGACTGCATGCATGCATATCCCAAGCCCACACGGCTGGTGATGGAAAATAAATTGTTTAATCCCACATCGGCTCATTAGAGACAGTTGCCAGTCAATTAGGGATTAAAGACATGGAGGAAAAGAAAAGGCAGCCCGCTCCCACGATCTCACGTTCCCACGATCGATGGACGTGGGCGCGCAGGCGTCCAGCCGCAGCACTCCGCTGCTCTTCGCTCTGCTATATATAAATACCTGTTCGCCCAGCGCAAAGAGGTTCCGCTCATTTTTTGCTCTCGAGGTGGGCTCATTCTCGGCTCATTTTCTGCTCTTCCGCTGATTCACGCTCAGGTCACTGGCCTTCTTCCTCCTCTCTCTACACCATACCATCTATACACAAAAGCACACCGGGAGAAAGGGATAAGCAAGGAGAGGAACCTTGGTTTGCTCCAGGGAGGTGAGAAGGTGAGATATAATGTTGCCCTCATGCCCTTAGTTTCGGCCGTTTGGTTCGGGTCAAGGAGCTCTCTCTTCTCACACATGAAATCTTGTCCTTAGTTTCGGCCGTTTGGTTCGGATCAATGAGCTCTCTCTTCTCACACATGAAATCTTGTCCTTAGTTTTGGCCGTTTGGTTTGGATCAAGGAGCTCTCTCTTCTCACATATGAAATCTTGTCGTTAGTTTCGGCCGCTTGGTTCGGATCAAGGAACATATAACTCATGAAATCATGCCTTAGGTTCGGTCTTTTGGTTCGGATCAAGGAACATATAACTCATGAAATCATGCCTTAGTTTCGGCCATTTGGTTCGGATCAAGGAACATGCAACTCATGAAATAATGGACTTGCATATTTTTCATATAGACATGCCCTTAGGTTTGGCCTTTTGGTTCGGATCAAGGAATATACACCTCATGAAATCACACCTTAGGTTCGGCCGTTTGGTTCGGATCAAGGAATATATAACTCATGAAATCATACCCTTAGGTTCGTCCGTTTGGTTCGGATCGAGGAATATATAACTCATGAAATCACGCCTTAGGTTAGGCCTTTTGGTTCGAACCAAGACATATATAACTCATGAAACCATGCCCTTAGGTTCGGCCTTTTTGGTTCGGATCGAGGAATTCACATACTACACGAAATCATGGACTTGCATATCTTTCATATAGACATGTCCTTAGTTTTGGCCATTTGGTTCGAATCAAGGATGCACATTTTTCTTCAAGCGGACATGTCGAGTCTGGGGAACACATAAAATGCTCTAAGCATGGGTTCTTTAAATGTGAATTCCATGACATGAGGCACAAAATTCTAAAATATGCTTAAAGCACATTTCGTGCATGGGTTCTTTCTCACGAATTCCGTGACACGAGCCATAAAATGACTAAAAATACAAACTATGGCATGACATGGGTTCTCGCATATGAATTCCATGGAGTGATCCATAAAATAACAAAAATGCAAATCATGCAATGTCATGGGTTCTTCTCATATGAATTCCATGCCATAAGCCATAAAACAAAAGAAATACAAATCAGGCTACGTCATGGGTTCTTCTCATATGAATTCCATGCCATAAGCCATAAAACAAAGGAAATACAAATTGTGTTATGTCATGGGTTCTTCTCATATGAATTCCATGCCATAAGCCATAAAACAAAAGAAATACAAATTAGGCGACGTCATGGGTTCTTCTCATATGAATTCCTTGGCATAAGCCATAAAATGAAGGAAAGACAAATTATGATATGTCATGGGTTCTTTCATATGAATTCCATGGCATAAGCCATAAAATAACAAAATCAAATTTTGCTATGACATGGGTTCTTTTATGAATTCCATGTCATAATAAAATTACACTATGACATGGGTTCTTCTATATGAATTCCATCTCATAAGTAAACAAAACACAAACTACGCTATGAAATGGGTTCTTGCATGGATCACATGGCATAACAAAAATTATACTATGGCATGTGTTCTTTCAAATGAATTCCATGGCATAAACCATCAACCAAATAAAACAACAATTATGCTCTAAGCATGGGTTCTCTGAAATGAATTCCATGACATGAGTTATAAATATTGAAAATACATGCATGCATCTTATGCATGAAAACATGGGGCCCAGTAGAGCGTGGCCAAAATCAACCTTCATTTTAAACCATAACATAAATGAAGTTGAGCAAAAACAAAATTGTTACATGATAGAGAAACATATGGCAAAACATCAAACATAACGGCGTCGAAGATAATCACCGTGGATAAACTTCAAGTTTCCAAGACCGGGTTCAGCGTCGACCACGAGGAGGATTTTTCTTTTACCATATTGTAATAGGAATGTGTTGCAATCTCATGTAATAGATATGTTGGAATTCTTAATCAGGGGTTTTCTCTTTGGAGATGTAATTAACAGAATTTTTATGTAAATGTAAGAGTTCTGAAAATATGTACTTGCAATGTTTGATATTTATTTTATTTTATGCATTGTATGCGCTATATTTATTCATTATGTATCAATGACGTGGACGCGTGTTCTCACGCCCGCCATTTTCCCGTCATCAGATTCTGGCACGCCCGGTGGGACCTATTTCTCCCCTCATCTTTGAATTCCAACATAGGATTGCAACATATGAATTTCCATAGTACATAAAGCATAAAACATTATGTACGTATATCCCAAGAAAACTAATATATGGAGGGACAAGTCCAACAGTTTGTCACTCTCCGCTTTGGTGACCTCTGGTTGGATGTACCGGTTGGCCCACTTGTGGCTTCAGTTAGCAAGAGTTTGGAAACAATAGCTGCATCCTCGAGTGGGCTAGAAGAAAAGGAAGTATCCTCTGCACTAAAGGAAGGGTTTACTCCTCTTCTCACAAAGTCAGCAAAGAGAAGGATGCATGCAGCTGCGAGGGCATCTAAGGATCAGCATGCACGAAAAGTTGCTTCAACTACTTCAGTTCCTCCTGGTTTCACAAGGATGTCACCTACCAAGGTCACAAGTCATGAGGTACAAGCAAAGGTTGTTCGCATGACACCCGAGGAGTGGCCCGTTCTTGCAAAACGAACGGGGTCATCTGCTTCGACTGCATCAACTAAAGTCGCAGTGCCCCTTACACCTTCAAAACTTAAGGTGGGCGCACATGAAGGGATGGGAGAAAGCTCATATAAGCCTATCCCAAGCCCCGCAAAAGCATCTCAGAGGGCCTCCTCCGCGGGTAAAGGAAAAGCTGTAATGGTTGAGGGCACCGAGTCTTCGTCACAGGCAGGATCCACTCGTCCAAGAAACAAACTTCGTGTTGATGCACCTGAATTTATCCCCACAATGGGCTATAATCCCATTGGACCATGCCTAGTGGGTGAGCCAAGCAATAAACGCTCGCTCCAGTGGCAGGGGGTGTTTGTTACTTCAGATGACCTCCATGCTGGTCATGTGGATCCAACTGCTTCAATATCTGATCCTTTGTCCTCATCAGCGCCGACACCAAGACCATCATTTGAGGGTTCATTTGATCCAGCACGCCGCCGTCCTCGATGACAAAGGGCTCACCGTGCATGGCTTGATTTTCCTATGCAACTGACGCAAACATGACAAATCAGCAACGAAAGCAAGTGGCATACCCCATCAGGAATAGAAATGGGAAGACTAATGCAAGAATCTGCGGGGGGAGCCATGCTAGCTTCCATGCCATCATCACACAGAATGTATGCCAAGCTTTGAAGGAGATACTTCCAGGTTGCTCTATCTCCGCTGATAATGTTGGTGGCGCCATCATGCAGCGCGTAGAAACTCTCTCAAAGTGGCCAAAATAAGAAGAGTTTGTGAAGGCAGATTCACGAAGGCAAGAATATGTGAAGCAGGCTGCTCATGCACGCAAAAAGTAGGATGCCTTGAAGCAAAGGGAGATGGCAGTACGAGCTGATTCAGGGTATAGCAGAATACAAGGAAGAGATTCTCCATTGACAAGCCAACTCAGTGGAGGACAAGGGATCAAGAAGAGGATAAGTGCAGTGAAGAAGACCACCACAACCCTTGCTCCATGGCCAGCTCGTAAGAAAATCTTAGGTAACACATTTGAAGTATTCAATGCAATGCCAGTCGGTGTCAAAGTGACGACAGGCAACAGTAGCGAGACCTCCTCTGCCTCAACACATTTTAAGAGGAAGAAGCCACGCAAAAATGTTGTAGAAGGTCCACGTCATAAGACGCGAAGCCAAAAGGGGTCAGATTACGAAGAACTGGGGTCAAGCTATAGCGGGTCATATAATCCCGTATCAGATAGTACCACGCGCCCTTCTGAAAATGAGATGGAACTTCACCATGGTGCAGAACATACAGAGCAAGTCCTAACGGCGAATGAGGCTCGTTCGGTCGAGGAACAACTTGTCAACCTCACAGCTGCGCTTCAACAAAAAGAAGACGAGCTGGCAGCCCTTCGTGTTCAGATGAGCAATAACCAGAACAAGGGAAATGAAGGAGATTTTGGCGCGAGTGCTAGCAGTCAGCAAGGAGGTGCTGCACTTAACCTTGAGGCGATCCAAAGAATGATTGCCGAAGGGGTAAAGACCCACTTAATGCAAACCCAATATTCTATGCAGCCAGGGTATGTTAAACCGTATCCACCGGATGTAGACATGGTTCCCTTCCCAACTAATTACAGGCAGCCGCAATTTAGCAAGTTCAACGGGAGTGGGTCTCCACATGAACACATAGTCCACTTTCTCGCAGCTTGTCAGGATACAACTCATAATGGAGCACTCCTTCTCAGGCAGTTCGTGCAGACATTGTCTGGGCCTGCCTTCACTTGGTACAGCAAGCTAACTCCGAGTTCCATAAAAACTTGGGAGCAAATGCAAAATTCCTTTCTCGAGCGATTTTATAGCACGCAGAGGACAGTGGGCATCACTGAGCTAACTCAAACTGAACAAGGATTCAATGAAAAAGCTGTTGATTTTATAAACAGATGGAGAAATCTAAGTCTTCATTGCCCACAGCCAATCACTGAGCCTGAAGCGGTGCGTATGTGCACGAATAATCTTTGCTCGGACGTGGATGTATAGTTGCAAGGAGTGAGACCCATCACATTTGAATTATTGGCATCAAAAGCTACAGACATAGAGAATTATATGCAGTTGATTGCTCGGCGAACAAAGACGACACTCAACAAGCCTATGGAAAAAAGGTGCGCAGCGAGAAAAATTGCCGATGAAGCCCAAATCAGCACAAGCTATGGAAGTAACAACGGTAAGATCTCAGTTTCAGCCTGGAAGAGCACCTATAAGGAACCAAGGACAGAAAGATCCACAAGTTGGTAGGAGACCGACTCTTGCCGAATGACAAAATAGGGAGTACTCCTTCCCCGTAGAAGAAATCCATGATCTTTTCAGAGGCTTACGGGAGCTAAAACTTATAGAGCTTCCTAAGTCAAAAATGCCGGAAGAAGCCAATATGTTTAGTGCGCCAAACTTCTGTCCTTACCACTGCATATTAGGCCATACACTTGATGATTGCTTTGTGGTAAAAAATATCATTCAGAAGATGATTGACGAGGGGACTATAGATACGAACCTTCTCAAAAGTTCAAAGAAAGGAAAGAAGATGGCTACGACAAATGTTGCCACTCTTCAAGATAGCTCGGTGAGTTGCGCACCTTCAAATATGAGGCCAACTTATGATGATATGATGTTTTCATCAGGATATGAATTCACTCCAATAATCTCTCTAGGCTTCATCTCGCACTACGGTCATGGGACCATGTCGCAGAGTCAGCATAAAAGAAAGGCTCACCTTCCCCGCAGCTATGATGGATGGCCGAGTCTACAAGCTTCGCATGGATCCCAAGACTGGAAGGAGCAGCGGCCAAAACGCCGTGCACTACCCCGAGTGATGGAAGATGTTGCTCCTCCACGCTTCGTGCCAAAGATATATCAACACGGGGCGAAGCGCATGAAGGTTCCTCCAAGTGAAGAACTCAACGTTCTCACTATAGGTGTGTTTGAGGATGATAGCGAGTCTCTTCACTTCCCAGAAGAAGATGCGCCAGAAGTGGATCAGGTCCACCTTAGATCAAGTCACCAGTTAGCTGACCCACATCCTCCACCTAGAAAGGAGACTAGGAACAAATATGTAACTGAGAATGAGACAATTGACCCTACCTCCAGGGTGTCTGTCAAGTATGATGTAATCTCACATTTGAAGAAAATACTAGCTATGCTTTCTGTGTATGATGCTTTGTCTCTTTCTTCAAATTTACGTAAGGCACTAGTTACGGCATTGTCATTTCCTGAAGATTATAGAGTGGAAGTCTCACAGACTAAAGCTGAATTAAATGATGTGTTAAATATTACATTCACGGATGAGGACATGTTGTTGGGTTCAAAGAAGCATAAAGACCTCTTCTTATATTTGGTGAGATTGATGACTTGCCGACAAATCGCATAATGATAGATGGTGGATCCGCCATAAATTTGCTGCCTCTACGTACTTTAAAACGGATAGGATATTCTCCCAAGGATTTGAGCCAGTCAAATGTGGTTATTCACGACTTCAATCAGACGGGTCAAGAGGCCATGGGTACCATTTCCTTGGTATTAAAGTTGGAAACGCTATCCAGACACGTGAGATTCCATGTGATCGATGCAACCACTTCTTATAATGCGCTGTTGGGACGGCCATGGTTGCACGAGAATCAAGTTGTACCATCCACACTCCATCAATGTATCAAGTACAGGGAGCAGTCTAGGGAAACAATGAGAATATTTGCAGATAAGAGACCATTCACCATAGCTAAATCTTTCTACGCAGATGCGAAATTCTATTTTGAGCCTGTTGAAAAAGTATACTAGCCAAAGTATGTAGTAGTAGCTGAGTCAAGTATGGTAGAGAAACATACTGCAGAGTCCTCATCGGGCCGAAATATTTACCAGTATATACCAAGTGACCAAAGAAAAGAAGGTGACCCCATATTCCGTGTCATCGATAAATCGTCCTTCAAAAGAGGTACCAAAGTGCTATGCTCTTGCCTCCTTCGGTTCAACGTAAAATTGAACAAGATAAAGAGGAGTCGCTTAAGTATGAAAATAAAAATAAGAATGTGGTTCATATCACCTTGGAAAATAAAGACGATGAGTCATTGCCTATTTCTCTATATGATAACCGAGTTTTGTATATGATGCAGAAAATGGGATATGATATTATCACTGGCCCGTCCTTATGCAATGGACGGGGGCAACGAGCGCCATTTGAAAAGGCGTTGTCGCGGGAACAACTCGAAGCTCTACACGAAGGCCAGCCTTTAAAAGAAAAAAGACATGGGATAGGCTATGAGCTTTGCATGACCTCAACAGAATTTACAGAACCAACTGAGGCATCCCAACAAATGGAGGATGGTAATCAGCCAACTATTGATGACCTGGAAGAAATAAATATCGGGACGACTGAGGAGCCTTGACCAATTTTTATTGGTGTGCATTTGTCCAAAGAAAGAAAGAGGAATATCGTAAGTTCCTTTCCGCAAACAGGGATGTCTTCGCTTGGACTTACGAGGAAATGCCTGACTTTGATCCAGAGGTAGCAGTGCACCGACTTGCCGTGCAAGACAATATTCTACCAGTGAAGCAAGCACAAAGGAGATTTCGACCCGAGCTACTTCCCAAGATAGAAGCCGAGGTTGACAAACTCATAGCTGCTGGATTTATTAGAGAAGTTAAATATCCTAAGTGGCTTTCTAATATTGTGCCAGTTAAAATGAAAAATGGTCAAATCCGTGTATGTGTAGACTTTAGGGACTTAAATAAAGCATGCCCTAAGGATGATTTTCCGATACCGATATCTGAATTACTCGTTGATGCTACCATGCACCCTGAAATGTTTTGTTTTATGGATGGGTATTCCAGATATAATCAAATAAAAATGGCCCCGGAGGATGAGGAGTTAACGGCTTTTAGGATGCCCAAAGGCATATATTGTTATAAAGTCATGCCATTTGGTCTAAAAAATGTCGGGGCAACATATCAACAGGCCATGACCAAAGTTTTAGATAGGTTATTATATGTAATCGTTGAATGTTACATAGATGACATAGTGGTAAAATCAAAATGTGAGGAATACCATATAAAACATCTTGAATGGTTTTTGAACGTTTGAGGGAACATAATTTGAAAATGGACCCTATGAAATGTGCATTTGGAGTTTCTTCCGGAAAATTTCTTGGTTTTGTGGTCACAAAGAATGGCATCCAGGTCGATCCAGACAAAGTAAAAGCGATTGTTAAAATGCCACCACCCACAAACCTACATGAACTAAAGAGTTTCCAAGGCCACCTAGCATATATTAGGAGGTTTATCTCGAACTTGTCAGGAAGATGCAAACCTTTCCCACGTCTCATGAAAAAGGGTGTCCCATTCAAATGGGATCAAGCTTGCCAAAATGCATTCTTGGATATTAAAAAATACCTAATACACCCACCTAGTCTGGGTGCGCCGGTTAAGGAACGTCCACTAATCCTATATACAGCGGCCATGCCTATGTCATTGGGTGCTCTTTTAGCACAAAATAATGAGTCCGAAAAAAGAAATGTCCCTATATTATCTTAGTCGAACCCTTGTGGGGGCTAAGTGCAATTATCCGGACATGGACAAAATATATCTAGCATTAGTGTTTGCAGCACAAAAATTACGCCATTACATGCTAGAGCATACTGTACACCTTGTGTCGAGAGCAGACCCCCTCAGGTACATCTTAAATAAAATGGTGCTTTCAGGTAGACTAGCTAAGTGGGCGATGTTTTTGTCACAGTTTGATATAAAATTCGTACCGCAAAAGGCCATGAAGGGGCAAGCGTTAGCTAACTTCCTAGTCACGCATCCAATACCCGATGATTTCCCAATAGATGATGACTTGCCTGATGAAGAGGTGTTCGCTACATTGGTTGCTAGTTCGTCGTGGCAAATGTATTTTGATGGCGCATGTCGGCGATCAGGGGCAGGTGCGGGAGTTGTCTTTGTCACACCAAGTGAAGGAATAATCCCATACTCCTTTACCCTAACTTCAGCAGTTTCAAATAATTCGGTTGAATATGAGGCTTTGATAATTGGGCTTGAATTGGCTCTCAATATGGGGTTAGATTCACTCACGGTGTATGGTGACTCTCAGTTGGCGATCAACCAACTAATGGTAATTTACATGGTAAAGAAAGAGGAATTAATGCCTTACTTCCAACGAGCCAAAATGCTCATGTCCATGTTTGCTGATCTAAATATTCAGCATATTATAAGAAGTCAAAATGAAAAGGTTGATGCCTTAGCGGGTTTAGCTGCTACTATGTCATTAAGTTCACATCAAATGATGGATGTTCGTGTTGAAGAATGCAGAATCCTACCTATACTCGCCGAAGAAGAGGAGACGATGGAATCGCTTGCAATGACTACAGACATCTATGAGATTGAAGTCAGAGATTGGCGAAGCCCTTTCCTAGAATATTTACTCCATGGATATTTACCTCTGGACTCTACAGAAAGGTCTAGAGTTCGAAAGAGGTCAGTTCACTATACATGTATAAATGATACCCTGTATAGACGTTCTTTTGACGGCATCCTCCTCCGCTGTCTAGCGGGGAATGAAATTTTGGAAGCCTTAAATTAAGTGCACGCTGGGGTGTGTGGGGCACATCAATCGGGCCCTAAGTTATATTATCAACTCCGACATCTCGGTTATTATTGGCCTGCCATGTTTGACGACGCCATGAAATTTGCAAAAAGGTGTCACGAGTGCCAAATACATGGTAATTTCATACATCAACCTCATGAATCATTGCATCCCACGAATATGGCATGGCTGTTTGAAATGTGGGGGATGGATATAGTAGGACCTATTAATCCACCATCATCAAAGGGCCACAGATTTATCCTGGCTGCCACCGACTATTTCTCTAAATGGGCTGAGCTTGTACCATTAAAAGAGGATAAGGGGGAAGACGTGGAGCACTTCATAAGAACACAACTCATATACCGCTTCAGAGTTCCTTCTCGTATAATGTCTGACAACGGAGGTCCGTTCCAAAATAAAACATGTTGATAAGTTATGTTCCAAATTTAAGATAAATCATCACTATTCTACGGCTTATAAGCCGGAAGCTAATGGACAAGCAGAGGCTTTTAATAAAACCCTATACAAACTGTTAAAGAAAGTCATGTCAAGAAATAAGTGTGAGTGTGATGACCCACAAGTATAGGGGATCAATCGTAGTCCTTTCGATAAGTAAGAGTGTCAAACCCAACGAGGAGCAGAAGGAAATGACAAGCGGTTTTTAGCAAGGTAATTTCTGCAAGCACTGAAATTGTAGGTAACAGATAGTTTGATAGCAAGGTAATTGGTAGCAAGCAAGTAACGGTTACGGTAAACAAGGTGCAGCAAGATAGCCCAATCCTTTTGAGGCAAGTTTGAAATCATAGTTGAGTTCTTTAATTGCCCAAAATGCTTTGTGTTCTAGTTCTAGAGGCAAATGACAAGCTTTCCCATATACCATTTTGTATGGAGACATACCCATAGGATTTTTATAAGCTGTTCTATAGGCCCAAACTGCATCATCTAATTTCTTAGACCAATTCTTACGAGACCTATTGACAGTTTTTTGTAATATTAATTTTATTTCTCTATTGTTAAGTTCTACTTGACCACTGGATTGAGGATGATAAGGTGATGCAATTCTATGGTTAACATCATATTTAGCAAGCATCTTACGGAAGGCACCATGGATAAAATGTGAACCACCATCGGTCATTAAATATCTAGGGACTCCAAACCTCGGGAAGATAACCTCTTTAAGCATTTTAATGGAGGTGTGATGATCAGCACTACTAGTTGGAATAGCTTCTACCCACTTAGTGACATAATCAACCACAACCAGAATATGAGTGTACTCGTTAGAGGAAGGAAAAGGCCCCATATAATCGAAACCCCACACGTCAAATGGTTCAACAACAAGTGAATAATTCATAGGCATTTCCTGACGCTTACCGATATTACCAATTCTTTGACATTCATCACAAGATAAGACAAACTTACGGGCATCCTTGAAGAGAGTAGGCCAATAAAAACCAGATTACAATACCTTATGAGCAGTTCTATCTCCCGCATGATGTCCTCCATAAGCTTCGGAATGACATTTCCGTAGGATTTGTTCCTGTTCATGCTCAGGTACACAACGTCTAATAATACCTTCTAGTCCTTCTGTATAAAGATGTGGGTCGTCCCAAAAGTAATGTCTCAAGTCATAGAATTTTTTTCTCTTTTATTGATAGGCAAAGCTAGGTGGTATATATTTAGTAACAATGTAGTTAGCATAATCAGCATACCAAGGTGTGCGTTGTGAGACACTTATTGCAGCTAGCTGTTTGTCAGGGAAACTATCATCAATAGGTAGTGGGTCATCAAGAATATTTTCTAACCTAGACAAGTTATCAGCTACGGGGTTCTCGGCTCCTTTCCTATCAACGATGTGTAAGTCAAATTCTTGGAGCAAGAGAACCCACCTAATGAGTCTAGGTTTAGCATCTTTCTTTTCCATAAGGTATTTTATAGCAGCATGATCAGAGTGAACAATGACTTTGGAATCAATAATATAAGATCTAAATTTATCACAAGCAAACACAATTGCTAAAAATTCTTTTTCAGTAGTAGCATAATTTCGTTGGGCACTGTCTAGAGTTTTACTAGCATAATGGATAACATTCAATTTCTTATCAACTCTTTGTCCTAGAACGGCACCAATAGCATAATCACTAGCATCACACATAATTTCAAAAGGCAAGTTCCAATCAGGTGGTTGAACGATAGGTGCAGAGGTTAAGGCTTTCTTGAGTGTTTCAAAGGCTTCCACACAATCATCATCAAAAACAAAAGGAATATCTTTTTGCAAACGATTAGTAAGAGGCCTAGAAATTTTAGAGAAGTCTTTAATGAACCTCCTATAAAAACCAGCATGACCAAGGAAACTTCGAATACCTTTAACGTCTTTAGGACATGGCATTTTCTCAATTGCATCAACTTTAGCTTTATCCACCTCAATACCTCGTTCGGATATTTTATGCCCCAAGACAATGCCTTCATTAACCATAAAGTGGCACTTCTCCCAATTCAAGTCGAGATTAGTTTGTTCACATCTCTGCAAAACTCGATCAAGGTTGCTTAAGCAATCATCAAAAGAAGTTCCGTAAACGGAAAAATCATCCATGAAAACCTCCACAATCTTTTCACAAAAATCAGAGAATATAGTAGTCATACATCTTTGAAAGGTAGCAGGTGCATTGCATAAACCAAAAGGCATACGTCTATAAGCATAGGTTCCGAAAGGGCAAGTAAAGGTAGTTTTCTCTTGATCAGATTGTGACACAGGTATTTGAGAGAAACCAGAATATCCATCTAAGAAACAAAAGTGTGTGTGCTTAGATAGTCTCTCTAGCATTTGATCAATAAATGGTAAAGGGTAATGATCTTTTCTAGTAGCTTTATTTAATTTTCTAAAATCAATTACCATTCTATAGCCAGTAACAATTCTTTGTGGAATAAGTTCATTCTTATCATTAGGAACAACGGTAATACCTCCTTTCTTAGGGACACAATGAACGGGACTTACCCATCTACTATCAGCAATAGGATAGATTATACCTGCTTCCAGAAGCTTTAATATTTCAGTTCTTACCACTTCCTTCATCTTAGGATTCAATCGCCGTTGGTGATCAACAACGGGTTTAGCATCAGGTTCCATATTAATCTTGCGCTGACATAGAGTGGGACTAATGCCCTTAATATCATCAAGAGTATATCCAATAGCAGCCCGGTGCTTCCTTAGAACTTTCAATAATCTTTCTTCTTCATGTTCTGAAAGGTTAGCACTAATAATAACAGAATATATCTTTTTCTCATCAAGATAAGCATACTTCAAAGTGTCAGGAATTGTTTCAATTCAAACACTGGATCACCTTTAGGTGGAGGAGGGCCTCCAAGAGTTTCAATAGGAAAATTGTGTTTCTAGAGAGGTTGTTGTTCAAAGAAAATTTTATCTATTTCGTTTCTTTCACGCAAGTGCATATCATTTTCATGGTCGAGCAAATATTGTTCTAATGGGTCAGTAGGAGGCACGGCAATAGAAGCAAGACCGATTATTTCATCCTTACTAGATAACTCTTTATCACGAGGTTGTCTACTAAACTTGGAAAAATTAAACTCATGAGACACATTACCAAAACTGACACCGACAATTTGTTTTTCACAATATATCTTAGCATTGACGGTGCTCAAGAAAGGTCTAACAAAGATAATGGGACAAAAGTCATCTTGTGGGGAACCAAGGACTAGAAAATTTGTAGGGTATTTTACTTTCCCACACAAGACTTCAACATCTCTAACAATCCCAAGTGGTGTGATAGTGTCTCTATTAGCAAGTTTAATAGTAACATCAATGTCTTCCATTCAGCAGGTGCTATTTCATCCATAATTTCTTGGTATAAGGTAAAAGGGATAGCACTCACACTAGCACCTAAATCACATAAACCATGGTAGCAATGATCTCCTATTTTGACTGAGACAACAGGCAAGCCTTCTACGGGTCTATGTTTATCTTTTTCATCAGGTTTAGCAATTCTAGCAGCTTCATCACAAAAGTAGATAACATGCCCATCAATATTTTCTACCAAGAGATATTTAACCATAGCAACACTAGGTTCTACTTTAATTTGCTCAGGGGGTTTAGGTGCTCTTAAATTACTCTTACGAACCACAGTTGATACCTTAGCATGTTCCTTTATCCTAACAGGGAAAGGTGGCTTTTCAATATAAGCAGTAGACACAACTGGATCAACATTGTAAAAGATGGTTTCTTCTTTAGCTATGACCGGTTCTTTAATTTCTTCTTTAATAGGAGGATGATATTTAAACCACTTCTCCTTAGGGAGATCAACGTGAGTAGCAAATGCTTCACAGAAAGAGGCTACTATCTCAGAGTCAAGTCCATATCTAGTGCTAAACTTGTGAAAAATATCGGTATTCATAAATGATTTAACACAATCAAATTCAAGCTTTATACCTGACTCATTACCTTCGTCGAGTTCCCAATCTTCAGAGTTGCGTTTAATTCTTTCTAACAGATCCCACTTGAATTCAATAGTCTTCTTCATATAAGAACCATCACAAGAAGTATCGAGCATGGATTGATCATTATGAGAAAGCCGAGCATAAAAATTCTGAATGATAACTTCCCTCGGAATGTCATGATTGGGGCATGAATATAACATTGACTTAAGCCTCCCCCAAGCTAGAGCGATACTTTCTCCTTCACGAGGCCAAAAATTATATATATAATTCCGATCACGATGAACTAGATGCATGGGATAAAACTTTTGGTGGAATTCCAATTGCAAACGATTCCAGTTCCACGATCCAAGATCATCACCTAGCCTATACCATGTCAATGCTTTTCCCTCCAAAGATAAAGGGAAAACCTTCTTCTTAACTTCAAACCTGCAAGCTTAAATAATCCACATATTTCGTTCACATATAAAAGATGCATATCAGGATGTTCAGTTCCATCTCCTGCATAAGGTTTAGCAAGCAGTTATTCTAGCATACCTGAAGGAATTTCATAAGTAACATTTTCAGTAGGTGCTGTAGGTTGAGGGGTAACTAATTGTGGTTCCGTTGGAGGTGAAGATACGCGAACAAACCCCTCAAAGGATTGTTGTCCATAGTAGCAAGTAGCAATAAATTTCAGCACGTGGTATAAGTTTTTCCTTACCGATTTCCACTTACCAAGAGCGCTTCACTCCCCGGTAACGGCGTCAGAAAAGAGTCTTGATGACCCACAAGTATAGGGGATCAATCGTAGTCCTTTCAATAAGTAAGAGTGTCGAAACCAACGAGGAGCAGAAGGAAATGACAAGCGGTTTTCAGCAAGGTAATTTCTGCAAGCACTGAAATTGTAGGTAACAAATAGTTTGATAGCAAGGTAATTGGTAGCAAGCAAGTAACAATAACGGTAAACAAGGTGCAGCAAGATAGCCCAATCCTTTTGAGGCAAAGGACAGGCCAGAACAATCACTAGTAATAGGCAAAGTGTTCTTGAGGGTACACGGGAATTTCGTCTAGTCACTTTTATCATGTTGGTTTGATTCGTGTTCGCTACTTTGATAATTTGATATGTGGGTGGACCGGTGCGAAGGTGTTGTTCTTACTTGAACTAACAACCTACTTATGATTAACCCCCTCGCAAGCATCCGCAACTACGAGAAAAGTATTAAGACAAAGTCTAACCATAGCATTAAACATGTGGATCCAAATCAACCCCTTACGAAGTAGCGCATAAACTAGGGTTTAAGCTTCTGTCACTCTAGCAACCCATCATCTAATAACTACTCCACAATGCATTCCCGTAGGCCCATGAATGGTGAAGTGTCATGTAGTCGACGTTCACATGACACCACTAAGGGAATCACAACATACATATCATCAAAATATCGAACACATATCAAATTCACATGATTACTTGCAACATGACTTCTCCTGTGACCTCAAGAACAAAGGTAACTACTCACAAATAATAATCATGCTCAAGATCAGAGAGGTATTGAATAGCATATTGGATCTGAACATATAATCTTCCACCAAATAAACCATATAGTAATCATCTACGCAAGGTAATCAACACTCCTAGTCACCCACAGGTACCAATCTGAGGTTCCGGTACAAAGATTGAACACAAGAGATGAACTAGGGTTTGAGAGGAGATGGTGCTGTTGAAGAAGATGGGCCTCCCAAAGATGAGAGGGGTGTTGGTGATGACGATAGCTTCGATTTCCCCCTCCGGGAGGGAAGTTCCCCCGGCAGAATCGCTCCGCCGGAGGGCAAAAGTGCTCCTGCCCAAGTTCCGCCTCGAGGCGGCAGCGCTTCGTCCCGAAAGTCCTCCTCTTATTTTTTCTAGGTTTTTTGGGAATTTATACCAGAAGATGGGCACCGGAGGTGGGCCTGGGTGAGCAAAACCCATCAGGGCACGCCCAGGGGTGCCTGGCGCGCCCTGGTGGGTTGTGCCCACCTGGTGGGCCTCCCCCGGTAGTTTTCAGCTCGAGTATTTTTTATTAAATGCAAAAATAATCTCCGTAAATTTTCAGCTTCATTGGAGTTGTGCAGAATAGGCATCTCTGACGTACTTTTCTTGGGTCCAGAATTCCAGCTGCCGGTATTCTCCCTCTTGGTGTAAACCTTGCATATTATGAGAGAAAAGGCATTAGAATCACTCCCTAAAGCACTATTATTCAACAAAACAAAGTAAATAACAGTAGGAAATCATGATGCAAAATGGACGTATCAGAGTGGCATGAGAAACTCCTTGAGGCCCTATGGGCTTACAGGACCACGACATGTACACCGACTGGAATGACACCTTACGCCCTTGTGTTTGGGGGAGAAGCGGTTCTACCACTAGAAGTACAAATTACTTCGCTCAGAGTCGCTATTCAGGAGAAACTGTCTGAAGAAGAAGCCATAAAATTATGCCTCACTGAGCTTGAAATGCTTGAAGGGAAACGCCTTCAGGCGCTACAAAATTTGGAAGCATATCAGGCTAGAATGTCTCGTGCTTTCGACAAGCATGTTAAAAGGAGGTCATTCAAGCAAGGAGACCTAGTGCTTGCCGTCATCCGTCCGATGAATGTTACACGACGGATGGGAGGAAAGTTTGAGCCAAAATGGGAGGGTCCCTACATCATAAAGGAAGTCTACTCTAGTGGCGCATATAGGATAATTTCCCCTCATGGTGAATATTGTCCGCCACCTGTAAATGGAAAATTCCTTAAACGTTACTATGCCTGAGTAAAAAAAATACTCCAACAACTTACGAGTATAAACTGTGACGCAACAAAAAAATACTCCAATAAACTTACGAGTATAAACTGTGATGCAAACAAGGAAAAATACTCCACCCCATCACGAGTCTAAACTGAGGCACCAACAAAATATATTATATACTCCATACCCTCATGAGTATAAACTAGGGCACAAAAACAAAAACCACTCCAATAAACTTACGAGTATAAACCATGGTATAAAAAATATTACCCCAATAAACTTACGAGTCTAAACTGTGATAAAAGAAAAACATTACTACCCACACGAGTATAAACTAGGGCACACAAAAAAAATACTCCAATAAACTTACGAGTCTAAACTGTGATAAAATAAAAACATTACTCCGTACCCACATGAGTATAAACTGGGGCACATAAATGTTACTCCAATAAACTTACGAGTCTAAACTGTGATAAAAGGAAAAATTACTTCACACCGTCGCGAGTATAAACCGGGGTGCACATAAAATACTACTCAAACAACTTACGAGTATAAACTGTGATACAAAAAAAAATACTCCACACCCCCACGAGTATAAACTGGGGCACCCAAAGAAAATTACTCCACACCCTCACGAGTATAAACTAGGGCACCTAGAGCAAATATACTCCATACCCTCATGAGTATAAACTGGGGCACAAAAAAAATACTCCAATAAACTTACGAGTATAAACTGTGATGCAAACAAGGAAAAATACTCCACACCGTCACGAGTCTAAACGGAGGCACCAAAAAAAATATTATATACTCCATACCCTCATGAGTATAAACTGGGGCACAAAAACAAAAACCACTCCAATAAACTTACGAGTATACACTGGTGCAGCGACGTGCTATACAAACGGTTTTTAACCCCTTTCCGCGACGTAGTTCCAAACCGTCGCCTTGCATGTGTGGGCGATAGGGGGGGTCCATCCCACACGACACCGCAAACCCGTCGGTGATGGTGGCCAACGAACGCAAACGATTTGCAAATATAATCGTGTGTGGTGTAGGAACAGATCGCACACATAATCTTTTGGGCGTACGTGTGGGATTTGGGATCAATCACACACGTCCAAGACGAGTGAAACGCGTCTAATTGCTCATGGAAAACAAACGGGGTTTGACATTTGACCATTTGCGAAACGTTACCTAATCCACAAGGGCCATTGTAGACACTGTGTGTGATATCTTCATCATCGCACACGAGATTTCTCTAGGAACTGTGTACCATGTATAACATCATCGGACACGTTTCCGAAAAAATGTACGCGTGGGATCGTCTTTGCATCGGGCACGGTTTCCTGTTCGCTCACGTGTGAGATACGGTGCTATCGCAAACGATTGAGTAGCTCCTACGCACACGTACAAGTGTTGCAAACCATTTGCGATTTCTTATGTATCACCGACGTTTTAGATTATATCTCGTGTGCCTGTGGATCACAGGCGGTTACGCTATGAGTTGCGTGTGCTTTCCGTTCTGGACCGCACATGCTTAGGTGCTTGAACCGTGTGCGCTAAAATTGTCAGGTTATTGTAAAATATCGCATTTAATTCACCCTGCAAATAGCGAATTCGCCACAATATGCAATCGACAAATAGTGTCCACATGAAGAACATTCATCATAATTCGCCACAATATGCAATTGAACGAATAGTATCCACAAGCAGAGGATTCATCATAATTCACGACAAATATGAATTGAGAAAATGCTAGCTAAATTCCACAGCTGTTAAACGGACATATCCACTACATAATCATAGTGTACGAAATACGAAGACATGATCACATGGAAAATAATGCATCCATGTGTATATGTTTAGCTGATAACACTATATGAATGCGTACTTATTTTTAGGAGATTTGAATCCGGAAATCTTCGACGTCTTTAGAGGGCTTGATATAGTGCTTCACAAAGAAGGTGCTGATAAATTTCCTAACATACAACAATTCATCGGCGGCAGGCGGTTCAGAAGTCATCGATCCGAAGATCAGCTGCATGACTTTTAGATCAGAATGTGACATATGTGTGGAGTAGAAGATAGTAATTAAGAAACAGACTTACTGGTTTTATCCTGTCAGCATCAACACCACATTCAGCATGTCTGCATAGGTTCATCATGTGTGCACAAACGTAGTATCCACATAGGCTGGTACCTTGTTGTTGCTGAGGACACTGAATTTTTTTGTACAGTATTAGTCATGTATTTGCCCTGTTAGGAACAACCTAACCGGTGTAAGTTGTTTTTTTTCTATGGAGAGAAATAGAAAGAGGTTTACTTAGAAACTTGAACATCTGACTAGCATTTTCTGCAAATAACGGATTTCGTTGTCTTACCGGAGAAACGATCAAGTGCTGCAGAGGTAGTTGGCGGTCGAACCTTACCCCCCCTAAAGTTATGTTCTTTGACAATACACTACAAATGAAGATGAATTTTCACACACTCAATTCTGGAACCAGATATGAACACACCGCATTAACATCAAAGAATTCAATACCTATCCATGAAATCCTGAAGATGACTCGGATCCTGAGGCACATTTGACTCTCTGAGAGAATCCATGTAGTAAACTGTGTTGCGGTTTGGAACAATGACCACCAAGATCCAGTGACCTCTACAGTTTAAGAAAACCATGAACGTACGAACTATGTCTAAAACTGAAAGACGATCAATGTATGCGTGGTTGTATATTTAACTTACTCTTCATAATATGGCCACATGAAGAATTCTCCTATCTGTAAGTCGAACAAGATCTTGGCGACATAATCAATGGAAGCCGTGCGTGAGTCATTATCTTGTAACAAAACGCCGTTTACTAAATCAGGATCTATGAAATACGCATGCACCCTTGATGTTCTCTGCGTCGTCAATCCCCTAAGAGGAATACAGTACAGTTAGCTTTTTTGTCGTTTACAGCCTTGTATGGAGAAGTTGATCAGAGTTTGTGAAGTACTTACAATATCAAGCATTTGACAAGAGTGGCAGCAAACTCATCGAAGTTGAAGAAGAGATGAAAGTCCTCGAATTCCACACTGATGGTACCTGGAACGTGAGAGAAATGCCAGTTGTCGTACTGCAATTCCACAATGTTATGATCTTCTCCTTTTGACATTATGTCCATGCAATATTTATGTAACTTGCGACAACTGGAACTGCACTCATCAAAGTATTCGCCAACAAGAAATGGCTGGCCATGCTTGTACTTGCGTGCTTCAAATGGGTCTTCATCAGAACTGGGATTACATGGGTCTTCATCGGCCATGCCATGGTTCTGCTCGAAGAGTCTTTTCTGCTCAAAGAGTCTTCGTAGTAGGATGCTCTGGTACTCGACCCTCCTCTGTTTCTGTCATGTGTAATAACAAATTGCCAATTTTACCAGGAAGCTAAACATAAATGCAACAGTCTTTGTAGTACAGGACGCACATCGGCAGTGTTTGAATGAAAACAAATTAATAGTGACAGCTATGTACATTCTGCTGTCAAACATTCCAATCTGTTAAAAACTACTGTCTTGCACCATGTTTTTTCACTAAGTCTGAGAATCTGTTTATTTCATATTGCCATGTTGTGTTGATGCTAGCCATGCTTCTGTGCATAATTAGACCTTGCTCGTGCTGAATGAAATGAAGTGCTTCATGTGTACTACCTTGCAGTAAATTTTCATGCAATGATAACTCATGTCGCATATAGTTTTCTTGCTGTCAATATGCCTTCAGGTCAAAACTATGATAGTGTCTTAATCACATCCATAATCAAATAGCACATGGGAAGTCTGAATCACACCTAATATAACAAATGATTTCTAACAACGAGAGTTAGGCTTACCTTCTTTGCACATCGCAGAAACTTCCTCCCACTGTACCCAGATTCAAAAGCTCGCAACTTCACGGATTGAAATTGATGTTGACCATGAACAGGCAGATCTTCAGCTATCCCTCTCCATTCGTTGGAAGTGATTGTCCTAGGGAGCTACAAGAGAAAGAAATGGCGCAAATGGACCTGCCGCTTTAAAATCCCCAATTCCAAAACAAGAGAGAAGAGAGACAAATACCTGGCTGGTGAGAGATTCGTCATCGTCGGAGATACCGCTTGAGGGGTCACTTGAGGAGACCATGGCGTGTCCACGGCGGTCGGATGCTAGAGGGAGAGATGTGGGCGGTGGCGCACGGGGGGGTGGAGGGGTTGCAGGGGAATGTGGCCCTTTGGCGAGGGGGGGGGGTAGGCAGATATCTCGGCGGTCGGCGAAATTTTTCGCTCGTTGCAGGGAATCTTGGCGCGCAAAGATTCATCAGACACGGTCTTTCAGCTTTTGTCGTATACGATGATACAGAACATACAAAAATTCGCCCCTCCTCACGTATTCCCTGGCTATAGTGCACATCCACGTCATTGCATAATGTAACATCAACTGCTAACTTGGGTATAGAAAATAGCGGACACACATAGCTCACAGTTACTAAACCGAGCAAGTTAACTAAATAATCAAGTTGCTTGAACTAGACATAGCTCTTACAAAAGACCGGCTCTCTGAACAAAGGCTATTAGTACTACGCATAATTTTAACAAAGACGCCAACGAGCAGTCGCCCTATGCCTCGGCGTTGTTCGATGAGATGTCGACGACTTGTACGGGTGACATTCCGCCGGTGCTGACTCCGCGTCCCCCAGGCTGACTTCGACCGCGGCGAAGTGCTCATCCTCGGCGTTGTCCTCGTCATCGGCGTCGCCCTCATGTTCGTAGTACTCGTAGTAGTGGCGCCGCCATAGCTCGCATTGGTACTCCATTGCCGATTCCTCAATGGACAGGCACTTCTCGACCTCCTCCTGAGCCACGCGCAACTCCTCCCAGCACTCGGCGCTCTTGGACGGCTCCCGCATCTCCAGCTCTCGCTCAGAGATCTCGTGCGGAAGGGGCTCCATGGCCTCCGCCGCCGCATCGTCGGCATTCATCTCGGCATCTGCAGCAGCCTCCTCTTCGGACGTGTGGTGCATGCTGGATTCCGACGAAGCTTGGAGTATCTTGGCGTGGGCGTTCTCGATGATATAGGCCTGGATGGCCTCGACCCGGGCCAGGGCGGCCTCCGTGGCACGGCACGCTGCTCGAGCGCTCTTGGTGTTTGCAGCCGCCGTCGTAGCAGCTGCAGCTGCCGTATCCGCGGCTACAGACACCCTTTCGGCCACCGCAGAAGCCTTGTCGGCCGCCGCAGAGGCCCTTTTGGCGGATGCGGCCGCGATTAAGGCAGATGCGACTGCGCTCTTGGCAGAGGCGGGAGCGCTCGGGGCCGAGGGGGCGGTCGTACGCACCCTTACGAAGCGTTCCCACGGTGTCATTCTTTGCACAGAGGGTTTGTTGGGGAATGGGGGTCGAGGGTGAACGGAATCCGAGCTAGACGAAGCCGACGAAGCTTCCCTCGTAAGACATAAATAGATCCGTGAATTTTCATCGCAAACGGTTTCCGTATGGAACCGTGTGTATGTGGTTCACTTTTTGTATCGAATTGTAAAACTATTTTTGGGTACAGCGGTAACGGATATTGTTTTATTTGTAAGAAAAAGGTCACTACCGTCAAAATCCACTAACGACATCCTTAAAATTAGGAAATATTCGGGGTACAATTCGCATTTTTATACATTAAGTTAGTTTGTACAAATTTTACGACCATAATTCAAAATTGTAACACACGAACATGCAAGATGAAGCAAAACTGCTGGAAAAATCATATTTATGTATTACTTGCTTCCCAATATATGCCGCTTGCAATAAATTTTAAGAAGTTCCAAACATCTTGGGTAACGGTTTGGACACACGTGCACGCATTGGGAATCTAGGTTTTAAAATTCAAAAAAATGAAAAAATGCTCTGAAGTACATGATAATAATCTGCATGATTTCCCGACATGGGGCCAAGATGTCGTGGTCAAAGTAACGGCTTGTTCGAGATAAGCTTCGAGACATGCCTCTCACAAAACGTAGCATCACACGAAGGGTCGCGGTTCCAAGAGGGGACATGAGCCTTGTTTGATGACGAGCCGCTAGTCGTTGTCTCATTTGGCCTACCTTTTTTGAATTCGTTACAATGCACGAATACGTCCGGTAACCTGAAATTTGGACATTTTGGGGGTTCAATGAGCATTTTTGTACATGAAGTTAGTTTCTAGATATCTAGTGGCCATAATTCAAAACTAAAACACATGGACATGTTCAAGATGAAGCAAAAACTGTAGGAAAAAATCATTTTTATATATGTACTAGTGCTTCCGTCTATATGCCACGTGCAATAAATTTGAAGGAGTTCCAGACATCTTGAGTAACGGTTTGGACACAAGCATTGAGAATAATCTAGGTCTTTAAATTCAAAAAATAAATAAAAATGCTATATAGTACATGAAAATCAGCATGATTTCCCGACATGGGGCCAAGATGTCGTGGTCAAAGTGATGGCTTGTTCGAGATAAGCTTTGACACATGCCTCTCACAAACCGGAGCCCCACTCGCAGGCTCGTATATATAGTTCCGAGAGGGGATGTGGGGTGTTGTGTGATGACGAAACGGATCGCCGCCTCATTCGGCCTAGTTTTTTTTTCATCGATGCAATGTACGAATACGACCGTCATCCTAAAATCTGAAAAAAAATACGGCATTCAATTGGCATTTTTATACATGAAGTTAGTTTCCATAAATTTAATGGCCATAGTTCAAAATTGAAACAGATGAACAAGCAAGATAAAGCAAGAACGGCTGGAAAATCATATTTATGTACTACTTGCTTCCGTATATATACCACATGCAATAAATTTGAAGGAGTTCCAAACATCTTGAGTGACGGTTTTGACACAAAAGCATTGGGAATCTAGGTTTTTAAAGTCAAAAGTTGAAAAATGCGCCGTAGTACATGAAAATATGCATGATTTCCCGACATGGGGCCAAGATGTCCTGATCAAAGTAACAGCTTGTTCGAGATAAGCTTTGACACATGTCAAAGCTAGCAATCCATGCATGGTTAATTGTTACCCGCGTCCCCATGGGTAATTACTCTATTCTTGAATGCCCATCTGGAAGTTGGTGGGTCAAATACCTTACGTACCGAGCATGCAGGACGGGGATGATGATGGGATAGCATTACCCGCCTTACACATGAATTGAAGTACTTACATGTGGGCTCTGAAATTAGTAGACCCCACGTAATTGGGGCCTCGGTCACCCAAATTTACACACATCCCACCCCTTTGGCCCAAAATTCCCTAAGAAATCCCAAACCTAGCCACAACATATTGTTTATTGCGTTGAAATACTATTTTTTGTACTGAAATACGCGAAGGTTGTTCTTAAATGAATGTGTGAGTTTCCCCATGGTGATAAAGAACTCGGTGGGGACATGGATGGGAAACTTTTTATCCCCGCGCACGGGTATGTAGACGGGGACGGGGATGGGAGGGCGGTGATTGGGACGGAGATGGGACTCCAATACTCGCCTAAGAAATCCCCAGCTTTAGACACAAGCCTCTCACAAACCGGAGCATCACACGAAGGCGCGTGGTTTCGAGAGGGAACGTGGGGCCATGTGTGATGACGAACCGCCAATCGCTTTGTCATTCGACCTAGTTTTTTTTCATCGATACAATGCACGAATATGACCGACATCCTATTTTTTTAAAAAAGGGTGTTCTATTGGCATTTTTATACATTTAGTTAGTTTATAGAAATTTAATGGCCATAGTTCAAAACTGAAACACATGAACAGGCTAGATGAAGCAAAAACCGCTGGAAAATCATATTTATGTACTACTTGCTTCCCTATATATGCCGCTTGCAATAAATTTGAAGGAGTTCCAAACTTCTTGAGTGACAGTTTGGACACAAAAGCATTGAGAATCTAGGTTGTAAATTCAAAAAAAATAAAAAAATGCTTTGAATTCTGAAGTACATGAAAATATGCATGATTTCCCGCCATGGGGCCAAGATGTCGTGGTTATTGCTCTCGGACTTGCTTCCGTAACACAAATGGCACGCATGCATTACATTTGGATAGAAAATGTAAATATTTGGTAAAACAAACAGGTCGCACATGATTGGCGCCGTGTTTCGCGTTTCTAGTTTTGGAAGCCAATTTTCGCGGGCTATTAATCGCACACGGTCATGCATTGGGAACCGTCGGTGATGTTAATTCACACACGGTCGTTGACTAGGAAATCGTGTGCAATCACTGCTGGCGTCGATCAAGATTCCAGCCGCCTAAAAATGCTGTCCCTCGAGACGTCATCACGCCTACATTCTCTCATCTCTCTATCCCACCCCTCGCACAAAACTCTGCCATGGCGCGGTCGGTCTGTGCACAAGCAAACGAGGAGGCGCCACCCCGCGAGGACATGGCAAAATGCAGCGACGAGGAGGACCCCTTCGCGCCCCCAAACGACGTCGCGCTAGACCCCCCAACTGAAGATTGGTTTTGGGGCCAGTATGATCTGGCTTTGTGGAAGGCGTTGTCGCCGGCTGAGAGAGCCAGGCAGGTGGCGTTCAAGAAGGAGATGGCTGAGGAGCGCGCCAGGAACCTCGCGGCCTGGAATGCCCTTAGTGCCGCAAGGGAAAAGGAGGAGCTGGAGCTTTGGTGGCGGGCAAGTCGAAGAGCGGTGGAGGTTTACGAAGATGGCCGGTACCACGCAATGAAAGCCAGAGGCGCTAGGCGCCTCACCGCTGCGTGGGCATGGGCCGATAAGCTCGAGCGTGCCACGGCCAAAAAGATCCAGTGGGCGCCCACTGAACTGTCCTGCATGGTCGCGCACCTCCGCCAGCAAGAGGCTGATCGGCACATCGAGCGCTGCGAGGCGGAGGAGGCGGCGAACTCCCTCCGCGTTGGGAAGCCACCGCGCACCAGGGAGCTGCTGGCGAGAGGCTGCCATTTTACTGCTCCCCGCTCCAGGAGGGGTTATTATTAGTTTAGTTTTTATTCATTGTACGTATTAGTTAAGTACTATTATCACGTATATGTGATGATATATGTTGTATATGTATCATGTCTTCAATGAGCTATTCAACAATTAATATATATTATTAGTTTCACATTTCTATCTGTTTTCATACTGATTTTCTGGCTCTAACTGTTAGCCTTTTACACATATTGAAACATAACAATAGAACATAAATCATTCATACATCGAAACATATCAATATTGTGATTGTTGTTCAGAGATTGGGATCGGCATCTAAAGGATTCAACAAAATAAAACGCGTCCATGACTACACCCTAACCTACGTAAGCTCTTGGTTGTGCCTGAACTCGATCAAGCGTTCGTCCATGCGGTTTACACGCTCGCGGTACAGCTGTAGCGCGATCTTGAGCTCCAAGCTGGCTATTTCGTCGGAGATTACCATCTTGAGGATGCGACGGCCATTTTCTTCTACTGCTCCCCGCTGGACACCTCGGCCAAGGAGGCGCTCAAGCCTACCGACGAGCCCGTTAGCATCGAGGGGGCCACAGACAAGGCGAACGACGCGACCCATGCGAACGGCGCAGTCGGCGTCCGGTGCAAGGACGATGCGGCCGGTCTCTGGTGTAAGTACGGCGATGACGGCCGCTGCCCATTCCTGGCGAGAAATAGGGCTACTCACGTGCCTTGGACACAGCTGCAACGTCATGTTGGGTGGGATAGCAGGCAAGCGGGGATGGAACCGCTCTTGCTCTGCCGCGCGCCGCGCCTCTCGCTCTACGGCCCTCCATCGGTCTTGCTGTGCGGCGCGCCTTGCCCTCTCGGCGCGGACGCGCATGTTTTGCTCTATGGAGCACCACCGATGACCTTCTTGTGCGGCGCGCTGCAGCCTCTCGGCGGTGAGGCGGCTATGTTGCTCGGCGGCGCTGCCGCGCCCTGCGCCAAGGGTCTGCTCAACCCTTGCGATGACGCGCAGCACAACGTTGTCCGACGCGTAGCTGGACACGCCATCAGCCTCGATAGGCCGTTGTGCCTGCACCGGATCGTTTTCATCGTCGAGGAGGTTTATGGCAGAGGCGGCGCTTGGTCGGGTTGGCATGCTTCATAGATGGGCTAGGCTGCACTAGGTGTGCATCCGCGTGTGACGCGCAGGCTCTTATGCTCATTCGCTTCTGGCGGGAAACCGATGGGGAAACTTGCGCCGGAACATGCGCGGTTCCGCGCGGGAACATGGCCAAAAGAAACACCGGTGCGGTGCCGAAGCGTGCACTGGAATCCTCGGGCGAAAACACGGTGACAAGACGTGAGAGAGGAAGAAGAGGTGATGCGCAGTCAGACTGGTAATAATAATAAAACGACTGCGATATTAATACGGGCAAACGACACTTCCGTACGTACCGTCGGTAATGTTTTCATCAATTGCTGACAATTGTTTGGCAACAACCGTCTGCCCACAACACACACAACTTGTCCGGATGAATCGTTTCGGTTGTTATTGGTCTTCCCACACAATTCTGATGAATGAACCGGTTGCTGCGTATCACACACACCTTCTTACGCTAACCCGTTTGTGTTCTGCTGGATCATCGCAAACAGTTTATCTGAGTGAACTGTGTGCCATACTTCACACACGTACGAAGTTTTGTTAACTGTTTTTGTTATCTTAGCTAATCCCAAACAGTTCATAAGAATAAACTGTCTGCCGTGGATCGCACATGCAACTATTTTCTGAATCATATTTGATGGATCCACCATCGCACACAGTTCGTGCCATTTGCGATGGAGCTTGAACAATACCGTTTGCGATTGGTGGATTGCACACAGTTTCGTCGAAGGGTCTCTGATTGATGTGTCGTCTTTGGACCATTCTGTAGTAGTGCTTGGAACACCATAGTGTGATGGTGTGTCCGTAGGTCATAGTCGTGCTCTATAGGATATAGTACGTACTATGATGTCTCTTACCGATTTGCCACTATCATTTTGGGGGTTATGCATTAGAGACAACTACATTCACTTAAAAATAGGGCACCATCTAAAGTCCGTTGAGATGACACCGTATGAATTATGGTTTGGCAGAAGCCTAAGCTGTCATTTCTTAGAGTTTGGGAATGCGATGCTTATGTGAAAAGACTTCAACCTGATAAGCTCGAACCCAAAGCGGACAAATGCGTCTTCATAGGATACCCTAAGGAAACAGTTGGGTATACCTTCTATCTCAGATCCGAGGGAAAAGTGTTTGTTGCTAAAAACGGGTCCTTTCTCGAGAAAGAGTTTCTCTCGAAAGAATTGAGTGGGAGGAAGGTAGAACTTGATGAGGTTATTGAACCGTCACTTCAGTTGGATGATAGCGCGACACAGAAAGATGTTTCTGCGGCGCCTACACCAAATGAAGAGGAAGCTAATGATGATGATCATGAAACTTCAGATCAAGTTACTACTGAGCCTCGTAGGATGACAAGGAATCGTACCGCTCCTGAGTGATACGGCAATCCTATCTTGGAGGTCACGTTGGTATACAACAGTGAACCTACGAGCTATCAAGAAGCGATGGTGGGCCCGGATTCCAACAAATGGCTAGGAGCCATGAAATCCGAGATAGAATCCATGTATGAAAACCAAGTATGGACTTTGGTAGACTTGCTCGTTGAACGTCAGGCCGTTAAGTACAAATGGACCTTTAAGAAGAAGACACACGTTGATGGTAATTGTCACCATTTATAAAGCTCGACTTGTCGCAAAGTGGGTTCCGACAAGTTCAAGGAGTTGACTACGATGAGACTCTCTCACCCGTAGCGATGCTAAAGTCTGTTGGAATTGTGTTAGCAGTGGCTGCATTTTTCGATTATGAAATCTGGCAGATGGATGTCAAAACAGAGTTTCCTTAACGGTTTTCGTGAGCAAAGGTTGTATGTGATACAACCAGAAGGTTTTGTCGGTCCTAAAGATGGTAAAAGGCATGCAAGCTCCAACGATCCTTCTATGGACTGGAGCAAGCATCTCGGAGTAGGAATATATGCTTTGATGAGGTAATCAAAGCTTTTGGGTTTATACAAAGTTTATAAGAAACTTGTATTTACAAGAAAGTGAGTGGGAGCACTATAGAATTTCTGATAAGTATATGTGCATGACATATTGTTGATCGGAAATAATGTAGAATTTCTGGAAAGCATAAAGGGTTGTTTGAAAGGTGTTTTTCAAAGGAATGCCTAGATAAAGCTACTTAAATATTGGGCATCAAGATCTATAGAGATAGATCAAGACGCCTGATAAGACTTTCAATGAGTGCATACCTTGACAAGATTTTGAAAGAGTTCAAAATGAATCAGTCAAAGAAGGAGTTCTTTCCTGATTTGTAAGGTGTGAAGTTGAGTAAGACTCAAAGCTCGACCACGGCAGAAGAAAGAAAAAGGACGAAGGTCGTCCCCTATGCCTTAGCCATAGGCTCTGTATAGTATGCCATGCTATGTACCACACCTAGTGTGTGCCTTGCCATGAGCCTGTCAAGGGGTACAGGAGTGATCCAGGAGTGGATCACTGGACAGCGGTCAAAATTATCCTTAGTAACTAGAGGACTAAGGAAATGTTTCTCGATTATGGAGGTGATGAAGAGTTCATTGTAAAGAGTTACGTCGATGCAAGCTTTGACACCAATCCGGATGACTCTTAGTAGCAATCCGGATACGTATAGTGGAGCAAGCATTTGGGATGGTTCCAAGTGGAGCATGGTAGCAGCATCTACAGTATGACATAGAGATTTGCAAAGTGCACATGGATCTGAATGTTGCAGACCCGTTGACTAAAACCTCTCTCACAAGCAAAACATGATAAAACCCCGGAACTCATTGGGTGTTAATCACATGGTGATGTGAACTAGATTATTGACTCTAGTGCAAGTGGGAGAATGTTGGAAATATGCCCTAGAGGCAATAATAAATTGGTTATTACCATATTTCCTTGTTCATGATAATCGTTTATTATCCATGCTAGAATTGTATTGATCGGAAACTCAGATACATGTGTGGATACATAGACAACACCATGTCCCTAGTGAGCCTCTACTAGACTAGCTCGTTGATCAGAGATGGTCAAGGTTCCTGACCATAGACATGAGTTGTCATCTGATAACGGGATCACATCATTTGGAGAATGATGTGATGGACAAGACCCAACCGTAAGCATAGCGGTTGATCGTGTCAGTTTATTGCTACTGCTTTATCCATGTCAAGTATCTATTCCTACGACCATGAGATCATGCAACTCCAGGACACCGGAGGAATGCCTTGTGTGTATCAAATGTCACAACGTAACTGGGTGACTATAAAGGTGCTCTACAGGTATCTCTAAGGGTATGTGTTGGGTTGGCATGGATCGAGAGTGGGATTTGTCACTCTGTTTGACGGAGAGGTATCTCTGGGCCCACTCGGTAATACAACATCACAAGAAGGTTGCAAGGAATGTGGCTAAGGAGTTAGTCATGGGATCTTGTATTACGGAACGAATAAAGAGACTTGCCGGTAACGAGATTGAACTAGGTATGGAGATACCGACGATCGAATCTCGGGCAAGTAACATACCGCTGGACAAAGGGAACTGCATACGGGATTGATTGAATCCTTGGCATCGTGGTTCGACCGATAAAGATCTTCGTGGAATATGTGGGAACCAATATGGGCATCCAGGTCCCGCTATTGGTTATTGGCCAGAGAGGTGTCTCGGTCATGTCCACATGATTCTCGAACCTGTAGGGTCCGCACGCTTAACGTTCGGTGACGCTAGAGTTGTATTGGGATATGTACGTTGGTGACCGAATGTTGTTCGGAGCCCCGTATGAGATCCCGAACGTCACGAGGAGCTCTGGAATGGTCCAGAGGTAAAGATTTATATATGGGAAGTCATATTTTGGCTACCGGAAAAGTTTCGGGTTTTGCCGGTATTGTACCAGGAAGCTTCCGGATGGATCCGGAGGGTTCCGAAGGAGTCCGGAAGGATCCCTCCAGCCCCTAGGGTGTGCATGGGCTGTAGGGGGCTCCCTAGACTTATTGGGGAAGGGACACCAGCCCCACAAGGCCCATGCGCAAAGGGAAGGTGAAACCCGAAGTGGGAGGGAGTCCACTTGCCTTGGGAGGCAAGTTTCCTCCCTAGCCGTCGGCCCTCCTTGGAGGAGGGGCCTAGGGCTGCGAAAAAACCCTTCCCCTTGCCTCCTATATATAGTAGAGGAGAGCGGGAGGGCTGGACACAACAATCCCACGCCCCGGTGGCAGCCCTTCCTCTCTCCCTAGATCGTTTTCTCCTTAGATCGCATCTACGGTAGTGCTTGGCGAAGCCCTGCCGGGATTGCCCCACCACCATCTCCACCATGCCGTCATGCTGGTTGAGATCCAACCTACTTATACTCTCATGCTTTCTATATCAAGAAGGAGGATACGTCATCGAGCCGCACGTGTGCGGAACGCGGAGGTGTCGTCCGTTCGGCGCTAGATCGGATTGGATCGTGAAGAGTACGACTTCATCAACCGCGTTATATACGCTTTCGCTTAGCGATCTACAAGGGTATGTAGGCACACTCCCCCTCTCGTAGCTATGCATCTCCATGGATAGATCTTGCGTGTGTGTAGGAATTTTTTTATTTCCCATGCAACGTTCCCCAACAGTGGCATCATGAGCTAGGTCTATGCGTAGATGATATGCACGAGTAGAACACAAAAGAGTTTGTGGGCTTTAATGTTCAGATTGCTTACTTCCCTAGTCTTATCTTGATTTAGTGGTATTGTGGGATGAAGCGGCTCGGACCAACCTTACTCGTCCACGTACGAGAGACCGGTTCCATCGAATGACATGCAACTTGTTGCATAAAGATGGCTGGCGGGTGTCTGTCTCTCCCACTTTAGTTGAATCGGATTCGACAGAGGCGGTCCTTCTAGAAGGTTAAAGAGCAACTTGAATATCACCGTTGTGGCTTTGCGTAGGTAAGAACGGTTCTTACTAGTTGCCCATAGCAGCCACGTAAAACTTGCAACAACAAAGTAGAGGACGTCTAACTTGTTTATGCAGCGCATGTTGTGATGTGATATGGCCAAAGACATGATGTGATATATGTGATGTATGAGATGATCATGTTTTGTATAGATTATCACAACTTGCATGTCAATGAGTACGGCAACCGGCAGGAGCCATAGGGTTGTCTTTAATTTATTTTCGTCATTCTTGCTTTACTTTATCGCTCTGAGTTAGCAATAGTTGTAGAAGAAATAGTTGGCGCGACAACCACATGACGACACGATGACGGATATCATGGTGTCATGCCGGTGATGATGGAGATCATGCCGGTGCTTTGGAGATGGAGATCAAAAGCACAAGATGATGATGGCCATATCATGTCATTTATATGATATGCATGTGATGTTAATCCTTTTATGCATCTTATTTTGCTTAGGACGACGGTAGCATTATAAGATGATACCTCACTAAAATTTCAAGATAAAATTGTGTTCTCCCCAAGTGTGCACCGTTGCGAAGGTTCGTCATTTCGAAGCACCACGTGATGATCGGGTGTGATAGACTCTACGTTCGCATACAATGGGTGTAAGCCAGATTTACACACGCGGAATACTTGGGTTAAAATTGACGAGCCTAGCATGTACAGACATGGCCTCGGAACATAGGAGACCGAAAGGTCGAACATGAGTCATATAGTAGATATGATCAACATGGAGATGTTCACCATTGAAACCACCTCATCTCACGTGATGATCGGACTTGGGTTGGTGGATTTGGATCATGTCACACTTAGACAACCCGAGGGATGTTGATTTGAGTGGGAGTTCTTTAGTAATATGATTAATTAAACTCATTATCATGAACATAGTCAAAATATCTTTGCAAATTATGTTGTAGCTCGCGTTGTAGCTCCCCTATATTTTGATACATTCCTAGAGAAAAACTAAGTTGAAAGATGGTAGTAGCAATTATGCGGACTAGGTCCGTGATCTAAGGATTGTCCTCAGTTGCTGGACAGAAGGCTTATGTCCTTGATGCGCCGTTCGGTGCGCCACCCCCTCAAGCGTCGTCTGTGGGTGTTGAGAACATCAGACAGGCATGTTTTTGATGACTACTTGATAGTTCAGTGCGTCATGCTTTACGGCTTAGAATTGAGGCTCCAAAGACGTTTTGAACGTCACGGATCATATGAGATGTTCCAAGAGCTGAAATTGGGATTTCAGGCTCGTGCCCGTGTTGAGAGGTATGAGACCTCCAACAAGATTCTTTGCCTACAAGATGAAGGAGAATAGCTCAATCGGTGAGCATGTGCTCAGATTGTTTGGGTGCTACAATCGCTTGAATCAAGTGGGAGTTGATCTTCTAGATAAGATAGTGATTGACATAGTTCTCCAAGTCGCTGCCACCAACTACTAGAGCTTCGTGATGAACTATAACATGCCAGGGATGGAGAAGATGATCCCTGAGCTATTCGCGATGTTTTACACCGCGAAAGGTAGAAATCAAGAAGGAGCATCAAGTGTTGATGGTAAGACCACTAGTTTCAAGAAGGGCAAGGGCAAGAAGGGAAACTTTCGAGAATGACAAGCCAGTTGTTGCTCCAGTGAAGAAACCCAAGGTTGGAGCCAAACTCGAGACTGAGTGCTTCTGTTATGAGGAGAACGGTCACTGAAGCGGAACTGCCCCAAATACTTGGTAGATAAGAAGGATGGCAACGTCAACAAAAGTATATTTGATATACGTATTATTGATGTGTACCCTACTAGTACTCCTAGTAGCACCTGGGTATTAGATACCGGTTCAGTTGCTAATATTGGTAACTCGAAATAAAAGCTATGGAATAAACTAGGACTAGCTAAGGGCGAGGTGACGATGTGTGTTGGAAGTGTTTCCAAGGTTGATGTGATCACCATCGCACGCTCCCTTTACCTTCGGGATTAGTGTTGAACCTAAATAAATGTTATTTGGTGTTGGCGTTGAGCATGAACATGATTAGATCGTGTTTATTGCAATACGGTTATTCATTTAAAGTCAGAGAATAATGGTTATTCTATTTACATGAATAATACCTTCAATGGTCATGCACCCAATGTGAATGGTTTATTGAATCTCGATCGTAGTGATACACATGTTCACAATATTGATGCCAAAAGATGCAAAGTTAATAATGATAGTACCACATACTTGTGGCACTGCCGCTAAGGTCATATTGGTGTAAAGCACATGAAGAAACTCCATGCTGATGGATCTTTGGACTCACTCGATTTCGAATCGGTTGAGACATGTGGACCATGCCTCATAGGCAAGATGACTAAGACCCCGTTTTCCGATATGATGGAGCGGGCAAGTGACTTATTGGAAATAATACATATTGATGTATGCGGTCCAAATGAGTGTTGAAGCGTGCGGTGGATATCGTTATTTTCTTACCTTCACTAATGATTTGAGTAGATATGGGTATATTTACTTAATGAAACACAAGTCTAAAACATTTGAAAAGTTCAAGCAATTTCAGAGTGAAGTTGAAGATCATCATGACAAGCAGATAAAATGTCTACGATATGATTGTGGAGGTGAATATCTGAGTTACAAGTTTGGTATGCAACTTAAGACAATGTGGAAGTTGTTTCACAACTCACGCCACCTGGAACACCATAGTGTGATGGTGTGTCCGTAGGTCGTAGCCGTGCTCTATTGGATATTGTACGTACTATGATGTCTCTTACCGATTTGCCACTATCATTTTGGGGGTTATGCATTAGAGACAACTACATTCACTTTAAAATAGGGCACCTTCTAAAGTCCGTTGAGATGACATCGTATGAATTATTGTTTGACAGAAACCAAAGTTGTCATTTCTTAGAGTTTGGGAATGCGATGCTTATGTGAAAAGACTTCAACCTGATAAGCTCGAACCCAAAGCGGACAAATGCGTCTTCATAGGATACCCTAAGGAAACAGTTGGGTATACCTTCTATCTCAGATCCGAGGGAAAAGTGTTTGTTGCTAAAAACGGGTCCTTTCTCGAGAAAGAGTTTCTCTCGAAAGAATTGAGTGGGAGGAAGGTAGAACTTGATGAGGTTATTGAACCGTCACTTCAGTTGGATGATAGCGCGACGCAGAAAGATGTTTCTGCGGCGCCTACACCAAATGAAGAGGAAGCTAATGATGATGATCATGAAACTTCAGATCAAGTTACTACTGAGCCTCGTAGGACGACAAGGAATCGTACCGCTCCTGAGTGATACGGCAATCCTATCTTGGAGGTCACGTTGGTATACAACAGTGAACCTACGAGCTATCAAGAAGCAATGGTGGGCCCGGATTCCAACAAATGGCTAGGAGCCATGAAATCCGAGATAGAATCCATGTATGAAAACCAAGTATGGACTTTGGTAGACTTGCTCGTTGAACGTCAGGCCGTTAAGTACAAATGGACCTTTAAGAAGAAGACACACGTTGATGGTAATTGTCACCATTTATAAAGCTCGACTTGTCGCAAAGTGGGTTCCGACAAGTTCAAGGAGTTGACTACGATGAGACTCTCTCACCCGTAGCGATGCTAAAGTCTGTTGGAATTGTGTTAGCAGTTGCTGCATTTTTCGATTATGAAATCTGGCAGATGGATGTCAAAACAGAGTTTCCTTAACGGTTTTCGTGAGCAAAGGTTGTATGTGATACAACCAGAAGGTTTTGTCGGTCCTAAAGATGGTAAAAGGCATGCAAGCTCCAACGATCCTTCTATGGACTGGAGCAAGCATCTCGGAGTAGGAATATATGCTTTGATGAGGTAATCAAAGATTTTGGGTTTATACAAAGTTTATAAGAAACTTGTATTTACAAGAAAGTGAGTGGGAGCACTATAGAATTTCTGATAAGTATATGTGCATGACATATTGTTGATCGGAAATAATGTAGAATTTCTGGAAAGCATAAAGGGTTGTTTGAAAGGTGTTTTTCAAAGGAATGCCTAGATAAAGCTACTTAAATATTGGGCATCAAGATCTATAGAGATAGATCAAGACGCCTGATAAGACTTTCAATGAGTGCATACCTTGACAAGATTTTGAAAGAGTTCAAAATGAATCAGTCAAAGAAGGAGTTCTTTCCTGATTTGTAAGGTGTGAAGTTGAGTAAGACTCAAAGCTCGACCACGGCAGAAGAAAGAAAAAGGACGAAGGTCGTCCCCTATGCCTTAGCCATAGGCTCTGTATAGTATGCCATGCTATGTACCACACCTAGTGTGTGCCTTGCCATGAGCCTGTCAAGGGGTACAGGAGTGATCCAGGAGTGGATCACTGGACAGCGGTCAAAATTATCCTTAGTAACTAGAGGACTAAGGAAATGTTTCTCGATTATGGAGGTGATGAAGAGTTCATCGTAAAGAGTTACGTCGATGCAAGCTTTGACACCAATCCGGATGACTCTTAGTAGCAATCCGGATATGTATAGTGGAGCAAGCATTTGGAATAGTTTCAAGTGGAGCATGGTAGCAGCATCTACAGTATGACATAGAGATTTGCAAAGTGCACACGGATCTGAATGTTGCAGACCCGTTGACTAAAACCTCTCTCACAAGCAAAACATGATAAAACCCCAGAACTCTTTGGGTGTTAATCACATGGTGATGTGAACTAGATTATTGACTCTAGTGCAAGTGGGAGACTATTGGAAATATGCCCTAGAGGCAATAATAAATTGGTTATTACCATATTTCCTTGTTCATGATAATCGTTTATTATCCATGCTAGAATTGTATTGATCGGAAACTTAAATACATGTGTGGATACATAGACAACACCATGTCCCTAGTGAGCCTCTACTAGACTAGCTCGTTGATCAGAGATGGTCAAGGTTCCTGACCATAGACATGAGTTGTCATCTGATAACGGGATCACATCATTAGGAGAATGATGTGATGGACAAGACCCAACCGTAAGCATAGCAGTTGATCGTGTCAGTTTATTGCTACTGCTTTATCCATGTCAAGTATCTGTTCCTACGACCATGAGATCATGCAACTCCAGGACACCGGAGGAATGCCTTGTGTGTATCAAACGTCACAACGTAACTGGGTGACTATAAAGGTACTCTACAGGTATCTCCGAGGCTATCTGTTGGGTTGGCATGGATCGAGACTGGGATTTGTCACTCCGTATGACGGAGAGGTATCTCTGGCCCACTCGGTAATACAACATCACAAGAAGCTTGCAAGCAATGTGGCTAAGGAGTTAGTCATGGGATCTTGTATTACGGAACAAGTAAAGAGACTTGCCGGTAACGAGATTGAACTAGGTATGGAGATACCGACGATCGAATCTCGGGCAAGTAACATACCGCTGGACAAAGGGAACTGCATACGAGATTGATTGAATCCTTGGCATCGTGGTTTGACCGATAAAGATCTTCGTGGAATATGTGGGAACCAATATGGGCATCCAGGTCCCGCTATTGGTTATTGACCAGAGAGGTGTCTCGGTCATGTCCACATGATTCTCGAATCCGTAGGGTCCGCACGCTTAACGTTCGGTGACGCTAGAGTAGTATTGGGATATGTACGTTGGTGACCGAATGTTTTTCGGAGTCTCGGATGAGACCCCGGACGTCACGAGGAGCTCCGAAATGGTCCGGAGGTAAATATTTATATATGGGAAGTCATATTTTGGCTAGCGAAAAAGTTTTGGGTTTTGCCGGTATTGTACCGGGAAGGTTCTGGAGGGTTCTGGAGGAGTCCGGAAGGATCCCTCCAGCCCCTAGGGCGTGCATGGGCTGTAGGGGAGACGCCCTAGCCTTATTGGTCCAGGGGCACCAGCCCCACAAGGCCCATGTGCAAGGGGAAGGGGAAACCCTAAGTGGGAGGGAGTCCACTTGCCTTGGGAGGCAAGTTTCCTCCCTAGCCGCCGGCCCTCCTTGGAGGAGGGGCCTAGGGCTACGACCAAACCCTTCCCCTTGACTCCGATATATAGTAGAGGAGAGGGGGAGGGCTGGACACAACAATCCCACGCCCCGGTGGCAGCCCTACCTCTCTCCCTAGATCGTTTTCTCCTTAGATCGCATCTACGGTAGCACTTGGCGAAGCCCTGCCGGGATTGCTCCACCACCATCTCCACCATGCCGTCGTGCTGGTTGAGATCCCATCTAGTTCTCCTCTCACGCTTGCTGGATCAAGAAGGAGGAGACGTCATCGATCCGCACGTGTGCGGAACGCGGAGGTGTCGTTCGTTCGGCGCTAGATCGGATCGGAACGCGATTGGATCGTGAAGAGTACGACTACATCAACCGCGTTATATACGTTTCCGCTTAGCGATCTACAAGGGTTTGTAGACACACTCCCCCTATCGTAGCTATGCATCTCCATGGATAGATCTTGCGTGTGCGTAGGAATTTTTTTGTTTCCCATGCAACGTTCCCCAACATTTAGTTCTTTAGTTAGATGCTCAATCTCCTTCTTATCATCATCATACGAATTATCTTGATTAGCATGATTATCATCAAGTTCATTTTGACTAACATCACTCGTTTTATGAAAGAGCAAGTCATCATCTCCTAGTAAATCATCCTCATCACTATTGAAGTCAATGTATTCAGGGTGTGATACCTTGGGGCCTTTAGCCATGAAGCAACTTCCACTTCCTTCATTTGGTGAGTCGGATATATCATAGGAGTTGGAGGTTACGAGTGCTAATCCGGCAACACCTTCATCTTTACTATAGTCGGAGTTGGAGTGGTAGCTTCTCTCGGATTGGTTGTCGGATTCGGAGCCGGAAACCCATTCACCAACATGAGTTTGATGTCTTCTTCTTGTGTAGCTCTTGGTGTACTTGTCCTTCTCCAAGTCCTTGCTTCTCCGGGAGGCTCTTTGTTCATAGCGATCTTCTCTACTCCTTCTCTCTCTACGAGGTGATTCATCTCTTGAGCTTCATCTTCTAGGTGACTCTTCTCTTCTTTTGTTGGGAGCCGTGCACTCATTGGAATAGTGTCCGGGCCTTCCACAATTGTAACAATTCCGGTCATGATTAGAGGAACGCTTCTCTTCATATCTTGAATTGGAGCTTCTCTCTTTGCCTCTACATTTGTAGAACTTGTTGAATTTCTTGACCATGAGGCTTATTTCTTAATTGGTAACAAGGTTGTCACTTGAAGTAGCGGGAGTGTCACTTGTAGCTTTGTATGCACCGCTTGACTTGGTGTGAAGTTCTTCTTTGTCCTTGAGTGAAATCTCATGAGCAACAATCCTTCCAATGACTTCCGTAGGCTTGAGATCTTTGTAGTTTGGAATCATTTGGATCAATGTGCACACGGTGTCGTACTTTACATCCATGGCTCTAAGGATCTTCTTGGTGATGCATTTGTCGGTCATGTCTTCACTTCCTAAGCCGGCAATCTCATTTGTGATGAGTACAAGCCTACATTACATTTCCGCGACTCCTTCACCATCCTTTATCTTGAACTTGTCAAGTTGACTTTGTAGCACATCCAACTTAGATTCCCTGACGGATTCGGTACCTTCGTGCATATCAACCAAAGTATCCCAAATTTCCTTTGCATTCTCAAGACGGCTTATCTTGTTGAACTCTTCGGGGCATAAGCATTTGAATAGGATGTCGCATGCTTGAGCGTTGTATTGCAACATCTTCAATTCTTCTACGGTCGCTTTATCATCCAGTTCCTTTCCATCTCCAAAGAATTCACCTTGCAAGCCAACATGAACAACAGCCCAAACGGCGGGGTTATGACCAAGAATATGCATTTTCATTTTGTGCTTCCAACTAGCAAAGTTTGTACCATCAAAATATGGACCTCTACGATGATAACTTCCCTCACTAGATGACATACTCTCCTAGGTTCTGAAACCAATGCAATGGAGACCAAAGCTATGATACCACTTGTAGGATCCGAAGTATGTCTAGAGGGGGGGTGATTAGACTACTTGACCAATTAAAAATCTACCCTTTTCCCAATTTTAGGTGTTGGCAAGTTTTAGCAATTGTAGTAAGTCAAGTACACCCTACACATGCAAGTCTAAGAGTATAGCAACGGAAAGTAAAGACATGCACATGAAAGTAAATGTATGGATAGGAAGATCAAATGCAATTGATGACATGAAGATTTTTCCCGTGGTTCCGATAGGTGGTGCTATCGTACGTCCACACTGATGGAGACTTCAACCCACGGAGGGTAGCGGTCGCGAGAGTCCATGGAGGGCTCCACCCATTAGGGTCCACAAAATAGCAACCCCGTCTATTCCATCACGGCTTCCGTCCACGAAGGACTAGCCTCACTATGGGTAGATCTTCACGAAGTAGGCGATCTCCTTGCCCGTACAAACTTCTTGGTTCAACTCCACAACACGAAGAAGGAGGCTCCCAAGCGACACCTAACCAATCTAGGAGGCACCACCCTCTAAAAGGTAATAGATGTGGTAACAATGATGAACTCATTGCTCTTGTGCTTCAAAAGATAGTCTCCTCAACACACAATCACTCTCTCACAGATTTGGCTTGGTAGAAGAGATTGATTGGCTGGAAAGCAACTTGGGGAGGCTAGAAATCAAGATTCATATGGTTGGAGTGGAAGGTCTTGATCTCAACACATGAGTAGGTAGTTCTCTCTCAGAAAAATGGATGGGGCAAGTGTAGGTATGTTCTGAGTGCTTCCTCTATGAATGAGAGGAGGTGGGGGTATATATAGGCATCTCCGAAAATCCAACCATTACAACATTATTGCCCAACTCGGTGAAACCGGAGTAAAAACTCGGTTGCACCGACTAGTGCAAAATGTGGCAACTTTTGGCTTTTCGGTGAGACTGATATATAGAGTATGTTTGGATTGCAACCATCGCCAGCCATGCCAAAATATTGGCGTTGACTGAAGGATGGATGCGTGTTTGGATGGACTAACTTTTTGGCACGCCCAGCCCACCACGGCTCGCTCCAGCTAGTCTGACGCCAAATCGTGGGCGGATCAGTGGCGGGCAAAACCAGCGCCAATATTTTGGCTGCCCCTGATTTGGTCAGGCCGGCGTGGGCAAGAACCAAACAGCCCCATAAATCTCGGTGGTACCAATATGGGTGACCTAGGCACATTCCAAATCTCGGTGAGACCGATTCTCAAAACTTGGAAATTCCGATTCTTGAAAATAGGATACCAGTGAATTGGTCACTGATTTCGGTTGCACCGAAGTGGAAAGTTAGTGGCATCAAGACTAGGGTTTTAGCTAGGATTCTGTCTAAGTGAAACTCGGTAGGGCCGAATGAAAATTGTTGGTGGCACCGATTTTGGATATTTGGTTTTTGGACAGAACATTTGTGGGAGAATTTCATGAGTATTTTTGGTGGCTAATCTCTAAGCACTTGAGCAACCAGATTATCATAGACACCTCATCCCCTTTTAATAGTATTGGCTTTCCTATGGACTCAAGAGTGATTTCTCACAAAATGTAAAATGTAGAGCCTTCAAGCTTGTTGCCAATAGATGTTCCTTGTATCTAGGGGATCTCCTCACAATCCTTTTGCCAATCCATTCATTGAACTTTCCTGAAATATACTTGGCGGAAACATTAGTCCAATGAAATATATGTTGTTATTAATTACCAAAACCACCTAGGGAGAAGTTGTACTTTCATATTCCCATGCCGTTCCAAGTAAATTTTTATTTGCCACCTCAAATCATTCAAATAAATATATATATTTTGTGTGCTCCTACCGCTCATGGAGCGACGGGGCAGTCAGTATGTTCCATGCTAAGCTGGTTATTCTCATGACGGTGTTTATTCACTTGTCATTGTAGGAGAGAGGCTGGTAAAAAGGATGCCTAGTCCTGCATAATCAAAAATAAATAAAACAAACTCCCATGGAAATATGAAATGCTGGAGGGCACCTGGAAGATACCAAAATCCTTTGTCGTGATGTTGACAGGAAAGGTGCACCACCCAAAATTATGCTTTCTTCTCTGTTTTAATCCATGAGTTGTGGCACCTATGCAAGTCAATGCTTCCCTCTGCGAAGGACCTTTATATTTACTTTTATGTTTTTTACTTTTATTGTTGAGTCATCATCTTCTTATTAAAATCACCAGTCCTGAGAGCGCTATTGTCATTTTTATTCATTGGGTCTAGTTAATGTTGGATGTTAGCATGACTGGATCTCTTCTACATTGAATTACAATGTTTAGTCGCTGCTTGAACCTCATAGGTGCCCTGCATTTATGTTTTACGGTCTCAGAAAGGGCTAGTGAGATACCAAGTTATCATATTATATCATGATTGTTTTGAAAAATTGTTGGCATCCGAGATATCTTATTATTGCTCGCTAGTTGGTTATTTTATTGTCATGGGTAAATGTGAGACCTAATTGTTATCATTAACATGGTTAGTTCATGATCTTTGTTGAAAACTTGAACATTGAGTTAAACATATATATAACAATGAGAACAAAATAGTTTGTAAAAGTTTTCTTTATCACTTTAGGTTTGTCAACTGAATTGCTTGAGGACAAGCAATGACGTAAGTTTGGAGGAGTTGATACATCTCCAACGTATCTACTTTTCCTACGTCTCCAACATGTCTACTTTTCCAAACACTTTTGCTCTTGTTTTGGACTCTAATTTGCATTATTTGAATGAAACTAACCCGTACTGGTTGTTTTTAGTAGAACTACCATGGTGTTGTTTTTTGTGCAGAAATCAAAGTTCTCGGAATTGGACGAAAATTTCTAGAGATTTTTTATTGAATATATATAAAATATTGGAGCAAAGATCCACCAAAGGGGGGCCACCAATTGCCCACAAGGCAACAGGGCGCACCCATGCCCCTAGGCACACCCTGTTACCTTGTGGGGTCCACGTGGCTCCGCTGACCCTAATTCCAAGCTTATATATTCCTATTCCCCAAGAAAAAAATAAGAAATAAGTTTTCATCGCGTTTTACGAGACGGAGCCGCCGCCACCTCCTGTTCTTCCTCGGGAGGGCTGGTCTAGAGTCCGTTTGGGGCTCCGGAGAGGGGAATTCGTCGACATCATTATCACCAACCCTTCTCCATTAAAAATTCCATGATGCCCACCACCGGGAGTGAGTAATTCCTTTGTAGGCTTGCTGGACCGTGATGGGATTGGATGAGATTTATCATGTAATCGAGTTATTTTGATTGGGCTTGATCCCTAGTATCCACTATGTTCTGAGATTGATGTTGCTATGACTTTGCTATGCTTAATGCTTGTCATTAGGGCCCAAGTGCCATGATTTCAGATCTGGACCTATAATGTTTTCATGAATATGAAAGTGTTTTGGATCCTATCTTGCAAATTGTATGCACCTATTATGTGTTATGATCCGTAGACCCCAAGGTGACAATAATTGAGATCATCTTCGGTGATGCCCGTAGTTTGAGGAGTTCATGTATTCACCATGTGTTAATGCTTTGTTCCGGTTCTCTATTAAAAGGATGCCTTAATATCTCTTAGTTTCCATATGGACCCCGCTGCCACGTAGGACAAAAGATGTCATGCAAGTTCTTATTATAAGCACATATGATGATATACGGAATAGATGCCTACATTATATTGATGAATTGGAGCTAGTTCCGTGTCACTCTAGTGTGTAAGTGTTACATGATGAATGTCATCCAAATCAATTATCCATCACTAATCCATGGTACGCTTTTCGCTTATTGGTTTTCGTTAAGTTACTTTCGTTGTTGTTGCTGCTACAATCAATATAATCTATTACTTTTTATTGTCCCTATTGATTGTGTTACTGTGCTACTAAAAACTTCATTGCAGAAAGAAATTCCAGGTGTGGTTGAATTGACAACTCAACTGCTAAGACCAATACATATTCTTTGTCTCCCCTTGTGACGAATCAATATACTTGGGTGAAATACTACCCACGAAGACTGTTGCAATCCCGTATACTTGTGGGTTATCAGCTACCCACTATAAGCGAATCATGAATGTATTGCAACACCCTACAGCAGGAATCCCCCATGTATGCGCGGCATGGAAGGCGCCATAGGATAGCACCAAAATAAAACACGCAACTCAAACCAATCAAGATCATCAATCAACCCATATGACAAAAGAAATCTACTAAAACATCATAGGATGGCAATACATCATTGGATAATAATATGAAGCATAAAGCACCATGTTCAAGTAGGGGGTACAGAGGGTTGCGGCAGAGTGGACCGCTGTAAATAGATGAGGGAAGGTGAAGATGGAGTTGAGGAACACAACGGAGTTGTTGTTGTAGATCGCCGCCACAATAGTTCCTCCGGCGGCACTCCGGCGCACAGGGAGAGAGGGGGAGAGAGCTTCCTCCTTCTTCTTCTTACTTGGTCTCCCCCCCATATGGGAGGAGGGTTTCCCCTCTGGTCCTTGGCCGCCATGGCTCCCGGAGGGGAGGAACCCCTCCGAGATTGGATCTCTCTTTGTGTTTCTCTTCTGTTTCACGTTACTGTTTTCCGGCGTTTCACCGTTTCTTAAATTTCCGGAGATCCATAACTCCGATTGGGTTGAAATTTTGAGGGGATTTTATCCGGATATTAGCTTCCTTGCAGCCGAAAGACACCCCCAACAGACCTTCAAGGTGCCCACGAGCCAGGGGACGTGCCTTACCCCCCAGGGCGCGCCCTGGCGGCTCATGGGCCACTTGGGCATCATCTGGCGTTGATTCCTTTTCCTCAAAAATCACATATATTCCAAACTAAATGTTCGTAAAATTTTATCGCGTTTAGACTTCGTTCGATATGGATTTTCTGCGAAACAAAAACATGCAACAAACATGAACTGGCAGTGTGCACTGAATCAATATGTTAGTCAAAAAATCATATAAATTGTTGTTATATCCTAAAGTATATAAAATTTGTAAAATAATGACATGAAACATTCATAAATTATAGATACGACGGAGACGTATCAGTGGGCAGCTGGCGCCGGGTGGGAAGCGCGCGGGAGTGGTGTTTTTTTTATAAGGCTATGGCGGTCAGAATCGGACGAAGTAGCGGTCCGGACCCCCGCAAAGGTCCCTACATTTGTCTTTGGTTTGCGAGAAAAATCACGTCCGGACCGCTCCGTGGACTGATATAAGACTGCATTGGATGGCTTTCGCGGTCCGGACCGCACGATCCCAATGGTTACGGGGGTTTACGGTGTGCCTTGGAGATCCCCTAACAAGTCACGTCGCTATACTTGGCGTCGTTTGTTCTCTTTCGCACGTAAGTAACAATACTAAAGCGGGAAGCATCCGATCTTTCCCCTTTTCTGACTTTTTTTCTCACTTCTACTGTTTATATACATAGCATCATTGATCAGTAAAAAACACACGTGAACAGTGTTGTACATGCACTGTACCCCATTAATAAACATTTGTGTGAACAGTGCTTCAAGAAAAAAAATACAATGTGGCTAAAAAAACTGAAACTTTTTTATACATCATTTCTCCCCCCTCCTTCACCCCCGTGTCCTTATATAGCGGGTTAAGATTTAGGATATTTCTACACATCATTTCTCTCCATCGCGTAACGATGTAGAGCCGCCTCAATCGTTTCCTGCTCCTTTCTGCACAAAAAAATAAACCAGAACAATATATTTGCATGAACAGTAATCCGTGGGAAAAATAAGTTCTTGCCGATTACTGTTCATATTTATACCACAACATCAGTGAACAATGCACCAACAATTACCCGAACAAAACGTCATCCGCCGCTAGAGCGACACTCCTCCCACCCCTCTTCCCCACCTCACCATCTTGAGGTTAGGCGGTTGTTGCCGCCACACGGTGGAGGCCATCTGGCTTAATCCGGTGCATCGGGCAGCTCCTCATGGGGCATCGCTTTGTTGCGCAGCCCTCAGTCACCTGGTTGGCGGAGGCTCTCCATACTTTCCGTATGTCTGTCCCTTTTCCCGTGCCACCGATAGCGTGTCCGCATCATCTCCGACGTTCATTGGCGAGGGTCGGCAGCGGCCATGCTATCCCCTCCCCCGAAACAATATACAAATAAACCCCAAACTGCTAGCCAAAACAATAATCCAAATAAACCGAAATAGCAAACCCATAAAACACGAAACAGTAAAACCAGTGAAGTAGTATACCTGAATAAACCAAAAACATTAACCCACCTGAACCATAGACCGAAACAGTACATGAAATGTAACCCACAAATATACACCCTCATAAACCGAAATAATAAAAGCAGTAAATCGGCACTATGCATTCCCGTTAACAGTAACCTAGAAGAAATACCAAAAAAACTAAGAAAACTGAGACTCCTTCCTCGGTACGTTCACCTACGCGTGGAGAAACAGACGATGTTGTTGTCGTCTATCTCGCCTTCTCCTTCCCTATGGCCAACCAGACCAAGGATTCAACCACAATGTGGTCACTGAAGGCATCTCTATGACGGACTCCATCACAACATTGGATAAGCAACCAACGAGAAGAGGAAACATGAAAATAAAAATTGACACTCGACCAACCTCTTCACTCTGTTTCCTATTCTATTTCTTTGATCGATTCAAAGAGAAAGAATAAAAATACAAGACAGTGGATCATCCGTAGGGTGTAGTGGTTGCTCAAAAAAGTATTTAGAACCAATTATTCCTCAGCCGTCGGAATTTCCTAAAGAATGGACATACCACTTATCTTATATCACTGTTTGAAAAACGCATTGGGTTTTTTGATCTCAGATTAGCCACTCATAGATATTGCGTTTAAATAAGTTCTCCGTCAATTACTATCTATTTTTACACCAGACAACACTCCGCAATTACTATCCATTTGTACACCACGACATATTAGGGGTTTAAATTACTAACAAAAATTGAAATTTGAATTTTACTAAATAAATCCATGTTTGAAGAAGAATGAAAAAGTCACGGCTAGGAATTAGATATGAAATACTGGTGAAAAGATGCACAAACTAGACAAGAAATATTTTTTCCTTACTATAGGGTCTATACATTGGTAACAATCCCATTCGATCTTAATGTTTATCAAACATGCCATATTAGAATGATTCCAAATACATATTGCTACCGCGTCCATCATAGCTTTTTTTACTTACGGAAGGGGAAAATATGGGCATAAGAAAAAAATAGTAATAAGCCAGCACGTTTACTTAATTTGTTAATTCATTTAATGTTTCTTAAGTGTCTACACGGATGATGGGATGCGGATAGAATTCATGTTCTTCTTTTCATTTTATTTTCTCACATAATACATGCTATTTTCTTATTTATTTTAAGAAAATATAAACGGGATTGTTCACGGACGCGGGGTACGCTGCGCTTCTTCGGCGCTAGTCAATTCCCTAGAAGGCCAGGCGAACACAGGTGCCGTCCATTTGACCCGACTCCATTCACCATACTTTACTGCTCTTGGCTGTTTGCTAGCCTCTGCTTCGCCCAGATATTTCCACGTTCTGGACAAGGACAAGACTCCGGAGAATCTTCTACCCGCAACAACCAGGTGATAGTGACGGCATGGGACGGCTGGCGTGGCTGCCGGTTAATGAATGAATTCTCCCCTTGGCTTTGATCCTGTTTTTGCGTTTCTATTTTTGTTCATGTAGATCTGGGTAATGATCCTGAAACTGAATAGACAAAACAAATATAAATGTGACGTCCACAGAGCTTCATGTTTTTTTTCTCAAAAGAGGCAACGCTCCGGCCTCTACATTATTGAGATGCATACATCTACAGCAAAGCATTATGGTTGTTTGGCGGATGCAAGCAAGCGGAATTTCAAATCGAATAGAACTAACGAACAAATTTTACAGTGCAAACATGGCACTCGTTCTCGTCACATCAACCATCGTGATAAATCTCAAACAATTTACATTATAACATCAATAAATCAAGAATGTAATATGTGTTGGAAAACCCACTCATCCGTTATCCTCATGTAAAGGATGGCCCCACGTCGCTTTATATCCCATCCCCCCTCCCCTCCCACGTCGCTCCCCACTCGGGCGACTCGGGCGGGCCGTTATCCTAGCCGCCGCCGAACCCCGATCTACTCCCTCCTCTCCTCCTCTCCTCCCGTCGCTGCCGTGTGACGCCATCTGCTAAGCCCGGGGGCGGATGGCGGTGGGGAGGGGGGGGGGTCTCTCTTTCTCTCCCACGGCTTGTGGTGGGGTGGGGGCCCCGGCGTGTGGAGGCGTGGCTGGTCAGGGCCTGCGGCCGGCGGCTCTGAGGCCGGTCGAATCTTGGATCGACGACGACAACATGGAGGGCCGGGTAGATGTATCGACTGTACGTGTGGTCTGGCCTCCGGTCAGATCTGATCTGCCCGGTGCGGCTTGCTCCATGCGCGACGACGGTGATCGGTGGTGGTCCCGTGCACACGAGGTTGGATGGAGGTTCCTCGAGCGGATTCAGGTGAAAACTCTACTCTTGGCTCGTTGCCATGGCCGGTGATGATGGCGTTTTCTGCGGCATCCCCTTCATGAAGGCATCGTCGTGGAGAAGTTCTAGACCCCTATCTGCTACCTCTGAGGGGAACCCTAGATCGGGTGATCAGACGACGGTGACGCTCTTGTGTCGTATCCCTCTTGGTGGCATCATTCTTGGGGGTATGCACAGGCTCGAGGGACCAGTGGATGACATCTGCAGTGAAGCGGCGTTTCATGTGATGCATCAACGACGTGGAGTCTCGGCGGTGTGGTGTGGCAGGGCCTCGACGAAGGATATGTGTGATGATGGATGCACGTAGGGAGGAGGTGTTGTCTGGCGCCGGGGTGGCGTCGACAGCAGGCCTGCCAAGGTTGATGCATTAGTATCTGCTCTGAAGATGGATCGATGGAAAACGACGACAGCGACCTATGAGTGCGTCAGACCGGTTTGTGCCCCAGACTTGGTATGTGGCTTGGTTGGGGTTTCCGGCTTTAGATGGTAGGCTTAGGTGAGAGGTATGGGTATTCGGCTCACACCTTTTGCACCCCTTCATCAATGGATAGGTGCAGCGAAAATGTTGCTTAGATGACGGCTTCAGACATATTGATGTATTACTTTGTAAGGTCTTTGTGAATAACTACTAAAGTGGTTGCATGCATCTCCCACATGCAGAGGCCGGGGGTCATCCTCCTTTAAAAAAAATCCTTCTGTAAAAGACATAAGTTTCATTTTTTATTAACAATGGGTTGGAATACACTGGTCCATTGTCCTCCTATAAAGGACATACGTTTCCTTTTTTACTATAGACATAAATTGGAACTCTAGATGAAGCAATGAGTGCAAGTAGACGAATAAACTTACTAGTTCAAAAAATTAGTAATTTGAACTAAAACCACGACCCTTATTATGGATCAGAGGGAGTATAACTTGTTCTTTGAAATATGTATTGGTTATAACTAGATAGGTAGGGATGACAATGGATATCAATTGCTCATGAACCCGGTGGGTAAATACCCTAGTAAGGTAAGGGTATAGGACAACAAATTACCATGGTATATAAATAGGAAATCTGAAACCCATCGGTATAAAAATATGTAAGGGTATGAGATGATATAATTCATACCCTATACCCATATACTTGTATAAAATCTGGCAAGTACATACAAATTACCTCTACGCTTTGTAGCGAGTTGGTGAACTTAAAATGTATGACTATGTGCTAATGTTTATAACTATATCTGGTTGCTTTGATGTGTTGTTGTTTACGAGAATGTGATGTTGTTTATAGAATGTGGTGTCGTTTATGATGTGTTGTTGTTTATAAGTATGTGTCGCTGTTATGATGTGTTGTTTATACATTATGATTATATGTTGTTGTTCATGATTATGTGCTACTCAAATTGATGCTTTGCAAGCGTGGGTATTTTTACCCGCGGCTACCCGTTTACGCTGTTGGTGACGGGTATGGGGGAAAATGTACCCGTTGGTGGGGTATGGATACGGGTGATGGGTAAACTAAAAGTGACAAGGGTATGTGGTGGATCCACCCGTACCCTAACCCAGAGGGTACCATCCCTATACATAGGGAGGTCTTTTCTCAATAAAAAGTAATATCAAGACGATGCCAATTATACCTGGTTCTGCAACGACACAATATCAAGACCTGGTTGGGTTCGACCATTTCTTTAAAGAAGACCTTGTTGAGACATTGAGAATGCACACAGCCAAAAAAATAAAAAGAAGAAGAAGAGGAGAGCTACGAGAAAGGTTTTCCAAAAATAATGCCTTCAAGAGGTAATGACGCTCAAGTGTGGCCGCCATGGGATCCAACCCCTGCAGGCTAGATCTTGGGTTTCACACTGGAGAGCACGTCATAGTAGACTCCGAAGCAATGACTTCAGCAAGGACCCGATGTGTGAAACACCGCCATTGCTAGGTGCATCCATCGAATGTCGAACCTAGGGTTTTCATGCAAAACTTGAGACCTAGAGCTCGAACAAAACCACCAAGCCGAAGACACCATGTGTTGCCACCACACGAAGAAGACGAAGCTACATGGAAAAGGCACCCACTCATGAAAAATTGAAATTCGAGCCATTCCATTCCTTTCCATTCATGCCCGGAGGTAGCCACTCACGTACACATCCTTGGCGTGGATATCACTATGTGATCAAATCTATGTATGCAAGAACATAACTATCACAGAACATGGAGAGTCAAACATCACTGGGATCCATCTCATGCGCATGTGCTCCAAAAATCATGTGGCAAAGGTCGGCGATGACAATGCCGCTGAGACGTGGCGACAACTCCGTAGCCGCCGCAAACCATATAGGCAACCACTCCCATCCAACCGATGCGAGTCTTCGCTTCACAATCGTCGTTGTCACTAGCTGAACGTTAAAGGCCCATATCACCACCCGCGACCATCTACATCCTATGGCACTGGGGCAACCACTCTCTGATATTCAAGCTCCATCAATTATGGCACGTTGCCCGGGGGGCGTTGTGCCACGTATATTGAAAGCTCCTCGCACGAGAGATCAACACACGAGAAGGCATCCTCGCTGTTGTCGCCGACCAAGCAGGACATTGCCCGCCAGCGTCCTGACGCATGCGCTCAACCACTTCTTTTTGTATTGAATAGTTTGAGAAGAGATTTTCCAGTACTATAACAAGGGAGATTTTTCTACTGCATCCTACCAGTTTCGGATAGTCTTGGGTTATCCATATGGAAATAGAAAAAATATTATGAAGTTTTAACTTTGACTCATTTTATTTACAAAAAATTGTGGAAAACTCTTTTCCTTTCTGCTTAGAGCATCTCCAACAAGAGGTACCACATAGGAATAGATGTCATTTGATGCATAGATAGATTCATATGTAGTATCCCACATAGAAATAGAAATCTATTCGTAGAAACCGAAGGGGCCAAATTTGGTGTTTTGACCCTTTCGCAAAAGTTAAGCCAGAGCTGACCCTGGTTCAAAAAAAAATCGGGATCTCACCCTTTTCCTACCTCAAAAGTCGATGCGGTAAAGTATATTAGCCTACCGCCAAGGCCCTTGGTGGTAGGCAACTTATCCACGTCAGCGCAGTGCAACCCTATCGCCAAACAAGATGGCGGTAGCCTGTGCAATCCTACCGTCGAGGTGCCCGACGGTAGGTGGGTACGAGCAATGTATTTGATACTTAGATTTTTTTTCCGGTAGGACGTGCAACCCTACCGTCATGGGCTTCGGCGGTAGACAGTTATACCCTATCCCGATTGTAGAAAAAACATAAGATCTCGAAAAAAATTGAAACCAGGGTCAGATCTGGCTTAGCTTTCACAAAAGGGTCAAAACACCAAAAATTTGCCACCGAAAAGGCTCCAAAGAATACATTTCGTGTACCTACTGAATTCCTATAAACAAAGGAGGCCGAAAATAGGTTGGACAAAGAGGAAAAAATGCTGGCAAATAAAGTAGTACTTACTTTAATCAAGCCCGCATTCCCGCAGGTAATGCTGGCGAAATAAATGCTGGCTCGCCAATCCTCCTCGGAAGGACACGCGGACACGCCGTTCCAGACAACTGCGGCTCTAGTCGAGCCTCGGGGTGACTAGGCTTCTAGAAGCGACAAGCGGCCGCACAGTAGAAATGGAGGGGGATTTGCTTGGTAACCAAGCCGTCTCCCGTGTTCTCACTTTCCCCGCTTCCCGTTCCCGGCACCCAACTCTGACTCGCAATCGCGAGCCACCACCTTCTCTCCCCCGTTCCGTCCCAACGGATTCCCACGCCCTACAAAACCCCCGTCGCCCCAGCTCCCAGCACTCACCAGCATAAACGCAACAGAGAGGCTTGAAACACACCCCAAAAGCGAAAAGCCCTTGGAAATCACGCCGACGGTGGGGGGTTTTGCCCCGCTCGGGTAACCAGTGACGGTAGCTATAACTCCTGTTGGGGACGAGGAGGGGGCCGGGGTTAGGGGAGATGGACGCGGCGGCGGAAATCCAGAAGGTCGCCAGCATGCGGCGGGACAGCGGGTCCATATGGCGGCGCGGGGACGACGTCTTCTCGCGATCGTCGAGGGACGACGACGACGAGGAGGCGCTGCGCTGGGCCGCACTCGAGAAGCTGCCCACATACGACCGCGTCCGCCGTGCCATCCTCCCGCCTCTTGACGGCGGCGAGGGCGAGGCCCCCGCGACGGCGCCGGGGAAGGGGGTCGTGGACGTGCACGGCCTCGGGCCGCGCGAGCGGCGGGCTCTCATCGAGCGCCTCGTCCGCGTCGCCGACGAGGATAACGAGCGCTTCCTGCTCAAGCTCAAGGACCGCCTCGAGCGGTGCGTGCTACTACTCGTCTCCGTTTCCTGGGCGGAGCTAGGAATGCCTCGTCGCCATGCCTGCCGGGTGTTTGACGATTTGTGCGTGTTTGTTTGCGCAGGGTTGGGATTGAAATGCCGACGATCGAGGTGCGGTTCGGGCACCTGGTGGCCGAGGCGGAGGTCCGCGTCGGCAACAGCGGCCTCCCCACCGTCCTCAACTCCATCACCAACACGCTCGAGGTGATCATCGCACCAACACGTTTCTGTCTCTGCGTGTCAGTGGAAGAGATAGTATTGATTTGTTTTGGGTGTGCTTGGTGCAGGAAGCGGCGAACGCGCTGCGCATACTCCCCAACCGGAAGCGGACTATGCCCATCCTCCACGACGTCAGTGGCATCATCAAGCCCCGCAGGTACTCAAAAGATCTCTCTCGCCTTTTTGGCCACAGAAAACATGCGATGCACATGCTCATGCTCATGCTCTGCCTGCCTCCGTAGTACACTTGTCACCTGTTTGAACTTGTAGACTTTGACTCGGGTCTTTTGGAGCTCGGTTTCATCTCTTCTTCCACTTCACGGCTCACGCTCTTTTCGTTCGCGCAGGATGACACTCCTGTTGGGCCCACCTGGGTCCGGCAAGACCACCTTGCTGCTCGCGTTGGCCGGGAGGCTCGACAAAGACCTCAAGGCCTCAGGCAATGTTACCTACAACGGGCACGGGATGGAGGAGTTTGTGCCGGAGAGGACGGCGGCCTACATAAGCCAGCACGACCTCCACATAGGAGAGATGACTGTGAGGGAGACGCTCGCCTTCTCCGCACGCTGCCAGGGTGTTGGCACTCGCTTCGGTACCATTCTCTGCAACTGTCACATGCACTTGCTCATCCATTTCTGCTGCTTTCAGATTCTGTAGTTTGCTTGAGATACAATGCTTACCAAACTTCCTTTTTGTTACATTGCCAGATATGCTGACTGAGTTGTCCAGGCGAGAGAAGGCCGCAAATATCAAGCCAGATGCTGATATCGATGCATTTATGAAGGCAAGACTTGCAAATTCGAAATAAACCAAGAATATTTTGGTGCTTTTTGTGTGTTCTTCATGATATCTAATCTGAAATGAAGACTTCATGTATTTTTTTTCTGTTTATCTTCATTAGGCGTCTTCAATGGGGGCTCTAGAGGCCAATGTGAACACAGACTATATACTGAAGGTAGTACATGAAACTTTGAGCTACAGCCACGAGTAACTTCACATTGAATTACCCAAATCTGTCTTTGCTCACCGTCTTGTTACTACATTTTACAGATATTAGGACTAGAGATGTGTGCAGATACAATGGTTGGGGACGAGATGCTGAGGGGCATCTCTGGTGGACAACGGAAGCGTGTTACAACTGGTAAAAAAAAGATAGAATCCAGCTCCATTTCAGTATGTATGTCAACGTCAGCTATTAATAAACACTTACATGAATAGTTTTACGTTGATATGTCCTGTAGGTGAGATGCTGGTTGGGCCGGCCAAGGCGCTCTTCATGGACGAGATCTCAACTGGGCTGGACAGCTCAACTACATTCCAGATTGTAAACTCACTCAGGCAGTCTGTACACATCCTTGGCGGCACAGCCGTCATCTCCCTGCTGCAGCCGGCCCCTGAAACGTACAACTTATTCGATGACATCATCCTCCTCTCTGATGGCCAAGTCGTGTACCAGGGCCCTCGTGACGACGTGCTTGAATTCTTCGAGTCTGTGGGGTTCAAGTGTCCTGAAAGGAAGGGCGTCGCTGACTTCTTGCAAGAGGTACTTACATTGCCATTGCCACCACCTTCTTATGTACTGAATGGGTGCTTTTATTAAAGACATGTCTCTGTGCGAATAATGGATAGGTGACTTCGAAGAAAGATCAAAAGCAATACTGGGCGCGGGGTGACGAGTCCTACCGGTTCGTGCCGGTTAAGGACTTTGTGCGTGCATTTCAGTCATTCCACACCGGGAGAGCTATAAGAAAGGAGCTCGCTGTGCCATTCGACAGGAGCAACAGCCATCCAGCAGCACTGACAACTACGAGGTATGGTGTGAGTGGCACAGAGCTGCTAAAGGCCAACATTGACAGGGAGATCCTCCTCATGAAGAGGAACTCTTTTGTCTACATGTTTAGAACCTTCCAGGTAATTGCCATTAGTACAAACAAATATATATTGGTTGCTATATAATGGAATGAGAAGCAACATAGGCATGACGGATTCCCACATGTTCTGGCATTACAGCTGATCCTCATGTCATTTATTGCAATGACGCTCTTCTTCCGTACAAAGATGAAGCGCGACTCGGTGACCAATGGGGGCATCTACATGGGGGCACTCTTCTTTGGTGTGCTCATGATCATGTTCAATGGCTTCTCTGAGCTTGCACTCACCGTCTTTAAGCTACCTGTGTTCTTCAAGCAGAGGGACCTCCTTTTCTACCCAGCATGGGCCTACACAATACCCTCATGGATCGTCAAGATCCCAATAACATTTGTTGAGGTTGGCGGTTATGTTTTCATAACATACTATGTCATGGGGTTCGACCCAAATGTAGGCAGGTGAGATTTATGGGGATCCTCTTTTTGGTTAACAACTGTGCATCTTGTTTTGATGCTGTTTGGAAATTTTCTGACAGTACCTGCTATCCATCAACCAGGTTCTTCAAGCAATATCTTCTTATGTTAGCAATCAATCAGATGGCGGCATCACTCTTCCGATTCATTGGTGGAGCAGCAAGGAACATGATTGTCGCGAATGTCTTTGCATCATTCATGCTGCTCATTTTTATGGTGTTGGGCGGATTCATTCTAGTAAGAGGTAAATATTCATCCTTCTTGCTTAATAGTCCTTGGCAATACAGATTTTCATATGTAAGCCTTTCTTCTTTCGAACTTGCAGAGAAAGTGAGGAAATGGTGGATTTGGGGCTACTGGATCTCCCCACTAATGTATGCACAGAATGCCATCTCAGTGAATGAGTTCTTCGGTCACAGCTGGGATAAAATATTGAATAGCACGGCCTCAAACGAGACCCTTGGCGTGCAAGTCCTGAAGTATCGCGGAGTGTTTCCAGAAGCAAAGTGGTACTGGATCGGTTTGGGTGCAATGGTCGGGTACACCTTGTTGTTCAATGCTCTTTTCACTCTTGCCCTTACATACCTGAAGGGTGAGTACATGCAGAACTAGTTTGCTCATTTTTCATGGATTTGGTTATTATCTATTCCTGAGAACGGTTTCATCTTGTGGTTTTCCAGCATACGGTAACTCCCGTTCGTCGGTATCTGAAGACGAACTGAAGGAGAAGCGTGCCAACCTGAACGGTGAGGTTCTGGACAATGATCACCTGGAATCACCAATCAATGATGGACCAATAGCAATGAACACTGGAAATGACTCAGCAATTGTCGAAGAGAATTCTAGCCCCATGCGAAGGGGAATGGTGCTTCCATTTCTCCCGCTTTCACTCACGTTTGACAACATCAGATACTCTGTTGACATGCCACCGGTAATTGATAAAAAATGCTTCTGTTGCAGTATCATCGTAGGTCATTGTCGTAGTTCCTAACCATGAGTGCGGAATTCGTTTCAGGAAATGAAAGCACAAGGCGTAGTTGAAGACCGATTGGAGCTCCTCAAAGGTGTTAGTGGATCTTTCAGGCCAGGCGTACTGACTGCCCTGATGGGTGTCAGTGGTGCTGGCAAGACTACTCTGATGGATGTGTTGGCAGGGAGAAAGACAGGTGGGTACATTCAAGGAAACATCAGCATTTCAGGATACCCGAAGAAACAAGAGACCTTTGCACGCAGTATCAGGATACTGCGAACAGAACGATATCCACTCTCCGCAGGTGACAGTCTATGAGTCGCTGCTTTTCTCAGCGTGGCTCCGTCTCCCGGAGGATGTTGATTCAAACAAAAGAAGGGTCAGTCAACCGAAATAGCTATTATTAGCTTTAGTTAATACACGATCGACTGTTTCTTACCTCTGTGTATGCAGATGTTCATCGAGGAGGTGATGGAGCTTGTGGAGCTCAAGCCTCTGAAAGATGCATTGGTTGGTCTACCGGGCGTGAATGGTCTGTCAACTGAGCAGAGGAAGAGGCTGACCATTGCTGTGGAGCTCGTTGCTAATCCTTCTATCATTTTCATGGATGAGCCAACCTCTGGACTTGATGCCCGAGCAGCCGCAATCGTGATGAGGACAGTGAGGAACACTGTTGATACTGGTAGAACTGTGGTTTGCACGATTCATCAACCGAGCATTGACATATTTGAAGCATTTGATGAGGTGAGTGAGATTTCACAGCGGAGATTTCTACCAGCTTTCCTGTGGACATTCTCTACTGTAGAAATGTGATCTGCACGATTCATTAGCCTGGCTTGACCGCTTGATTATGGCTGGTTGTCCAAACCTTGAATTATGCCCTGAGATCTAAACTTCCTGATCAATGCTTGCAGCTATTCCTGATGAAGCGAGGTGGAGAAGAGATCTATGCTGGTCCATTGGGCCATCATTCTGCAGACTTAATCAATTACTACGAGGTAAACCGATGTTACAAGAATTTGAATATTACCCCAATCTAATTTCCTTACTCATAAGCCCATGGTTTTGTATTGCTCAGGGCATTCATGGAGTCAGCAAAATTAAAGATGGCTACAATCCGGCAACATGGATGTTGGAAGTGACAACGATCGGTCAAGAACAGATGCTAGGCGTTGATTTCAGTGACATATACAAGAAATCTGAACTCTACCAGTGAGTAACTTATTTGCCATCCTAGACATAGTCATTTGGAATCACCTTTAGATGGTCAAGGAAACAAACTTATTTAAGTATGATACAGATAAAGTAACTTAGCATGCTACAGGTAAATAGGTAAATTTTATGGTATGTCAAAACCTTAGAAGTTTGCTACAGGTGACTCAGCATACTAATACAAGTAAGGTATGATGACAAACTGAAGGACTACCCGTTGTAACATACTAATGCTCTTTGACTTGGACTTAGATTTGCAAAGGCAGACTTCCAATAGGCCAGTTTTTTTTTCGAAATGGACAATAGGCCAGTTTTCCTTTCTCCAATGCATTTTTGCTATGGCAGATGGTAGATGTAATATATGTTACCTTTTGCAGGAGAAACAAGTCATTGATAAAGGAACTAAGCCAACCTGCGCCTGGTTCAACTGATCTGTATTTCCCTACCCAGTACTCGCAGTCTTCGATCACACAATGCATGGCTTGCCTGTGGAAGCAGAACCTGTCATACTGGAGGAACCCTCCTTACAATGCCGTTAGGTTCCTTTTCACTACTGTGATTGCTCTTCTCTTCGGCACCATCTTCTGGGACCTTGGTGGCAAAATGTATGTCATGACACGCACATTCTATATAGCAAGCAAGCAGCCAGCCTTGGAACTTCATTCATCGTGTTTGCTTCTTATTCCAGGAGCCAGTCACAAGACTTGTTCAACGCCATGGGGTCAATGTATGCTGCAGTGCTGTTCATCGGTGTCATGAACTGTACTTCGGTTCAACCAGTGGTGGCTGTGGAGAGGACGGTCTTTTACCGTGAAAGAGCGGCCGGCATGTATTCAGCTTTCCCGTATGCATTTGGCCAGGTGAAAGTTGTTCTCCTATTATTCAAAGTTCCAGGCGCTCATGTTCTAAGCTGGTGGTTGCATTACTGAGAGTCATAGTCTGACTAGTGTTAAAACTTCTGTATTGCAGGTTGTCATTGAACTCCCATACACACTCGCTCAGGCTACCGTATACGGAGTCATAGTTTACTCGATGATTGGGTTTGAGTGGACAGCTCCTAAATTCTTAGGGTACCTCTTCTTCATGTACTTCACGCTGCTCTACTTCACATTCTACGGCATGATGGCTGTTGGCCTGACACCCAATTACCACATTGCCTCAATCGTGTCGTCAGCATTCTACGCCATCTGGAATCTCTTCTCAGGTTTCATCATCCCCCGACCAGTAAGTGCCGTCACCTTTGGCAGTCCATATACCCCTTTTTCAGCATTGGTAGCTTAACTATTCCCGTTTTACCCTGATGAAACGATGTACAGAAAGTTCCAATCTGGTGGAGATGGTATTGCTGGGTATGCCCCGTCGCGTGGACACTGTACGGGCTGGTTGTCTCACAGTTCGGCGATGTCACCACGCCGATGGATGACGGCACTCTCGTGAAAGACTTTATAGAGGGGTACTTCGACTTCAAGCACAGCTGGTTAGGTTATGTTGCTACGGTGGTCGTGGCGTTCGCGGTGCTGTTTGCCTTTTTGTTCGGCTTTGCCATCATGAAGCTCAACTTCCAGAAGAGGTAGATGATGACGATATGAAGCATGTTCTAGAAACAAACTGCATTAGTTGCCCGCAAATATGAGTCGATGTGTACATATCATTTGACCACATGGAATGTTTAGGTTCATTAGTTATCTTGTACACCATAGAGGTTTTCCTTTTGGATTTTTTTTGCAGCGCATGAATACTTTTTCGATAAAGGGTAATATTTTTCTTTTTGACATGAAGGGTAATATATTAATATCATGACGATATTTGTACTCTTAAACGGGGAGTTGGTAGACCCGTCTTTATGGTTTATTTTGCATCACCTCCCACTACCACTCCTCCACGCAGGTTTACTTATCCACCGGTTTATTTTTCTCTTCGATCTTTCCTTTCAAGCCAACATTTTTCTTGTTATGTAATTTTGGGTATGCTATCACCAGCGTTTCTGACCCCCCTGCGTCACCAGGCCCAACCGGAGAGCAACACCGACTTATGAGAGGCCTTGGGCCCTCTCCCCCCAAAATACTAGCCTGTTAGGAGGGGACACCCCCGCCCTTATAAGTCGTATTATGTCTCCTCCCACAACCGATGTGGGACTAAACCCAACAATCTCCCCCTCACACATCGGTCATCATGGACCCGCTAACACCAGTGTTTCCAGCCCACCAACCATGACCGACCGCCCGTGAGTCCACCGAGATTTATTCTGGGCACCTGGGCTTTGATACCAATTGTTACGCAATTTCGGGTATGATACCACCTGCGTTTCCGACCCCCTTGCATCACCAGGCCCAACCGGAGAGCAACACCGACTTATGAGAGGCCTTGGGCCCTCTGCCCCCAAAAATACTAGCCTGTTAGGAGGGGACACCCCCGCCCTTATAAGTCGTGTTATGTCTCCTGCCACAACCGATGTGGGACTAAACCCAACATTTCTAACATACAAAAGATCACGGATCTAACTTTTCTAACTCAACTAAATCAGCCGCCCCCTCTGTCGGTGCTAAAATCGACAGATCTCGGGTAGGGGCCCCAAGCTGTAGGTCTAGGAACTATGGTAACAGGGGACGAAGGAAGACGATATTTACTCAGGTTCGGGCCCTCTCGAAGTGGTAAAACCCTACATCCCGCTTTGATTGTATTGATGTGATGGGGTACAAAGTACATGATGATCTACCTCGAGATCTTATGATCGTGCTCTAAACTCTAAGCCTGGTAATCGTGCCTCTAAAGACTAAAACTCCTTAGCTTATATACATGGTCATATACATGATCGGTTGTCGATATGTCGGCTACAAGACAATCCTTGAAGTGCATGCCAAGTCTTCGGAGGTTTCCATTCGGATCACGCCGAGGTTCGTGGCTTCGGTAGTCCTTCCTTCTGATGATCGGCGGGCCATAGGCTCGCCATTATAGGTTAGTACCCCTTATTCCAGGACACCGTCAGTAGCCCCTGAACTGGTCTTTGGAGCCGAGGACTGTAATTTCCTCCTCGATTTACGTCTTCGGTTGGTTTCTTAGGCTTGGCAGGCGAGTTTCTCTTTATTAGCGCCTGAATCTAGAGTCTCGAATTATTTGCAAATCTTTTTGGTCTCCTTTTATAGCCGACCTCGACAACCATGTGCTTTAAGCCTCCATCCTCGGCAAGGAAAAAAAGGTTCCTTTCTTACAAAGACCTTTACTTACGTCTGAGGTCTTTGAGTTAACCTAGTCTCAAATACTTTTGCCACGTACACGCAACCAGTGAGAAGGTTTAAACCCTGACAACTTTATCGAACCGCCACCACCATTTATCACAAAACGCATCGTGGCCCGAGGTAGCCTTTCATTGGCATGTCCCATTAATGTAGAGATCGTGCCTCGATTTTCAAGGGATATCATCAACAAGCTAATTTATCGATGCTGGTATAATGGCACGCAGGAGCAGGAATAGGCGATTTTAACGGCGTGGCAAGGGGACTCTTGGTCTTTTACCATCTTATAGAAATGCAGGGGTAGTACATCATTTCTCTCATGCTCTCATTCCTCCATCCGTCTCAAGCTCTTCCCCGTCCCTTAGCAACGACGACCGACGGGGGGAGAGAGGCCGCAACCCCAGGATCGGATGCTGACAAGAAGGGGCAGTGTGCGCATTCCATCGTCATGGCGAGCACCATTGAGGAGCTCCGGGCCGCGGGATACATCTTCGCAACCGCCAAGTGTCGGGCCCCCGCAACGGGCGAAACCGGCCGCTCTGAATATTCCATACCCACCCCTGAAGTAGGGGAGAGGTTGGTCTTCCTTCCCCACCTCGTATGAGGTCTAGGGTTTCCCCTTCACCCTTTTGTGAGGAGGCTCCTTTTCTTCTATGAGCTATACTTCCACCACCTAGGCCTGCATTCCATCCTCCACATAGCCGCATTTATTACTGCGTGTGAGGCATTCCTTTGCATTCAACCACACTTCGGCTTGTAGTTGAAGATCTTCAGCGTCAAGCCGAAGAGTAGTGGCTCCCAGCTCACTGAATGTAGCGGGGCCGTGATTAGCAAACTCCCAAAGGTGTCCTTGCCAGAGGGCACCTTTGTGGAGGCAATCAAAATGTGGCAGCGAGAGTGGTTCTACATAACTGAACCATTCTCGAAAGGCCAAACAGGGATCCCCGCCTTCACAACTGAGCCTCCAAGGAGATTTGTCTCTTGGACTAAGAAAGGCTTGGACTGGGAAAACCCGGATGAGGTGAAGATGCTCCAGAAGAGTCTCAAAGGAGTGATTGACAAAGGCGTCAAGCTAGTGGACGTAGTCCATGTCATGCTTTGCCGCCACCTCCTACCTCTTCAACTCAGGGCCAACCCAATGTAGCTCTACAAGCTCGAGCACGAGGCGACAGTGAAGCACTTCTTTTGCAATAACCTTGACGAGATGTGGATGTTGCTCTTCAAGCCGTCCAAAACTAAATTCCCTCCAAGGAGGAAAGGGACATCGGCTATAATGCCGAGAACAATCCATACGAGGTATAAGAAGTTTAACTTTGTGCCACTGTATTTTTATCATCCTGCAACTTTTAATAAAGCGGTTTATTTATCCTTTACTTGTCAGAATTGGTGCAACAAGGCCAAGAAGATGGGCTCTTTGGCGCCGCTCCTCGAAGAGGCTAGAACCCCTCAGCTTGAAGAGCTGCTGACCAAGAAACCATACGTGGTTCCGGTCAAGGAGAAGGGGGAGCCCAAGAGGAAGAAGGTCATGCGCAGCCGAGGAGCGTCCTCGGATGCCAGATCCGAGGACACACACAGCTCCTCCATCCAGGATGAGGAGAAGTAGGAGGTGGAGGGTGACGAGGGCTCTTCCCCAAATAAGGGGAAGTGGGTTGTGCCCAAGGACGCTGAGGAGGCATCCCCTCCTCAGCAGTTCAAAAGTATTTGAAAGGCCTATGCCGCCCAGCCTAGCCGGCCCCTGGCTTTCTCCAAGGATGATCCCAGTTCCCCCGAGGACATGTCTCCCATGCCGCGCAGGGAGAAACCTCGGCCGAGAAGGTACTCTTTTTGACATGTCCGTACAAAATAACATTAAGTGCATATATTCTTAGTGTTTACCATATTGCTTGCTTTTACCGCCCACAACTTCGACTTCCCGGAGAGGATGGATCGAACGAGGAACTCCACCTCCCGAAATTGCGGAGAGTGCCTCAGACGCCAGTGCCCTCGCCTCCCGTACTCGTGATGAGCGGGGTGAGGTTGATTCACAACCGGAGCTCCCTGTGGTGAAAACAGAGGGTGGCGCCGATATGCATATGGCCGAGGTGCATACCTCGACCGCACAAGACCAAGGGACCGAAATCCCCTTGGTTCCCCAAGAACCGATGCTTGACCGCCCGGTGTCCTCGGTCCCAACAGCTCCAACGCAGTCGAGTCACACGGAGGCGCTCGTCCCTTCTCCAGCGAGGGACAAGGCCGAGGATGTATAGCCACTCACCTTAGGGTGACACAAGGAGGTAGAGGCATCTCTAGAGAGCTCCTTGATTCCTCCTGAACACCGTGCCATTCTTGGCACGACTTTCCGATACACAGAGGCCAGAATTGTGGAGGCCTTCATAGGCCTTTCAAAAGGTTTTGATGTATGTTATTTCTTTTATGATAATTTGTACTCCCTTCGTCCCAAAATAAGTGTCTCAACTTTAGTACAACTTTGTACTAAAGTTAGTATAAAGTTAAGACACTTATTTTGGGACGGAGGGAGTATTAACACAATGCCTAAATTAATGTTTAGTACACCCAGTACCCCTTGAAGGACAGGTTTTGGTAAAAAAGATGTCTGAAGACGTTTATACAATGATTTTGCTTTACTTAGCTTGCACCTTAATAATGTATGTACAGTAGCCCCCGAGCCCTAAGTCAGTTTTAAAAACTAACTTGGGAGTCGACTGAGTTCTTGAAAATGTTAAAACGAATATGAAGTAACCCGCGAGACTCTTGTTGGATTAATACATCCGACGAGAGGATCGATTTCGTACTTCGGAGTATCAATAGAATCTTTGTGAAGGCGTCCGCCTCCTCTTTGACATCCAACTCAAAGGAGTTGGAAGAGCTAAACCACAAGAATGCGCGATCCGAAGAGGACATCAATCTGCTAAAAGAGTAGATTGATAGAGCACAAGGTGATTTTTTTACCATGGCTTTATATTTCATTAAAGCAACTCGATGCCTAATATGAGTGTTGATTGAGTTAAGCTGTTGCGGTAGAGATGGAGGCTCTTCGTGCCGAGCTCAAAAAAACTCAGGCAGAAGTCGAGCAGCAAAGGTCTGCGGCTGAGAAGAGTAGTGCCAAGCTCATCGAGGAGAAAGATGCCCGAAGGAAGGACCAGGCCCGGATCCTGGAGGTGGAATAGGACTTAAAGGGCATGTACGCTGAGCGTGACACCATCCAGGCCGATAAGGCGAAGGACGTAGCCGAGCTCGAAATGCTCGACCTGGCGTGCAAAGAGGCCTAGGTCCAAGCGGGGTCGGACCGGGAATAACTCCAGCTAGTGACTGACATAGCCGACGATAAGCCATTTTTGCTGCAGTGCATCTTCGGTGGTGGTCTATTCTCCGAGCTAACGCAAATCTGGCGTGTACCAGGTGTCTTTGCGGACGTGCCGAGAAGTGTCTCGGACGTGCATCCGTAATTCAGCGGGCGTGAGGATGCAGACAAGCAGAAGGCCTTTTGGGCGCAATTTCAAGTATCATCACATCCGCCCGTCCTCGGTGACCACATGAAACAGTTGATGCAGCTTCATCGCGTCGCTGGGCCCTCCATGGAGGACCTTTGCTTTTCCCTTTGGCCCGCCAAGCCGCTGCCGAGCAGTTACTTTGGTTTGATTGAGAGACTGCAGAGTTCCGGCCCTCGCTTGCAACTTTGGAAGCATTCGGCTTGCCTAGAGGGTGGTCGGCTGGTGTATGTATCTATGAAGATGCATTACCCGGAGGTGAAAGCGGAGGTCGTGGCGACGGGCTGCCTGAAATGGAAGAAGCGCGTTCCCGAGCAATATTTCGGGGATGTTATGACGGACACCCGTATATCAGAGGCCAATTACCGCAAGGCTACCATCGTTGAGCGCCTCGAGTAGATCCCCTCAGAATGTCGAGGTGTACTATGTAAACCAAACAAGTTTTATTTTGATATTTATGAATCCTTTATGTCCGATATATCATTTTGACTCCATTACGACTGTTTATAATCTGAAAGTAGCCAATCATCAGCGTCCGCCCCTTTGTAGATACTACGTAGGGTGTTTCCGTAATAACAAGACAACCCTTAGCCGACGTATCGGTGCCCGAAGACGATTGTGTAAATAGAAACAAGGCAATCAGATTATTTAGGCTTTATAACTTTCACTTGGCCATAGGAGCTTTAAATTTGGGGGCAAGTAACTATATCTCGTTGTATCTCAATTGCTCGGTGTTAGCCGTGGTCCAGCCTTTGATACTTTGGCCATTTGAAAAAGGTCAATCGTTTAACACGGGAAAACCACCATCGATTTGTAGGTTAACACCGTCATCGGATCGCCGACCAGTTTACGCTTATTGTGATAGTCAACTTTCGGCTTTCTCCACGGAGGTACTTGACCGGTTAAACTGGAAGTAACAATCATAGTGGTCCTCCCTTTATGCCCTTAGCCGAACATTCGAAAACGTAAGGGGTAAGACAGGAGCAGGGCAACCCAGCTATTGACTGAAGACACAATTTGAAACCGAGGGATATAAGGCAATATCTGAGAATAAAGAGACATGGTCTTTTATGTGAGTACCGTGGTAGTTGAGTGGGCATGGTTTGAATCACAATCTCCGGTCTAGAGCCGATGACATGTAAAAGTATAAATTAGTCGTTTTAAGAGAGTTATCTTCGACACACAAACAATAGATAAAAAGAGGTATCACACAGTAATAGGAACCGACCATGTTGGTCTTCTCTCTATTTATTGATAAAGTTGAGCCGAACAATGTTGGCAACCGAAGAAACTACTAAGGGTACACAGAAAAAATAAAAAATGGGAAGGTCTATGCATTGCATATATCGTCAGGTTTAACCTCTCCGTCCTCGCCCTGTCGCACGCCTGCCCCTTCAGATATGCACCAATGACTCCTTGTGAACTATAAGGTTCATCAACACCGCACATTATATCGCCGTTGCTATGCTCAAGGTGCATTCGAGTGACGGGGCCTTTGAAGAGGCCATGTTGTATAGCAGCTGTCTATCAACTTAATGTTGTCTTAATAACCCCCTGGTAGGCCTTTAACAGTGCCTTCAAAACAACTAGGATGTAATTTTGACCACTTCTTGGTTGAGCCGAGCAGTGTGACTTTGTGATAGTGCTCCTCAACCTCCCATGGAATTTTAAGCACAAAGTTGTGTACCCAAGGTACATAGTCCTTAACCATGCGAGGAGAGGCGTGGAGCACGTACCCCTATTTGAGGTTGCCGCTTGATTGCGTGGAGGTGAAGGTAACACCTCGGAAGAGATTAGAGGGGCCTCATGTGCTTAGTGAAACCTTGGCTGCAAGAGCCACAGTCGGCTCCTCTATAAGGAGGGAGTGTTTCGTGTTGCCATTGACTGTAATGACACCTTTGGGTCCTGGCATCTTAATCTTTAGATAAGCGTAATGGGGGACGATGTTGAAATGAGCGAAGGCGGTTCGCTCGAGCAGTGCATGATAGCCACTACAAAAAGGAACGATGTTGAAGATCAAGTCCTGACTCCGGAAGTTCTTGGGTGAGCCGAATACTACTTCCAGAGTAATAGTCCTGGAGCATTGTGCCTCAACACCTGGTATGATACCCTTACAAGTGATGATACTAGGTTTAATTTTTGGCGGATCGACGCCCATCTTCTTGATTGTGTCAGTGTAGATCAGGTTGAGGCTGCTGCCATCCATAAGGACCCTGGTTAACTAAAAAGCGTCTACTATGGGATTGAGTACCATAGCCACAGTTCCTCCATGACGGATATTGGTCGGGTGATCTCTTCGGTCAAAAGTGATCGGACAAGCTGACCACGGATTGTACATCGGCACTACGGGCTCTAGTGCGTAAACATCGCGTAGTGCTCGTTTCCTCTCCTTCTTTGGGATGTAGGTGACATAGATCATATTCACATCCTTAATTGTGGGAGGTAACTATTTTTTGGCCTCCCTTGCTTGGTGTCGAGGGTTCATCGTCGTCCTCACTGCTTGGCTGGCTCTTGCCCATGTTCTCGGCTGCAATCTTACCGGCCTGTTTTATTACCCAACAATTCCGGTTCATGTGATTTGCAGGTTTACCAGATGTGTCATGCATTTGGCAAGGCTTATCGAGGATCGTGTCAAGCGTGGATTGGCCGTCTCTGTTCCCTTTAAAGGGTTTCTTCTTCCGGCTGCTCTATTGATTGCTGAATCTAGCATTTATGGTTGCCTCATCGGCATCACTGTCATTGCCTTTATGGTGATGCTTATTATTTTTATTGCGCCGAGGCTTCCCGTTTCCGTCGCGTACTTTTGAAGTACCAGGATCATTGATGTGGTTTGTACCGCGGGCCAGCCAACTATCCTCCCTACACATAAATGGGTCATGAGAGATGTAAGGTCAGCCATTGTCTTGGGCTTGTCCTGTCCAAGCTGTCGCGCCATCCATTCATCACGAATGTTGTGCCAGAAGGCGGCAATCGCTTCTGCATCAGGCCAATCCACTATTTGGTTCTTCTTGGTCAAAAATAGAGTCCAAAATTTCCTAGCTGACTCGCCCGACTATTGGATAATGTGGCTGAGGTCACCGGCATCCGGGGGCCGAACATAGGTGCCCTGAAAGTTAGCTCGAAAAGCGTCTTCAAGTTCCTCCCAGCTTCCGATAGAGTTCTCGTGCAAGCTATTGAGCCAATGCCTCGCTGGTCCTTTAAGTTTTAAAGGTATGTATTTGATGGCATTGAGGTCATCTGCTCAAGCCATATGGATGTGTAAAAGGAATCTTCAATCCACAACGCCAGATTAGTCATGTCATCATACTGTTCGATATTGACGGGCTTAAACCCCTCTAGGAACTGATGTTCCATGACTTCGTGTGTAAAGCACATCGGGTGTGTAGCTCCTCGGAATCAAGCTACATCTTGTCGGACATATGTTGTGGTCTGAGAACGAGTGTTATCTCGAGCCCTGTCATGTTTATCAAGCCATGCCTGGTATCCAGTGTGTCCAGCAGGAGCGCAGTCCCTGGACTTGTAAATGGATCACGATGGAGTAGGCTGTGCGGTCAATCTACCTTGTAAATCATATGGCAGAGCCGATGGGATCGAATCCTTGCCTTCATGACAAGCATTAGCGGGGATGTCTCGAAGTCCTCCTCCTGGTCCATCCTACCCCTGAGGAGAGCGGTAGGGTTGATCATTGCCATAAGGCGAGCTGTTGTCTGCCTCGTCATCAAATGACGGAAGCAGACGTCATTGTGGGCAGGACTTGGTTTGGTCTGCGTGGCTTTGCTCGAGACCCTATTCGACTGTAATGACATCCACCCACTTGTCATTTAGTGTGTCTTGGTCGGCTTAAGCTTTTCATGACCTCATTTTATATTACGGGCAGAGCTAATGAGACGTCATCGAAGGTTTCCAGATCGAGGAAATCCTCGGGGACGTCAAAACTCATCAGGTCCAAGACTTGGTTCTTCTCCCAACTCCGGCATATAGTTGTCGTCATCGGGGTCATCAATGTCCTCAATGCGTGTGGGGCCGTCGATTTGACCGGAGACAACATTGTTGCCATTTTCTGTCCTCGGCGCCATACGGAGTGGCGTTGTTGATGGAGTTGCCGTTATTGGTGTTATTGTTGCTGGCGCTCCCTTTACCAGCGCGTTTATTGCACTTTCCTCTTTGTCTGCGCTTGGGCGGATCCTTCTTCTTCTTCTTCTTGTCGTCTCTGGGGGTATCTACCATATAGACGTCGTAGGTGGAGGTTGCCGTCCAGTTTCCAGTATTTCACACGGCGTCGGGCATGTCACCAACATCTTCATCCATGTCAGTAGCCTCCTAAGAAGCGTAGTCCAATACACCGGTTAAATCCTCGATAGCAGCAACTAGGTGGGTGACAAATAAATTTCCCTCTCGTCGGCTTTACATCCAATCTGGTCGTAGACCGAAGAGTGTCCGTACGAAATCCCAAGATTCTGGATTCGGTCCAGCATCTCGTTTAAGAGCGAGAGGTCTGTCGGGCCTATCTCTTGACGATAGGCAGAGGTAACCTGCAGTATGCTAGACGAAGTGTGAGAAGTAACCTCGGAACACGGACTAGCCTGGGCGAGAGCCTGGCCTGGTGCCGAAGTGATGGGATCCGAATTCGAGGTTGGTTCCGAAGTAAGACCGGATCCGATATTCGAATCATAGGTCGGTTCCGAGGTTGAAGCCACGGTGCTCGTGGGGTTCTCCAATTGATCTGGCATCCAACCAGAGTGGGCCAGATCGCCACGAGAGTTAGCATTATACTCCAAAAACCCAAACCTAATAATTTGGTTTGGGGCAAAGTTCTCGATACGGCCAAGGTGGCTGGTTGGGTCGGCATGAAGGACGATCCTGATGAACGCAAAAAGTTGGCCAGGGACAAAGATGTGACTTGTGACGCCCCCATTTTGATCGTACGCTAATCATACACGCAAATGCGAATGACCAAGATTAGGGACTCACGGGAAGATATCACGACACAACTCTAGATACAAATTAAAGTCATGCAAACTTCATATTACAAGCCAGGGGCCTCGAGGGCTCGAATACATAAGCTCAAATTCAAACGAGTCAGCGGAAGCAAATATTATCTGAGTACAGACATAAGTAATCAAGTTTGCCTTAAGAAGGCTAGCACAAACATAAGCAACGGATCGAACGAGGAAAGGCCTCCTGCCTGGGAACCTCCTATCCTACTGCTGGTCGGGGGCGGCCTCCATGTAGTAGTAGGCTCCATCGGTGTAGTAGTCATCGGCGGGATCATACGCCTCCTGGGCTCCGTCATCTGATCGCGGTAACATGTCAAGGGGAAAAGGGTGAGCAAAGCAGTGGTGAGTATTCATCTATAGTACTTGCAAGACTTATATCAGAACTATACTAGAATATGCATCAATATCAAAGGAATGGGGTTATATCTTTGGACTGACTGCAGAAATGCAAGAATAAAGGAGGAAGGCCTAGTCCTGTCGAAGACTAGCATCTTCAGTGTCTTGCAGCATTAGAAGAGTGTAGATTAGCATAATTAAAGTAGCAAGTTTTATTTAACATCGCCCAAAGATTCTTCCTCAACTTCCAGCGAGAAAGCAATCCCGGAGCCAACACATTCATTTCAAAATCTCCGGTTCTAGTTGTAAGATCAGGATACAACTCCGAGCGTCCATTACCATGGACACGGCTATCCGAATAGATATACTTCCCTGTTGGGGTGCACAAACTTTGCCAACACGCTCGATTAACTCCGGCCGGACACACTTTCCAGGTCATGCCCGGCCTCGGCTGATCGACACGTCGTAGTCCTACCTAGGCTCAACAGAGAGGCCACACGCCGGTCTACATCCGAATCGCAAAGGGGTCATGGGCCAATCTCCCTTCACAATCCTGCGCGTTACGTGGACGACCGGTGTCAGTCCTGGCACCTCTTTATACAAAGACGATGCTTACACGGGCCACCCGGGCACGTGCCACTCAACTGTGACATCTGAAAAGCTTTTGGGCGAATGTACGACGCAGAGTGCCCATACTGATTCCCGCGTGGTGGTTAGTGCGAAACATGCCAGAGGCCTTCTCAGATCACATGTCCAAACCCATTAATGTTTTGTTAAATGCGGCGACGAGCAGTGCTCCACGATATGTGGTCCTATCGCCCCGTCTCGAGGACTTGTGGCAAGGGCCAAGAATGCCCGGCCACGCCTCGTCATTATTACACCAAAACCCTCCAGGTCATCCTGACCTCAACATGTTCTAGTAGTAAAGTAAGAGTAACCGTGTGTCTATAACACCAAGGGGAAACCTGAGGGATCAACCTCAATGGATCCCACCCGATGTAACTGTCAAGGTGACCAGAGAGGAATCACCCTCGATGGTTCACGCTTGAGAAGTTGCACGACAGAGTCGTTGTCGAGAGTGGCGAAGGAGGAATCACCCTCGATAACCACGACCGACTAGCTCTACAGAGTTAGCATCATGAGTACTTCACGAGGTGTCACCCTTGGTACTCGATAGTAGCTTTGCATAATCGTACAGCTAAGGGGGTGTGCGGTGAATGTGACGGGCATGGCTTGTCGATCTGTTGACCGAGTCTTCGAGTCGTCGATGATGAAGCAGGGGCAACTGGGACTAAGGGGTCACAGGGGATCACTAATCAACCTATACTAAGCATTTAGTATAATAGTAGGTACAACAACAATTTAACAAAAAACAGGCTATGCATCAGAATAGGAGCTATCTACAACATTAGCAAAATCTAATACAAGCATGAGAGGGAAGGAATGGGCGATATCAGAATGTCAAGGGGGGTTGCTTGCCTGGAAGCTCTGCTGCAAGTGGTTGAACGTCAGCGACGTAGTCGTACACGACAACATCGTTAGTCTCGGTGTCTACCGGAGAGAAGAGGGGGAGAAACAATAAATACAAGCAAGTAGATGTATCACGATGCATGACATGACAATATACAGTGCTAGGGATGAGCTAACGCAGTACTACACATTACAGACGGTGCGGGAAAATATCTGACGATATTTCCCGGGTCTGTGGCTATTACCATAAAGATGAAACGGATGGAAAAGTTCCATGTTCATCATGTTAGGGGCATGTGACACATGAACGGACAACGCATTCGGATTCGTGGAATTTTTCTGATCAACTTTCATATATAAATTATTTTCATCTGAGTTACAGATTATTTTATATGAATTTACAAAGTTTTATTAATATTATGAAATAAACAGATTTATTTTAATTAAGAAAATCCTTTTATTGCATCAGCATGACATCACTATGACATCATCAGTCAACAATCTCTGCCGACTGATCAAACTGACCTGTGGGACCCAACTGTCATAGACAGTGGGTAAAACACATTAATTAGCAGGCGGGACCCACATGTCATAACCTAATTAGGTTAATCTAATCATTACAGTTTAAACTAACAGTGTAATTAGGGTTAAGCAACCTGGGCCCACATGTCAGTGGCCCAGGGTGGGCATGGCCCACTGGTAGTGACTGGGCAGTGCCCAGTCAGCCAGTTGACCATGGTCAACTCATCAACTGGGGCCCCTGGCCCACTAGCCAGTGTCACTGGGGTTGCCCCAATCCAGCCCTGCCGATGGGCAGCGCAGGAGCAGCTCCAGCGAGCTCCAAACGCGGCGGAGGGCTCAGGCGCCGTTCGGAAATCGCCCACAGGGCGCCATTTTGCACGCTTGGTCGGAATCGATCGAGGGGACAGCTCGCGTCGAACTACGGTGGCAGCCGAGGCGACAAGGGCCGGTAGCGTCGCCGGCGACGAGCGCAGCGGTGGCCAGCGTTCGGGTGGATGCGGACGACGAGCTACAACGAGGTAGCGAGCTAGCTATCGGTCCTACGGTGGCCTACGTGATGCGGGGAAACCGTTGGTGGGTGAGGGATGCTAAAAGGCCGTCGAAGGCTCGCCGGCGTCGAGCTCGAGCGGAGCCGGGCGTTTGACATGGAGGAGAAGGGAGCTACGGGGCCTAATCCGAAGAGAAAAGAGAGGGGAAAGATCGAGGGGCTCACACTGAGCCTGCAGGTGCGCTCAGCGGGCTCGGGGAAGGCCTGACGGTGCCGGAATCGTCGACGGGGAGCGGCGGCGTTCCGAGGAGGAAGACGATGCAGGGGCTCCGAGCTACAATGGCTTGTCGCAGGCGAAGGAGAAGACGAGGGCGGAGCTCCTGGACAGGTTAGTGAGGCACGAGAGGCACAGTGGCTATGGCTACGCCGACGCCATGGCAACGGCAGCGCTCGGGTTCACTTGGAGAGGAGGAGATCGAGCGTGCAGGGGGGGGGGGGCTAGGGATAGGGTTAAGGCGTCGGGGGGGGGGGGGGTCTTGAGAGCGACGAGGAGCCGCGGATGCTCGCCACGGAGGCATCAACCGTGTGGGCGGTGCGCAGCGCGCACGCCGGGGCTCAGCCTCTCCCCTCTGGCAGGAGGTTAGGGAAAGGCCAGCCATGGTGGGCTGGGCCTCCCTGTTGCCACTTAAGGCCCAGCAACACAGTAAGATTTCTCCCTCTTTCTTTTTCCTTTTCTGGCATTTGTTTCTCTGCTGATATTTTTTTAATTGCAGCACTATTTTAGCTTTTGTAAAATATGTGACCTAGTCCATAATTCACACTGCAATATTCAACACTGCCACAAAAAGTTTGGGGGCAAAAGAAACTGCTTTGAAAATACCATAATTAAAAAGGGGATTTAATAATTGAATTGGCCTCTGTTTTAATTATTTTGAGGCACTAAAACACTTCACAAGTGAGTTGCAATATTATAAATGCCAGGGGATTATTTGCAACCCAAACATGATTTTAGTTTTCAGGTTTGAAAAACTATTTAAACCACTTAGCAAAAGGATCTGAAATGCAATGGAATTTGAATTAAGGATTGATTCCAAAGGCGATCAAACTTGGATTAGCAAAAGCATTAGCTTAATCTCCTGGGTTACTGTAGCTTAATTACAAAGATCACTGTACCATGGATCCAGGGTGTTACAACTCTCCCCTACTAAAAGTAATTCTCGCCCTGAGAATTAAGAGGTAGAAGGAAGAAGATCGGGATATTCTGCCCGAAGGTTATCCTTGCGTTCCCAAGTGGCTTCATCTTCAGAATGATTTGACAACTGCACTTTGAAGAACTTGGTAACCTTCTGACAGGTCTGACGTTCAGTTTCTTCAAGAACGCGGATCGGATGCTCTTTGTAAGCGAGATCATCTTGCACTTCAATCAATTCAGGATCCACTTCACGTTGCGGGTCCTTGAAGAAACGACAAAGTTGCGACACATGGAAGACATCATGGACATGAGAAAATTTTGGTGGCAGCTCCAATTTATAAGCCACATGTCCACGTCTTTCAAGAACGCGGAAATGACCAACATACCGAGGACCTAGCTTGCCCTTGACTCCAAACCGATGAGTGCCTCTCAAAGGAGTGACACGCAGATAAGCCTTATCACCGGTTTGATAGGTTGAACCCCAGTGCTTTTTGTCATAATTGCTCTTCTGACGGGATTGGGTCGCCTTGCGATTATCCCGAACAATGCGGACTTGCTCTTCAGCTTGTTGGATAATGTCCGGACCAATGAGTGCTTGTTCCCCAGTTTCTGACCAGTTCAGAGGGGTTCGGCATTTATGTCCATATAACACTTCAAAGGGGGGCATCTTCAAACTGGCTTGATAGCTGTTGTTATATGAGAATTCAGCATAAGGAAGAGATTCTTCCCACTTCTTGCAAAAAGAGATAACACAAGCCCGAAGCATGTCTTCAAGGATTTGATTAACTCGTTCAACTTGACCTTGAGACTGGGGGTGATAAGCAGTGCTCCAGGTAATATGAGTTCCCATTGCCTCTTGGAAACTATCCTAGAACTTGGAGGTGAAAATACTGCCACGGTCTGAACTGATTTCCTTTGGAATGCCATGGAGCGAAACAGTTCTGGAGGTATACAAGGCTGCTAACTGACTAGCAGTAATTGTCTCCTTGACTGGCAGAAAGTGTGCGACTTTTGAGAATTGGTCGATCACAACAAAGATAGCATCATTTCTTTTCCGCGACTTTGGAAATCCAGTGACGAAGTCCATCTGAATCTTGTCCCATTTCCATTCAGGAATAGGGAGTGGTTGTAGAAGTCCAGCAGGTTTGTGATGTTGAGCTTTGACTCGGCGACAAATGTCACATTCTTCAATATAGCGAGCAATGTCTTGCTTCATCGCAGACCACCAGTACTTTTGTCGGATGTCCAGATACATCTTGGTACTTCCTGGATGAATAGAGAGAGGGGTGTCATGTGCTTCTTTTATCACCTTCTCTGTCATAAGCTCGAACCGGGGTACCACAATACGATCCTTAAAGTACAAAGTTCCATCTTTCGCAAGCAATAATTCCTTGAATTTCTCTAAGTCAAGATCTTCTTTCATCCTAAGGATGTAAGCATCCTTGTCTTGTGTGGACTTAATAGCTCTCAGGAGAGTCGGTTCCATGAGAAGGTTATTAAGAGAACCCTGTGGAACAATGTGCATGTTCAATTTGCGAAGCCCTCCATGAAGGTGGGGATTAGCTTTCTCAACCTTTTAGTTGTTGCAATAAGCTTTTCGGCTCTAGGCATCGGCCATCACATTAGCCTTGCCAGGGGTATAAGATATACCGTAGTCATAGTTCGTAATTGCTTCCATCCATCGCCTCTGACGGAGATTCAAATCTGGCCGAGTAAACAGATACTTTAGACTTTGCTGGTCGGTGTAGACTTCACAACAATTACCGAGAAGGTAATGTCGCCATAACAGCAGTGCATAGATAACTGCAGCAAGTTCAAGGTCATGAACTGGGTAGTTCTCTTCATGAGGACGCAACTGTCGGGAAGCATAAGCAATCACTCTGCGTTCTTGCATTAGGACACAACCTAATCCTTGACGAGATGCGTCGCAATAAATGACGAAGTCCTTCTGAGAATCTGGAGGAGCAAGCACTGGAGCAGTTGTCAGCTTGTCCTTGAGTGCTTGGAAACTTTCCTGACATTGGTCAGTCCATTCATACTTAATGCCTTTGTGAAGCAGATTGGTTAAGGGCTTTGCAATCTTGGAGAAGTTCTCTACAAAACAACGACAATAGCTGGCGAGTCCGAGAAAACTTCTGACTTGCTTAACATTCTTCGGGGGAGTCCAATCAAGAATGGCCTGAACTCGTTCTGGGTTGACGGCAATACCATCCTTGGAGATCACATGACCAAGGTAGGTCACCTCGTCCAACCAGTACTCACACTTGGAATACTTGGCATATAACTAATGCTCTCGAAGTTTTTCCAGTACAAGACGAAGATGTTCAACATGCTCTTCTTTATTCTTGGAATACACCAGGATATCATCCAGGTTAACCATGACGAATTTGTCAAGATAGTCCATGAAGATATAATTCATCATTCAAGAGAATGTTGTCGGAGCATGGGTTAAGCCAAAAGACATGACGGTGTACTCGTATGAACCATAGTGAGTAACGAAGGCAGTCTTGGGAATATCCTCTTCACGAACCCAGATTTGGTGGTAACCCAACCTCAAGTAGAGTTTAGAAAACACTGAAGAAACAAAAAATTGATCATACAGATCGTTGATCTGAGGAAGAGGATATTTGTTCTTGATGGTTGCTTGGTTGATGGGACAGTAGTCTTGGACCAAACGGTTCGTACCATCCTTCTTCTTGAAAAAGAGAGAAGGTGCTCCCCATGCAGAGGAACTTGGACGAATGAACCCTTAACGAAGTGAATTGTTGATTTCTTCCTTAATCTCAAGGAGTTCATGAGGAGGCATCTTATAAGGTCGTTTGGCTATAGGAATGGTACCGGGTACTAAGTCGATGACAAACTCGACAACTCTGGCAAGGGGAATCCCTGGAAGTTCTTCTGGAAAGACATCTATGAAATCCCGGACAACTGGGATGTTTTCAATCCCCTCAAGAGGTGATGCATTCAATGCATTTAAGGCATAAATCCGGGCTTTGGCATTTCGAACAAGATTAGCGTGGTAGCCTACTATCTCATTAGAAGGGTGTAGGATGTGGACGGTTTTTGTGGCGCAAACGATTGAAGCCGTATGAGGTTTCAACCAATCCATTCCTAGAATGAGGTCAATATTAGAAGACTTCAACATAATGGGAGGGACATGGAACTCCAACCCTTCAATTTCAATGGGGACGTTGTGGCTAACCATGGAGGTTCGACATTGGCCCGCGGGGGTGTTTACCACTATTGGGACGTTCATCTCTTCACATTTAAGTTCATGCATGCATGCAAAATCTTCAGACATAAAAGAATGCGATGCTCTTGTATCAAACAATACAAAAGCTGGAGCTAAGTTAACAAGAAGGGTACCCATCACAGTAGCCGGCTGGTCTTGAGCTTCATTCAGTTCAATGATGTTAGCCTGACCACGATAATAAGCAGGCCTCACATTGTTGTTGCTGGGCTGGTTGGAAGGCAGTGCAAGTTGATTCTGATTCTTCCTGCAATCTCTGGCACGGTGACCTGGACGGCCACACTTGAAGCACAGCCCGTCCTCAGGACGGGAAGGGGTAACTCGGGGTGGTGGAGCTGGAAGTCTTGGCTGCCTAGTTTGTGGAGGAGGCAGACAAGGTGCAGCATAGGACGACCTTGGAGCTGGAGCAGGTGCATGGTACATGTTGTGGGGAATCTAGATCCTGCATTTCTGAGTTGATGAGCCCGAAGATGAGCCCACGTCACGGTTGTGCTTGGTGTTGTCCTTGTAGTCCCGCAGACCAGTTTCAACCTGCATGGCCTTGTTCACCAGAGTGGCAAAATTATCATAATCCTGAACAAGGAGCGCAAGCTTGATATCAGGGTGCAGTCCTTCACGAAACTTCTCCTGTTTGCGCGCAACAGTAGCAATGTCTTCTTCAGCATAGTGGGACAAGTCCAGAAACTCCCGCTGGTAAGCATCTACAGTCTTGTTGCACTGGGTGAGGTTGCGGAACTCGCGCTTCTTCCGGTCCATTATTCCCTGAGGAATGTAGCGGGCACAGAAAGCAGCTTGGAACTCCGTCCAGGTGATGATGGTTCCAACAGGCTGTGAATGCGTGTGACTGTCCCACCATTGAGCAGCGGGACCGTTCATGAAGTATGCCACAAAGGTGACATAGCTGTCCAGTGGGGCATTGGCAGATTCCAGCTCATAGATGATGTCACGGAGCCAGTCATCAGTGTCAAGCGGCTGAGTTGAGCTGTGGTAGACAGCAGGGTTGAGGCGCACAAAGTCTTGTAGAGTTACTTCGACCTGTTGCTGATTCATATTCCGCCGAGGAATCTGATCCATGAGCCCTTGCATAAACTGGCGGTTCAGCTCAAACTGTTGTATCATTCCAGCCATGTATTCGGGCGGTGGTGGTGGTGGCTCGGGCGCACCACGGCCACGACCAGCTGGCTTAACCATCCTGTTTAATTATAACAATGGTAGTTTAGCATTGAGTAATGACAAGATAATGAATCATTCATGAAGTAACATGCACAAAGAAGGAAGTGCAATAGATACATCATAGTAGTCAAGCATGACGTACAGATCCATACATAAGTCCATTGCAAACCAGCGGTACAAGTTCGGAAAGGTAAAGAACCTAGACAAACTAGGCGGCGTGCAGGCACGCGGTAGAGGGATACAACAACGGGACATAGCGATATGCTACATCAACGTTGGGGACAACCACTGAAGCTAGGTAACTGCCGGTGACTCTGAATGGCAAACCTGGGCGCAGGATTCTGCAATCCATGAACACTCTGATGCAGACACTGGCCCCGAGCGGGGAGCAGAGGTCCACGTGAGGAGTACGACCTCCAATAGCAGGCCACTCAAGACCTGGTGGTAGCTCTGTCCTGCGTGGGTAAAGGATGTACTCTGGATGCATCCTTGCTCTGACTACTGGTATCAACTGTGTCATAGCATCGTAGAGACGAGTACGGGTGGCGTACAACTCAACAGTCAGAGCTCGGACAGCACGATCCAGCGCCTCGGTGTACTGCACTAGAACCAGCGAGTCGTAGCACTGACTCACGTAGGGGGTGCAGACAGCAGTGTAGGATCGGTTATTACGCTGCCGCACATAAGGGGTGTAGACCTCGGTGTCAGCTACAGTATCAACCCCAGCGGGGACATACGGGATGTATCTGAATGCCGTCTCCTCCAAGCGGGAATTCTCTGCACGGAGACGGACAATAGCAGCATAGGCAGCATCATGACTACCATCTCAACAGTCACTCCAATACCACGGAAGGTGTGCAGCTCAGTGATGGAGCGGTCACGCCGATCCCAGATAACCATCATAGCTTCATATTGCTCATGGTTGAACTCGCGGTAGTCCTCGTAAACAATATACTCAGCGTACCAGCGATATCCCAGCCTGGTCAAGAGGTCGACCAAAATGGCCTAGAACCCAGTCGCATCGACAACCATAGTCAGACGAACAAGCTGCCTAGAGGGACGCATCTATAACAAGGAGGTTCAAAGATGTCAAAAGACAGTGTGTGCATCATATCTTCAAAAGATAACGATTTTCGACAAAGCGGCTCTCCAGGTGGATGTGATCACGAGAACCTAATGTTAGAGTTAGTAAAATCATTTAACCCGAATAGAAGAGATATCAGAGTCCCAGAGTATAGAAGAGGAATAAAAGATCCTAATACCACCCAACTGAGATGTGGGCTTGTAAGCCACACAATAATGTTAGTAAAAAAAATTCAATACTAGACTCAACTTCGGCCAAGGAGTTGGAAAGGGGGCTACCTACAGGTAGCCGACTCTGATACCAACTTCTGACGCCCCCATTTTGATCGTACGCTAATGATACACGCAAATGCGTACGACCAAGATTAGGGACTCACGGGAAGATATCACAACACAACTCTAGACACAAATTAAAGTCATACAAGCTTCATATTACAAGCCAGGTGCCTCTAGGGCTCGAATACATAACCTCAAATTCAAACGAGTTAGCGGAAGAAAATATTATCTGAGTACAGACATAAGTAATCAAGTTTGCCTTAAGAAGGCTAGCACAAACATAAGCAACGGATCGAACGAGGCAAGGCCTCCTGCCTGGGAGCTCCTATCCTACTGCTGGTCGGGGGTGGCCTCCACGTAGTAGTAGGCTCCATCGGTGTAGTAGTCGTAGGCGCGATCATACGCCTCCTGGACTCCGTCATCTGATCGCGGTAACGTATCAAGGGGAAAAGGGGGAGCAAATCAGCGGTGAGTACTCATCCAAAGTACTCGCAAGACTTATATCAGAACTATACTAGAATATGCATCAGTATCAAAGGAATGGGGTTATATCTTTGGACTGACTGCAGAAATGCCAGAATAGAGGGGGAAGGCCTAGTCCTGTCGAAGACTAGCATCTTCAGTGTCTTATAGCATTAGAAGAGTGTAGATTAGCATAATTAAAGTAGCAAGTTTTATTTAACCGTGCCCAAAGATTCTTCCTCGACTTCCAGCGAGAAAGCAATCCCGGAGCCAACACATTCTTTTCAAAATCTCCAGTTCTAGTTGTAAGATCAGGATACAACTCCGAGCATCCGTTACCGTGGGCACGACTATTCGAATAGATATACTTTCCTGCAAGGGTGCACAAACTTGCCCAACACGCTCGATTAACTCCGGTCGGACACACTTTCCAGGTGATGCCTGACATCGGCTGATCGACACGTCGTAGTCCTACCTAGGCTCAACAGAGAGGCCACACGCCGGTCTACATCCTAATCGCAAAGGGGTCATGGGCCAATCTCCCTTCACAATCCTGCGCGTTACGTGGACGGCCAGTGTCAGTCCTGGCACCTCTTTATACAAAGCAGTGCTTACGCGGGCCACCCGTGCGTGTGCCGCTCAACTGTGACATCTGAAAACCTTTCGGGCGAATGTACGACGCAGAGTGCCCATACTGATTCCCGCGTGGTGGTTAGTGCGAAACAGGCCAAAGGCCTTCTCAGATCACATATCCAAACCCATTAATGTTTTGTTAAATGGGGCAACGAGTGGTGCTCCACAATATGTGGTCCTTTCGCCCCGTCTCGAGGACTTGTGGCAATGGCCAATAATGCCCGGCCATGCCTCGTCATTATTACACCAACACCCTCCAGGTCATCCTGACCTCAACATGTTCCCGTAGTAATGTAAGAGTCACCGTGTGTCTATAACACCAAGGGGAAACCCGAGGGATCAATCTCGATGGATCCCACCCGATGTAACCGTCAAGGTGACCAGAGAGGAATCACCCTCGATGGTTCACGCTTGAGGAGTTGCACGCAGACTCCTCGTCGGGAGTGGCGAAGGAGGAATCACCCTCGATAACCATGACCGACTAGCTACACTACATAGTTAGCATCATGAGTACTTCACGAGGTGTCACCCTCAGTACTCGATAGTAGCCTTGTAGAGTCATACAACTAAGGGGGTGTGAGGTGAAGTGACGGGCATGGCTTGTCGATCTGTTGATCGAGTCTTCGAGTCATCGATGATGAAGCAGGGGAAACTGGGACGAAGGAGTCACAGGGGATCACTAATCAACCTATACTAAGCATTTAGTATAAAAGTAGGTACAACAACAGTTTAACAAAAACAGGATATGCATCAGAATAGGAGCTATCTACAATAGTAGCAAAATCTAATACAAGCATGAGAGAGAAGGAATGGGCGATATTGGAATGATCAAGGGGGGTTGCTTGCCTGGAAACTCTGCTGCAAGTGGCTGAACGTCAGCGGCGTAGTCGTACACGGCAGCAGCGTTAGTCTCGGTGTCTACCGGAGAGAAGAAGGGGGAAGAAACAATAAATACAAGCAAGCAGATGCATCACGATGCATGACATGGCAATATGCAGTGCTAGGGATGAGCTAACGCAGTACTACACATTACAGACGGTGCGGGAAAATATCTAACGATATTTCCCAGGTCTCTGGCTATTACTGGACAGATGAAACGGATGGAAAAGTTCCATGTTCATCATGTTAGGGGCATGTGACAGATGAACGGACAACGTATTCGGATTCGTGGGAATTTTCTGAGCAACTTTCATATATAAATTATTTTCATGTAAGTTACATATTATTTTATATGATTTACAAAGTTTTATTAATATTCTAAAATAAACAGATTTATTTTAATTAAGAAAATCCTTTTATTGCAATAGCATGACATCACCATGACATCAGCAGTCAACAGTCTCTGCTAACTGGTCAAACTGACCTGTGGGACCGAGCTGTCATAGACAAAGGGTTAACCAGGGTTTAAATTAAACTAAAACAGATTAATTAGCCGGGGCGACCCACATGTCATAGCCTAATTAGGTTAATCTAAATATTATAATTTAAACTAACAGTGTAATTAGGATTAAGCAACCTGGGCCCACATGTTAGTGGCCCAGGGGGGCATGGCCCACTGGTAGTGACTGGGCAGTGCCCAGTCAGCGATTTGACCATGGTCAACTGGGGCCCCTGGCCCACTGGACAGTGTCGCTGGGGGTGGCCCCAACCCAGCCCCGCCGACGGGTAGCGCCGGAGCAGCTCCGGCGAGCTCCAAACGCGGCAAAGGGCTCGGGCGCCATTCGGAAATCACCCACAGGGCGCCATTTTGCGTGAGCTTGGTCGGAATCGAACGAGGGGGACAGCCTGCGTCGAACTGCGGTGGCGGCCGAGGCAACAGGGGCCAGTAGCGTCGGCGGCGACGAGCAGAGCGGCGGCCGGCGTTCGGGTGGATGCGGGCAACGCGCTGCAGCGAGCTAGCAAGATAGTTATTGGTCTTATGATGGCCTACGCGATGCGGGGAAGCCGTTGGTGGGGCACGTGGGGCCAAAAGGCCATCAGAGGCTCGCCGACATCGAGCTCGAGCGGAGCCGGGTGTCGGACATGGAGGATAAGGGAGCTACAGGACCGGATCCAAAGAGAAAAGAGAGGGGAAAGATCGAGGGGCTCACAATGAGCCTGCAGGTGAGCTTAGTGGGCTCGGGGGCGCGGGAATCATCGACGGGGAGCGGCGGCGTTCCGAGGAGGAAGAGGATGCGGGGGCGGCGATGCAGGGGCTCCGAGCTCCAATGGATTGTTGCAGGCGAAGGAGAAGACGAGGGCGGAGCTCCTGGACACGTCGGTCAGGCGCGAGAGGCACGGTGGTCGTGGCTACGCCGCTGCCATGGCGACGGCAGCGCCCGGGTTTGCTTGGAGAGGAGGAGATCGAGCGCGGGGGGGGGGGGGGGACTGGGGCTAGGGTTAGGGTTAGGGCGTCGGGGGGTATTGATAGCGACGGGGAGCCGCGGATGCTCGCCACGGAGGCATCGGCCGCGTGGACGGCGCGCAGCGTGCACGCCGAGGCTCGGCCTCTCCCCTCTGGCGGGAGGTTAGGGAAAGGCTAGCCGTGGTGGGCTGGGCTCCCTGTTGCCACTTAAGGCCCAGCAGCACAGTAAGCTTTCTCCCTCTTTCTTTTTCCTTTTCTGGCATTTGTTTCTCTGCTGATATTTTTTTTAATTGCAACACTATTTAGCTTTTGTAAAATATGTGACCTAGTCCATAATTCACATTGCAATATTCTGCACTGCCACAAAAAGTTTGGGGGCAAAAGAAACTGCTTTGAAAATACCATAATAAAAAAGGGGATTTAATAATTGAATTGGCCTCTGTTTTAATTATTTTGAGGCACTAAAACACTTCACAAAAATGTGAGTTGCAATTTTATAAATGCCAGGGGATTGTTTGCAACCCAAACATGGTTTTAGTTTTCTGGTTTGCAAAACTATTTAAACCACTTAGCAAAAGGATTTGAATTGCAAAGGAATTTGAATTAAGGATTGATTCCAAAGGTGATCAAACTTTGATTAGCAAAAGCATTAGCTTAACCTCCTGGGTTACTATAGCTTAATTACAAAGATCACTGTAGCATGGATCCAGGGTGTTACATCACTGTAACCTATGTCGTTGTTGATCTAAAGACGAGCCATTGAGCCTTTTTGACCGTACGCGGGACCTGTATGGGCCACCAATGTCGGTGCTAAAACTGGCAGATCTTAGGTAGGGTGTCCCAAGCTGTAGATCTAGGAACAATGGTAACAGGGACGAAAGGAGACGATGTTTACCCAGGTTCGGGCCCTCTAGAAAAGGTAAAACCCTACGTCCTCCTTTAATTGTATTGATGTTATGGGGTACAAAGTACAAGATGGTCTAACTCGAGATCGTATGTTGTGTTCTAAATCCTAAGGTTGGTAATCGTGACTCTAAAGCCTAAAACTCGTCAACTTATATATGCATTGAAGGGTACCTAGTTCATATGCATGGTTGGTTGTCGATATGCCGGCTACAAGACAATCCTTGAGGTGCACGCCAAGTCTTCGGAGTTTCCATCCGGATCACGCCGAGGTTCGTGGCTTCGGTAGTCCTTCCTTCTGATGATCGGCGGACCATAGGTTCGGCCGTACAAGTTAGTACCCCTTTGTCCAAGACACCGTCAGTAGCCCCTGAACTGGTCTTCGGAGCCCAGGATTGTAGTTTCCTCCTTGATTGACATCTTTGGTTGGTGTCTTAGGCTCGGCAGGCGAGTTTCTCTTTATGAGCGCTTGAATCCAGAGTCTCAAGTTATCTGCAAATCTTTGTGGTCTCCTCTCATCAATGCAATTTGCTTTAAGAAAGAAATAATAAATTTGAAGGAAACAAATAACATATTTAAGGAAATCATGACACATCATACACCATAGAAACAAACCCCGTTACGAGAGCATTATGTACTTACTTAATTTGTTATGGAGCATAATGGACATTCCATTTTTAAGGAAAAAGATCCAGAAAGTTTAGGATGTAATCACCTTATCAGTGTGTTTTGTTGAGAAAACATATCCCGGAATTTCGTCAAGCACTTCTTCTTGTTTCCTTAAAAAATTCATCAAGTCGCCGGATCCGCAACGCCATCATCACAACAATCATTTGCACCGCTGGTTCTGCAACGCTGGTGCCTCCATGGTACAAGAATGAGGGGATCACCACCACTCCTGACGATACAGTGTCGCAACCACGAGTCATGCAAAGCCGATGCAATTTCAATGTTGACTGTCCCCGTTGCAATGCACGGGAGTCCATAGTCGTTCCTCGCAGTCTCCCCTCCAACGTACATGCCCCCTCAATCAATCCCATCTATTTTATTCTCCCACTGATTCCTTCCTTCCTCTCATTCCGATTTTAGGTGATTTTTCTGCCCACACATTCCAGCCAACTCGCACAATATCCACTCGATAAAACCATCATCGAATCTTTCCTTCATTGCCTACACATTCCCTACCCATAATATATACTCCCTCTGTCCCACATAAGTGACTCAACTTTGTACTACAAAATTGAGTCACTTATTTTGGGACGGAGGGAGTACATGTGAATCTCAACAGTATCAAATCTTTCCTTGCTTTACCTAGCCATTCCTTCTAAGGCATATCTCTATGGCATATCTCAACTAGATCCTACTCATTCCCTCCCAAATATATATCAACCGAGTTATTAAAATATATCAATGAAGGAAAAGAATAGCACGGATGCCGACCTCAGTACACCCGCAAGGATGACAAACTCTCTCCAGGTCCGCCCGTCGGTGCCTCGCCAGCGGCAACCTCTCCCAGCCTCCTCTCCATGTGACTACATTCCCTCTTCTCCTTCTCGACGTCAACGATGAAGTACGTGGTCTCTGTCGAGTCGAGACCTTGAGGGCGACCGAACAATTTAGCACATTCTTGGCGCCCTTGATGGTGAGGCAAGAGAAGGCAAGGATGGTGCTGGTGGGCAACAATGCATGTGTGACTGTGAGGAAGCTTATGGGTGAGGGTGATTTAGTTATCAGATGATGCAGAGGCATATTCAAGTTTAAATCCAGCGGCTCGCGTGGCTAGTTACTTTTTACGTACTGTAGCGTTTCACTCTACTGTGGCATGTCATCTCTTGTCAAAGGCTATATAATAGCCAGCCAGGTCCCATTCGTGGGCATGTCATTTCCTATGTGATTCAATCACTTTATCATATACTTTATAGCTACTTTACATTACAAATACAATTCCTCCTGGCTTGGCCAGATCCCATCCCCAATTCCGCCTCAAACCCTAGTTCATCAATTGATTCTTCCATTGATCTATCTAGGGCGTGAAAATTGGTATCATGAGCCAGACGTTTCTTCGGCGGCGTTATCGCACGGTGGTGGCGGTGTTGTGTGGGCGCAGGCGGCGGTGTTTGGTGGCATTAGGAGGAGGTGACGGGTGGCGCAGGCGACGAGCAAATTCATCGGCAGCTCAGAAGACAGTACTGGTTGTTGGGACGTGTTGTTCCGGTGGTGAAATCTTAGGTACGTGTTCGAGTGGTGCTGATTTGGAGGCGGTCATCAGTGGCGGCGGAAGGGACGATCTCGTGGTTCGGGTTGATGTCTTGTGCGGTGGTAAAATTCTTCTCCACGCGATTGGATGATGGGGCATTCGAAGCAAAGTGTCGATGAGCCAAATCTAAGTGAACTGGTGCAGCTCAAGGAGGATGTCATGGAAAATCGGGATGAGACGTTGGGTTTGCAGGCAGAGGTTGATCTCCTTAGGAAGGACATCCTTTCCACAAATTCCAAGCAAGATGCCATGACAATAGTGATATACGGGGTTCAAACGGCTGTTGAATCTTTGAGTGGGCAGTTGAGCATGATCACAAATGTGCTCAAAGATTTTAGTAAGAACATGCCCTCACCATCAACAATTCCTCAGCAGGGTACACAGGATCCAAAGTTGCTAGGAGAAAAAGCATCGAATATAGAGGATGTTGTGCATGAAAGCACAGAAGAACAACCACGACAGTTAGCAGAGGAATTGAGAAAGAGGTTGGAGTTGGAGCAAGGGAAGACGAGGCAGTACGCTCTGTTAACAGGAAATGATCTTCCTCAAATTAACACGGTAGACGTTCCGTGCCTGGAGGTTTTACAGGAACATGGATACCTGAAGGACCATCCGTGCGAGGATCTCCGGGAGAAATACAAGAGCTACTAGGACACTTGCTTTCCACCAGTTACAACAACAAGGACATAGGCTGCAATGGGAAGATTTTCCCAAAGCATTTGAAAAGGATATGAGGGCTCAATTTTTGAAGTCCATGACGAAGGGACTAAAGATGGAATTCCCAATATTTGATGGCACAAACCCGGGTGAGTGGATTAGACAAGCAGAAAAGTATTTCCAAATGGCAGGGGAACCAACAGAGTACAAAATTCCATTGGATCAAATGTATTTCATAGGAAGTGTTAATGTGTGGTTAAGAAGAGCAGGAATTCTGAAGAAACAACTCTCATGGGATGAATTTTGTATTGAAGTGTTGCATAGGTTTTCTGCATCCAGCACTTATGATTTGGTAGCTAGATTGAATGCTTTCAAGCAAAAAATTATCTATTGCAGAATATACTGGCCAATTTGAGGATTTAATTGCTGAATTTCAAGAAGACAATCCCAATCTAACAGAGATGTGGTTTGTGAAATGTTATGTTAATGACATGAGGGCAACTATCACGTTTCAACTCAGACCATTGAGGCTTGAACCACTAACTGATGCATACTGGTTAGTTGTTGATATAGAGTAAGTAACAACTGCCAGGAAGCCCTACCCACCACTAACAGTCGACAAGAGGAAATCAACATTTAACACATTTAAGCACCAAGGAGTATCTGCAGAAAACAACACGGAAGTTAAGCTGCCAAATGTGAATCAGAGAGCATGGGAAGTGTTGGAGGTGTGTAAATGTATGGTTTCATGGTCATAAATGTAAACAACCACCAGTAATTAATTTTATCATTGGGAGGAACTAGAGGACTCTGTTACTGAGCAAGAAGAAGTGCTAGAGACTGAACAACCAGATCGGCAAAACAATGAGGAAAATTGTATGCAAATATCTTTGCAGGCCATGAACACTAGTAGAGTGAGGACATTGTATGTGTTAGTTACTATTGACAGTACTGCAGGATGGTCCAAAGACGACACATCAATCATAGACCCTTCAACGAAATTGTGTGCAATGCATGAATCGCAAATGGTATAGTTCAAGCTCCGTCGCCAATAACGCGAACTTGTGCGATGGCAGAACCATCAAATACAATTCAGAAAAGACTTACGTGTGCGATACGTGGTGATACGTCTCCAACGTATCTATAATTTTTGATTGTTCCATGCTATTATATTATCGGTTTTGGATGTTTTATATGCATTAATATGCTATTTATATTATTTTTGGGACTAACCTATTAACCTAGAGCCCAGTGCCAGTTTCTGTTTTTTCCTTGTTTTTGAGCTTCGCGGAAAAGGAATATCAAACGGAGTCCAAACGGAATAAAAATTTACGGAGAATATTTTTGGAAAATATAAAAAATACTGGAGCAAGAAGATACCGGAGAGGAGTCCCGAGGCAGCCACAAGCCTAGGGGGCGCCCCCCCCCTAGGGGGCGCCCCCCTGGCTTGTGGGCCCCTCGGCAACCCCCTTGACGTGAGACCGACGCCAAAAATTCCTATAAATACCAAAACCCCCAGAAAGAAACCTAGATCGGGAGTTCCGCCGCCGCAAGCCTCTGTAGCCACGAAAAACCAATCGGGAGCTCGTTCCGGTACCCAGTCGGAGGGGGAAACCATCACTGGAGGCCATCTTCATCATCCCGGCGGTCTCCATGACGAGGAGGGAGTAGTTCACCCTCGGGGCTGAGGGTATGTACCAGTAGCTATGTGTTTGATCTCTCTCTCTCGTGTTCTTGAGATGACACGATCTTGATGTACCGCGAGCTTTATTAATATAGATGAATCATATGGAGTTTTCCCCTCTCTATCTTCTTGTGATGAATTGAGTTTTCCCTTTGAAGTTTTCTTATCGGATTGAGTCTTTAAAGGATTTGAGAACACTTGATGTATGTCTTGCGATGGGATATTCGTGGTGACAATGGGATGTTCTATTGATCCACTTGATGTATGTTTTGGTGATCAACTTGCGGGTTCCGTGACCTTGGGAATCTATGCATAGGGGTTGGCACACGTTTTCATCTTGACTCTCCGGTAGAAACTTTGGGGCACTCTTTGAAGTTCTTTGTGTTGGATTGAACATGATGAATCTGAAATTGTGTGATGCATATCGTATAATCAAGCCCATGGGTACTCGTGGTGACATTGGAGTATCTAGGTGACATTAGGGTTTTGATTGATGTGTATCTTAAGGTGTTATTTCAGTACGAACTCTAGGGCTGTTCATGACACTTATAGGGATAGCTCATAAGATTGATCGGAAAAGATAACTTTGAGGTGGTTTCGTACCCTACAATAATTTCTTCGTTTGTTCTCCGCTATTTGTGACTTTGGAGTGAACTCTTTGTCGCACGTAAGGGATTTACATATGATTCAACTATGTCAGTATTGTTGAGAGAACTTGCACTAGTGAAAGTATGAACTTTAGGCCTTGTTTTCAAGCATTGCAATACCGTTTTTGCTCACTTTTGTTACTTGCTACCTTGCTGTTTTTATATTTTCATATTACAAAAATCTATATCTACCATCCATATTACACTTGTATCACCATCTCTTCGCCGAACTAGTGCACCTATACACTTCACCATTGTATTGGGTGTGTTGGGGACACAAGAGACTCTTTGTTATTTGGTTGCAGGGTTGTTTGAGAGAGACCATCTTCATCCTATGCCTGCCACGGATTGATAAAACTTAGGTCATCCACTTGAGGGAAATTTGCTACTGTCCTACAAAACTCTGCGCTTGGAGGCCCAACATGAGTCTACAAGAAGAAGGTTGCGTAGTAGACATCAAGCTCTTTTCTGGCGCCGTTGCCGGGGAGGTGAGTGCTTGAAGGTATATCTTTAGATCTTGCAATTAAATCTTTTAGTTTCTTGTTTTTCACTAGTTTGGTTTTATAAAAGAAAACTACAAAAAAATGGAGTTTAGGTTGCATCAATTGGTTCGTCTTTTTAATGTCTTTCGTGAAAATGATGGTTTGGAAAATTGTGCTCAATTGGTAGAGGAAGAATTTATGAAAATACTTAATGAGAATTCCTTGAATGATGAGCATGATTGCAATATTTCTAGTATTAATTCTCTGAATATCCATGATGCTAATGATATGCAAAGCCACAAGCTTGGGGATGCTATGTTTGATGAAGAAGATATTTTTAATCCCCCAAGTTTTGATGAGCAAATTTATTACGATGATGACATGCCTCCTATATATAATGATTATGATGATGATATGTATTCTATAAAGAGTGATAGTAACCATGAAACTTGTCATCATGATTTTAATTTTCAATTGGATTATGCTTCACATGATAGTTATTTTGTTGAGTTTGCTCCCACTACTATTGATGAGAATAAATTTGCTTATGTGGTGAGTAGTAAAATTTCTATGCTTATGAATCATGAAAAGAATGCTTTATGTGATAGTTATATTGTTGAATTCATTCATGATGCTACTGAAAATTATTATGAGGGAGGAATATATGCTTGTAGGAATTGCAATAATATCAAGTTTCCTCTCTATGTGTTGAAAGTTTTGAAGTTATGCTTGTTTTACCTTCCTATGCTAGTTGATTCTTGTTCCCATAAGTTGTTTGCTCACAAAATCCCTATGCATAGGAAGAGGGTTAGGCTTAAATGTTCTAGTCATATGCTTCATTATGCTCTCTTGCATGTTTCAATTCTTATCTTTTATATGAGCATCATTGAAATCATCATGCCTAGCTAAAAGGCATTAAAGAAAAGCGCTTGTTGGGAGACAACCCAACACTTTTCCTTTATTTTTTTGTGTGATCACATGATTAAGCTACTGTTCTAATCATGTTTTGTGTCTTTTATTTCAATAAAGTGCCAAGTAAAGCCTTTGGGATGACTCACAAGATGAGTAGAATTGATGCTGAACTAAAACAGAAACTTTTGACTCCAGTACAGGAATTTTCATTTTTTACTGGAGCATGATAATGATATGAAAATTTTACACAGTATTGATATACAAATTCTTCAGGTTTTCCTAAATTTTCAGAATTGTTAGGGACAGGGAAGTATGGTTACACTACAGATCTTCACAGACTGTTCTGTTTTTGACAGATTCTGTTTTGCATGCATAGTTTGCTTGTTTTAGTGTTTCCATAGCTTATATTTAGCAGTATAAATTATGGTAATGGTAGAATACAGTAGGAATCATGTGGGAACAATTCTGAATCTTGTCTTGACAGTACCTAAGTGAATGATCTATCTTTATTATACTAACCCATCTCACGAAGTTCCGTTAAGTTTTGTGTGATTGAAGTTTTCAAGTTTTGGGTGAGACACCGATATGAGGAGAATAAAGAGTGACAAGAAACTAAGCTTGGGGATTCCCAAGGCACCCCCAAGGTAATATCCAAGGAATACTCAAGCGCCTAAGCTTGGGGATGCCCCGGAAGGCATCCCCACTTTCGTCTTCAACACTATCGGTATATCTTACTTGGAGCTATATTTTTATTCGTCACATAATATGAGTTTTGCTTGGAGCGTCATTTCATTTTGTTGTTCTCTGTTAGGTGTTATTTATAATCTTGTTTTTCAATAAAAAGTTCCAAGGATTGCATTAGGATGCTTGCATAGCATGTTTTGATATGTGCTGTGTAAAAACAGAAACTTTTGATGTAGTATTTGAATTTTCATATTTTACTGGAACATGTAACGTTTCTGAAATTTTTACACAGTGATGTCACATAAATTATTTAGCATGTTCTAAATTTTCATAATTTTTTGAGTTACAGAAGTACACTAGTTTAATAGATTGCTACAGACTGTTCTGTTTGGACAGATTGCTGTCATAGTTTTGTTATCTACTTATCCTATAGTTTCCATAGCCTATATTGGTAGATATAAATTGTGGAAACGATAGGAAACAATAGATGATGTTTGGAAATTATTGTGCAACTTGTCTTGGCAGTATATAAGGAGTTGATTTATTATTATGTGTACTAACCTATCTCACGAGTTCTTTTCGAGTTTTGTGTGGATGAAGTTTTTGAGAATAGGTGAAACCATGATATGAGAGGATTGAACGAGATACAAAAGCTCAAGCTTGGGGATGACCAAGGCACCCCAAGTAAATATTTCAAGAAGTCTCAAGCATCTAAGCTTGGGGATGCTACGCATCCCACCTCTCTTCCTCAACTATCGGTTAGCCTATGTTGAGCCTAAATTTTTATTCGTTCACATGATGCGTGCTATTCTTGGAGTTCTATTTTTGTTTAGTTTGATGTTTGAATAAAATACTCAGATCTGAAATTCTTAGATGAAAGAGTCTTCACATAGTTATTTAATTGTTGGCTACTCATTGATCTTCACTTATATCTTTTTGGAGTAGTTTGTCTTTTGCTCTAGTGCTTCACTTATATCTTTGTAGAGCACGCCGTTGGTTTCATTTTATAGAAATTGATGAACTCTCATGCTTCACTTATATTATTTTGAGAGTCTCTAAACAGCATGGTAATTTGCTTAGGTTATGAATTTAGTCCTAATATAATGGGCATCCAAGAGGTATATAATAAAAACTTTCATATAAAGTGCATTGAATACTATGAGAAGTTTGATTCCTTATGATTGTTTTGAGATATAAAGATGGTAATATTAGAGACATGCTAGTGAGTAATTGTGGATTGGTAGAAATACTTGTGTTAAAGGTTGTGATTCCCGTAGCATGCACGTATGGTGAACCATTATGTGACGAAGTCGGAGCATGATTTATTTATTGATTGCCCTCCTTTGTGTGGAGGTCGGGATCGAGCAATGGTTAACTCCTACCAACCCTTTCCCTAGGAGCATGCGTGTAGTACTTTGTTTTGATAACTAATAGACTTTTGCAATAAGAGTTCTTTATGACTAATGTTGAGTCCATGGATTATACGCACTCTCACCCTTCCACCTTTGCTAGCCTCTCTAGTACCGCGCAACTTTCGCCGGTGCATTAAACCCACCATATACCTTCGTCAAAACAGCCACCATACCTACCTATTATGGCATTTCCATAGCCATTCCGAGATATATTGCCATGCAACTTCCACCGTTCCGTTTATGACACGCATCATCATTGTCATATTGCTTTGCATGATCATGTAGTTGACATCGTATTTGTGGCAAAGCCACCATTCATATTTTTTATACATGTCACTCTTGAGTCATTGCACATCCCGGTACACCGCCGGAGGCATTCATATAGAGTCATATTTTGTTCTAAGTATCGAGTTGTAATTCTTGAGTTGTAAGTAAATAAAAGTGTGATGATCATCATTATTAGAGCATTGTCCCATGTGAGGAAAGGATGATGGAAGCTATGATTCCCTCACAAGTTGGGATGAGTCTCCGGACTTTATAAAAAAAAGGAGGCCAAAGAAGCCCACCAAAAAAAATGAGAGAAAAGAGAGAAGGGGCAATGCTACTATCCTTTTTCCACACTTGTGCTTCAAAGTAGCACCATGATCTTCATGATAGAGAGTCTCCTATATTGTCACTTTCATATACTAGTGGGAATTTTTCATTATAGAACTTGGCTTGTATATTCCAATGATGGGCTTCCTCAAAATTGCCCTAGGTCTTCGTGAGCAAGCAAGTTGGATTCACACCCACTTAGTTTCTTTTTGGGCTTTCATACACTTATAGCTCTAGTGCATCCGTTGTATGGCAATCCCTACTCACTCACATTGATATCTATTGATGGGCATCTCCATAGCCCGTTGATATGCCTAGTTGGTGTGAGACTATCTCCTTCTTTTTGTCTTCTCCACAACCACCATATTCTATTCCACCTATAGTGCTATGTCCATGGCTCACGCTCATGTATTGCGTGAAAGTTGAAAAAGTTTGAGAATACTAAAGTATGAAACAATTGCTTGGCTAAAACCGGGGTTGTGCATGATTTAATACTTTGTGTGATGAAGATGGAGCATAGCCAGACTATATGATTTTGTAGGGATAGCTTCCTTTGGCCATGTTATTTTGAGAAGACACGATTGCTTTATTAGTATGCTTGAAGTATTATTGTTTTTCTGTCAATATTAAACTCTTGTTTTGAATCTTATAGATTTGAACATTCTTGCCACAATAAAGAAGATTGCATTGATAAATATGTTAGGTAGCATTCCACATCAAAAATTCTGTTTTTATCATTTACCTACTTGAGGACGAGCAGGAATTAAGCTTGGGGACGCTTGATACGTCTCCAACGTATCTATAATTTTTTATTGTTCCATGATATTATATTATCGGTTTTGGATGTTTTATATGCATTAATATGCTATTTTATATTATTTTTGGGACTAACCTATTAACCTAGAGCCCAGTGCCAGTTTCTGTTTTTTCCTTGTTTTTGAGCTTCGCGGAAAAGGAATATCAAACGGAGTCCAAACGGAATAAAAATTTACGGAGAATATTTTTGGAAAATATAAAAAATACTGGAGCAAGAAGATACCGGAGAGGAGTCCCGAGGCAGACACAAGCCTAGGGGGCGCGCCGCCCCCCTAGGGCGCGCCCCCCTGGCTTGTGGGCCCCTCGGCAACCCCCTTGACGTGAGACCGACGCCAAAAATTCCTATAAATACCAAAACCCCCAGAAAGAAACCTAGATCGGGAGTTCCGCCACCGCAAGCCTCTGTAGCCACGAAAAACCAACCGGGAGCCCGTTCCGGCACCCTGCCGGAGGGGGAAACCATCACCGGAGGCCATCTTCATCATCCCGGCGGTCTCCATGACGAGGAGGGAGTAGTTCACCCTCGGGGCCGAGGGTATGTACCAGTAGCTATGTGTTTGATCTCTCTCTCTCGTGTTCTTGAGATGACACGATCTTGATGTACCGCGAGCTTTATTTATATAGATGAATCATATGGAGTTTTCCCCTCTCTATCTTCTTGTGATGAATTGAGTTTTCCCTTTGAAGTTTTCTTATCGGATTGAGTCTTTAAAGGATTTGAGAACACTTGATGTATGTCTTGCGATGGGATATCCGTGGTGACAATGGGATGATCTATTGATCCACTTGATGTATGTTTTGGTGATCAACTTGCGGGTTCCGTGACCTTGGGAATCTATGCATAGGGGTTGGCACACGTTTTCGTCTTGACTCTCCGGTAGAAACTTTGGGGCACTCTTTGAAGTTCTTTGTGTTGGATTGAACATGATGAATCTGAAATTGTGTGATGCATATCGTATAATCAAGCCCATGGGTACTCGTGGTGACATTGGAGTATCTAGGTGACATTAGGGTTTTGGTTGATGTGTATCTTAAGGTGTTATTTTAGTACGAACTCTAGGGCTGTTCGTGACACTTATAGGGATAGCTCATAAGATTGATCGGAAAAGATAACTTTGAGGTGGTTTCGTACCCTACAATAATTTCTTCGTTTGTTCTCCGCTATTTGTGACTTTGGAGTGAACTCTTTGTCGCACGTGAGGGATTTACATATGATTCAACTATGTCAGTATTGTTGAGAGAACTTGCACTAGTGAAAGTATGAACCCTAGGCCTTGTTTTCAAGCATTGCAATACCGTTTTTGCTCACTTTTGTTACTTGCTACCTTGCTGTTTTTATATTTTCAGAATACAAAAATCTATATCTACCATCCATATTACACTTGTATCACCATCTCTTCGCCGAACTAGTGCACCTATACAATTTACCATTGTATTGGGTGTGTTGGGGACACAAGAGACTATTTGGTTGCAGGGTTGTTTGAGAGAGACCATCTTCATCCTACTCCTCCCACGGATTGATAAACCTTAGGTCATCCACTTGAGGGAAATTTGCTACTGTCCTACAAAACTCTGCGCTTGGAGGCCCAACACGAGTCTACAAGAAGAAGGTTGCGTAGTAGACATCACGTGGCATATAGCTGGTTCTTCTGAACTGTTTGTGATTAGCCAAGATAACAGAAACGGTTAACAAAACACATATGTGTGCGAAGTACGGGATACAGTTCACTCGCATAAATTGTCTGCACTGATTCAACAAAACACAAACGAGTTAGTATAGTCTGATACCAGCAAACAGTTCATTCATCAGATTTGTGTGGGAAGACCAATAATAACCCACACGATTCATCCTGACAAGCTGTGTGTGTTGTGGGCAGACGGTTACTGCTAAACAATTGTCAGCGATTGACTAAATCATTACCGACGCTACATAGGGAAGTGTCGTTTGCATGTATTAATATCGCAAACGTTTTGTTATTATTACCCGTCTGCTTGCTCATCCGCCCTCCTCCCTCGCGTCTTGTCACCGTGTTGCCTCCCGAGGATTCCAATGCATGTTTCGGCACCGCACATGTGTTTCTTCTAGCCACGCGTCGGCTCGATGATCCGTTCCCATGCACAATCGCGTAGGTTCCCGTGCGCAAAACTGCGCTTCGGCTCTAGCTTCCCGCCCGGCTCGGCGAAATCCCCAAAAAACCCAATGTTTGTCGGCGTGCTATATAAACCCTCACGGCCGATGACTCCACATTGTCTTCATCCCCTCCCTTCCCGTAGCTTATCTAGATTGCTTCTCCCCCAATCGCCAATGGCACCGGCCGGTCGTCGTCGCTCAGCCACTCTGCCAGAGTACAACTCCAGCTGGGAGGCTTCACCACGTCGGCGCGGCAGTCCTCTGAAGCGTGCAATGCACGTGGCATCCCTGGTGGGTGTGCGCACGCCATCCACTACACGCTCCGCCACCGCTGCCCGAAGGCAGCTGCTGCTGGTGGCCGCCACCCCACCGGCAGCCGTCGGGGCTGCCACCACACCGTCGACCGCCTTGGACATGACCACGTCGTCAGGCGGCGGGGTCATCAGCCGCTCCTCCACCGCGGCCCGAAAGCGGGAGGTGGAGGCCGCCAAAGGCCCGCTGCTGGGCTTCTGCGTTGCAAACCTTGCGCGCTACATCTACTTCCTAGAGAAGGAGGTGGAGCGCCAGGTAGCGCACGCGAAGAAGCTCACCGACGCCTTGGCCGCAGGAGAAGCCGCAGCGGCGGCACGGAATGCGGAGATCTATGCCGAGTCCTGCCGCTTCGAGGAGGGATATCTGGAGCGGCGGAGGGCAGCATTGACAGGCAACGGACTCAACTCCACCAGCTCATCGGCAGGCTCCTCCTCCACTTGCTCTTACTGAGCGCACTCGGTTCTGTTGGAAGTAGTACAAAGCCCCTCCGTAGTACTAGTATTTAGGGGCTATTTTGTTCAATTAATCTAACTATAGATATGGTTGAACTGTACCACATACTTTAAATTAGCTAGCATATATAGTTGAACTAGCTATTTCAGTACGTGGTTGGCAACAATCGGGGTGAAGTTTGTTCGGTTCAGTTGTCGAGTTGAACTGTTTTGTACAAAGACCACTGCTTAATATATGAATGAAAGCCATGTTTAGTGAATTCCAGTTGCAAAATTGCACCATAATTGTGATTTTCTTCCTCCAAAATTTGACAAATGTCAATGCTACAATGGTGACAAATGCCCATGTTACTAGATCGACAAGTGCCAAGGTTTCCGATATGAAAATGGCAATTTACCCAATATGACAGATGCAAATCTTCCCGAATTGTCTGTACTAAGCACACGGGTCATCGTAGAGAAACGTTTGCGATGACGCGATGCACCAATCCTTCGCGCCAATTTTTCACTTGGTTTACTGGCGAAGGAAACATAACTGTCGACCTACAGACGGGTATTCAATCTGAACCGTTTGTGATGAGTATTTATTCAGAGAAAAAAATTGTGTTTTTTATTTACTTTGTTTACTATGTGAATTCAGAGATAAATACTTAGTTGATCAAAGCATAGATTTCATTCAGTCAACCTTTGACTTTACATTCATACGATCGAGATACAATATAAAGAAAACTAGTTGCGGCGGCGGCGGCATCCTGCGCCGGCGATGTCGTGCTCTGGGGCGCAGTTGTTCAATTTTTCAAATGAGACCAGACTATTATGGACTTCAAAATCAAAGTGCCGGTCGTCGCGCGATCGAAGGGCATGGGGCGGGGGGCGATGACTAGCGGCGCTGCGAGGAAGCTGTCGACGGCGGCGTCCCAATCCGCTGAGGGGGCCATGACGGGTGCAGGCGCACGCACGGGCACGGGAGCGGTGGGTGCAGGAGCGCGCATGGGGACGGGCGCGGTGGGTGCGGGCACGCACACGGGGACCAGGATGGCCTGTGCAGGGGCGCGGACGAGCACAAGCGTCGGAGGAGGCGCTGGCGCTTGCACGTACACGAGATCGCGCGGGTCCGCGGGGACCTCGCTGACGCCTGTGGTTTCCAGCTCTACGATGATGCTTGGCGACCAGCCCATCAATGCCACGGGGATGGTTGCTGGCGCGGGCGCTGGGATGGTTGCTGGCGAGTGCGCCAGGGCCGCATCCACTGCGGCATGCAGCTCTTTCAGGGACATGTCCATGGCATCCCATTCGTCTTTATGTTCTATCTCTTCGGGCTCGGTGTCGACTTAACCAAACCGGAAGACTAGTGGCGTATGATCCTGGTACGCCATGGCGTAGGTGCGTGGAGGTCTAAATGATGGAGGGGAATGAGAGGCGAAGAGAGAGGATTGTGAGTGAGTGGACAGTAAAGCCGCCTATTAAACAGCGGCTCGGGCTCCATTGATGGACAGGTTGGAAGCGAGGCGGGCAGATATGGTGGTCAAAGGGCTCGCTTCCCGACTAGCCTATAGCATACTGCTCGCACGCCTCCCGGTGAGCCTGCGCACCGGAGGCCAGCTCGCACGACTCCCATGCCCCATCAACTCAAACAGTTGCTCGCACGGTACCTCCTAGCCAATAAGAGTGCGATGCGTGGCAGCACGTAAATGGGCAGTAGAACGCCCACGGTTTATAAATAATGCATTCGGTGACAGTTCTTTGTTCCAAAAAGCTTTTGTTGGCTATTAATGTGTGCGCCTTTTCACAAAGTGCACACGAAAAATACCACAACATATTTGTGCTATATCATGACGCCATGCCCAATTTCGTGAATTTTGTGTGAGTTTTAGATTTACTATAGTTTAATGTTGGCTCTAGAAGAAAAAATATATTGAAAACATGTCTCAAATATGAAAACAAAATCCTATGATGCCTTTATGTGTCATGTCATGACACCATGCAAAGTTTCATGAATCTCTGATGAGTTTTTGATTTACATGAATTTAAAATCCAAGTTTCTCAATGTTTCTGGCCGGGCCAAAGACCTGAGATATTTGAAATTCATTTCCATTTCCTTGCATATGAGACCTAAGGATGCATATGTGTACACTTATATGATTTGTTAACCCATTTTGATGCACCGGACCTTGTGATTGTAGTTCAAATTTGAATTATGCACATTAAATGCTTATGAAACTCAATTAATGTATAAAAAGGGCCAAACGAACCCTGGATAATTCCATATATTACCACGATACTCCTATTAGTCTATGTTACCTCTAGAGATAGTTCAATGCGGGAAGAGGCAGCAGATGTCGTCTCGTACACATAAGGTGACGTGTTCCATATCAGAATCACAAAGCTTCCCGTGAAAAGCTCCGATTTGTATGGGGCTTGTGCCAACACTTGTCGCAAATTGCTCAATTTTTTTACCACGACACATATGTGCCATGTCATGACACCATGCCAAGTTTCATGAATTTCTGACGAGTGTTTGATTTACATGAATTTAAAACTAGAGTTTATCAATGTTTGTGTGGCCGAGCCAAGACCCCGAGTTGTTTGAAATACATTCCCATTTCTTGCATGGGAAGTGAAGAGGCAGCCATGTACACTTATATGATTTTTTAACAAATTTTTGATGCACTGGACGTTGTGATTGTAGTTAAAATTTGAATTATGCACATTAAATGCCTATAAAACTCAATTAATGTATAAAAAAGGCCAACTGAACCCTGTATAATTCCATATTTTTGCACGACACTCTTGTTGGTGTATATATGTTTCCTTTGGAAATAGTTCAAGGCAAGAAGAGTCAGCGGATGTCGTTTCTCCCACATAATTAAGGTGACATGTTCCTTATCGGAACCACAAAACTTCCAATGAGAAGCTCCGGTTTGTAAGGATTTTGTGCCAAAACTTGTCTCAAATTGGACATTTTTTACCACAACACATATGTGCAATGACATGACAACATGCCAAGGTTCATGAATTTCTGACTTATTTTGGATTTACAGTAAATTAAAAACCAAGTTTCTCAATGTTTGTGGCCGCCAAGACCCCGAGATGTTTGAAATTCATTCCCATTTCTTTGCCTTTGACATAAAGATGAAGCCATGGACACTTATATGATTTTTGAACCCATTAAGATGCACCGGACCTTGTGACTGTAGTTCAAAATTGAATTATACACATTAAATGTCTCGAAAACTCAATTAATGTATAAAAATGCCAAACGAACCCTCAATAATTTCATATTTTATTACGACACCGCTATTGGTCTGTGTTCACCGCAGATAAATCTTACTACGATCCAATCACCGTCCTTTGCCGAAGTAACCTCATTTTTCGTTTTAAAAACAATATGAAAATCGAGTATATCGCAAACAGTTCATGAGCATGAATCGTGTGTGATGCAGTACAAAATATCTTGGGCCAATCCTCATACATGGCTTAGGCCGGAAGCTTCGTCAACTACAGTCCATCGCCAACTAGTTTACCGCACTTGCTCTTCAAGACCATTTTACCGTCGTGAGGGCAACTTCGGCAACCCACTCCGGCCCGAGCGCGGCCGCATCAGGCATGAGCGCGCTCTCAACATGCTTGAACGTGGCCACTACCATCGATAGGGCGGCTGCAACAACCAAAAGGGCAGCAGCTGCAGCTGAGAGGGCGACAGCAACAACCGCGACGAGGATAGTAAATGGCGACAACGGCACATCAGCTGTTAGTTTCTTGGCGATCTCCATAGCCCTAATGGCGAACGCCGATGCCCATCTCGAGGCCGCCCACACCCATCTCATGTCGGTCACTGCACAAATCACAGTGGCCTTCTCCGACATCGGTCGACACCCCACGTCCGGTGAGTTGATAATCGCTGAGTGTGCTCGAGCAGGCGTTCGTTCGTCGGCGGCCTCCCTAGACAAGATGGTGGTCGTCCATGCCCGGACCAAGGCCGCCCACGCCCAACTCCTGGTGGCCTTATTCAAAGAGATGGTGGACGAGGACTGTGAGATGCTAGTAGAGTATGTGGTGATGGATGCCATGGAGCTCCTTACCTCGGAGGTCGTCGAGCGGGAGCTGGTCATTGAGAAGGTGGCGGAGATTGATGAGTGCCAGGCGGAATGTTAGTCTCTGTTTAGAGTGCTGGTCTTTTGTTAGAGTAATGTTTAGGTCAACTAACTATGTTTAATTGGCCGATTTAGTAAGTGCGGGCAGTGATGTAGTCTCTTTTGTGTAGTACTCAAATTTGCAAGTGATGTTAAATTAATCAATGACGTGGATGACCACTGTAAGGAGGGAAATTCGGACCAAAATTTGTCGTCGTATCCCCATTTTCTCTTCCAAATGAAATACCGTGTAAAATATAGTATCCAATATCTTACGCCGGAAGCTTGGAGACCAAAATTTCCACGTCCAGTCTCATCACACACGGGATAAACTATAGGATTTGTTTGTGATGTTGGATATCACACACAGTTCAGATAAAAATAATGTGTCCTATGTGACTGTGCGTGCCAGTTTCTCGCCGCATCGAACGAAAATTTGTGGCTGCCGGGCAAATATCTACCTCCCCCACCCCTCGTACCAACCAAAAGCCACATTTCCCCCTGCTCCCCTTTCCTTTCCTAAGTTCAAACTTCATTGCTTGCTTGCAGCGCCGCCTCCTCGTCGGCGAAGCTCCTTCCTTCTACTCGGCCTCCTCCATGTAGTCAGTTAATCAACACCTTCCCATACCCCTCCCCCTCCAACGCATCCTCATCCATCCCACATGCCCCGACCGCCGGCGCGACACCTTCCACCAAAATCACCGTCCCATCCCCCCATTAAGCGCCGCCAAAAGACAAGGTGCACGCTGTATAGCCAGGATCTCCAGGAGCATCTGGCAGCGGAGAAGCAAATCATGACCGCACGCGTGGATGAGGCCGCGATGGCTGTCATGCGTGTGGACCCCCAGATATTGGAGCATCACCTCGCCGTCGAGGCCACCGTCAACGCCTTGCGCATGGACGCTGCCACGCGGTTGGCTGCTTTAAACAACAGCTCGTGGTGTTTTCTCGAGGGTTCCGCTGGTGCCTTCAACGAAGACTGCGAGTTGTTTTCTCAGCATGCTCGTGCTTTCCTCAGCTCCAGAGCCAACAAGTTGGTGACCAGACAGGCTCAGGCCACTCACCACTACAAGAAAGTCAACCATGATGTGGAGACCTTGCCTTCTTCCAAGCCCATTGTTATCGATATCTCCGACGACAAGGAATAGCTTGTTTTTAGCTCAATTACTAATGACCTGTGTTCAGCTAGCTATGCCTGTTAAGCATGTTTGGTTTACTGTTGCATGTGCTGCTCCTGCCTTTCCTTAAGAAATTCTAATGAAATATCCAATGTAATGCTACTATGCAATCTGACCTTCTAGTATGTTCTATTGGTCAATGTGATGCTCAGTTAACTGTTTGTTTCATTTGTTTTGGTGATCATCTGCAATGTGATGTTCGATTATTGTTGGTACAATTTTGTATTGTTATGCATGTGGTAAGTAAATCGATTTGGATATACTAAATACATGTGAAACATAAAATTGCTATATTTCATAGTTCTTAGCACGATTGGCTTTTCCATGTGCCTCGAATTAATATGTTGGATCTCCAATGTGTTTATTTTTGAGTGACATATTTTACTGATAGCACACAAAATCTCACTTATAACCTGATCAATATCTATCTTAGATACGTTACAGGGGGAACAATGGGAGACATTGAAGTTTACCATCGAGGTTTGCACATTCATGATCCTTTGGCTAATAGCACATTATTGTGCAATTGCAGGAACCATTCTAATATTTAGGTTTCTAATAATTTGGTCTTGCACATGTAGGTCCTGTTGTAAGAGGTTTAGATCCACTGTTCGACCCATTTTGCATGTGGGGAAATGAGGTGTTCATGAATATCAGTCAAATCAAGAAACTCAGAAAGATTGTTAAGATAAAGAAACTAGAGACAAAAGACAACAAGATGTTTGTCCGCACAATGAAGAAGACATCAGTGAACTATAGGATGGTACTATCTCTTTTACCTTGTCTTTTTCCTTTTGCGACATTTCAATTTTTCGAAACGAAATTTATGCATATCTTTGTTTCCAGTCCTTTCCAAAGCAGTTCATCGATTAGTATGTCTCAAACCACCTATATGGTCAAGAGGCGAGGAAGGTATTCATACAGCACCCACGGTATAATCTTGAAGTATTCCTCAAGCGGATGAAGGATGGGCGGGCAACCATGCACATGCACTGGCCTAAAGTTGCAAGGACCTTCGACATCAGTGAAGGCTCAATATTTGCCTTCCGCTTCAGTAGCTTTCTAGAGGAGATTCATCTGTCTATTTACCGTTTATGATCCTACTTTCCAAAGGTTTTAGATGTTGCATGTGCAACTCGGTCATGTCGTGTAATTGGGTAGCTAGGTAGTTATGCCTATATGATGTTGTACTCTGATCTATTTTAATTATGAAATCCTAGTTGCCGTAATACGAATATGAAATATATTGTGTGCTTGACATGAAGTGTCAATTTGATTACTAACAGGATTATAAATAATAGAGCAATTAGGCTGATATTGGGGTTTCGTATTGCTGACGGTTTCTTAGAAAACACCATGCGCGATGACCTCAACAAACCCACACGGTTTCTGGAAAGTTGGCGTGTTGGATCAATACACAATCACACACGACTTCCTGACAACAACTGTGAGTGTTAGGCCACCCTTTCACAAATGTTTCCACATAAAAAAGTGTGTGTGATGGATAGCCCTATGCCACACAGTTTCTTCTAGGCACCGTGTGTGATAGCCACCCCTATCATAGACGACGTTATGCAAAACATTGTGTGTGATGTACAATACGAATGGAGACGTATCTTTGGGATTCCCTGTGTGGGATGCTAAGCAGATCTCACACGACTTCTGCAATATGTCTGTTTGTGATGGCGCTCCCAAACGCACATGCTCTATTTTTGCGTGGCATGTGTGACTGGACGGAGGTATCGCCGACAATTTATCTTTGTCGTGTGGGATAGGCCCCCCCCCTATCGCCCACACATGCAAGGTGACGGTTTAAAACTATGTCGCGGAAAGGGGGTAAAAACTGTTTGTATAGGAGACGCCTGCACTAGTGTGTGGGCAAACGAGATGTGGCATTAGTAGATTCTGGTAGTAGTTTCACTTTCATGAACTTGAAGTTTGCCTTATAAACAAACTGTTCAATGATTAAGGATCAATCTAGAGCAGTAGCAGTTGCTGGGGGTGCTATATTATGGTCTGGAGCATATATTCCCGCAACATCTTTTCAGATGGGTAAGGAAGAACTTGTGCATCCTTTTAGTGTAACATCCCAAAATTTGGAATGTTATATTAAATAAATTGAATGATTGATTGTTTGAAATTGAGTGTTATTTGAAATTTTTTGAAACCTTTTAATGAGAGGGAATAAAATGACTTTCCCCTTTGCTTTTGAATTCAAATTCATCCTATTCAAATCAGTGAGGGAAGATGACATGACTTCTTCAAATGATGGATTTGAAATTTTTGATCTTGCAAAGACTACTGAAATTTCCTATTTGGAATTCATTGCATATTTGGTTCTATTTCAAAAATTTGAATGAATCCCAATTCACATTGCCCAAATTCAAAGATTTTCAGAGGAGGAACATGACCCTCCAAACCAGGGGTATTTTTGTGAAATAGTGGAACCATAAAACCAATGGGGTTATATGAAAAATATTTTGCAAAAAGAAACAAAATCAATTTAGGCATTTTCTGAAAAACATTTTTTTAAAGTATTTGTTTGGCCGTGGAAAAATGTTCATATTGTTGTATATATTTTTCTGATATTTTTAGTATATAAAACTTCCATGTTTAGGATTGATTTGATTTTCCAAATCTTGATTTTCTTTCCTGTTATTTATAAAAAGGAAATATCCTGTTAATAGGAAAGGCCGACGAGGCCCACTTACCGAATCTGGCCCGATCGTATCCAGATCGGATCCGAATCCCTTTTGGATCGGCCACCGATCCCTTTCCCTTTCCCCCTCTCCCGCTGACACCCCAGGCCCACCCACCGATCAGATCGCCCCTGCCGGTCACCTTCCACCTCGCCCCTCCCCTTTCCTTTCCGCCGCCGGCGCCGCCGTGATCCGTCGATCCCCTTTCGTTTGGAGCCTCCTGACCCCCTGATTATATAAGCCTGAACCTCCTAGACCCATTCCCCTCGAAAGCCCTCTCCCTCGTGCCCTCTGCCTCGCCAAATCGCTCGCCGGAGTCCGACCGCGCCGCCGCGCCATTGCCGCTCCACCGCTCCACCTAGACTTCCCGTTGTCGTCTGAGCCCACCTACGAGCTCGCCTCGCTCGCCCGCCCGCATCTCCCCGTCCACTTCCTCGATCGCCAGAGCCACCAGAGCGCCGCCGTCGACAGCCACCCGAGCACCACCGCACATCCCGAGCTCGAACTGCTCGCCTCCGACCTCTTCCGCCGTCGCCGTCACCACCAAACGTCGTCGGAGGGCCCCCGAAGTTGCCTGGACCCCTTCATCACCGCCGGGAGCCCCTGGAACCGCCGCCAGCAAGGGAACTGAAGCCCCGCCGCCGTGGAGACCTCGCCGGAGCTCCCCTCCTCCTCTGTAAGTCGCCGGAGCCCTCCTCGCCGTCCGATCTAACATCTACGGCGTAAATTAGATCTAGCGTACCTGTTCGGTTTAGTGTATGTGAACCAGCCGGTTTTCTGTTTAATTTTATTAGCCGAATCGTTTTCTTTTATGGTGCGGCCGTTTGCTCGTTTAGACACTGCGCGCACACCCCTCAGCCACTCAGAAGCCGCCACGTGGCCACACCGTTCGTTAGATTAGGATTTTTCTTTTCTGTTTTATTTCCTGAAACAGAATTAGTTCTATTTTTGTTTTTGCTATAACTATTAGGATTTTTAGTGTTTTGAGTGTTTCTTTTTGCATTGTGTCAAAAATTTATTCTAGTTTCTGTAGATATAAAGTTTGACCATGTTTGAAAATTTTAAATTTGAATTCAAACAGATTTGTTTCAAATCTTGTTTTGTGAATAACTTGAGTTGAAAAATAGGTTTTGAGTTGATTCCTTTTTCTACTAGTCACTAGTGACTTTATTTATCAGTAGGTGGAGTTTGAGAAATTTTAGAGTATTTTAACTTAGGGTTTCAAGCAAAACAGATTATGTTTTAGTTCTTTTAGGTTTATTTCTATTTCTTTTGTTTTTATAGTTTTAAATTTATTTTCTTTTATATTAGTTGACAAGTTTTACTTGTTTTCTATTAGTTAGGAGTAGTATTTCAACCAAGTTTATTTTTATGTCATTTATTATTTTTGATAGCATGAAATCAATTCTAGTTTCATAATAACTTGCAAATTGATTTCATTGCTAGTTTGATTTCCTATTTGAAAATTATTTCCATATATTGTTTTATAAATTTTATTTTCTTTTAACTTTAGTTTAGACCATAAAACAATTTGTATTATAGTTGAAATTGTTTGTGGTCAATTCAAGGTTAACTTTGTTTAGGTTATAGGAAGAGTTTACTAAAAGCTTTTCTATTAGTTCTTTTTTTTGTAATAAAGTTTTATGAGAAAATATTTTCTGTTAATTTAGTGTTTTATATTTTGTTTTTCTGTTATTTTATTATCTTAGTGTTTTCTTTGCTGTTATGTTCTATTAGCTAGAAAACTTACATTGTTTAGGGTGTTGTTTTCTTAGTTCTTAGTTGTTCTTCAAAAGTAATTCTTTTTGCTAGTAAAATATTTACTAAAATACCTTTGTTATATTTTACATTGCTTTTGTTTTGTTGCTATTCAAAATAGTTTATTTGTAGGGAAAACTACATTAGGTTGTTGTGATGAAGTTTTGTTGTTTTAACTTTTGTCTTAAGTATTTTCCTTCATCACAACACTTTTGTGTTTGGTTTTTGTGTTGCCTTTTGATTGTTAGTATTGATTGCTAGTATGATTGCTTATATGAGTGCAATGTTTGATTATATAGATTTTCATCGGAGAGTGACGAATAGTTCTATCAAGTTATTTCTGAGAGCGATATTTATCTTCATCAACTGTACAGGCAAGTTCACTTTGATCATCTTACATTACCTATGTTTTATTTGCATTAGCATAAATCTCTCCATCATACATCCAGTAGGATATTGAGCTTGAACTTGTAGTAGTATCATGAGGTAGGAGAAACCCAACACCCTGTTACCATTTGCCCGGGAAGGGACGATACTTCACAATTGCTACGCTTTAGTAGACGGGGTTTGGTTGTGAGATTCAGGAGTGTTGTGAGGTTAATTAATTATTTCAAGACCTGCATGATGATCAAGACTTCAAGGACTCAATATACCTCTGGGTGGATTGGACATGCATTTTGGCAGCCTGATATCTATCATGGTTATGCCGGGAATCCTGGTATCTACCTGTGATCATCCCAACGGAATGCCACCCAGGCTCAAAGAGATGGATGGATACTTCAAGGCCGGAAAGCTTACGTGTGCAACCGCAAGTCAATATGGGCTCTGGCTTGGTTAACCTTAGTGGTGACTCTGGTAGGTCAGATTGCTACGAGATGTAGAAGAACGGTAGGATTGGATGGGCACTGACTTTCTACCGGAGGATCGCTTTGGAAGGCCATGTTTTGATCGTCTCGTTCTCAAACACCAGGCAGTGCGAGGACACAACGAGAGGGATCGAATCTTGCGGGTAAAGTGTACAAACCTCTGCAGAGTGTCAAACTAATCGATTAGCCGTGTCCCCGGTTACGGACAACATGAGCACCGGAGATGATACTATCAGCCAGTCTCAACACAATTAATAAATTTTCATGATGAGTGGGTCTATTAATAATTTTGGGACATGATAATTGGTTGGTGGAACCATCTCATTAACAACCAACTTTTGTAGTGATATTTCCGTTTGACTCCTTTGTTGTAGGAAAAATAAAACCAGCTTTTCTGCAAAAACTCAGACACATAGCCACAAAGCCTTTTGCATATAGAATAGGCTTATCATTTTAACCTATGGTGATCTTGCCGGTACATTCAATGTACTGACCTACACGGCTGCAACGTCTTATGTTGCAGATACTTCTCTATGACGAGTAAGAGTACGATTTAGGGTTACGGTCTACACTCAACCTGCCGTTGGTGTTTATTGGGACTCCACTCCCGTTGACTGTTTCCGCTGAGATTTAAGAGGTATATATCAATTTTACGTTATTTACATGTGATTGCACTTTGATATATACATTGATGTACTGTGTGTGCCAGCATACTGATCCAGGGATGGCACTGACACACAGAGGCTTGACTCGTTTTGAGTCGGGACGCTACATTTAGAGTCTTGGATTTGCCTGGTTATGATATGTTCATATGCTATGACCTATTGGCTAAATATAGTCATGTTTCCTTTGACTATGGAAACAAACAGATTCTCCTAAAGAAAAATGGCATACAACAAGTCACTATTCCTACTTGTAATTCTTTTGCTGCAGCCACTGAAATTCCAGGGTCTGAACTGACAGCCATGGTTGCTGCCGGGTCTATGGGCTATGCTTTATTTCACATCCGAGATGTTACTGTTAAGAAACCTACAAATCACTCAACTCCTCCAGAAGTTGAACAAATCTTTCAACAGTATCCTGAGGTTTTTGCACAAACAGAAGGATTACCACTTAAAAGAGTTGTGATCACAAAAAATCACTTCAACCAAATGCTGCTCCCCCAATATCAGGTAGTACAGAATTCCACATAAACATAGAGATGAAGTGGAGAAGCAAGTGCATCATCTTTCAAAATCCAAGGTGATAAGACCTAGTCAGAGTCCTTTTGCTTCACCTATCATTGTGGTTCCCAAGAAGGATACAACCTGGAGACTTTGTACTGACTTCATGGATTTAAATTCCATTACTATCAAAGATAAATTTCCTATCCCTGTAATTGAGGACATGTTGGATAAACTGCATGGAGCTAAAATTTTCACCAAACTGGATTTAAGGTCAGGATATCATCAGATCAGAATGAGTGAGGAAGATACACCTAAAACTGCATTTAGGAGTCACTTTGGCCATTTTGAATATTTGGTTATGTCCTTTGGGCTATCAAATGCTCCGAGCACTTTTCAGGCTTTAATGAATGCTATATTTGGTAAGAACTTGAGGAAGTTCATCCTTGTTTTGTTTGATGATCTTTTAATGTTTAGTACAAGCTTGGAGGAACATCTTGAGCACGTGAAGATTGTTTTTGATTTGCTAAAGGAACATCAACTGTCAGTGAAACTATCTAAGTGCTTTTTCGCTGTGCAACAAGTGGATTACTTGGGTCATACCATGAATGAACAAGGGGTTTCTACTGACCCAGAAAAAATAGTGATGTGGCAGATTGGTCCACACCTACTACCGTTACTTAACTCAGAGGTTTCCTTGGGTTGTGTGGTTATTACAGGAGGTTTGTGCAACATTTTGTTCTGATTTCTAGACCACTACATGATATGTTGAAACAAGGAATTTTTCAGTGGTCCACAACACAAGACTTGGCCTTCCAACAACTTAAACAAGCCATAATTTCTGCTCCTGTCATAGCTTTGCCCAATTTCATCATTCCTTTTGTTCTAGAAACTGACGCATCACGCCAGGGTCTAGGAGCTATTCTCACGCAACAAGGCATATCTCTTTCCTATTATAGCTCAGTGCTTTGCCCAAAGAACTGATTGCTTTTCACTTATGAGAAAGAGGCCCTTGCCATCATTGAAGCTCTCAGGAAATGGAGACATTGGTAGGAAATCAGTTGATCATAAGAACATATCACCAAAGTCTGAAATTTATGACTGATCAAAGAGTTACTGAAAAATTCAACAGAAGCTCATGTTAAAACTATTGGAATATGACTTCCATATAGAATATAAGAAGGGAAAAGAAAACTTGGTGGCCGATGCACTATCAAGGAAACACTCTCTTATGGGCATTTCCCTGGTTACTCCAAAGTGGACTGAGGAAGTAGTGAACTCATATCAACAGGACAGTTCATGTAAAAAGATTCTGGAAGAACTACTGGTTGTTCCTGGTCATGTAGCAGATCGTAACTCTTTACAAGGGGGCATTGGTAGACATAAAGGAAGAATTTACATAGGCAATGATTTGAGTCTTAAGCAAAGTTTGCTCACTGCTCTACAATCCTCTCTTTGGGGAGCCACGGTGGCATGGAATCAACCTATCAGAGATTGAAGCACATTTTTATTGGCCTGGTATGAGGAAAGATGTTGAAAAATTGTTGTTGAATGCCCCGTGTGTCAGAAAAATAAAGGGGAACATTGCCATTATCCACGTTTGTTGGACCCTCTGCATATACTAGACATGACTTGGACTCATTTGAGCATGGATTTTATTGAGGGTCTCCCTAAATCAAACGGTAAGGAGATCAACTTTGTGGTAGTAGACATCTTAGCCAAATTTACTCACTTCATTCCCTTAGCTCATCCCTATACTCTTCAGACAGTGCATGTTGCTTTTAGTGACAATGTTCTGAAATTGCATGGCCCAACTATTGCCATTATCTCACATAGAGACAGAATATTTACAAGCAAGCTTTGGAAAGATATCTTTGAAGCTATGAACATTGATTTGAGATATAGCTCTTCATATCATCCTCAATCATATGGGAAAACTGAGAGAGTGAATCAGTGCATTGAAAACTATCTCAAATATATGGTATCCACACAACCAAACAAGTGGGCATATCATTTGGCAATGGCAAAATACTAGTATAATACTTCATCCCATTCATCATTGATAGACAAGCTTTGATGGGTGAACTAAAACAGAATCTACAAGTAGCACATGCACGGATGGTCAAATATGCACATAAAAAACGGACTGAAAGAGTTTTAGTTCCTGAAGACATGGTGTTAGGGCATATTTCTCTCTAATGGTTTTGGTGATTGATGACAATGCGTTTGCGGACTAACCGTGTGCTTTGAGCATTTCAGATTTTATTAGGTGGCACGAGACGGTTTGTTCCCCTCGATGGTAAAGAGTGAAGACGGTGTTTTTCCGACGATTTCTTTTTGGTGGATTTGAGTCGTAGGAAACCCGTACTATTAAGAGGGGGTCCGCTTTGGAAGGTATGGGTGGAATCAACACGTACACAACCCATTTGCACCCACATAACCTTCCCGCAACATGGAGAATCCCTCTGTTATCTTTGGGCAATTTCAATGCACCCAAGCGGTAGTACCGCTCGGTACCACGGTAGTACCGCTTAGAGCGGTACTGCCGCTGTGGTCTACCGCAGCACTACCGCTTGGAGTAACCCCTCTCTGGTGCTGTTTTCCGCTAAGCGGTAGTAGAGCGGTAGTCGAGCGGCAGTACCGCTTGGTGCTGTACTACCGGCCCCTACTACCGTTGCCACTACCGCCCTTGTGTGAGGTGGTGTGCTCGGTTCGGTTGCCCATTTCTCTTAAGCGGTAGTGGGGCGGTAGTAGAGCGGTAGTACCGCTTGTTGCGGTACTGCCGTTCCAGTACTACCCCACTACCTCTGTTTCCTCTGTCCTGCGATATCTTAAGCGGTAGTACCGCTGAGTTGAGCGGTAGTACCGCTTGGTGCGGTTCTACCGCTCCAGTTCTCTGTTGCTCGCGTTGGACATACGGGAACTACCGCCCAAGCGGTAGTACCGCTCCTCAGAGCGGTAGTACCGCTTGTGTGCGGGCTGTGGGCAGATAACGGTTGGATTTTCCCCTCCTATAAATAGGGGGTCTTCTTCTCCAAGTAGACTGACCTCTTTCCTCTCTTTGCTCCATTGTTGCCCCAAAGCTCAAAAGTGCCCGATCTCTCTCCCTAGCCAATAGACCTTGTTGATTTGCTAGGGTTTGGAGGAGAGGGCCCCGATCTACACTTCCACCAAGAGATATTTGATTCCCCCCACTAATCCCTTGCGGATCTTGTTACTCTTGGGTGTTTGAGCACCCTAGACGGTTGAGGTCGCCTCGGAGCCACATTCCATTGTGGTGAAGCTCCGTGGTGGTGTTGGGAGCCTCCGATTAAGTTGTGGAGATTGCCCCAACCTTGTTTGTAAAGGTTCGGTCGCCGCCTTCAAGGGCACCACTAGTGGAATCACGGCATCTCGCATTGTGTGAGGGCGTGAGGAGAATACGGTGGCCTTAGTGGCTTCTTGGGGAGCATTGTGCCTCCACACCGCTCCAACGGAGACGTACTTCCTCTCAAAGGGAAGGAACTTCGGAAACACATCCTCGTCTTCACCGGCTCCACTTGTGGTTACTTCTTACCTTTACTTTGTGCATGCTTTACTTGGATTGTATCTTGCTTGCTTGCTTATGTTGTGATTGTTAGCATCATATAGGTTGCTCACCTAGTTGCATATCTAGACAACCTATTTTGTTGCTCACCCTAATTTGTTAAGAAAAGCTAAAAATTGGTAGTTGCCTATTCACCGCCCCCCCCTCTAGTCAACCATATCGATCCTTTCAATTGGTATCAGAGCCTCGTCTCTTTATTAAGGGTTTCACCACCCGAAGAGTATGGTTGACGACGGGGAACGGGTTGAGGAAGTGCCCGAGGCTGTGGAGATGAACACGGTCACCCGAGACGTCTTAAACGAAGCTATGGATTCACTTAAGACGTCTATGACGGCCGAGGTCAAGTCCATGCTTAAAGAACTCCTTGAGGGGTTGAAGTCCACTCCCGATCCGTTGCTTGTGGTTAATCCCACCGCACCGGCATCGGAGGTCAATTCCGGCAAGGAAGCGGCTAAAGACTCTCAAACATCTTCCCCTCATGGTAAGAATGGGACGGGAACGCACGCCTCGGTTCCCCCTCCCCCGGTCTATGGAGGACCGGTCCCCTCACCTCATATAAACAATCATGGTCCTCCTCCTAAGCTTGATTTGACTAACTTCGCTAATTGGGTGTTTCGTATTAAGTCTCATTTGAATTATAGCTCAACTCAACTTTGGAGAATCATTGAACAAGGCTATTATCCGCATGACCCAAGCAACTTGTCCCCAAGAGAAGAAGTGGACAACCAACTCAACGCATCCGCCTTGTTCATTCTTCAAGCCGCCATGCCTCCCGAAGAGCTTCCACATTTGCGCCCATTCACTCTTGCCAAAGATGCATGGGAGCATATCAACTCATTGTACAAGGGAAGCTCAAGCATTCAACGCTCCAACTTTGATGTTATTCTTGATGAGGCCGATGAGTTTGTTTTGAATGAAGATGAAGATCCTCGTGAGCTTTATCGGAGATTGACTACTCTTGCGGTCTCACTCATAGATCACGGGAGCAAGGACACGGATGACAATTGGATCAAGCGCAAATTTCTCAAGGCCATTATGCCTTACAACAAGAGCATGTCCTCCGTGATTCGTCAAAGACCGGACTTCCACACCTTGTCCTCTAGTGATGTGTTGGATGAGTTTATTGCTATGAACATTTTGAACAAGACCGCCGACAACGCACTTGCTCGTGTTCAACACTCAAAGAAGCCCAACCTTGCTTTGAAGGCCAAGGTAGTTCATGAAGAGGAAGAAGAAAATGAAGATTGTGAGGATGAAGATTGCCCCGAAGACACCAAATATGCATACCACGAGCACATGGCTCTTGCATCAAGACAATTTTGGGGCAACAAAAGAAACTCGAAGCCCAACTTTTCAAGAAACAAGACTAATGGCTCTAAAGGCAAAAGTCAACGTGTGAGGACTTGCTACAACTGTGGTAATGTGAGTCACTTCGTCGCCGATTGCCCGTATGAGAATAGGGAGGAAAATGGTGGCAAGCTCATCCGTAAAGACAAGGGCAAGTCCTTCCCAAGCAAGAACAAGTTCAACAAGAAGGTGCCTCAAAAGAGTTTGGTGGTGCAAGAAGAGTACGACTCCGATGATGATGAAGATGCAAATGGTGAAGGGGTTGCTACGGCCTCCGTCGCCATCGCCACCTCTCCATCACCAAAGGTGTCCCTCTTCGACTCCCCCAACGATAACTCCATCACCACCCACAAGTGCCTCATGGCCAAGGCCACCAACAAGGTAACCTCCAACATCAGAACTAGCATTTCTTCCACTCCTTCTTTGATGAATTGTGTGGAAGAAAGTGAGGAGGCAAAGGTGGAGGAAAATGAATTTGACAAGTTCATGGCCAAGCTCAAAGGTGAGACCAAGAAGCACTTTGTGGCTCTCTTGGAACAATTAGGTGAGGCAAATGAAATCATAGATTCTCATGAAGAGACAATCTCTAAGTTGGAAGGGCATAGTAGAGATTATGCCGATGAGATTGCCGATCTTTCTATTGCTCTTGAGGAAGAGCAAGGTCATAGAGTGGCTCTTGAGGAGACACACAATCTAGATCTTGCTAAATTAAAGAAAGATCGTGATCATGCTCAAGTTCTTGCTAATATGCTTAAAAATGAGAAGGCCGAACTTGGGGTTGGCCATGCTAGACTCGAAGAGGAGTTTGTCTTACTTGACAAGGCTCATAAGGCCTTGAAAAGTGCTCATGCTACACTCAAGGAGTCTCATGATCAACTCCAAGTGAAGCTAACTAAAGAAATTGCCACTTGTCCTCCTTTTGTTCTAATTGATAATGCTCGTGCAACTAACCCTTGTTGTGAGCATGCACATCTTGTTGAGGAGAATGCCAAGTTGAAAGAGCAACTCGAGAAAGGCCTTGTGTCGTGCATACAAGGTGAGAAAAACCTCAACGAACTTTTGAGCAATCAAAAGGAAGTTGTGGCCAAGGAGGGACTTGGATTTGCACCCAAGTCGAAGAAGAAGAAGTCAAACAAGAAAAGCAAGACCAAGCAAGCTCTCCCTCTCAAAGATACATTTGTGAAAGAGGGAGAGGGTGCTCCTAAGAAGAAGAAGAACGAGGCGGTGGGTGGTAATGTCAAAAGGGGCAAGACCACCCATCCCAACAAAGCCGACGATTTTAACCCTTCTTATGTTTTATGCCGTGCTAGTGATGGGCATGTTTATGCCAAATTTGTTGGTTCTTCTTATGAGTACATTGAATGGTCTATTTGGGTTCCTAAGACCCTTGTTACTAACATGAAAGGACCCATTCAAGAATGGGTACCTAAAACCAAGCATTAATCTTATGTAGGAGTTTGCTTCCGGTGGGGTGTCATGGTTGCTTGATAGTGGAGCGACAAATCATATGACCGGAAGCAAGGACTTGGTGGTGGACATTCAAGCAAGTTCATCTATGCCCACCCATGTTCAATATGGTGATGCCTCGATGTCAAAGGTATTGGGTCTCGGCAAGGTGGTCATCTCACCGGACTTGTCCATTGAGAAGGTCATGCTTGTTGAGAGCCTTGCATACAATTTACTTTCCGTTCGTCAACTTGCTATTATGGGCTTTGCAACGTTCTTTGATATTGATACCGTGGCCCTTTTGTGGAGCAAGACTCTTAAAGTAGCTTTTGTTGGGCATGTCGAGAACGGTCTCTATGTGGTTAACTTCTCGGAGCGACCCACTAAGACCGCGACTTGCCTAATGGCTAAAGTTGACGTGGAATGGCTTTGGCATCACCGTTTAGCCCACGTCAATATGAGATCTTTGCAAAGTCTCCTCAAAGGGGACCACGTCCGAGGACTAACAAATGTGAGCTTTGCCAAAGACCGTGCTTGCAGTGCTTGTATCGAAGGAAAGCTACATGAGACGGCTCACCGACCCACGACTATCATCTACTCGAAGAGGCCCTTGGAGCTCCTTCACATGGATCTCTTTGGACCGCCATCCTTTGATAGTCTTGGGGGAAGAAAGTATTGCTTGGTGATTGTGGATGATTATTCAAGATACACTTGGGTATATTTCTTCAAGAGGAAGAGCGAGACCCAACAAACCGTGATCGACTTTGCAAATGAAGCTCAACGTCAACATGATGCAAAGATATTGATCATTAGAAGCGACAACGGCACCGAGTTCAAGAACTACACCTTGGATGAGTTTCTTAGTGATGAGGGGATCAAGCATCAATATTCCGCACCATATACCCCTCAACAAAACGGTGTAGCGGAGAGGAAGAACCGGACGTTGATGGACGCGGCAAGAACCATGATGGCGGAGTTCAAGTCTCCATACAACTTTTGGGCCGAAGCCATCAACACCGCTTGTCATGCATCCAATCGGCTCTACCTCCGCAAAGGCTTGAACAAGACTCCATATGAAATACTTACCGGCAACAAGCCCAACCTCAAGTACTTCCGGGTGTTCGGTTGTAAGTGTTTCATTCTCAAGAAAGGTGTTCGCTTATCTAAATTTGATTCTAGAGCTCAAGAGGGCATATTTGTTGGTTATGCTACAAACTCTCGTGCTTACCGTGTTCTCAACAAGTCCACTGGACTCATTGAGGAGACGTGTAACGTGGAGTTTGATGAGAATAATGGTTCCCAAGTGGAGCAAAGTGGTCTTTGTGATATAGGTGATGAAATTCCTCCTCAAGCCATAAGAAGAATGGGTGTGGGCCAAATCCTACCCATTGAGGAACCCCTTGTGGTGGAAGGAGAAGGACAATGTTCTACGCAAGTGGAACCATCACCGACACATGACCCACACGCTTACGAAGAACAAACCGAAGGCCCTCAACCAAGTGATCAAGATCAAGGGCAAGATCAACCTCAAGATGATGGTGATGCACCAAATGATGCCCAAGATCAAGATCACAACACCGAGCAAGCTCAAGATCTAGGGCAAGCTCATGATCAAGAGCAAGCTCAAGATGACGCTCGAGATGATCCTCCTCAAGTGACTCCGGAGGAGCTATTGGAGCGTCGTGCCGCCAAGATTGCTTCCAAACTCGAGAAAAAAGGACATATCCTGGAAAATGTCTATGGAAGCTTAAAGAAAGGGGTAACCACTCGTAAACAATTATAAAACTTTTGTGAGCATTACGCGTTTGTCTCGTGTGTTGAACCCCAAAAGGTACATGAGGCGCTCGAGGACACGGATTGGCTTGAAGCCATGCATGATGAACTCAACAACTTCGAGCGCAACAAAGTGTGGACATTGGTGCCAAGGCCAACGGAGAATCATAATGTCATTGGAACCAAATGGATCTTCAAGAACAAGCAAGATACGAACGGTGTTGTCACTCGAAACAAGGCAAGATTGGTGGCACAAGGCTACTCCCAAGTCGAGGGTATCGACTACGGTGAAACCTTTGCTCCCGTTGCTCGTCTTGAATCTATTCGTATGTTGCTTGCATATGCTTCTCATCATGATTTTAAATTGCAACAAATGGATGTGAAGAGTGCATTTCTTAACGGTCCTCTTAATGAGTTGGTATATGTCAAACAACCTCCGGGGTTCGAGGATCCCAAGTTCCCCAATCATGTATACAAGCTCGATAAGGCACTCTATGGCCTTAAACAAGCCCCACGTGCGTGGTATGAGCACCTTACCGAGTTGTTGCAAGACCGTGGGTTTGAAATTGGGAAAATCGATCCCACTCTTTTTACTAAGAGGGTTAAAGGGGATTTGTTCATATGCCAACTATATGTTGATGATATTATCTTTGGTTCTCCTAAAAAAGCTTTCAATGATGAGTTTGCCGCACTAATGACCGAGAAGTTTGAGATGTCTATGATGGGAGAGTTGAAGTTCTTTCTTGGATTCGAAGTCAAGCAAAGAAGAGAAGGAACCTTCATCAACCAAGCCAAATACACTCAAGACATGCTCAAGAGATTCAAGTTAAATGATGTCAAGCCGGCCAAGACTCCAATGCCTACCAAGTGCCAACTTGACATAGATCCCAATGGTAAAGCGGTGGATCAAAAGGTATATCGTTCCATGATTGGATCCTTGCTTTACCTTTGTGCATCTAGACCAGATATCATGTTGAGTGTGGGAATATGTGCACGGTTTCAAGCCGCGCCTAAGGAAAGTCACTATGTGGCAGTCAAGCGAATCTTTCGATATTTGGCTCATACCCCAAACTTTGGCTTATGGTATCACAAAGGAGCAAGCTTTGATCTAATGGGTTATTCGGATTCGGATTGGGCGGGAGACCGTGTGGATAGGAAGTCAACCTCCGGAGGGTGCCAATTCCTTGGTCGCTCTTTGGTGAGTTGGTCTTCGAAGAAGCAAAATTGTGTGTCTCTCTCCACCACCGAGGCCGAGTATGTAGCTGCCGCAAGTTGTTGTGCTCAATTGCTTTGGATGAGGCAAACTTTAAAGGATTACGGTGTCACTTGTGACAAAGTGCCTCTTTTCTGTGACAATGAAAGTGCAATTGCGATGTCCTACAACCCGGTGCAACATAACAAGACGAAACACATTGAGATTCGTCATCATTTCATTCGGGATCACGTCAAGCGTGGAGAGATTGATATTATTCATCTTAGCACTCAAGAGCAACTAGCGGATATTTTCACGAAGCCATTGGATGAAGCAAGATTTCGCGAGTTAAGGCATGAGCTAAATATCATTGATTCGAGCAACGTGGCTTGATTCTCGTCACATCCCACCGCACTCATCATGTTTATCTTGTTCTAGATGTAGGCATGGACATAAGGGGAGTGTTGTTCTCTCAATGAACTCTCCCTCCCCCCATTATGCATAAATTAATCAAAGTCTTTCACATTAGCCATTTATGATGGTAATTGTGCTTCAAAGATGAGTTTTGGTTTTGGGCCCAAGGTTAAAATCTTCGCAGTGCCAAACCATTCGACTCAAACAAAGGTGGCTTCGGCCACCGACCCTCTCTTTTGGGAGGGTTTGGCTCTCTTGTGGTTTTCATTGCTTTTTCTAGTCTTTTTGGTCTTGTTGTGTTCTGGATCGCTCCAAGTTTGCTCTCCGCTTTTTTTTTGTTGTTTTTTAAACCTTGGAGTGACCTTTCCCATTTGCTGGTTTTCGAGTCTCAAACCCAAGCCCATCTCATCTCAAACCTCTTATAAGTTGCATAAGCCACCACTTCAAATTTTGACCCTGGCTATTTTCTGAGCTGCAAGCGGTACTACCGCTGTGTCTGGACGGTACTACCGCTTTAAGCGGTACTACCGCCCACTACGCACGGTACTACCGCTGGGAGCGGCGCTACCGGCCTTCTGCTGTTTGTAGTGCCGAAGCGGTACTACCGCTCTCCGTAGCAGTACTACTGCTTAGAGGGCTGCGGGAAGGGTTAAGTGGGGGCAAGGGAAGTTACTTCCCCATACCCATTCATCTCTTCTTCCCCACGCCTCTCTCTCTCTGCAGCGAAGAGAAGCCGCGGCGGCCGCCTCCGGTACGCCGTTTCTGCGCCGTCTTCCTCAATTCCGACCGGTGGAGTCGATCCCCACCACTCCCTCGTGCTATGGACGCCGGTATTGCCCCCGTTTCTTGTTCCTATGGTTCTATCTTTTGAATCTAGGCTTTTGGGCAATGCGTGGTGAAACATCAATCTTTGGCTAGTTTGTGGCATGAGTAGGACGAGGTTTGACTGCTAGATAGGAGGATAGGTGCCTTTTGTGTCGATTTCGAAGTTTTGGATCTCCGGTACTACCGGATCTGGCACGGCTGTGCGCCTGTGCAGACCACGGTACTACCGCTTGGTCATGGACGGTACTACCGCTTAAGCGGTACTACCGCCCACTGGCCAGCGGTACTACCGCTCGTCTCCCAGGCGGTACTACCGCTGTCAGGGCGGTACTACCGTTTGAGATCCACATCTTCTGAATCGTTACAACTGGTTCCTCTCCCTCACTCTTATTTCTTGGCTTATGCATATCTTTTTCACCTGCTTTCCCTCGTGTTTGTGTGTCTGGTTCAGGTGGTAGTAGCTCCGGTCCTCATGTGGCTCGTCGCAAGAATCCGAAGCGTGGTCGCACTCGATATCTTCAGCCAGCCAGTTATGCAAGTGATGAAGAAGAAGAGGCTCCACCAGCATCTGCCAGGAGGACAAGCAAGAAGACCGTTGCCAAGAAGAAGAAGGAGCAGGCCATGTCAGTGTGAGAGATGAATGCCAAAGAGTATTGGGCCTACCGTAGGCACAATCCCTACACTCGTCCTCAGGACCCTGCTCTGGTGAGACGCCCTTTCTGGAACAAAGATCAAGCTGCAGCATACCATGATGTGATCAAGGGCAAGAAGAATACGTTTGTCAAGACCAAGTCCATTGACATTGGTCACATGAAGACTGACATGGCTTACTTTGGTGAGGCTCTGGCGCTTTGTGAGCAGTTTGACATCGTCAAAATCATCACCTTCAACAACGACTTCGATCCTGAGTTAGTGGCGCAGTTCTTTGCCACAGTGCACTTTGGGACTGATGATAACAGGACTCTCACGTGGATGACTCATGGTAGACAGATGCAGTCTACCTGGAAGACCTTCATGAACAGTCTGGGCTACGGAGATGAGGGGCTGGACAACTCTCTTGGCCTTCGCCCCCACAGGAATCCGTCTCCGTCCCACAAGGACAAGCTGCTCCGGTACATGCACATCAGGAAGACTGGCAAGGGAGAAACTAAGGAGCTGATTCCGTCTCTGGATATTATGCATCGCATTCTCAGGAACACTCTTTTCCCTCGTGTGGGAAACTTTGACATGGTACATGGGTACCTGGTTGATATGTTGGTCATCTGTCAGAAGGAGAAGGGCAAGTCTTGTGTGCTGGACGTGTCTCATGTTATGTGGAGTGAGCTCCGCTCGGCAGCCTATGTCCGGAAGGTTCCCATTTATGCTCCTATGATCTTCAAGCTAATTGTGGACACTTGGCACAGGCTGTTTCCTGAGGAGAGGCTTGAGACCGGTCCTATGGCTTCTCATGATATTACCAAGCTGAGGCAGAAGGAGCACTGGGGTTCAGTTCCTGAGGTTGAGATTCCGGGTGCTGAGTCCGGAGTGTCTGATGAGCCTGAGTATATTCCACCCTCAGAGCAGCCATCTTGGGCTGCCAAGCTCAAGCGGAAGGTCAAGAAGCTGTTCTGCTTCCAGTCAGACATTCAGCACCGCTTGTACCAGGCTCATGTTAAGGAGAAGCTTGATCGCCGCCGTCAGATTGCGATGATGAGGAAGATGGAGATTGATGCTCCCAGCGGTTCAGAGAAGACCATCACGCCTGAGGATAGGTGGATTTCTGAGCACGGCACGTGGACTGACTCGGAGGATGATGCTGGCACTTCTGCTCCGTCTGCTGCTGCTAGGGGCCAGGGTGATGAGGAGATTGTTGAGGAGTCAGAGGATGGCAGTGATGAGGATGGGACCGAGGACTCCATGGACGAGGATGCGGAGTAGGGCTACCACCTCGGGTTGTTTAGTCACTCTTTGCCTTTTTGGCGTCTCGATGTCAAAGGGGGAGAGAGTTTAGGACCGGGGATTTGCATGGGTTGCCGAGTCACAAGCTCATTTTTATTTGTCTCGATTTCCCGCTTGTGAACTCTTTTATCTTATTTGCTTTCGTGTGAGACTTGGAGACTATGCTTGTATGGTGTAAGACATACGCTTATCTCTATTCTATCCTATTATGTCGTTATCCTAGTATGTGGAGCTATGATTATGTTGTTGCCCTTTTATCTTCATGCTCTCATGCTGATACTTGCATCTATGATTAAAGTTCATATTATGTTTGTTGCAAGTATTGCCTTGTCTATAAAATATAGGGGGAGTGTTGATCCTATGTGTGTGTGCTTTGCATTCCAAAAGCATATCCAAATAGTGCACACATCTAGGGGGAGCCCGTCTATATTTTGTAGAGTTTCGGTTTGCACTGTATTATTTAATATTCCCTATGCAAATCGGGTGTTGTCATCAATCCACCAAAAAGGGGGAGATTGTTAGGGCATATTTCTCTCTAATGGTTTTGGTGATTGATGACAATGCGTTTGCGGACTAACCGTGTGCTTTGAGCATTTCAGATTTTATTAGGTGGCACGAGACGGTTTGTTCCCCTCGATGGTAAAGAGTGAAGACGGTGTTTTTCCGACGATTTCTTTTTGGTGGATTTGAGTCGTAGGAAACCCGTACTATTAAGAGGGGGTCCGCTTTGGAAGGTATGGGTGGAATCAACATGTACACAACCCATTTGCACCCACATAACCTTCCCGCAACATGGAGCATCCCTCTGTTATCTTTGGGCAATTTGAATGCACCCAAGCGGTAGTACCGCTCGGTACCACGGTAGTACCGCTTAGAGCGGTACTGCCGCTGTGGTCTACCGCAGCACTACCGCTTGGAGTAACCCCTCTCTGGTGCTGTTTTCCGCTAAGCGGTAGTAGAGCGGTAGTCAAGCGGTAGTACCACTTGGTGCGGTACTACCGGCCCCTACTACCGTTGCCACTACCGCCCTTGTGTGAGGTGGTGTGCTCGGTTCGGTTGCCCATTTCTCTTAAGCGGTAGTGGGGCGGTAGTAGAGCGGTAGTACCGCTTGTTGCGGTACTGCCGTTCCAGTACTACCCCACTACCTCTGTTTCCTCTGTCCTGCGATATCTTAAGCGGTAGTACCGCTGAGTTGAGCGGTAGTACCGCTTGGTGCGGTTCTACCGCTCCAGTTCTCTGTTGCTCGCGTTGGACAGACGGGAACTACCGCCCAAGCGGTAGTACCGCTCCTCAGAGCGGTAGTACCGCTTGTGTGCGGGCTGTGGGCAGATAACGGTTGGATTTTCCCCTCCTATAAATAGGGGGTCTTCTTCTCCAAGTAGACTGACCTCTTTCCTCTCTTTGCTCCATTGTTGCCCCAAAGCTCAAAAGTGCCCGATCTCTCTCCCTAGCCAATAGACCTTGTTGATTTGCTAGGGTTTGGAGGAGAGGGCCCCGATCTACACTTCCACCAAGAGATATTTGATTCCCCCCACTAATCCCTTGCGGATCTTGTTACTCTTGGGTGTTTGAGCACCCTAGACGGTTGAGGTCGCCTCGGAGCCACATTCCATTGTGGTGAAGCTCCGTGGTGGTGTTGGGAGCCTCCGATTAAGTTGTGGAGATTGCCCCAACCTTGTTTGTAAAGGTTCGGTCGCCGCCTTCAAGGGCACCACTAGTGGAATCACGGCATCTCGCATTGTGTGAGGGCGTGAGGAGAATACGGTGGCCTTAGTGGCTTCTTGGGGAGCATTGTGCCTCCACACCGCTCCAACGGAGACGTACTTCCTCTCAAAGGGAGGAACTTCGGAAACACATCCTCGTCTTCACCGGCTCCACTTGTGGTTACTTCTTACCTTTACTTTGTGCATGCTTTACTTGTATTGTATCTTGCTTGCTTGCTTATGTTGTGATTGTTAGCATCATATAGGTTGCTCACCTAGTTGCATATCTAGACAACCTATTTTGTTGCTAACCCTAATTTGTTAAGAAAAGCTAAAAATTGGTAGTTGCCTATTCACCCCCCCCCCCCTCTAGTCAACCATATCGATCCTTTCACATGGTGTATTTAAAGGTACTGCCATATTGTCAGAATGCATTTGGTATTTGACACCATATCAAGTTACAAAGCAAGTATTATGGACCATTTAGGGTGCCGAGCAAAGTGGGGAATGTTGCTTATAAAAATGTTGCTACTAGAACGAGCTTAAATTCATGCTGTCTTTCACATAGGTCAGCTGAAGAAACATCTGGGTCCAGTGGTTGTTCCATGTGCAGGCTTGCCTCTGGTAGGACCAAATGGGCAGATAAGGACTGAACCAATGTTGGTTATGGAGACTCGTCAAATTCCAAGGAACAATTCCCCAGTGGTCCAATGGTTGGTGCAGTGGGCAAACTTACCTCCTGCTTCCTCGGAAGACACGAACTTCATCAAGCATACTTTTCTAGGTTTCTTCAAGAAGACGGTAGAATATTGGTGAGAGCATGGGCCACCTGGAGGACAAGGTGTGTTTTAACAAGAGGGAATTGTTAGGCAGCTAATGGGCGAGGATGGATTCAGTTATCAAACGGTATGGAGGCGTCTTCAAGTTTTAAATCCAATGGCTCACGTGGCTCGCCATTAGTTACTTTTTACTACTGTAGCATTTCACTCTACCGTGGCACTTCATCTCTTGTCAAAGGCTATATAACAACCGGCCAAGTCACTGCGCACTGCAGTCCTCGTTGCTGGCGATGGGAGGACACGTCGACCGGAGGGGGGGGGGGGGGAGGGGGGGCTTCCCTTGCAGACGCGACACAACGCACGATGGTGGCCTACTAGGGCTGTCGCGGTCCGTACTACCCCTTCTGACGTTGTAAGGACCACGACGACTCCGACTCCGACAACAACGACAATGGCAATGGTGCGGACGACGGCAGTCAAGCCGGCTAGGGAGGCCACGTGTATGAGTTTAAAGTCCGCTACCTCACGTATTTTGTTAGGATTTTTTAAAATTTTAATTGAATGGACGAAATATCGGCCCATTTATGTAAATATAACAAAAAAAATATCCGGCTTGCATAAAAATCATTTGGTTTGCATGAAATTTCTTCATTTGGTTCAATTTATGCTTGAAATGTGTGCGGTTCCACATACATGTTCATGCATGGATTGTGAGTCTGATTTAGGAAACCATGTTGGAGATGCCTTAACCTATGGAACGGGTTTGTCCATTGTTGTTTTTGAGATAGTTCATCACTCATACTAAATGATGGATGCTATTTGTCGCCGCATGGACGTATAGCGATATGCTTTTTCTTATAGGAACCTATAGCGGTATGCTGGTGGCGGTTGCACTAACCATGCATGGCCGCCGAGCTGGAATGCGCAAAATGGCGGTTGGACGGGTCACTTTGACAGCCCACATGCACGCAGTATCAGAATTTGCATTCATAAATACCTAGTGCGCGCTCGTTCTCGCCGTGGGCAAGCATGGCCCCAGCTCCCAGGACAGGAGACGCTCATGACTACGGGGAGTTTCTCCAATCAATCCAATGTGCAGTGCTGGCAAAGGGTGTGGTCGCTGAAAATAATGAGATGATTTGTTGTTGCACTTTGCGAGTTGGCATGACACGAAGGAGACCGATCCAAGGTGATAGACCGGGGCAGCTACAACCTACTCAGCTAGAGCCATCATCTCAACAAAAAAGAAACCTACTCAGCTAGAGTACACATAGCCCTGGACATTGGTTGGTGGCAGGCGGTTCTGGTTAGGAGTAGTAGGAGTGTAGGACCGAGGTGTATTTTATATAATATATAACTCCGTGCAAATTCGCATCGGTCATTACACGCAAGTGTAGAGAGCCGGACTTAACAAATATGACTTCCTAAATGTTTGCGGACGTGTCCGCTCAGTGGCCGGACATATCCCTTATTTATCCGTCCGTGAAACCACACTTTTTATTTTTTTCTCATATGTTCGATCACTTTCACGTGATTGATGAAGAGGAAGAGAGAAAGAAAAGAATGAATAAAGAAAAAAAATGGTCCGGATAGGGTCGCGTTCTACGTGGCGGACTGACCGGGCGCGTTCGGACGCGTCCGCGAGCCCTCAAATCCTCCCCATATTTGAGATGGATATGAAGGTTCACGGACAGTCTGGACGTATAAGAATGATATGAGCGGTCCGGTTAGGTCATTTTTCCCTTCTTTCTGTCCGGTCACTGACAAATCACTTCTGCGAACGTATGAGGTAGTTTGAGGCGTCCGGTTGTAGACGCTCTTAACTCAGTGGTGATTTTGCTCGCCGGTCACGCGGGTCTTTGGTAATTGCCCATCCAAGCTGTGCTGGTAGTAGGTAGAGATGCGTTGGCTAGCTAATTAGCAGGTCTTCGAGTGCATGCGTAATATAGAAGCTTTAGACAGTAGAAATTATCTATCTAACGACCGCATTTTGTAGAGTATTACTAGTTTGTATGGTCGTATGGAGCCATCCGAATCTAGCTTGGGTCTTCACTCGAAAGATTTGCGTCGCTTCATGCCGTCATCACTTCAAATCATGAAAAATGTATGGCTAACGCATGCTCGAGTCATGGCAGAAAATGGTCATGGTTGAAAGTTGAGGATTCCCGCCAGGGGCGGGCCCACCTCAATTCAAGGGTATTCAGTTGAATACCCATTATTTTTATTAAAAAACTAGGTATATATGGTATATATATTGTGTATGTATAAGGAAAAATGAAACTGTACACTAGGCAAGTATTTCAGCCCAAAACAGAGGCTTTCCTTCCACTCCACGAGTTGGCCCATAGGCCCAAATGGCTGTAGCGCACGCACGCACGCAGATCAGACCATCGATCAGTCCATCATCATGGGAGATTCAGAATAGTAGGAACTTTTTTTCTCCTGTTGATTTCCGTTTCGAATATAGGGAGAATAATTTTGAGGCCCGCTAGCTAGCTAAAGGAGCTGCGTCTCTTGCGGTGGGCCGCCATGTGTGGCTAGGGGTTTTGCCTGACATTGCTTGTATTCCTCATGTTCCGAACTTTGAATAAATCCCCTAGTTTACCCTAAAAAAAATCAGACCATCGATCGGTCCATCATCGACCAAGAAAAAAATATCCATCGATTAGATCCAAGAGAGGAACCGGCCACCAGCACCTCCCTGCCCCTGTTTTGTTCCCACGCGAGCGGCGAGCCGCCAGGCAGCCACAACAAGGACTGTTACCATCGCCTGCTCGGAGATCGGGCGTGCGCACGGCGGCGCGGACAGCGGACGGCGCGACTAATGCATCCACGCTCACTTTGGTTCTGATCCATGCAGTCGGCAATGGGCAACAGCCATTGATTCAGTTTAAATCCAACAACCCACAGATTCAGGTATAATATGCTAATTAGATGTATTAATCCATCACTTCTGAAATTGGGACGTCCTCTCTGATGCCAATTCTTATTTCTTAGTCGAATTCAATTCATCATAGGGGCATGGTTTTCTTCTACTATTGCTAAACACTTGTCTGTTTATTTAATTATTATGGTGAAATTAAAACTTGTCTGTCTATTTAATTATAATGGTGAAATTAGTTTGAACACGTGTCTGTCTATTCAGATGTGTACAAAACTAAGTTAGTTTGAACACTTATTTGTCTGTTTATTTATAGTGAAATTAGAACTCGTTTCAAGTCAACTATGATTATTCAACATTGAGAATTTACAATTTTCCATTTAAATTTGCAATGTAAGAATGTTTATTTTTTTGAATTTGTTACAGTGAGCATTATGTTTATTTTTTTGAATTTGCACAGTGAGCATTATCTATAGAGAATAGTACTCCACAGTTTTTACTCCTATATGTTGAACAAAACAAAGGTATGATCCATTTTTATGAATATAATATATTAGGCCATATCTTTCATATAGTTTAGAATTAGTACAATATGTTGTTATAATTGGTTATACGTGCCAAAAGGAAGGCTATCCTTTCAAAAAAAAGGATTCAAATTTTGAATACACAGTGTTCAATTCCTGGGCCCGCCCCTGATTCCCGCGGTGCCTTTGGTGGGCTCGACGGCTGCATGCAGGCCAGTGGTGGTCGTCACGGCGGTGCAGTTGTGGTGGCGTAAAATCTGGCCGATCCGGTCACGGCTTGGTCGGGTTCCCTGGCCTGGGACGAGTGGCGAATCTAGCACGACAAAAGTAGGCTTAAAACATAAAGTTTATAAGCCTAATTAGCAAATGCATTGTAATTATTGCATGTAAAGCATCACAATATAATTTTTAAGTGTTATGTTTAGCTGAAATAGGATTTTTGGAGGGTATGCTTAAGCCTATGGAAGCCTCCCTAGCAGAATCGTCACTGCCTCAGACGTCAATGCGGTGGAGACTGAGGTTGCCCCGGCAGTGGCGTAGGGTTTCCTGGCCGTGGCTTCGGCTGAGGAGTGGAACACATTTGGATGCGGTGGATCGTGGGATCCCGTGACAAGATCGGGGTTGGCCTCGTCATATGTGATCGCTGGAGGGATTGATCTAGCCTATGGTCTACGATATGTTGGGTTGCAGTACGTGGCATGCTGGTGCAGGCTGTAGGAGATCGACCCATTTCCATGAGAAATCATTGTTCTGGACTTAACAGGAAACGGCAACGAGGGCACCCGAGGGTGTCATTTTCTTTCTTGAAAGCGTCGTCGTGGAGGTGTGCTCCTCCTACTCCCCACGACATTCTCTTTGGATGTAAACCCTCACATTTTATTGATTGGGCGATGGAGGGGTCTTCGCGTCTTTCTCCTACTTGGGGGCATCTTCTCGGAGCTGGCTTCCACCGTGAGACAGGTGGTTGACGTCGGCTTCTCTGCGTGGTTTGTTGAGGCAATTGTCTTGGGGACATCGACATCTGTTCGGCAATGATAATGGCTCCATTATGGGTTTGGGTTATGGCTAGGACTTTGGTAGTCGTTTCTTTTCAGCACGTCCCATGTGCTCTTATATTGTTCACTTTGTTGTTATAGAGTCGGAGTTCTGGTCGAATGAGTCAAAGTGGTGGGATGGCAAGCAGTCGTGTGATAGCCTGGTTTAATAGAGATAATAGAGTACTCATATCAATAAGGAATTTCTTCTTTTCCGAGAGCCCATTCGGAAAGAACTCCAAAGTTAAGCGTGCTCAGAGGATGGGTGACCGACTGAGAAGTTGGTCCCAGTTGCACATGAGTGAGCACAAAGTGCGCGGGAAAGATCAATACTATCCTGCCAGGAGTAACGTCCAATAACCGGCAGGTGTGTCCGGAGCGTTAAAGTTGGTATCAGAGCAAACCCTCACGGTAACACGAATGTTTGTGCGACAGTGATACTTGTGATATGCGTTGGGTTTTCCCCGAAGAAGAGGGGATGATACAACACAGTATAGATAAGTATTTCCCTCAGTGAGAACCAAGGTTATCGAACCGATAGGAGGATCAGATAACTTCCCGTCGTCAGCGCCTACACACAAAAGAGCACACACTTGCACCCAACGCGGGAAAGAGGGTTGTCAATCCCCTTGAACTCGTTACTTGCAAGCGATAAGTAGTGTAGACGATAGTTGATAAATATAAATTGCAAAATAAAACGAAAACAAATAAATGGCAGCAAGGAAATAAGAGCGTTTGTAAATATATATGTGAATAGACCCGGGGGGCATAGTGTTCTCTAGAGACTTCTCTCTCGAAGAAAGCATATGGTGGGTAAACAAATTACTGTTGAGCAATTGATAGAAAATCACATAGTTATGCAATATTTATTCACGGCAATGATCATGTGTATATAGGCATCACATCCATAAACAAGTAGACCGACTCCTTCCTGCATCCACTACTATTACTCCACCATCGACCGTTATCCAACATGCATCTAGAGTATTAAGTGAAACAGAGTAATGCTTGGAGAATGATGACATGATGTAGACAAAGTAAACTCAATTAATATGAATAAACCCCATCATTTTATCCTTAGTGATAGCAATACAAATGCGTGTCTTGTCCACTACTTTGTTACTTGGATATAGAGCACCGCAAGATTGAACCGACTACAACGCACCCCTCTCACTTAAGATAAACCAATCTAGTTGGCCAAACTAAACCGATGATCGGAGAGAATCACGAAGCTAAAATAATCGCGCAAATAAGAATCAAATAAGTATTCAGACGAGACTCAAATCTTTTTCATGAATAATCTGAGCATAAACCCACAATTCATCGGATCGCAACAAACACACCGCAAAGATGGATTACATAAGATAGATCACCGCGGGATCGCGATGATCATGGCAATGAAGAACATAGAGAGAGATATGCATCTAGGTACTAACTACGGACCCGTAGGTCTGTGGTGAACTACTCACACATCACCATGGGAGCAGCAAGGATGATGTAGAGGCCCTCCGTGATCGACCCCCCTCCGGCAGGGCACCGAAAAAGGGCTCCACATGAGATCGCGGCGGAACAGAGACTTGCGGCGGCGGAAAAAGTGTTTCGGGAGCTCCCCTAGGGTTTTTGGAATATATGTGAACTTATAAGCTAGAGTACGGGGCCAGGAGATGTAGGGGGTGGCCACAAGCTACCAGGGCGCGACCACCACCCCAGGGCGCGCCCTGTTGGCTTGTGGGGCCCTCGTGCGGCCTCCGGTCTTCTCCTGAAGCTTCCAGTTCTTCTTTTGGTCCTGAAAAAATCATTAAAAAGTTTCGGGGCAATTGGACTTCGTTTGGTACTATAAACCTAAAAAACCAAAAACATGCAGAAACAGTAACTCACACTTGGCACTGGGCTAATAAGTTAGTGCTCAAAAATAATATGAATCAACAAATAAATGCCCAAAAAGTATCCAAGAATGATAATATTATAGCATGGAACAATAAAAAATTATAGATACGTTGGAGACGTATCAACATCCCCAAGCTTAATTCCTGCTCGTCCTCGATTAGGTAAATGATAAAAACAAAATTTTTGATGTGACATGCTACCCAACATGTAATCTCTTGCATGTATGCTCATTGAGAAACGATGAATTAACAAACATCAACATAGTAATATTTATAAGCATAAATAACACAATCATCAATCTTTCGAAATATACGATCCTCAAAGAATGTTTACCCCCATTCATTTTATCATATTAGTAAGGCATGGCTCCGTCTTCACCACATTAATACAGAGGTCAAGCACCATGGTGTCCAAGTCACGCAATTGGATCGTTCTTTTTAACACGTTTCAGCTTTTTATTCTTCACGCAATACATGAGCGTGAACCATGGGCATAGCATATAGGTGGAATGGAATATGGTGATAGATATCAAAGGGGTAAAAGTGGAGAAGAAAGTCTCGCATCAACTAGGTGTATCAACGGGCTATGGAGTTGCCCGTCAATAGATATCAATGCGAGGAGTAGGGATTGCCATGAAACGGATGCACTAGAGCTATACGTGTTTGAAAGTTCAACTGAAGCTAAGTGGGTGTGCATCCAACTTGCTTGCTCATGAAGACCTCGGGCAGTTGAGGAAGCCCATCAACTGAATATACAAGCCAAGTTCTATAATGAAAAGTTCCCCTAGCATATGAAAGTGACAAAACATGAGACTCTCTATATGAAGAATATGGTGCTACTTTGAAGCACAAGTGTGGAAAACGAGGTCGTAGCACTGTCCCGTCTCTCTTTTCTCTCATTTATTTTATTTTTCTTCTCTTTTTTCCTTTTCTATTTTTTATTTTTCTTTCTTTTTTTCTTTCGTTCTTTTTTCTCCTTTTTTTTTCTTTTTTTCCCTCACTGAGATAGTGCCCTAATAATGAAAATCATCACACTTTTATTTACTTACAACTTGATATAAAAAACTATGAAACAATATGACTCAATATGAATGCATTTGGGAGTGTACCAGGATGTGCAATAATCTAGTGTAACATGTAAACAATGATGAACAGTGGCTTTGGAATAAATACTATGTCAGCTACATGACCATGCAAAGCAATATGATTGATTACCTTTGATCTAATTTCGGATGTACATAGTGTCTTTTTTCCATAGAGATCACCCTAGATTACCGTACTCACGAGGAGTAATGCTAATGACAAGGTGATTTTTGCAAACACTTGTTAAAAGAATAGTTCCAGTTTCCCGGACTAGAACACACAATTTAAGAGAAGAAACTATAACGAGGGAAATATGCCAAGGCTTAAGGTCTATCGGCAATCATATACTTGCGCTTTGGATCCTATGTACGTATCCAACATGGCTCTAGTAGACACCATCATATGTTTCTAGTCAATATGTTGTTTACGGGACATGCAGTCGCATTGTGGTTCTATTGTCCAACCAAGATCCTTACCATCTCACGGAATTATCTCGATTATTAACGAATAATCCAGACCAACACATTCGGCGTTTAATTATTGTATCGTTTGTACCCCAGAGAATTGTTTTCAGCTACAATATTACCCTTGCTATCACCACATTCGGTATAGTTTTCCACTCTTCTTTGTACTTAACATCTCCTTGACCGACCAGGTCATGGGTAACCGCGGGTTCATTAAACGAGGTAGAGACAAAAAACAAATATGTTGCATAAACCATAAAGATAACCTATTATTAAAGTAAACCAACAATCCTATTGATGAGTACATGGTGTTGCGAGGATAAGACTCGGCCTTAGCCCGAAGGGACTACTCACACATCCCAAATAATTTACAGGCAAAATCCGTTGTATGGAATAGCACGTCAAGATGAATGATTAAAAGGACATTCCGATTTGTGCCCCTAACTCGAAACCACTACTCAAATTTACCCCTAACTTTTTGATGTGCTCAATTTGCCCCTCAAAGCATTATATGTCGCAAGAATGCCCTTCCATCTGGTCAAAGTTGTTTGACTGAAAGTTTGAAAATTCATAAAACAATCATATGAACTTAGAAGAATGCCAAATAAGATATCAAAATGTTCATAAAAACATCACCTATATGCACATGTCATTTACGTTCATGATTAAAAAACATTCTTTAAATCATTTTAGGGTTTATACCATTGAAAACTATTTAGAGTGAATGCAAATAAATGCACATGTAGGTGATGAACGTAAATGACATGCATGTATAGGTGATATTTTTATGAACATTTTGATATCTTATTTACATTGTTCTGAGTTCATATGAATTTGTTATGAATTTTCAAAGTTTCGGTCAAACAACTTTGACCAGCTGGAAGGGCATTCTCGTGACCTAAAATGCTTTTTAGGGGCAAATTTGAGCTCATCAAAAAGTTAGGGGTAAATATCAGAGTGGGTGCATATTAGGGGCATCAATGTAAATGCCCCTTAATTGTTTCATGTCATTATTTTACAAATCTCACATACTTTTGGCAATAATTTATATGATTTTCTTGGACTAACATATTGATCGGGTGCCGAGTGCCGATTCCTGTTTGTTGCATTTTTTGTTTCGCAGAAAATCCATATCAAACAAAGTACAAACTAAATAAAGTTCTACGGAGATTTATTTTGGAATATATGTGATTTTTGAATGCCAGACGATGTCCGAGAGAGTCACGAGCTCAGAGGGAACGCCCCTTGAGCTTATGAATCCCTCATAAGTCGATTGGGGTTGTCCTTCAGCCGCAAGGAAGCTAATATCCGAATAAGAATCCCCTCAAAATTTCAGCCTAATAGGAGTTATACATCTCTAGATATTTAAGAAACGATGAAGGGCGTGAAAACGGGACGCAAAACTGAAGAGAAAGAGAGAGAGAGATCCAATCTTGAAGGGGCTCCTCCCCTCTAGGAGCCATGGCGGTCAATGACCAGAGAGGAAACCCTCCTCCCACGTAGGGAGGAGGCCAAGCAAGAGGAAGAAGGAGGGGTTATCTCTCTCCCTATCTCCCGGTGGCGCCGGAGTGCCGCCGGGGGAACCAGGGTGGCGACGATCTACACTAACAATTCCGCCGTTTTCCCCAACACCACCATCACCTTTCCTCATCCATCAGTAGTGGTCCACTCTCCCGCAACCAGCCGTACCCCCTACTTGAACATGGTGCTTTATGCTTCATATTATTATCCAATGATGTGTTGCCATCCTAGGATGTTTGAGTAGATATTCTTGTCCTTTGGGTGATTGGTGAAATTACTATGATTGGTTTAAATTGCTAGTGGTTATGTTGCTGTCCTTTGGTGCACATCATATGAGCGCGCGCGTGGATCACACCATAGGGTTAATTGCGTGTTGATAGGACTATGCATTGGAGGACAAGAGTGGCAGAAGCTTCTTCCTACCATAGAAATTGATTCATACGGGATTGAAGGGTGGCAATTTATCTTAATGCTATGGTTCTGTTTTACCTTAACGAACTTTAGTAGTTGCGGATGCTTGCTAATAGTTCCAATCATAAGTTCATGGAATTTCAAGTAAGGGATGACATGCTAGCAGCGGCCTTTCCCACATATAAACTTGTTATTGATCTAGTAACTTAGCCAATTACTTAGAGGGGACTTCGCAAATCCTACCACCACTTTTCCACACTCACTATATTAACTTAATTGTTCTTTTATTAAAACAGCACCTACATTTTGTTTCCACATTCTTTATTGTCTTGCAAAACTATCTTCTTACACCTACAAAGTACTTCTAGTTTTATTCCCGCAAAGTAGTTTATTTCTTGTACCAGGTAAAGTGAACATTGTTGCTCGTAGAGTTGTATCGATGGCCGATAGAACTTGGGAGAATATTAATTCTACCTTTATATCCTCGTTGGGTGCGACACTCTTATTTATCGAAAAGGCTATAAATGATCCCCTACACTTGTGGGTTATCAAGACCTTTTCTGGCGCCGTTGTCGGGGAGCAATAGTGTGGGGTAATATTCTCATGTGTCTTGTTTGCTTTATGACTAAGTAGTTTTTACTTTTTGTTCTAAGTTTTTTTATATCTTTAGTTATGGATATGGAACACAAAATACCAAAAAAATAGTTGTACTTTCTACTCATGGAGATGGGGAACCTCCTAAAACCCTCGATGTTGGTTATGTGGAAAGCATTAAATACTACTTTGATAGTCCTAATAATCTCCATTCAACTTGATAATGGGAGATACTTTGGATCACCAGGAATACTTTAGGGATTACCACTTGTCTCAAAAAGGGAAACACTTATGGGATCAAATTAAAATGTTGCGTTGGTATGCTTGGGTTTTGTGCTTAAGGTGTGATTATACTTGTTGCTCTAAGTTGAAGGCTCCACACCTTCCCTTTCAATGTGAATTTAATGATAATGAAACCTTGGCTTCTTATTCTAATGCTGTATATGATTACTATGATGCGGAACAAATGGAAGAATTTGTTGCTTTTAAGGGTGCTTATGAAATTGAATCTTTGTTTGAAAAGTGTGAAGATTGTGCTGATGCTCTTTACAGATTTGAAAATTATGCTATACTTAAATATTTCTATGAGAATTATGAATAAAATGCCTATTATTGATAAATTTATTGAGAAAGTCTTCGCTACTCAAGAAGAGACTAACATTTTGCAGGAATCTATGAAAGAAGAAATTGCTGAAACTGTGAGCTCATTAGATGAAAAAGATGAGGTGGAGAGCGAAGAACAAAATGAGGAAGAGCAGATTAGTCACCCGTGCCAACCTTCTGATGAGAGTAACTCTTTATATCATACATTGTTTAAATTCCTGCCGTGCTTACCGAAGGATGATTGCTATGATAATTCCTATGATCCCTTAGATTCGTTTGAAATATGCCTTTTTGATGAATTTGATGCTTGCAATGCTTGTGGTCATGATGCCAATATGAATTATGCTTATGGAGATGAACTTGCTATAGTTCCTTATGTTAAGCATGAAATTATTGCTATTGCATCCACACATGATAGTCCTATTATCGTTTTGAATTCTCCCAACTACACTATATCGGAGAAGTTTGCACTTATTAAGGATTATATTGATGGGCTGCATTTTTCAATTGCACATGATGATTTTAGTGGATATAATATGCATGTTCTTGCTACTACTATTTGCAATTATTATGAGAGAGGAATCGAATCTTCTCCTCTCTATGTTTCTATTACGATAAAAATGCAAGAAAGACCTTATTCTATGTATTAGCCTTTAGTTTTTGTGAATGAATTGTTCTTTTATGACATGCCAATGCATAGAAAGAGAGTTAGACTTCATTTCCACATTATATATATTAATTTTTGCTATATACTTAATTATAAATCATTTGTTAATTAAAATTGGCTTTGATATACCTCGGGATCTGGGTGGATCAATTGCTTGAGCACTGTATGGCTAGCTTAATGGCTTTAAAGAAAGCGTTGTCAGGGAGACAATCTGGAAGTTTTAGAGAGACATTTTATTTTGTTTTGTGCTTTTCAAATAATTAAAAAAATAAATAAAGTGGTGAACCTAAAACGTTTTCAAAAAGAAAAGCGAAAGTGAGAAAGACGAGCATCGTTGAAGTGGGGGACGTCCTTGAACTTTTGTTCATGCCCATAGAAACTTTGTGATTCTTGATTACAGAAACTTAAAAAAAAAATTACCCCCTTGTAAAAATCCATTGTATTATAAAAATAATGTGCCAAGATTTACCTTTAGGATGTTTAAATTGCTTGTTTGATATGTACTCTACGAAAACAGAAACTTTGGCTATAGTGTTTGATTTTCAATATTTTATTGGAATGTCAAAATTTGTGAAAATTTTACACCGTATGGCTATCCAATTTTTTTATTAGGTACTAATGTTTCAAACAAATTAGAGGTACAGAAGTATATATTTTATTTGCATCTTTAAAGACTGCCCTGTTTTTCACAGATTGCTGTTATAGTTTCTTTATCTGCATATGTTTCAAATATTGTTGAGCCTCATTAATTTGGGAGCCATAGAATTTTGATAGCATACGATGGGTAATTTTTTATTATAATTATACAATAATGTTATAGCAAGACATGATGGGATTTGATGTGATATGTACTAACCTATCTAATAAAAGTTCTATTAAGTTTTGTGTGGATGAAGTGTTCGAAGATCAAGGAGGTATCGATATGAGAAGAATAAGGAGATGCAAGAGTTCAAGCTTGGGGATGCAAAAGGAACCCCAAGTAAATATTCAAGCAGACTCAAACGTCTAAGCTTGGGGATGCCCAGGAAGACATCCCATCTTTCTTCCTCAACAATTATTGGTAGGTCTCGGCTTTTGTTTTGTTCACATGATATGCGTAAATTCTTGGAGCGTCTTTTGTGCTTGTTTTTTCCTTTTTCTTTGATGCACCATGCTGGTATGGAATAGTCCTTTGTTGATTATAGAATTCTCTTTGTACTTCACTTATATCTTTTGAGTATGGCTTTATAGAATGCTTCATGAGCTTCACTTATATCATTTAAAGTTTGGATGCTTGTTTCACTACATTTGGAAAACCTTTATTTGTAGAATGCTCTTTTACTTCACTTATATTTATTAGAGCATGGTATTTTGTAGAAAGAATTAAACTCTCATGGTCACTTATATATATTTAGAGAGTTAACAGGAATTGGTCATTCACATGGTTAGTCATAAAGTCCTACATAAAACTTGTAGATCATGGAATATCATATGTTTGATTCCTTGCAATAGTTTTGTGATATTGAGGTGGTAATCTTGGGGCATGCTAGTAAAAGAATTAAAGTTGAGTACTAATAATGATGTTAAGGGAAGTAAGTATTTACGTAAGTAAATCCTCGCGCATGTAAATGGTGGCCGCTGACATTAGCGGTGAGGTCGGAGCATAATTTATGATTAATTGAGTCTTTGTGTTGTTCGAATCGGGGGCACGCGATGGTTAATTCCTCCCAACCTCCTCCCTAGGGGCATGTGAGTAATACTTTCCTTTGAGGGCTTTGAAATTTTCACAATAAGTATATGAATTCTTTATGACTAATGTGAGTCCATGGATTATACGGACTCTCACCCTTCCGCATATTGCTAGCCTCTTCGATACAGTGCATTGAACCCTTTCTCACCTCGAGAGTTGGTGCAAAATTTGTCGGTGCATCCAAACTCCGTGATATGATACGCTCTATCACACATAAGCTTCCTTATATCTTCCTCAAAACAGCCAACATACTTACCTATTATGGCATTTCCATAGCCATTCTGACATATGTTGCCATGCAACTTCCATCATCATACACATGACTTGAGCATTCATTGTCATATTGCTTTGCATGATCATAACATAGCTAGCATGATATTTTCATGGCTTGTCCGTTTTTTATTTCTTTGCTATGCTAGATAATTGCACATCCTGGTACACTGCCAGAGGCATTCATATAGAGTCACCTTGCATAGTTTTATCGAGTTGTAAGTAAATAAAAGTGTGATGATCATCATTACTAGAGCATTGTCCCAGTGAGGAAAGGATGATGGAGACCATGATTCCCCCACAAGTCGAGATGAGTCTCCAGACGAAAAATGAAAGAAAGAAAAAAAGAGAAAGGAAAAAAGAAAGAGAAAAGAAAAAAAGGGGGAAAAGAAAATAATAATAATAAATGAGAGAAAAGTGAGACAGGGAAATGTTACTATCCTTTTACAACACTTCTGCTTCAAAGTAGCACCATGTTTTTCATATAGAGAGTCTCCATGAGTTGTCACTTTCATGTACTAGTGGAAATTTTACATTATAGAAGTTGGCTTGTATATTCCGATTACGGGCTTTCTCAAATGCTCGAGGTCTTCATGAGAAAGCAAGTTGGATGCACACCCACCTCGTTTCCATAGTGAGATTTCATACACTTATAGCTCTAGTGCATGTGTTGGATGGCAATCCCTACTCCTCGCATTGATATCGATTGATAGGCCTCTCCATTGCCTATTGATTTGCCGAGTTGATACGAGTCTTTCTTCCTTTTTGACTTCTCCTATTGATCTCTACCACCGCATTCTATTACATCCATAGTGCTATGTCCATGTCTCATGTTGATATATTGAGTGAAGTTGAAAAATGCTGAAGCGCGTGAAAAAGTCTGATACAATTGCTTGGTTTGGCATCAGGGTACTCTTGATTTGATATATCTGTTCAGGGAAGAACGAGTGTGTCATGCTTACCATGGCGAAGTGTATAGAGGTTGTTTCCTTAAGCTACATTATTATGAAAGACAATGACGGAATACATGAATGTTTTGTATTATTGTTTCAATATCAAATTGATAGATTACTGTCCTGAATCACTCGTATCTTAATATTCATGCCATGATTAGATTACATGATCAAGATTATGCTAACTAGCATTCCACATCAAAAAATATCTTTTTATGATTTACCTACTCGAGGACGAGAAGGAATTAAGCTTGGGGATGCTGATATGTCCTCGTCGTATCTATAATTTTTGATTGTTGCATGCCATTATTTTACACCTTTCACATAATTTCGTCAACAATTTATATTATTTTTGGGACTAACATATTGATCCAGTGCCTGTTTTTTGTTTCACAGAAAATCCATATCAAGCGAAGTCCAAACGCGATAAAATTTGACGGAGAATTATTTTGGAATATATGCGATTTTTAGGAAGAACAATCAACGCAAGACGGTACCCGAGGTGGTCACAAGGAAACAAAGCACGCCCAGGTTTCCTTCTGACTCCTTCGAACGTCGGTTGGGGCCCTTCTTTAGCCACACGAAAGATAAATTCGGGATAAAAATCCCCTCAAAATTTCAGCCCAATCGGAGTTACGGATCTCTGGGAATATAAGAAACGGTGAAACACCAGAAAACAAATTGATCCAGTGCCCAGTGCCAGTTCCTTTTTGTTGCATGTTTTTTGTTTCGTAGAAAATCCATATCGAACAAAGTCCAAACACGATAAAATTTGACGGAGATTTTTTTTGGAACATATGTGATTTTTTGGAAAAAAGAATCAACGACAGACGATGTCCAAGAGAGTCACGAGCTCACAGGGCGTGCCCCTTGAGGTTGTGACTCCTTCGTAAGTCGGTTGGGGGTGTCCTTCGGCCGCAAGGAAGCTAATATCCGGATAAAAATCCCCTCAAACTTTTAGCCCAATGGGAGTTACGGATCTCCGAATATTTAAGAAACGGTGAAGGGCCAGAAAACGGGACGCGAAACAGAAAAGAAACAGAGAGAGATCCAATCTAGGAGGGGCTCCTCCCCTCCGGGAGCCATGGCGGCCAAGGACCATAGGGGAAACCCTCCTCCCACCTAGGGAGGAGGCCAAGCAAGAGGAAAAAGGAGGGGGGCTCTCTCCCCCTCTCTCTCGATGGCGCCTGAGTGCCGCCGGGGGAACCAGCATGGTGGCGATCTACACCAACAACTCTGTCGTCTTTCCCAACACCACAATCTAGTGGTCCACTCTTCCGCAACCCTCTGTACCCCCTAATTGAACATGGTGCTTTATGCATCATATTATTATCCAATGATGTATTTCCATCCTATGATGTTTGAGTAGATTTTGTTGTCCTCTGGGTGATTGGTAAAATTGCTATGATCGATTTGAATTGTTTGTGGTTACATTGTTGTCCTTTGGTGCCCATCATATGAGTGTGCGCGTGGATCCCACCATAGGGTTAGTTGTGTGTTGATAGGACTATGCATTGGAGGGCAACATTGACAAAATCTTCTTCCTACCATAGGAATTGATTCATACGGGATTGTAGGGGGGCCAATTTATCTTAATGCTATGGTTGACTTTTACCTTAATGAACTTTAGTAGTTGTAGATGCCTTCTAATAGTTCCAAACATAAGTGCATAGAATTCCAAGTAAGGGATTGTAAGAGCACATTTCTCCATGTGTGGTTTTGGTAAATGATGACAATCCCTATGGACTAATGGTTGCCTTGAGTTATATTCGAAGGATTTGTCCATAGGCACTTCTTGAAGTCCATCTGTTGGTTTCAAGGAGTTTATATGGTGACCATGGTGGTATTCAAGGTTTTATCCAAAGATTGGTCATAGAGAAGATATGATACAAGGTTGATCAAGACTAAGTCAAAGAGTGAATCAAGCTGATCAACACACAAAGTGTACAAGATGTACCAAGAGGGATCAGGTGATCTCATGGTACGGTAAGTATGGTCCATTACACTTTGTGTACTAACCCATGGTCTACATGAGAGTTCTATGTGGGGTTAGGTATGTTTCCATGGGCTTGCGTCAAGTGGAAGATCTCATACAACCCATGGAGGATGACATCAAGTGGTGATCGTCATCAAGATTGCGGTGTGCAAGTTCAAGTGGAGCATCATGAAGAGATCATGCTTGAAGCTTGCCGTCCATTGTGGTGACAATGTACTTGTGAATATGTGACGAAGAGTGGCTCACCCATAGTGGAGTATGGGGGAGCAATCAACTAGTCTTCATCGAGCCAACACAATCAAGAAAGGTGGTCCATCTTGAGGAAGTCAACATCATCATCATCCATCTCAAGTGGACTATGTGCAAGGTATAGGTTTGCCCTTGATAGGTTTTCTATTTTACTTGTCTCATGGTGGTAGTTGGGAGACCGAGTTATAGGATCGATTGCCTTACTATAAGGGGGGCTCTCAAGTGAGTAGCTTGATCGTATCGTTCGTTGAGAGCTCAAACCATTTGCATCCTTGCATCATCATCTTTCTTGGTCCTTATTTGGTTTTTCTCTATGTGAGTTTTTGAGCTTATGGTCTTCATCGTGATAAGTTCAAGCTCATCGAAAACAGATTTCGTATGCATCATATTGTGTTTTCGGTGTTGGAGATTTTGCCAGATATTTATTGGGAAGGTCATCTTCCTTATCCTAGTGGCATTTATTCTCCATTGCTTGTTCTTAATTTAACTAGTCATTGTTGGATAGTTCTTGTTGTCCTTTATCCAACAAGCTTGAGTTTGCTCAAATCGGAGCTCGTATGCGAAAGCTATAGCTATTTTAGTCTTACCTGTTTTACATAGAGAGGTTGTACCGGTTGACCGGTACAACCGGTGTTTGGAGCGGTTGTACAGCTCCAGAATTGGTCCGAAGGTTGTACCGGCCATGTACCGCTCTACCACCGGACTAGTTTTTGTTGTGGTGCGGTTCTTGGGCGGTTGTGGGCCGGTTGTACATCTTATTGCTTGTTACCGGTTGTACCGGTGCTCATAGCAGTTGTACCGCTCCTATGTTATTCTGCACATAACGGGCAGATTCGTGGGGACCTATTTAAGGGGGTCTTCTTCCCCAATGGTTCCCCAACTCTTGAGATCGTTTTTGCCCCCAATTGTTGACCTTCTTTGAGCTTGCTATCTCTCAATCCCTCCAATGATTCTTGCTAGTTCTTGAGGAAAAAGGGAGAGGAGATCCAGATCCACATTTCCACCAATCACTTTCTCCTCTATGTGAGGGGAACCCCTTGGATCTAGATCTTTGAGTTCTTCGTGTTCTTCTTCGTTCTTCCTCTCATTTTCCTCCCTAGCATTAGTTGCTTTGGTGGGATTTGAGAGAGAAGGACTTGGGCACTCCGTGTGCCCTTGCCATTGCATTTGGTGCATATGTTTGAGTTCTCCACGGTGATACGTGGAAGTGAATTTTGAGAAGCTTATTACTCTTGGGTGTTTGTGCACCCTAGAGCTTGTTCCTCTTGGGTGCCTTGGCGCCCTAGACGGTTGGTGGTGCCTCGGAGCTCAATCATTGTGGTGTAAAGCTCCGGGAAAGCGTCGGGGTCTCCAATTAGGTTGTGGAGATTGCCCCGAGCAATTTGTACGGGTACCGGTGACCGCCCCCAAGGGTTGCCAAAGTGTATGGGTATCGGTGACCGCCCCCAAGGGTTGCCATTTGTATGGGTTCGGTGACCGCCCTCAAGGGTCCCTTAGTGGAATCACGGCATCTTGCATTGTGCGAGGGCGTGAGGAGATTACGGTGGCCTTAGTGGCATCTTGGGGAGCATTGTGCCTCCACACCGCTCCGAACGGATATTAGCATCCGCAAGGGTGTGATCTTCGGGATACATCGTCGTCTGTGCGTGCCTCGGTTATCTCTTATCCGAGCCCTTTACTTGTGCACTTTACTTTGTGATAGCCATATTGTTTCTTGTTATATATCTTGCTATCACTTAGTTGTTATCTTGCTTAGCATTAGTTGTTGGTGCACATAGGTGAGCCTAGTTGTTTTAGGTTTTGTGCTTGACAAATTAAACGCTAGTTTTATTCCGCATTTGTTCAAGCCTAAACCGTAATTATTTTAAAGCGCCTATTCACCCCCCTCTAGGCGACATCCATGTCCTTTCAATTGGTATCAGAGCTAGGTCTCTCATTATTAGGTTTTACTACCTAGAGAGTAAGGATGTCGACTAGGGGTTTAGGATTCTCTGGCACTCTTAGTTTTGATGGCACAAATTTTGATGTTTGGGTAATTCGCATGCTTAGTCTCTTTAGGGTCATGGACCCAAATTTAGAGCGGATTGTAGATATGGGATTTTCTCCTCCGAAGGATCCTCAAAAATTATCTTTAGAGGATGAGAAAAACTCTTATCTCAATGCTCAAGCTTCTAATGTGCTTTTTGATGCTTTGAGCAATGTAGTTATATTTCAACTCATGCCGTTCTGGGATGCTCATGAGTTGTGGACAAATCTTCAAGATAAATATGGTGTGTCCAAGATTTGTGAGGATGATTGTTCTCCCTCTACCTCTGGTTGTATTGTCTTCTTAACTTCTTCTACTTCACCTACATGTGGATTGCCACTAGGTAATGATATGGTGAGTAGTGTTGGTCATTGCAATGTTGATAGTGTGCTTACTGTTGATGATCCCTCATCACTATCACATTGCAATGCTCCATCTTTGGACTTTAACACTTCAAGGGATAGTCCTTACAAGTTTATGAAAGTCCTTACAAGTTTCACATGCTTGTGTTGATAGTCCTTGCATATCATGTAGAAATTGCTTGACTAAATCTCATGATGATATGCTTGTTATATCTTGTTGCCATGATAAAAATGTATCTATTTCCTTGAGTTGTTGTGCTAACAATGTAGAGGAAACCCAACACTCCATGGAACAAGATATGGTCTTGAGTGATGCTTCAAGGGATCCTACATCATCATCTATTGTTTCTCACTTTTGCTTTATGGCTAAGGCTTCAAAGGTATCTCCTACTTTAAATCCCAATATATCTCATGATGATGATGTTGAAGATAATGAGGATGAGTATAATGATGAAGAGAGTGATAATATTGCTTCCTTCAAAATTAAGGGTGAAATGATTTTTAAAGCTCTTCATAAGAACAAACTTGCTCGCTCCAACTTCATGGAAATCATGTCTATTGCCATTGAGGGCAAGAAATATATTGAGGGGTTGGAAGCTCACCTCGAGGAGCATGAGTCCACCATTGAGAAAATGGAAGGTCATGAGCGTGCTTACACTAATGAGATCGCAGAGCTATCTCAAGCTCTTGAAAATGAACAAACCATGAAGGAATCTCTTGAGGAGACCTTTGCTATAGAATTATCTAGATTAAAGGAACCCCATGATAGGGCTCTCGAGGTGGCTAATGATTTTAGTACTAAAAATGATAAGCTTGAAGTTGCTCATGCTAAACTCCTTTAGGACTTTGAGCACCTCGAAAATGGCTCAAGGGTCATTAAGAGTTCGCTCATCGAACTCACCGAGTCTCATGCTCAACTTGAAGCTTCATATGCTAAAGAGCTTGCCAAGTTGCCTTCTCCTCTTGTTTTTAATGATGATGCTTGTGCTACTAACTCTATTCCTTGTGAAGCATCCATTTTGAAGGAGAATGTTGAGCTAAGGGCTCAACTTGAGTTGCTATCTAGCAATTATGGGAAATTGGAAGAAAGTCATGAAAAGCTCTCGAGCTCTCATGGTGATCTTCTAGTATCCCATAATGTGCTAAAAATAGCTCATGAGGCTAGTAATACTAAGGTAACATCTAGTGAGCCTCATGTGGACATTAGCACTACATATAGTAGAAATGCTTTATTGCCATGTGCTAGTCCTCGTAGTTCATCTACTCATAATGTTGCTACATCTTGTGATGAATTACTTTCCTTGCCTTGTTGCTCTAACGATGAAGCTTATACTTCATCTAGTACTTGTGTTCATACTAACCATGTAGAGGAAATCAATGAGCTCAAGGCCCAAGTCACTTCTTTGAAGAAAGACTTGGAAAAGAGTCATGAAGGGAAGTCCACACTCAACAATATCGAGTGTGCAAAAATCCCCAAATGGCAAAGGTGGACTTGGATTCAACTCCAAGAAGAAGAAGAAGAAGTCCAAGAGCAACAAAAAGAAGGGCCAAGAACAAGTCAAGAATTCGACCAAGATTATTTGCTTCAAGTGCAAGATAGAAGGGCACCATGTTAGATCTTGCCCATTGAAGAATAAGCCCCATAGTGAGAAGCAACAAGGGAAGCAGCCACAAGTTCAATCTCATGCTCAACCGCAAGTTGAAGCAAAGCATATTCCCAAGAAGACCCAAGTCAACGCTCCTCAAGTTGAGAAATCAATTGAGAAGAAAGTAAAGGGTATTATGTCGTGAGAAGGGTCACTTTGCTTCTTCATGCACGAATGGTAACTTATCCAACCAAATTGTTATTGATGATATCTATTTTCTTGGGAAGGATAAGGTTGGCAATGTGTTTGCCAAGTTTGTTGGTACTCAAAGTGGTGTCAAGAAAAGAAACATTTGGGTAGCTAAGCCTATTGTGACTAACCTCTTAGGACCCAACTTGGTTGGGGACCAACAAGATCAAACTTGATCAATAGGTGTTTTTGGAGGGCATTGGTGACTTGGCTACATCATGAAGAATTAAGGGATCTTCATCATGAATATTATCTCAAGCCAAGTCATTTGGATTATCGAGTTTCTATCTTATATCCAATGTGCCTCCTTATGGTAACTTGTACTTAAATTGTTTACATTGATAGTTACTTGCCCCTTTGCATGTTGTGGTTTTGTACCTTGCATGTGTTTGTATATGTTGTGCTTCCTATTTGTTTATCTTGAGTAATCAAGTATGTATGATGGGTTGCACATCATGTATGTCTGAGTCTTGTGTTGAGCCTTTTTGTATTTTGTTTGTATCTTAGTTGGCTCTTTAGAGAGATTAATGGATTATCCCATTTTGGGGGAGTGATGTGCTTTGGGCACTTCACGATCCTAAAAATGTGTGTACATGAGGAATGCCACTTAGTATTGATATTACAAGATTATCTAGCTTCTATGTGGTATCTCTTCTCATGAGAAATTCAAATTCTAAATGGCCCATTAATTATCTCTTGTTGGATTTCATTTGCCACTTGTCAATTATTTTGGGTTATCACATTTTGGGGGAGTAATATGCTATGTGCATATTACAAGCCTAGAAAATGTGTACATTTGAGGTATTGCCACTTAGAATTGATATTGTAAATTATCTTGTTCCTAGGTGGCATGTTAGCTCTACAAGTGTCATTTGCTTATGATTTAGGTGTGAAGATGATGTTGGATATCTTTGCAATCTACCAATAGGAATTATTTCAAAATACTTCTTGTCCTTTGACAATTGGTATTCGTTTATGTGGTAGAAATTGCTAATCATCTTTATATGATTTTGTTTATCCGTTTGTCTTCCTTACCTCTTGTGGATCTTTTTGAACATGTCTAGTGTTTCTATAGATATAGGGAAAGTGGTGATCCCATATTGTGCATTTTGTATTCAAATGCAAATTCTATATAATGCACATCTCTTGGGGGAGCTATCCTATTTTCTTTAGAACATTCTCTTTATGCATTTATCATAAAATCTTTTGATCCCTATCAAGTGTGTGTTGCTGGAAGGCAAGCCTTTTCTTTTTGGTGCTTTGTGCCATCATGAAAACCTACCGAGGGTTTGGTTTGTTTGGAACCTAGCTCTCTTTTGGGAACTTGATACCTCGTATTTGTTTTCCTTCTATTGGTATCTTGTTTCCTTTTATTTTGCATGTGTCAATGGATATCTCATTCCTTGATGTATCTTTTAATCGGTATCCTTCAAGTGATAATCCTTCGTTTGGTATCTTCTTTTCACTTGTTACCTTGTTTTTTGGTATCTTATCAACTATGTGTTGATTTGATTCTTGAAAGTCGTAAGCATGCATATTTACTCTATGTACTTTCGTTGGCATGTTCTCTTTCCTTGACCCAATATATAGGGGAAACTCCACTATGACATAAATTGGCTAAAGTTTGCATGAAATTCAATTTCATATCTATATGCACATATTTATGTGGAGTTTGTCCTATGTATTGTTGGTCCACTAACTCTTTGGTCCCAATGAGTTTGGGTACCACTTTGTTTGTGTTGTTGCTCTAGGAACAATTGGAGATACATTGGACGCTCGGCTCACTTACAAGGAAGGTGTTGACACCATGTGCTTATTGGAGCCATGCTAGGATGATCGATGAACCATTATCTACTACATCAATCCAATGCTATATCGGTAACAAGTATCTACTTCATGCATACATTTCTTGCATTCAACCTTTTGTAGGTTGCATCATGGCATGAAGCTCTTGATTCGTTCTTGTGATACTTGTTTCCTTTCTCAAAGCATCCCAACGATGATCTCTTGTTGCTAGTTGTGATGTCTTTGGTGTTCGTATGCTGGGAGTTCATTTATATACAATAAGAAAATACTAGGCCATGTGCTATGCTTTCAAGCAAAGATCTTATTGGTATATTTATGACTTTCTTTTGGATATCTTGTTCGTTCCTTCTTGTAACTATTTCATGTGTACATCCTTCTTTGTGGATATATATCATCATGATTGTCTTCTACCTAGAATCTTATACACATGAGATAAGTTACATCTCTAGTTGATATCCTCTTTTCCTTCACGTCCACCGTTGCATTCCCATTTTTTTTAATTCCTTGGTGGTTTTGTGAATGAATTTCTCTTGAGTGCAGATCTTATATCCATGCATCTTGATGCACTCTTTGGTGGTAAAGATTATTTTTCCTCATGCTTGTCTTGACGAGGGTTTTTCCACTTCGTTTGCTATCCCTCCTCTTGACAAGGCTATTATTTCCTATCTTCACCATGGGTTGTCACAAGCTTTGGTTTTTTAATTTTCTTATTAGTAATCTTGTGAACCCATTTGCTAAAGTGCTTTGTGTGTGTGGGAAGGATATGTCTTGCACTTTGTGTCTCATTTCATCAAGACTATATTGATGCTTAATGCTCATCCTTATAATAGTCTTCTCAAGTGCTTTGCCATGACTCACACACATCATTTTGGTTGAGCGTATTCTTAAGTTGCCTCTTTTACATGTTGCTCAACCATATGTTTGGTGCAAGCGATATTTTTATTATCTTATCTATGTGCTTGCACTTATTGTGTGCTTCTATTGATTTTGGGGGAGTGATGATCCTATTTTGTGCTCTTGTATCCAAATACAAAAATTCTTAATAGTGCACAAATCATGGGGATCTTCTCTAGTTTCTTTAAAACACTCTTTTGCCCATATCATAATATCTTTTATTCATGTGAGTCATAGGATCATGTGATTGGTTGTTCCAATTGGTATATTCTGATTACTTGTCTCACTCTTTTGTATGTCTTTGTGCCATACGATCCTTTTGCAATCTTTGGATACTCAATATAGTTTGTTTTCCTCTAACTACTTCTCATTTTATATGTGTATTTCATTGCACTCATATTTTGAGAAATACACACTTTATGGAGGAACACCTATTATATTGGATTTCTAAGCTTTTCATCCATTTTGGCAATCGATGCCAATGGGGGAGAAGTTTAGAGAGTTTAGGTTGGAAAGTTTAGAGAGTTTTGCTTTTGATTGCTTAAGCATCTGCATCTCATACCCATGCATTATTACTTTGCATGTGTGTGCTTGGTTGTGCTTATTTCCTTATATAAACTCTCTTGAAGGTGGTTGTCATCAATTACCAAAATGGGGGAGATTGTAAGAGCACATTTCTCCATGTGTGGTTTTGGTAATTGATGACAATCCCTATGGACTAATGGTTGCCTTGAGTTATATTCGAAAGATTTGTCCATAGGCACTTCTTGAAGTCCATCTATTGGTTTCAAGGAGTTTATATGGTGACCAAGGTGGTATTCAAGGTTTTATCCAAAGATTGGCCATAGAGAAGATATGATACAAGGTTGATCAAGACTAAGTCAAAGAGTGAATCTAGCTGATCAACACACAAAGTGTACAAGATGTACCAAGAGGGATCAGGTGATCTCATGGTACGGTAAGTATGGTCCATTACGCTTTGTGTACTAACCCATGGTCTACGTGAGAGTTCTATGTGGGGTTAGGTATGTTTCCATGGGCTTGCGTCAAGTGGAAGATCTCATACAACCCATGGAGGATGACATCAATTGGTGATCGTCATCAAGATTGCGGTGTGCAAGTTCAAGTGGAGCATCATGAAGATATCATGCTTGAAGCTTGCTGTCCATTGTGGTGACAATGTACTTGTGAATATGTGACGAAGAGTGGCTCACCCATAGTGGAGTATGGGGGAGCAATCAACTAGTCTTCGTCGAGCCAACACAATCAAGAAAGGTGGTCCATCTTGAGGAAGTCAAGATCATCATCATCTATCTCAAGTGGACTATGTGCAAGGTATAGGTTTGCCCTTGATAGGTTTTCTATTTTACCGGTCTCATGGTTATAGTTGGGAGACCGAGTTATAGGATCGATTGCCGTATAATCAAGGGGGGCTCTCAAGTGAGTAGCTTGATCGTATCGTTCGTTGAGAGCTCAGACCATTTGCATCCTTGCATCATCATCTTTCTTGGTCCTTATTTGGTTTTTCTCTATGTGAGTTTTTGGGCTTATGGTCTTCATCGTGATAAGTTCAAGCTCATCGAAAACAGATTTCGTATGCATCATATTGTGTTTTCGGTGTTGGAGATTTTGCCGGATATTTATTGGGAATGTCATCTTCCTTATCCTAGTGGCATTTATTCTCCATTGCTTGTTCTTAATTTAACTAGTCATTGTTGGATAGCTCTTGTTGTCCTTTATCCAACAAGCTTGAGTTTGCTCAAATCGGAGCTCGTATGCAAAAGTTATGGTTGTTTTAGTCTTACCTGTTTTACATAGAGAGGTTGTACCGCCCCATAGAGAGGTTGTACCGGTTGACCGGTACAACCGGTGTTTGGAGCGGTTGTACCGCTCTAGAATTGGTCCGAAGGTTGTACCGGCCATGTACCGCTCTAACACCGGACTAGTTTCTGTTGTGGTGCGGTTCTTGGGCAGTTGTGGGCCGGTTGTACCGCTTATTGCTTTATACCGGTTGTACCGGTGCTAATAGCGGTTGTACCGCTCCTATGTTATTCTGCACATAACGGGAAGATTCGTGGGGACCTATTTAAGGGGGTCTTCTTCCCCAATGGTTCCCCAACTCTTGAGCTCGTTTTTGCCCCCCATTGTTGACCTTCTTTGAGCTTGCTATCTCTCAATCCCTCCAATGATTCTTGCTAGTTCTTGAGGAAAAAGGGAGAGGAGATCTAGATCCACATTTCCACCAATAACTTTCTCCTCTATGTGAGGGGAACCCCTTGGATCTAGATCTTGGAGTTCTTCGTGTTCTTCTTCGTTCTTCCTCTCATTTTCCTCCCTAGCATTAGTTGCTTTGGTCGGATTTGAGAGTGAAGGACTTGGGCACTCCGTGTGCCCTTGCCATTGCGTTTGGTGCATATGTTTGAGTTCTCCACGTTGATACGTGGAAGTGAAGTTTGAGAAGCTTATTACTCTTGGGTGTTTGTGCACCCCAAAGCTTGTTCCTCTTGGGTGCCTTGGTGCCCTAGACGGTTGGTGGTGCCTCGGAGCTCAATCATTGTGGTGTAAAGCTCCAGGCAAGCGTCGGGGTCTCCAATTAGGTTGTGGAGATTGCCCCGAGCAATTTGTACGGGTACCGATGATCGCCCCCAAGGGTTGCCAAAGTGTACGGGTACCGGTGACCGCCCCCAAGGGTTGCCATTTGTACAGGTTTGGTGACCGCCCTCAAGGGTCCCTTAGTGGAATCACGACATCTTGCATTGTGCGAGTGAGGAGATTACGGTGGCCTTAGTGGCATCTTGGGGAGCATTGTGCCTCCACACCGCTCCGAACGGAGAATAGCATCCGCAAGGGTGTGAACTTCGGGATACATCGTCGTCTCCGCGTGCCTCGGTTATCTCTTACCCGAGCCCTTTACTTGTGCACTTTACTTTGTGATAGCCATATTGTTTCTTGTTATATATCTTGCTATCACTTAGTTGTTATCTTGCTTAGCATAAGTTGTTGGTGCACATAGGTGAGCCTAGTTGTTTTAGGTTTTGTGCTTGACAAATTAAACGCTAGTTTTATTCCGCATTTGTTCAAGCCTAAACCGTAATTATTTTAAAGCGCCTATTCACCCCCCCTCTAGGCGACATCCACGTCCTTTCAGGGATGACATGCTAGCAGCGGCCTCTCCCACATATAAACTTCTTATTGATCTAGTAACTTAGCCAATTGCTTAGGGGCGACTTCGCAAATACTACCACCACTTTTCCACACTCGATATATTAACTTAATTGTTCTTTTATTAAAACAGCACCTAAATTTTATTTCCACGTTCTTTATTATCTTGTAAAACTATCTTCTTACACCACAAAGTACTTCTAGTTTTATTCCCGCAAAGTCGTTTATTTCTGGTACCATGTAAACTGAACATTGTTGCGTGTAGAGTTGTATCGGTGGTCGATAGAACTTGAGAGAATATTATATCTACATTTAGTTCCTTGTTGGGTCTCATGCTCTTATTTATCGAAAAGGCTACAAACGATCCCCTACATTTGTGGGTTATCGGATCTGCCGAGGAGCATGGCGGATGCATGCCAATACTTTGGTGCGCGTGAAGATGTGGTTGATCAGAAGTCATTTTTGGCATAATTCCAAGGGCCTTCACATCCTCCACTCCTCGGTGATATATTAAAGAAGCTGACGGAGCTATACGGAGTACTGATAACCTAAAAGTATAGGGGATCATTTGTAGCCTTTTTCGACAAGTAAGAGTGTCGAACCCAATGAGGAGCTAAAGGTAGAAGTAATATTCTCTCAAGTTCTATCGACCACAGATACAACTCTACGCGCAACAATGTTCACTATACCCAGTACAAGGAATAAACTACTTTGCAGGAATAAAACTAGAAGTACTTTGTAGGTGTAATAAGATAGTTTTGCAAGATAATAAAGAATGTGTAGGTGTTGTTTTAATAAAAGAACTATAAAGTAAATATAGCGAGTGTGGAAAAGTGGTGGTAGGATTTGCGAGATTGTCCAAGGCAATTGATAACAAGATCGGTAATCATTATTTCAATTTTATATGAGGGAGACGCATGCTCTAACATACTTTCCATACTTGGATCATATGAACTTATGATTGGAACTCTAGAAAGCATCCATAACTACTAAAGATCATCAAGATAAAACCCAACCATTGCATTAAGTAACAAGTCCCCTTTACTCCCATATGCAACAACCCCCTTACCCGGGTTTGTGTTTTCGTCACTCATGAAACCCAATATAAGTGAATCATGAACGTATTGCAACACCCTGCAACGAGAACCCCCCTCGTGTGCGCGGCATGGAAGGCACCATAGGACAACACCACGCAACTCAAACCAATCAAGATCACCAATCAACCCATAGGACAAAATAAATCTACTCAAACATCATAGAATGGCAACACATCATTGGATAATAATATGAAGCATAAAGCACCATGTTAAAGTAGGGGGTACAGAGGAATGCAGGACAATGGAGCACTGTAAATAGATGAGGGAAGGTGATGGTGGTGGTGAGGAAGACGGCGGAGTTGTTGGTGTTGATCCCATGCTAGTTGCCCCGGTGTGTTCCGGCGCCATCGGGGGAGATGGGGAGAGAGCCCCCCTCCTCCTTCTTCTTACTTGGTCTCCCTCCTAGATGGGAGGAGAGTTTCCCCTCTGGTACATGGCCACCATGGTTCCCAGAAGATAGGAGCCCCCAGATTGGATCTCTCTCTCTGTTCTCTTCTGTTTCGCGTTCCTGTTTTCTCGCATTTCACCGTTTCTTATATTCCCGGAGATCTGTCACTCCGATTGGGCTGAAATTTTGACGGGCTTTTTATCTGGAAATTATGTTTCTTGCAGTAAAAGAAGGGCCCAACCGACATTCGAGGGATTCACAAGGAAACCTGGGCGCGCCTAGTTTCCTTGTGACCACCTCGGGCACCGTCTTGTGTTGATTATTCTTCCTAAAAATCACACACATTCCAAAATAATTCTCCGTCAAATTTTATCGCGTTTGGACTTCATTTTATATGGATTTTCTTACGAAACAAAAAACATGCAAAAAATAGGAACTGACACTAGGCACTGGATCAATATGTTAGTCCCAAAAATAATATAAAATGTTGCCAAAAGTATATGAAAGTTGTAGAATATTGGCATGAAATAATCAAAAATTATAGATACGACGAAGACATATCAGCATCTCCAAGCTTAATTCCTTCTCGTCCTCGAGTAGGTAAATGATACGAAGATAATTTTTTATGTGGAATGCTACCTAACATAATAGTGAACAAATGTCTAATCATGGCATGAATATTAAGATACAAGTGATTCAAGGCAATAGTCTATCATTTGACATAAACACATCCATACTCAGGTTTAGTAACAAACAATCATGTCTTTCAAAATAAATGATGCTAAAGAACGTTAGCCTTATACATTTAATCATGTAAGCATGGCATAACTCCCTCTTCCTAACACAAGTACAAATCATGATCACCCTGGTGTCAAGTCAGGGATTTGGTTCACACTTTTTCACGCGCTTTAGCATTTTCAACTACACTCAATACATGAGCGTGAGCCATGGACATAGCACAACATGTGGAATAGAATACGATGGTATAGATCAATAGGAAGTCAAAAAGGAAGAAAGTCTTGCATCAACTAGGCACACCAACGAGCTATTTAGATGCCCATCAATCGATATCGATGCGAGGAGTAGGGATTGCCATGTGACGGATGCACTAAGAGCTATAAGTGTATGAAAGATCAAATGAAACAAGTGGGTATGCATCCAACTTGCTTGCTCATGAAGACCTCGGGTATTTGGGGAAGCCCGTCATCGGAATATACAAGCCAAGTTCGATATTGAAAAATTCCCACTAGTATATGAAAGTGAAAAATCTGGAGACTCTCTATTTGAATAACATGGTGCCACTTTGAGGCACAAGTGTGGTAAATGGATAGTGACAATTGCCCCTTCTCTCCTTTTCTCTTTTTAGGTGGGAACCTTTTGCCTCCCCTTTTTTCTCTTTTTTATGGTGGGCTCATTTGGCCTCCCCCATTTTCTCTTTTCCTTTTTTTCGTCCGAAGTCTCATCCTGACTTGTGAGGGAAGCATAGTCTCCATCATCCTTCCTCACTAGGACACTGCTCCAATAATGATGATCATCACACTTTTATTTACTTACAACTTGATATTACAACTCGATAAAAACTATACAAGAGGACTCTATATGAATGCCTCTGACAGTGCACCAGGATGTGCAATGATCTAGCGTCGCAAAGATATCAAAAAACGGACAAGCCATGAAATATCATGCTAGCTATCTTACGATCATGCAAAGAAATTATGAAAATGAATGCTCAAATCATGTATATGATGATGATGGAAGTTGCATGGCAATATATCTCGAAATGGTGATACTTGTAAACTGCGTTGGGATTTTCCCCGAAGAGGAAGGGATGACGCAACAAAGCAAAGGTAAGTATTTCCTTGGTGAGAACCAAGGTTATCGAACCAATAGGGTAACCATGCAAATTCCCACCTTCAGCGCCTACGCACAAAAGAACAAACACTTGCACCCAACGCGGGCAAGAGGGATGTCAATCCCCTTGAACTCGTTACTTGCAGGCGATTAGTAGTGACACATAGATAATTTGATAAATATAAATTGTAAATAAAAAGAAAGTAGATAATGGCAGCAAGGTATTTAGAGTTTTTGTAAATATATTTGTGAGGAGACCGAGGGGCCATAGTGTTCGCTAGAGGCTTCTCTCTCGAAGAAGGCATACGATGGGTAAATAAATTACTGTTGGGCAATTGATAGAAAAGCGCATAGTTATGCAATATTTATTCACAACAATGATCATGTGTATATAGGCATCACGTCCATAAACAAGTAGACCGACTCCTGGCTGCATCTGCTACTATTGCTCCACCCATCGACCGCTATCCAGCATGCATCTAGAGTATTAAGTAAAAACGGAGTAATGCTTGGAGGATGATGACATGATGTAGACAAAGTAAATCCTATTAATATGAATGAACCCCATCGTTTTACCCTTAGTGTGAACAATACAATACGTGTCATGTCCTTTTCTGTCCTTGGGATTGAGCACCGCAAGATTAAACCCACTACAACACACCACTCCCACTTGAAGATAAATCAATCTAGTTGGCCAAACCAAACCGATAGATCGGAGAGCATTAGGAAGCTATAACAATCAGGCAAATAAAATACGATGAATAATCTGAACATAAACCCACTATTCATCGGATCCCAACAAACACACCGCAAAGATTGATTACATACACTACTGTTGGAAGGTCCAAAGATGACACATCAATCAGAGACCCTTCGACCAAACTGTGTGCGATCCATCAATCGCAAACGGTATAGTTATAGCTCCGTCACCAATAACGAAAACTGTGTGTGATGGAGGGACCATCAAATACGATTTAGAAAAGACTTACGTGTGTGATACGTGGCATACAGTTTGTTCTTCTGAATAGTTTGCAATTAGCCAAGATAACACAAACGGTTAACAAAACACATATGTGTGCGAAGTACGCATACAATTCACTCGGATAAACTGTTTGCGCTGATCCAGCAGAACACAAACGAGTTAGCATAAGAAGGTTGTGTGATACCCAACAAACATTTCATTCATTAGAATTGTCTGGCAAGACCAATAATAACCCAAACGATTCATTCTAACAAGCTGTGTGTGTTGTGGGCAGACGGTTGCTGCTAAACAATTGTATGAGATGTAATTTTCTCTATTTGCACAACGTCTATGCTCTGTCTATAGAACACCAACATTGTTGCATAACCAACTTGAACATCCAATTACATAAGTGACTACACAACACATGTACATTCCTCAATATAAATTTACAAGAAGTAGATGATCATCAAATCATATTGTTCTTCTAACTACAGTTGCTGCCACTGCTCTGCTTGTGGCTATCCCTCACCGTCTGCAGGAAGGAGGCACTTCCTCATGTCAACGATCCTTCAGCTCAGGAGAGGCAGAGGGCAGCAGCGGCAGGCGACGAATTCGACTCCTCCAGCTCACCGGTAGGCTCCTCCTCCTTTGCCTCTTACTGAATGCGCTCGGCAGAGGAGAGGCTGCTGGAAGTAGTATAGAGCCCTTCCGTAGTAGTATTTAGGGGTTATTTTGTTCAGTTCATCTAACTATAGATATGGTTGAGCTATACCACGTACTTTAAATTAGCTAGTATATATAGTTGAACAAGCTATTTCAGTACGTGGTTGGCAACAATTGGGGAAAGGTTTGTTCGGTTCAGCTGTCTAGTTGAACTATTTTGTACAAAGACCACTTCTTAATCTATGAATGAAATCTATGTTTACTGAATTTCAGTTGCAAAATTGCACCGTAATAGTGATTTTGATCCTGCAAAATTTGACAAATGTCAGTGTTACAATGATGTTAAATGTCAATGTTACTAGATCAACAAATGCCAATGTTTCCAATTTGATAAATGGCAATGTACCCAATATGACAGAAGCAAATCTGAACTCATTGTCTGTACTAAGCACACGGGTCATCATACACAAACATTTGCGATGACGCAATGAAAAAAGTCCTTCGCGCGAGATTTTGACTTGGCTTAGTGGCGAAGGAACCATTGCCCTCGGTCTGCATACGGGTATTCAATCTGAAACATTTGTGATGATGGCCAAAGGACACGCCTGCCCGATGAGTGTGCGGAGGACTGCTCGCACACCTCCCGTCTACTCAAACACCTGTCCGCACGTTACCTCCTAGCTGATACGTCCATTTTGCATCATGATTTCCTACTATTATTTACTTTGTTTTGTTGAATAATAATGCTTTGGGGAGTGATTCTAATGCCTTTTCTCTCATAATATGCAAGGTTTACACAAAGAGGGAGAATACCGGCAGTTGGAATTCTAGACCCAAGAAAAGCACGTCAGAGATACCTATTCTGCACAACTCCAATGAAGCTGAAATTTACGGAGATTATTTTTGGAATTAATAAAAAATACTGGAGCAAAAATATACCGGAGGGGGGCCACCTGGTGAGGAGCACCCACCAGGGCGCGCCAGGCACCCCCGGGCGCGACCTGGTGGGTGGTGCTCACCCTGGCCCACCTCCGGAGCCCATCTTCTGGTATAAATTCCCAAAAAACCTAAAAAAATTAGGAGGAGGACTTTCGGGACGAAGCGCCGCCGCCTCGAGGCGAAACTTGGGCAGGAGCACTTTTGCCCTCTGGTGGAGCGATTCCGCCGGGGGAACTTCCATCCCGGAGGGGGAAATCGAAGCTATCGTCATCACCAACACCCCTCTCATCTTTGGGAAGCAAATCTTCATCAACATCTTCAACAGCACCATCTCCTCTCAAACCCTAGTTCATCTCTTGTGTTCAATCTTTGTACCGGAACCTCAGATTGGTATCTGTGGGTGACTAGTAGTGTTGATTACCTTGCGTAGTTGATTACTATATGGTTTATTTGGTGGAAGATCATATGTTCAGATCCATTATGGTATTCATTACTCCTCTGATCTTGAGCATGCTTATTATTTGTGAGTAGTTACCTTTATTCTTGAGGTCACGGGAGAAGTCATGTTGTGAGTAATCATGTGAATTTGATATGTGTTCGATATTTTGATGATATGTATGTTGTGATTCCCTTAGTGGTGTCATGTGAACGTCGACTACATGACACTTCACCATTCATGGGCCTAAGGGAATGCATTGTGGAGTAGTTATTAGATTATGGGTTGCTAGAGTGACAGAAGCTTAAACCCTAGTTCATGCGCTACTTCGTAAGGGGCTGATTTGGATCCACATGTTTAATGCTATTGTTAGACTTTGTCTTAATACTTTTCTCGTAGTTGCGGATGCTTGCGAGGGAGTTAATCATAAGCAGGTTGTTAGTTCAAGTAAGAACAACACCTTAGCACCGGTCCACCCACATATCAAATTATCAAAGTAGCGAACACGAATCAAACCAACATGATAAAAGTGACTAGACGAAATTCCCGTGTACCCTCAACAACACTTTGCTTATTACTAGTGATTGTTCTGGCCTGTCCTTTGCCTCAAAAGGATTGGGCTACCTTGCCGCACCTTGTTTACCGTTACCGTTACTTGCTCGTTACAAATTACCTTGCTATCAAACTATCTATTACCTACAATTTCAGTGCCTGCAGAAATTACCTTGCTGAAAACCGCTTGTCATTTCCTTCTGCTCCTCGTTGGGTTCGACACTCTCACTTATCGAAAGGACTACGATTGATCCCCTATACTTGTGGGTCATCAAGACTCTTTTCTGGCGCCTTTGCCAGGGAGTGAAGCGCTCTTGGTAAGTGGAAATCGGTAAGGAAAAACTTATATTATGTGCTGAAATTTATTTCTACTTGCTACTATGGAGAACAACCCTTTGAGGGGTTTGTTCGGGGTATCTTCACCTCAATCGGAACCACAATTAGTTACCCCTCAACCTAAAGCACCTACTGAAAATGTTACTTATGAAATTCCTTCGGGTATGCTAGAACACTTGCTTGCTAAACCTTATGCAGGAGATGGAACTGAACATCCTGATATGCATCTCTTATATGTGAACGAAATATGTGGATTATTTAAGCTTGCAGGTTTACCCAGAGATGAAGTTAAGAAGAAGGTTTTCCCTTTATCTTTGGAGGGAAAAGCATTGACATGGTATAGGCTATGTGGTGATCTTGGATCGTTGAACTGGAATTGTTTGCAATTGGAATTCCATCAAAAGTTTTATCCTATGCATCTAGTTCATCGTGATCGGAATTATATATATAATTTTTGGCCTCGTGAAGGGGGAAAGTATCGCTCTAGCTTGGGGGAGGCTTAAGTCAAGTTGTATTCATGCCCCAATCATGACATTCCGAGGGAAGTTATCATTCAAAATTTTTATGCTCGGCTTTCTCATAATGATCAATCCATGCTCGATACTTCTTGTGCTGGTTCTTATATGAAGAAGACTATTGATTTCAAGTGGGATCTCTTGGAAAGAATTAAACGCAACTCTGAAGATTGGGAACTCGACGAAGGTAATGAGTCAGGTATAAAACTTGAATTTGATTGTGTTAAATCTTTTATGAATACCGATACTTTTCACAAGTTTAGCACTAAATATGGACTTGACTCTGAGATAGTAGCCTCTTTCTGTGAAGCATTTGCTACTCATGTTGATCTCCCTAAGGAGAAGTGGTTTAAATATCATCCCCCTATTAAAGAAGAAATTAAAGAACTGGTCATAGCTATAGAAGAAACCATCTTTTACAATGTTGATCCAGTTGTGCCTACCGCTTATATAGAAAAACCACCTTTACCTGTTAGGATAAAGGAACATGCTAAGGTATCAACTGTGGTTCGTAAGAGTAATATAAGAGCACCTAAACCCCCTGAGCAAATTAAAGTAGAACCTAATGTTGCTATGGTTAAAGATCTCTTGGAAGAAAATATTGATGGGCATGCCATCTATCTTTGCGATGAAGCTGCTAGAATTGCTAAACCTGATAAGAAAGATAAACATAGACATATAGAAGGCTTGCCCGTTGTCTCGGTTAAAATAGGAGATCATTGCTATCATGGTTTATGTGATTTAGGTGCTAGTGTGAGTGCTATCCCTTTTACCTTATACCAAGAAATTATGAATGAAATAACACCTGCTGAAATGGAAGATATTGATGTTACTATTAAACTTGCTAATAGAGATACTATCACACCACTTGGGATTGTTAGAGATGTTGAAGTCTTGTGTGGGAAAGTAAAATACCCTACTGATTTTCTAGTTCTTGTATCCCCACAAGATGACTTTTGTCCCACTATCTTTGGTAGACCTTTCTTGCGCACCGTCAATGCTATGATAGATTGTGAAAAACAAACTGTCGATGTCAGTTTTGGTAATTTGTCTCATGAGTTTAATTTTTCCAAGTTTAGTAGACAACCTCGTGATAAAGCGTTACCTAGTGAAGATGAGATAATTGGTCTTGCTTCTATTGTTGTGCATCCTACTGATCCCTTAGAACAATATTTGCTCGACCATGAAAACGATATGCACATGGGTGAAAGAAATGAAATAGATCAAATTTTCTTCGAACAACAACCTCTCTTGAAACACAATTTGCCTATTAAAACCCTTGGAGGACCTCCTCCACCTAAAGATGATCCTATGTTTGAATTGAAACAATTGCCTGACACTTTGAAGTATGCTTATATTGATGAGGAAAATATATATCATGTTATTATTAGTGCTAAACTTTCAGAACATGAAGAAGAAAGATTATTGAAAGTTCTAAGGAAGCACCGGGCTGCTATTGGATATACTCTTGATGATCTTAAGGGCATTAGTCCCACTCTATGTCAGCACAAGATCAATATGGAACCAAACACTAAACCCGTTGTTGATCACCAACGGCGATTGAATCCTAACATGAAGAAGTGGTAAGAACTGAAATATTAAAGCTTCTGGAAGCAGGTATAATCTATCCCATAGCTGATAGTAGATGGGTAAGTCCCGTTCATTGTGTCCCAAAGAAAGGAGGTATTACCGTTGTTCCTAATGATAAGAATGAACTCATTCCACAAAGAGTTGTCACTGGCTATAGAATGGTAATTGATTTTAGAAAATTAAATAAAGCTACAAGAAAAGATCATTACCCTTTGCCTTTCATTGATCAAATGCTAGAGAGACTATCTAAGCACACACACTTTTGTTTCCTAGATGGATATTCTGGTTTCTCTCAAATACCTGTGTCACAATCCGATCAAGAGAAAACCACCTTTACTTTCCCTTTTGGAACCTATGCTGATAGATGTATGCCTTTTGGTTTATGCAATGCACCTGCTACCTTTCAAAGATGTATGACTGCTATATTCTCTAACTTTTGTGAAAAGATTGTGGAGGTTTTCATGGATGATTTTTTCGTTTACGGAACTTCTTTTGATGATTGCTTAAGCAACCTTGATTGAGTTTTGCATAGATGTGAACAAACTAATCTTGTCTTGAATTGGGAGAAGTGCCACTTTATGGTTGATGCGATTGCATAGGAATCTTGTATTGTCTTGGGGCATAAAATATCTGAGCGAGGTATTGAGGTGGATAAAGCTAAGGTTGATGCGATTGAGAAAATGCCATGTCCTAAAGATATTAAAGGTATTCGAAGTTTCCTTGGTCATGCTGGTTTTTATAGGAGGTTTATTAAAGACTTCTCTAAAATTTCTAGGCCTCTTACTAATCTTTTGCAAAAGGATATTACTTTTGTTTTTGATGATGATTGTGTGGAAGCCTTTGAAACACTTAAGAAAGCCTTAACCTCTGCACCTATCGTTCAACCACCTGATTGGAACTTGCCTTTTGAGATTATGTGTGATGCTTGTGATTATGCTATTGGTGCTGTCCTAGGACAAAGAGTTGATAAGAAATTGAATGTTATCCATTATGCTAGTAAAACTCTAGACAGTGCCCAACGAAACTATGCTACTACTGAAAAAGAATTTTTAGCAGTTGTGTTTGCTTGTGATAAATTTAGATCCTATATTGTTGACTCCAAAGTTATTGTTCACACCGATCATGCTGCTATAAAATACCTTATGGAAAAGAAAGATGCCAAACCTAGACTAATTAGGTGGGTTCTTTTACTCCAAGAATTTGACTTACATATTGTTGATAGGAAAGAAGCTGAGAACCCCGTAGCTGATAACTTGTCTAGGTTAGAAAATATTCTTGATGACCCACTACCTATTGATGATAGTTTCCCTGACGAACATCTAGCTGCAATAAGTGTCTCACACAATACACCTTGGTATGCTGACTATGCTAATTACATTGTTGCTAAATATATACCACCTAGTTTCACATAACAACAAAAGAAAAAAATTCTTCTATGACTTGAGACATTACTTTTGGGATGACCCACATCTTTATAAAGAAGGAGTAGATGGTATTATTAGACATTGTGTACCTGAGCATGAACAGGAACAAATCCTACGGAAATGTCATTCCGAAGCTTATGCAAAACATCATGCGGGAGATAGAACTGCTCATAAGGTACTGCAATCTGGTTTTTATTGGCCTACTCTCTTCAAGGATGCTCGTAAGTTTGTCTTGTCTTGTGATGAATGTCAAAGAGTTGGAAATATCGTTAAGCGTCAAGAAATGCCTATGAATTATTCACTTGTTGTTGAACCATTTGACGTGTGGGGTTTTGATTACATGGGGCCTTTTCCTTCGTCTAACGGGTACACTCATATTTTAGTTGCGGTTGATTATGTCACTAAGTGGGTAGAAGCTATTCCAACTAGTGGTGTTGATCACCACACCTCCATTAAAATGCTTAAAGACATTATCTTTCCGAGGTTTGGAGTTCCTAGATATTTAATGACCGATGGTGGTTCACACTTTTATTCATGGTGCTTTTCATAAGATGCATGCTAAATATGATTTTAACCATAGAATTGCATCACCCTATCATCCTCAATCTAGTGGTCAAGTAGAACTTAGTAATAGAGAAATAAAATTAATATTACAAAAAACTGTCAATAGGTCTCGTAAGAATTGGTCTAAGAAATTAGATGATGCACTTTGGGCCTATAGAACAACTTTTAAAAATCCTATGGGCATGTCTCCATATAAAATGGTATATGGAAAGGCTTGTCATTTGCCTCTAGAACTAGAACACAAAGCATTTTGGGCAATTAAAGAACTCAATTATGATTTCAAACTTGCCGGTGAGAAGAGGCTATTTGATATTAGCTCACTAGATGAATGGAGAACCCAAGCATATGAAAATGCCAAGCTATTCAAAGAAAAAGTAAAAAGATGGCATGACAAAAGAATCCAAAAGCGGGAATTCAAAATAGGAGATTATGTTCTTTTATTCAACTCTCGTTTCAGATTCTTTGCAGGAAAACTTCTCTACAAATGGGAGGGACCATATATTATTGAAGAGGTTTATCATTCTGGGGCTATCAAGATTAATAACGAGGAAGGTACTAACCCGAAGGTGGTAAATGGCCAAAGAATTAAGCATTATATCTCAGGTACGCCTATTAACGTTGAAAGCAATGTTATCCAAACCATGACACCGGAGGAAAACATAAAAGAAACCTTCCGGAACACTCCAGAATACTTAAAAATAGGAGGTACGTGATACGGTAAGTAAACGGACTCCGAAAAATCCGCAAAAATATTTTCTGTTAGTTTTGGAATATTTTAGAATTTTAGGAATAAAAAATAAACCAGAAGGTGATCGAGGTGAGCACGATACACCAGGGCGCGCCAGGCACCCCTGGGCGCGCCCTAGTGGGTGCTGCCCACCTCGGATGCCTTCCCGACTCCGTTTTCCTTCCAAATACTTGTTTATCAAGAATAAAAATTCTCTATATATACCCCCGACTATTTTGACGACCGCATCGCAGAAAAATCCTCTGTTCTTGTTTCGTGCTATTTTCCTGATAGATCTGAGAATATGTCGTCTCAAGATTCAGATGGGGAGAGCTACGTTGATCCCTATGTTCCAGACCCGAAGATCTTTAGGGAGATTTACCCTTATATTTGGACCTTGGAGGAGGAAGAAGATCCTACCATGCAGGAAACAAAAGATGATAGCTCTGAGGAAGAGGATGATCCATTGCCTCAACCCAGAGACATGCATGTGGAATTCAAGAAGTCAAGCCTCCCTAGAAGATATAAACCTAAGGTCCAATTTATCCCGTCTCGTTTTCTGTAGGAAAGCAAGGAGGCCTTATGCCAAAGGCTATTAAAGCTTGAATTAGAGAATGATGATCTAAGGGAGGAAAACTTTATGCTTAAATATAAGTTGAAGAAGAAGGCTTCTTCATCACGGCCACCGAAGGAGACTTGAGTACATGGGTATGGGCACTCCCCTTTCTAAGAGCACATTTCTCCATGTGTGGTTTTGGTAATTGATGACACACCTATGGACTAATGGTTGCCTTGAGTTATATTCGAAGGATTTGTCCATAGGCACTTCTTGAAGTCCATCTGTTGGGTTTCAAGGAGTTTATATGATGACCAAGGTGGTATTCAAGTTTTATCCAAAGATTGGTCATGTGAGAGTTGAGCTTATTGCAAGCATGTCTTGAAGAAGAAGATTGTGTGGGCATTCATGTTTACCTTCAAGACATCATATTTATGAAGAGAGAAGATAAGATACAAGGTTGATCAGGACTAAGTCAAAAAGTGAATCAAGTTGATCAACACACAAAGCGTACAAGATATACCGAGAGGGATTAAGGGATCCCATGGTATGGTAAGCATTGTCCATTACGTTTTGTGTACTAACCCATGGTCTACGTGAGAGTTCTTTGTGGGGTTAGGTATATTTCCATGGGATTGCATCAAGAGGAAGATCCCATACATCCCATGGAAGATGACATCAAGTGGTGATCGTCATCAAGGTTGCCGTGTGCAAGCTCAAGTGAAGCATCACGGAGAGATCATGCTTGAGGCTTGCCGTTCATTGTGGTGACAATGGACTTGTGAAGATGTGCTGAAGAGTGGCTCACCCATAGTGGAGTATGGGGGAGCAATCTACTAGTCTTCATCGAGCCGGCGCAATCAAGAAAGGTGGTCCATCTTGAGAAGGACAAGATCGTCATCATCTAGCTCAAGTGGACTATGCGCAAGGCAAAGGTTTGACCTTGATAGGGTTTTCTATTTTACCGGTCTCATGGTGGTAGTTGGGAGACCGGGTTATAGGATCGATAGCCGTACTATCAAGGGGGGCTCTCAAGTGAGTAGCTTGATCGTATCGTTCGTTGAGAGCTCAAACCATTGCATTCTTGGCATCATCATCTTTCTTGGTTCTTGGTTGGTTTTTCTCTTTGTGAGTTTTAGAGCATATGGCCATCTTCATGACAAGCTCGAGTTCATCGAAAACGGAGTCCATGTGCATCTTCTATGATGTTTTTCGATGTTGGAGTTTTTTTCGGTTCTTCATTGATGGAGGTTTTACATCTCTATATCATCGCTGTTTGGATAGTACTTGCCGTGTGCTATCCAACAAGCTTGAGTTTGCTCAATTCGGAGCTCGTATGCGAAAGTTATGGCAGTTTCAGTATCAGGGCAGTTTTTCTCTGAACTAGCGGTAGTACCGCTCGGTACCACGGTAGTACCGCTCCGGCGGTACTTCCGCTATGTACTACCTCTGCTACTACCGCTTATTTTTTTAAGCGGAAGTACAGAGCGGTACTACCGCCCTGAAGTGCCGCTTATTTTTTTTAAGCGGAAGTACCGCTCCCTCCAGAGCGGTACTACCGCTCTGTTGTTCCAGGACGGGTATAAGCTGAAGTACCGCTCCCCTGAGCGGTACTACCGCTTGTGTGCGGGCTGTGGGGGTAACGGTTGGATTTTCCCCCACCTATTAAAGGGGGTCTTCTTCCCCATTGCTCCCCAACTCTTAAGCTCGTGTTCTTCCCCCATTGTTGACCTTCTTCGAGCTTGCTATCTCTCAATCCCTCCAATGATTCTTGCTAGTTCTTGAGGGAAAAGAGAGAGGAGATCTAGATCCACATTTCCACCAATCACTTTCTCCTCTTTGTGAGGGTAACCCCTTGGATCTTGATCTTGGAGTTCTTCGTGTTCTTCTTCGTTCTTCCTCTCTTTTTCCTCCATAGCATTAGTTGTTGTGGTGGGATTTGGGAGAGAAGGACTTGGGCACTCCGTGTGCCCTTGCCATTGCATTTGGTGCATAGGTTTGAGTTCCCCACGGTGATACGTGGAAGTGAGAAGTTGAGAAGCTTATTACTCTTGGGTGTTTGAGCACCCTAGAGCTTGTTCCTCTTTGGTGCCTTGGCACCCTAGACGGTTGGTGGTGCCTCAGAGCTCAATCATTGTGGTGTAAAGCTCCGGGCAAGCATCGGGGTCTCCAATTAGGTTGTGGAGATTGCCCCGAGCAATTTGTACGGGTACTGGTGAACCGCCCCCAAGGGTTGCCAAAGTGTACGGGTACCGGTGACCGCCCCCAAGGGTTGCCATTTGTATGGGTTCGGTGACCGCCCTCAAGGGTCCCTTAGTGGAATCATGGCATCTTGCATTGTGCGAGGGCGTGAGGAGATTACGGTGGCCCTAGTGGCTTCTTGGGGAGCATTGTGCCTTCACACCGCTCCGAACGGAGATTAGCATCCGCAAGGGTGTGAACTTTGGGATACATCATCGTCTCCTCGTGCCTCGGTTATCTCTTACCCGAGCCCTTTACTTATGCACTTTACTTTGTGATAGCCATATTGTTTGTTGCTATATATCTTGCTATCACTTAGTTGTTTATCTTGCTTACCATAAGTTGTTGGTGCACATAGGTAAGCCTAGTTGTTTTGGGTTTTGTGCTTGACATATTAAACGTTAGTTTTATTCCGCATTTGTTCAAGCCTAAACCGTAATTATTTTAAAGCGCCTATTCACCCCCCCCCCTCTAGGCGACATCCACGTCCTTTCACCCTTGGCTTGAGCCAAGCTTGGGGGAGGTGCCCCGGTATCGTATGACCACCACTTTTATTCACCTTTACCTATTTTAGTTCTATCTTTAGTTTCCCTTTGCTTTAGTTGAATAAAAGTTTAGCGTGATCTATTTTCTTGTGTTAGTTTCGTGGTCTACCTATCTATGTAACCAAGTGAAAGTTATATAATAAAGTTTAGTTTGAGTTTTTGTTTCTCTGCTTTCTTGTTGCAATCAAATAAAAGAAAGGCAATAAATGAAAAGAATCATATGCTGATCTTATGGTGAGTAATGGCATCACATAATGAAAAGTATAAGTAGTAAAATTTGTTGGAGATTGACAAACATAGCATTGGTCAATGATGCAATTCATGAAAGAATTAATAAGGGAAGAGAAGATTCACATGCAAATACACTATCTTGGACATCTTTTATGATTGTGAGCCCCCATCAAATATTATATGTCAAAATTGTTGACGTTGGACAAGGAAGACAACATAATGATTTATGTTTGTTCATATCCACATAGAAGTTATATTGTCATAGATCCCTTAACATGTGGTGCTTGCCCAATATCTTTGCTAGCCAAAAAGTCCGCACTAAGTAGAGATACTACTTGTGCATACAAAAACCAAACCCAAACTCTTTCCTTGAGTGTCCACCATACCTACCTATGGATCGAGAAAGATCCCTAAAGTAAGTTGTCATCGGTGCAATAAGGCAATAAAAATTGCTTCTAAAAGTGTTTTGATCAATTAGTGTAAGAGAAAATTGAGCGTTATACGAACTTATGATGGCAAAGTAATAAAAGCGACGGACTGCATAATAAAGGTTGCTATCATAGGGGGCAATATAGCGTGACATTCTTTTACATTAAGGGATTGGGCATACAAACCAATAAGCGCATGACAATCTCTGCTTCCCTCTGCGAAGGGCCTATCTTTTACCTTTATGCACCTACTTTTATGTAAGAGTCAAAGTACCCTTCTCTATTCCTTTTTACTTTTTCCTTTGCAAGCATCATGTGGTGAGGAAAGATCTAGGCACATATATCCAGTTGGATATGGGTGGGCATGAGTTATTATTGTTGACATCACCCTTGAGGTGAATACGTTGGGAGGCAAAACTATAAGCCCCTATCTTCCTATGTGTCCGATTGAAACTTTTTGTTCATGGGTATGCCGTGAGCGTTAGCAATCATAGAAGACCAAATGATGGTTGAGTATGTGGACTTGCCAAAAGGCTCCGACAAGAGACCCTTCCTGAAAATATGATGAATTGTAGTTTCAAAGTTGACTGAGAACACAGTTTGTTGGTTTCCAATAAGGTTTATGCTTCATACTTCTATGTTGTGATGAATTGTTACTTGTTCATGAGAAGCTTTATGATAAAAATATATTGAAATAAGTTCTTATGTTAGAGTTTGTTGCTGTTATGTTAATAAGCATGATGCTTCTATGTCCGTATTTTGTTTTTATTGACACCTCTCTCTCAAACCATGTGGACATGCTTTTCAATATCGGCTTTCGCTTGAGGACAAGCGAGGTCTAAGCTTCGGGGAGTTGATACGTCCATTTTGCATCATGATTTCCTACTGTTATTTACTTTGTTTTGTTGAATAATAATGCTTTGGGGAGTGATTCTAATGCCTTTTCTCTCATAATATGCAAGGTTTACACAAAGAGGGAGAATGCCGGCAGTTGGAATTCTGGACCCAAGAAAAGCACGTCAGAGATACCTATTCTGCACAACTCCAATGAAGCTGAAACTTTACGGAGATTATATTTGGAATTAATAAAAAATACTGGAGCAAAAATATACCGGAGGGGGCCACCTGGTGAGGAGCACCCACAAGGGCGCGCCAGGCACCCCCTGGCGTGACCTGGTGGGTGGTGCTCACCCTGGCCCACCTCCGGAGCCCATCTTCTGGTATGAATTCCCAAAAAACCTAAAAAAATTAGGAGGAGGACTTTCTGGACGAAGCGCCGCCGCCTCGAGGCAAAACTTGGGCAGGAGCACTTTTGCCCTCCGGCGGAGCGATTCCGCCGGGGGAACTTCCCTCCCGGAGCGGGAAATCGAATCTATCGTCATCACCAACACCCCTCTCATCTTTGGGAGGCCAATCTTCATCAACATCTTCAACAGCACCATCTCCTCTCAAACCCTAGTTCATCTCTTGTGTTCAATCTTTGTACCGGAACCTCAGATTGGTACCTGTGGGTGACTAGTAGAGTTGATTACCTTGCGTAGTTGATTACTATATGGTTTATTTGGTGGAAGATCATATGTTCAGATCCATTATGGTATTCATTACTCCTCTGATCTTGAGCATGTTTATTATTTGTGAGTAGTTACCTTTGTTCTTGAGGTCACGGGAGAAGTCATGTTGCGAGTAATCATGTGAATTTGATATGTGTTCGATATTTTGATGATATGTATGTTGTGATTCCCTTAGTGGTGTCATGTGAACGTCGACTACATGACACTTCACCATTCATGGGCCTAAGGGAATTCATTGTGGAGTAGTTATTAGATGACGGGTTGCTAGAGTGACAGAAGCTTAAACCCTAGTTTATGCGCTACTTCGTAAGGGGCTGATTTGGATCCACATGTTTAATGCTATGGTTATACTTTGTCTTAATACTTTTCTCGTAGTTGCGGATGCTTGCGAGGGGGTTAATCATAAGGAGGTTGTTAGTTCAAGTAAGAACAACACCTTAGCACCGGTCCACCCACATATCAAATTATCAAAGTAGCGAACACGAATCATACCAACATGATAAAAGTGACTAGACGAAATTCCCGTGTACCCTCAAGAACACTTTGCCTATTACTAGTGATTGTTCTGGCCTGTCCTTTGCCTCAAAAGGATTGGCCTACCTTGCTGCACCTTGTTTACCGTTACCGTTACTTGCTCGTTACAAATTACCTTGCTATCAAACTATCTATTACCTACAATTTCAGTGCTTGCAGAAATTACCTTGCTGAAAACCGCTTGTCATTTCCTTCTGCTCCTCGTTGGGTTCGACACTCTTACTTATCGAAAGGACTACGATTGATCCCCTATACTTGTGGGTCATCACTAGCCAATGCAGAGTGCGATGCGTGGCAACACGTAAATGGTCAGTAGAACGTCCACGATTTATAAATAATACGCCCATTTGCGCTGGTAACATGACAACTTTTTTTTTCCAAAATGCCTTTGTCCGCTATTAATATTGTTTGCGCCTTCTCTCAAAGTGGACACGAAAAATACCACAACATATTTGTGCTTATATGACAAGGCCCTTTCCAACATAGACCTTGTGACTCTAGGTCGAATTTGAATTATGTACACGATAAACTCAATTAATGTATTAAAAAGTCAGATGATACCTTAATTTATTTATATTTTTGCACTTCGCACCTATTTGTCTATGTTATTTCTACAAAAAAAATCAAGAAGAGGGGAGGCATCGGATGTCGTTTCACCCGTAGATTTGACATGCATGTTCCCTATCGAAACCACAAAGCTTCTTGTGAGAAGCTCCGGTTTGTAAGAGGCTTGTGCCAAAACTTTTCCAAAATTGGGCAATTTTGTTACCACAACACACAATTGGCAAGGTCATGACACCATGCCCATGTTTCATGAATTTCTGACGATGTATGGAATTACATGAATTTAAAAAACAAAGTTTCCCGATGTTTGCGGCCGAGCCAAGACGCTGAGATGTTTGAAATTCATTCCCATTTCTTGCGTGGGACCTAAACATGCATACAGGGAAACGAAAATGATTTTTCAACATATTTTCATGCGCTAGACCTTGTGAACATAGTTCAAATTGGAATTATGCACATTAAATGCCTAGAAAACTCAATTAATGTATTGAAAAGGCCAAACGAACCCTGGAAAATTCCATAGTTTAGCACGACAGTCATGTTGCTGTTTGGTGACTGTAGAAATAAATTCAAGGCGAGAAGAGACAGTGGATGTTGTTTCGCACATAAAAGGTGAACGTTCCCTATCGGAACCACATGACTTTCTCGTGAGAATCTCCGGTTTGTAAGAGGCTTGTGCCAAAACTTGTCCAAAATTGGGAAAAAAATACCACAACACACAATAGGCAAGGTCATGACACCATGCCCAAGTTTCATGAGTTTCTGATGAGGTTTGGATTTACAGGAATTTAAAAACCAAGTTTCCCAATGTTTGCGGCCGAGCCAAGACGCTGAGATGTTTGAAATACATTCCCATTTCTTTCGAGGGACCTAAACATGCGCCCAGGGAAACGTATATGATTTTTCAACCTATTTTCATGAGCTATACCTTGTGATTGTAGTTCAAATTTGAATTATGCACATTAATTGCCTAGAAAACTCAATTAATGTATTAAAAAGGCCAAACGAACCCTGGAAAATTCCGTAGTTTAGCACGATAGTCATGTTGCTCTATGGTGACTCTATAAATAAATTCAAGGCGAGAAGATACAACGGATGTTGTTTCGCACATAAAAGTTGAATGTTCCCTATCGGAACCACATGGCTTTCTTGTGAGAATCTATGGTTTGTAAGAGGCTTGTGCCCGAACTTTTAAAAAATTGGGCAATTTTTTTACCACAACACACAACAAGCAAGCTCATGACAACATGCCCAAGTTTCATGAATTTCTGACAAGGTTTGGATTTACAGGAATTTAAAAACCAAGTTTCCCAATGTTTGCGGCCGAGCCAAGACGCTGAGATGTTTGAAATTCATTCCCATTTCTTGCGTGGGACCTAAACATGCATCCCGGGAAACGTATATGATTTTTCAACCTATTTTCATGCGCTAGACCTTGTGGTTGTAGTTCAAATTTGAATTATGCACATTAAATGCCTAGAAACTTAATTAATATATTAAAAAGGCCAAACGAACCCTGGAAAATTCCATAGTTTAGCACGACAGTCATGTTGCTCTATGGTGACTCTAGAAAAAATTCAAGGCAATAAGAGACGGTGGATGTTGTTTCGCACATAAAAGGTGAACGTTCCCTATCGGAACCACATGGCTTCTTGTTAGAATCTTTGGTTTGGAAGAGGTTTGTGCCAAAACTTGTCCCAAATTGGGATTTTTTTACCACAACACACATGAGCCATGACATGACACCATGAAAAGTTTCATGAACTTCTGATGATATTTGGATTTACTGGAATTTGAAAACACGGATTCTCAATGTCTACGGCCAAGCCAAAATACCGAGAGGTTTGAAATTCATTTCCATTCCTTGCATGGGACCAAAACATGTATCTAGTGACACATATATGATTTTTCAACCCATTCAGGTGCACTCTAACACGTGATTAACTACAGTTCGTATTTGAACAATGCACATGAAATGTCTAAAAACCTCTTTAAATGTTTAAAAAGGCCTAAACAACCTTGAATAATTCCATATTTTTACAGACACTCCTATAGTTGCACGTGCACTGCAGATAAATGTTATTGCAATCCAAACACCTTCAATTGCTGATGTAACCTCATTTTTCGTTTCAAAGCAATATGAAAATGAAGTACATCGCAAACTGTTCTTGATCATGAAACGTGTGTGATGTGGTATAAAATATCTTGGGCCAATCCTCATATATGGCTTACGCGCTGGCGGTGGACTGAAGCCGAGACCATTGTACTATTCAAACGTCGCCGGTGCAAGATGAGGACGTGGATCCACATCGTGAAGGAAACTTCGGCGACCCACTCCGCCATGAACGCGCTCACAACATCCTTGAGCGCGGCCGCAATCTCCGACAGGGCGGCTAAAGCCGTCGAAAGGGCTTCTGCTGCAGCTGAGAAGGTGGCAGCAACATGCGCGACCGAGATAGCAAATGGCGAGAATGACACAACAATTGTACGTTCCTCGGTGGCCGCCGTAGCCCTAATGGCGACTGCCCATGCCTCTGCCGAGGCCGGCCATGCCTAGCTCGTGTTGGTCACCGCACAAATAGCAGTGGCCTTCTCCGACATCAGTCAGCAACCTACGTCCGAAGAGTTGGCAATCGTCGAGAGCGCTTGGTAAGCCGTCCATTCGTCGACATCCTCCCTAGCCGAGATGAAGGCTTTCAACGCCCGGACCACGACCGCCCACACCCGGCTCGTGGCGGCCTTTTCCAAAGAGATGGCGGACACGGACTGCGAGATGGTTGCGGAGTATGTGGCGATGGATGCCATGGAGCCCCTCCCCCTGGAGGTCGTCGAGGACGAGCTGGTCATGGAGGATGCGACGGAGATCGACGAACATACGACAAAACATTAGACTTTGTTTAGAGCGTTGGTCTTTTCTTAGAGTAATGTTTAGGTCAACCAGCTCTGTTTAATTGCTCGATTAAGTAAGTGCGGATTGTGGTGTAGCCTCTATTGTGTAGTACCCAAATTAGCAATTGATGTTAAATTATGCGATGACGTGGATGACCATTGTAACCAGGGAAATCCAGACCAAAATTTGCCGCCATGTCCCCATTCCGTCTTCCAAATAAAATGGAATTCAAGTACATCACACACAATTTGTTGGCACGAACCATGTGCAATGTAGTATCCAATCTTACGTCGGAAGCTTGGACACAAAAATTTGCATGTTCAAGATCATCGCACACGGGGTAAAGTACATGCTTCGTTTGTGATGTATAGATATCGCAAACAATTCTGAATAATTTGCATGTTTAAGCTCATCACACACAGGGTAAAGTACATGTTTCGTTTTTGATGTTTAGATATCGCACACTGTTCTGAATAAGGGACTGTGTTCGATGACACTTTCCGCGCCAGTTTTTCACTGCACAGAACGTAAATTTTGGGCTACTAAGGAAATATCTACCTCCCTCACCCCCGGTACCAATCTTACGTCGGAAACTTGGACACAAAAATTTGCACGTTCAAGCTCATCGCACACGGGGTAAAGTACAAGCTTCATTTGTGATGTATAGATATCGCAATTCTGAATAATTTGCACGTTCAAGCTCATCACACACGGGGTAAAGTACAGGCTTCGTTTGTGATGTTTAGATATCGCACATAGTTCTGAATAAGGGACTGTGTCTTATGAAACTTTTCGCGCCAGTTTTTTGCTGCACCCGACGAAAATTTTGGGCTATCGCGGAAATATCTACCTCCCTCACCCCCGGTACCAATCGAAAGCTACATTTCCCCTGTTTCCTCGTTCCTTTCCTAGTACAAACCTTCATTGCTTGCTTGCAGCGCCGCCTCCTCGCCGCCGACGCTCCTTCCTGCTGCTCGGCCTCGTCCATCTCATCAGGTAATCGACACCTCCCCAATACCCCCTCTCTCCCACCCCTCCTCCTCCATCCCACATGGCCCAACCGCCAGCGCGATGGCTTCCACCCAAATCAGCGCCCCATCCTCCAAATATTCGCCGCCGAAAGCCATGGTGCACGTAGTATAGCCCGGATCTCAAGGAGCATTTGGCAGCGGAGAAGAAAATCTTGGCTGCCATGCATGTCGACCCCGAGATCTTGGAGGAGCACCACACCGTCCAGGCCACCGTCGACCTCGCACACGGACGCGGCCACGCGGTTGGCTGCTATAAACAACTACTCGTAGTCTTTTCTCGAGGGCACCGCAGGTGTGTTTGGCGAAGACTACGAGGTGTTTTCTCAGCGTGCCCATGACCTCAGCTCCAAAGGGGGTATGTTGGTCCCGGGGTAGGATCAGGCCACTCACCATTATGAGGGGTGCACCCACGGTGTGGAGGCCGCGCCCTCTTGCAAGTTGAAGGATCCCATTGTCATCGATATCTCTGACGATGAGGAATAGCTTGTTTTTCTTAGCTTTATCACTAAGGACCTATATATGTTTAGCTAGCTACGCCGGTTAAGCATGTTTGGTTTACCTGTTGCATGCACTGCTCCTGCCTTTCATTTAGAAATTCCAGTGAAATGTCCAATGTAATGCTACTTGCAATCTGACCTTCTAGTATGTTCTATTGTGCAATGTGGTGCTTAGTTAACAGTTTGGTTCATTTGTTGTGGTGATCATTTAACTATTTAGTTCAATTCAACAATGTGATGTTCGATTATTGTTGGTACAACATTGTATTGTTATGCATGTGAGAAATAAAATCGAATTTAGATGTACTAAATACATGCGAAACATATACAATTGCTATATTTCCTAGTTCTTAGCACGCTTGGTTTAGATAATTGGCTTTTCCATGTGGTTCGAATTAATCTGTTGGATCTGCAATGTGTTTATTTTTCATTAACATATTTCACTGATAGTATGCCAAATATCACTTATAACCTGATCAATATCTATCTTAAATATGTTGCAGGGGGAAACAATGGGAGACACTGAAGTTTACCATCGAGGTTTGCATATCCATGGTCCTTTGGCTAATAGCATATTATTGTGCAATTGCAGGAACCATTCTAATATTAAGGTTTTTTAATAATTTGTTCTTGCACATGTAGGTCCTGCTGTAAGAGGTTTAGACCCACAGTTCGGCCCTTTTTGCATGTGGGAAAATAAGGTGTCCTTGAATATCAGTCAAATCAAGAAACTCATAAAGATTGTTAAGATAAAGAAACTAGCCACGAAAAACAACAAGATGTTTGTCTGCACAATGAAGAAGACATTAGTCAACTATAGGATGGTACCATCTCTTTCACCAAGTCATTTTCCCTTTGTGCCATTTCAAATTTTAGAAAATATATTTAAGCATATGTTTGTTTTCAGTCCTTTTCAAGGCAGTTCATCGATGATTATGTCACAAACCACTTGTATGGCCAAGAGGCGAGGAAGGTATTCATACAGGACCCATGGTATAATCTTGAAGTCTTCCTCAAGAGGACGAAGGATGGGAGGGCAATCATCCATAGGCACTGGCCTAAATTTGCGAGGACCTTCAACATCATTGAAGGATCAATATCCGCCTTCCGCTTCAATAGTTTTCTAGACGAGACACATCTGTCTGTTTACCGTCTATGATGATACTTTCCAAAGGTTTTAGATGTTGCATTTGAAACTTTGTCCTGTTGTGCAATTGGGTAGCTAGGTAGTATATGCCTATATGATGTTGTACCCTGATGTAATTCAATTATGAAATCCTGGTTGCCGTAATACGAATAAGGAATATATTGTGTGCTTGATATAAAATGTTAATTCGATTACTAAATGTATTATAAATAATAGAGCAATTAGGCTAATTATTGGGGTTCCTATTGCAGACGGTTTCTAAGACAACACCGTGGGCGATGACCTCAACAAACTACACGGTTTCTAAAAAGTTGGCATGTTGGATCAATGAACAGTCACACACGACTTCCGGTCGACAACTGTGTGCGTTAGGCCACCCTATCACAAACGTTTTCACATAACAAGTGTGTGTGAAAGACAGCCTTATGCCAAACAGTTTCTTCTAGGCACCGTGAGTGATGTATAGAATAACACAATCAACAAAATTATAACTATCGAGTGTGATGGCCAGCCCTATCACAAACAATGTTATGCAGAAAATTGCGTGTGATGTGCAATATGAACGGAGATGTATCTTTGGGATTCCCTGTGTGGGATCCTAAGCAAATCTCACACGACTTCTGTATGTCTATTTCTGACGGTCCTCCCAATCGCACACGCTCAATTTTTGGCTAGCATTTGTGACCGGACGGAGGCATCACCGATGATTTATCTGTGTTGTGTGGGATAGGCCCCCTATCTCCCACATAGGCAAGGTGACGGTTTAAAACTACGTCGTGGAAAGGGGGTAAAAACAGTTTGTATAGGATGCGCCTGCACTAGTGATAAGATAGATCACCGTAGGAATCGCGGTGATCTTGACAATGAAGAACATAGAGAGAGAGATAGCCATCTAGGTACTAACTATGGACCCGTAGGTCTGCGGTGAAGTACTCAACATCACCACGGGAGCAGCCAAGTTGATGTAGAGGCCATCCGTGATCGATCCCCCGTCCGGCAGGGCACCCGGACAGGGCTCCAGATGGGCACACGATGGAACAGAGACCTGCAGCGGTGGAAAAAGTGTTTCAGGAGGCTCTCTAGAGTTTTCAGAATATATGTGAATTTATAGGCCAAAGATCAGGGCCAAGAGAGCGGGGAGGTGGCCCCAAGCTATCAGGGCACGACCACCCTCATGGACGCGCCTTGATGGCTTGGGGGAACCTCGTGTGCCCTCCGGTATTCCTCCAAAGCTTCCAGGTCTTATTTTGGTCCAGAAAAACTCATCAAAAAGTTTTGGGGTATTTGGACTTTGTTTGGTACAATATTCCTGAAAAGCCAAAAACATGCAGAAAACAGCAACTGACACTTGGCACTGGGTTAATAGTTTAGTGCTAAAAAATAATACACCCTCCGTCCCAAAATAAGTGTCGCAAGCTTAATACAACTTTTTACTATGGCTAGTACAAAGTTGAGACACTTATTTTGGGATGGAGGGAGTATAAAACAACAAGTAATTTCCTAAAAAGTATCCTAGAATGATAATATAATAGCATGGAACAAAACAAATTATGGATACGTTGGAGACGTATCAAATGGCTATGGAAATGCCATGATAGGTAGGTATGGTGGCTGTTTTGAGGAAGATATAAGGTAAGTTATATGCGATAGAGCGTGTCATATCACGGGGTTTGGATGCACCGTCCAAGTTTGCACCGAATCTCAAGGTAAGAAAGGTCAATGCACGGTACCGAAGAGTCTAGCAAATTACGGAGAGGTGAGAGTGCGTATAATCCATGGATTCATGTTAGACATAAAGAACTCATATACTTATTGTGGAAGTTTTATTAGCACTCTCGAAGAAAATTTCTACCAGTGCACCCCTAGGGAGGAGGTTGGGAGGAGTTAACCAACACGCCCCCCGACTCTAACAACACAAGGATTTCAATAAGGAATAAAAGAGCTCGAACATCTCGGTCATGCCATAACAAACACTTTTGTGAACAGGAGATCACAAATATTAACATCGATATTCCTACTAAACTATGATCATCCACTAGTGCACCCACATATAACTATCTTAATGTCGCAAAACTATTGCAAGGAATGAAACATATCATATTCAGCGATCTACAACTTTTATGTAGGATTTTATGACTAACTATGTGAATGAAAAATTCCTGTTAACTCTCTAAATAGACGAGAGTTTAATTATTTCTATAAAAGACTTGTGCACGCTCTAATAAATATAAGTGAAGCAAAAGATCATTCTACAAATAACGATGTTCACAATCTAGAGGCGCGAGCATCCAAACTTCAAAAGATATAAGTGAAGCACATGAAGCATTCTATAAAGCCATACTCAAAAGATATAAGTGAAGTGCAAAGAGCATTCTATAAACCAACCAAGGACTATCCCATATGAAAGCACAACTTCTCCCTAGGTGGTTTTGGTAATTAATAACAACATATATTTCATTGGACTAATGTTTCCACTAAGTGTATCTCAGGAAAAGGTTCAATGATGGGTTGGCTAAAAGATTGTGTGGAGTACCTCCCCAAGGAAAGGAAGGAATAGGATTGGCCATGCTTCAAGATCAAGGACTCTACATTTTATATTTTGTGAGAAATCACTTTGAGTCCATAGGAAAGCCAATACTATTAAAAGGGGGTGAAGTAAATATGATGATCTGGTTGCTCAAGTGCTTAGAGGTAGCCACCAAAAATACTCACCCACTTTGCCACACATATCCTCTGTCCAAAGCCAAATGTCTAAATTCGGTGAGACCAACATTCCCATCCGGATCCACCGAGTTTATCCAATACAGAAGACAAACCAAACCCTAGCATCTCGGTACTACCAGCTTTTCATTCGATGCCACAAAAAACAGTGACCAACTTCCTGGTTAGCCATTTTCTAGAATCGGTCCCACCGAGTTCTGAGAATCTGTCTCACCAAGAAGTTGGACCAACTTTCTGTTAGCCCATTTCTTTAAATCGGTCCCACCGAGTTTGAGGAATCGGTCTCACCGAGATTTGGTAACTGCCTAGGTCACCCATATCGGTACCACCAAGATTCATATATCGGTCTCACCGAAAATGCCAAAGTTGCCACATTTTGAACTATTCGGTGCCACCGAGTTTCACTTCGGTTTCACCGAGTTGGGCAATAATGTTGTAATGGTTGGATTTTTGGAGAAGCCTATTTATACCCCTCCACCACCACTCACTCGCAAGAGAAGCACTCAGAACACACACCCACTTGCCATATCCAATTTTCTGAGAGAGAGCCACCTACCCTTGTGTTGAGGTCAAGATCATCCACTCCAACCATATGGATCTTGATTTCTATCCCCCCAAGTTGCTTTCCATCCAATCAATCTCTTCTACCCATGCCAAACCTGCGAGAGAGTGATTGAGTGTTGAGGAGACTATCTTTTGAAGCAAAAGAGCAATGAGTTCATCATACTACCACATCTATTACCTTTTGGAGGGTGGTGCCTCCTAGATTGGTTAGGTGTCGCTTGGGAGCCTCCTTCTTCGTGATTGTGAAGTTGAACCAAGAGTTTGTAAGGGCAAGGAGATCGTCTACTTCGTGAAGATCTACCCCGAGTAAGGCTAGTCCCTTCGTGGGTGGATCCCTCCGTGGACTCTCGCGACCGTTACCCTCCATGGGTTGAAGTCTCCATAAACGTGGACGTACGATAGCACCACCTATCGAAACCACGGGAAAAAATCTCTGCGTCTCTAAATTGTGTTTGATCTTCCAATCCTTAACCTCTTACATTTGCATGTCTTTACTTTCCACTGTTATACTCTTAGACTTGCATGTGCAGGGTGAACTTGACTTGCTACAATTGCTAAAATCTGCCCACAACTAAAATTGGGAAAATGTTAGATTTTTATTTGGTCAAGTAGTCTAATCACCTCCCCTCTAGACATACTTTCGATCCTACAAGTGGTATCAGAGCTTTGGTCTCCATTGCATTGGTCTCACAACCTAGGAGAGTATGGCGTCTAGTGAGGGAAATTATCACCGTAGAGGTCCATATTTTGATGGTACAAACTTTGCTATCTGTAAACATAAGATGAAAATGCATATTCTTGGTCATAACCCTGTCGTATGGGCTGTTGTTTGTGTTTGCTTGCAAGGTGAATTCTTTGGTGATGGAAAGAAACCGGATCGTGAAGCGACCGCGGAAGAATTGAAGATGTTGCAATAGAACGACCAAGCATGTGACATTCTATTCAACTGCCTATGCCCTGAAGAATTCAACAAGATTAGCCGTCTTGAGAATGCAAAGGAAATTTGAGATACTTTGGTTGATATGCAGAAAGGTACTGAATCCGTCAGGGAATATAAGTTGGATGTGCTACAAAGTCAACTTGACAAGTTCAAGATGAAGGATGGTGAAGGAGTCGCGGAAATGTACTCTAGGCTTGCTCTCATCACCAATGAGATTGCCGTCTTAGCAAACGAAGAAATGACTGACAAATTCATCATCAAGAAGATCCTTAGAGCCTTGGATGGAAAGTACAACACCGTGTGCACATTGATCCAAATGATGCCAAACTACAAAGATCTCAAGCCTACGGAAGTCATTGGAAGGATTGTTGCTCATGAGATGTCACTCAAGGACAAAGAAGAACTTCACACCAAGTCAAGCGGTGCTTACAAAGCTACAAGGGACACTCCCACTACATCAAGTGACAACCTTGTAACCAATGAAGAGATAAGCCTCATGGTCAAGAAATTCAAGAAGTTCTACAAGAGTAGAGGCAAAGAAAGAAGCTCCAATTCAAGATATGAAGAGAAGCGTTCATCTAGTCGTGACCGGAATTGTTACAATTGTGGAAGGCCCAGACACTACTCCAATGAGTGCACGCCCCCCCCCCCCCCCCCCACAAAAGAAGAGAAGAGTCACCTAGAAGAAAGAGCTCAAGAGATGAGTTTCCTCGAAGAGAGAGAAGGAGTAGAGACGATCGTTATGACCGAAGACCCTCAAGGAGAAGTAGGGACTCAGAGAAGAAGGACAAGTACACCAAGAGCTACACAAGAATAAGACATCAATCTCATGTTGGTGAATGGGTTTCCGGCTCCGAATCCGATAATCACTCCGAGAGAAGCTATCACTCCGACTCCGACTATAGTCAAGATGAAGGTGTTGCCGGACTTGCACTCGTTTCCTCCAACTCCCACGACATATTTGATTCACCAAATGAAGGGAGTGGAAGTTGCTTCATGGCTGAAGGCCCCAAGGTATCACACCCCGAATACATTGACTTCAATAGTGATGATGATGACTTACTTGGAGATGATGACTTGCTATTTGACAAAACTAGTGATATTAGTCAAAATGAGCTAGATAATGATCATGCTAGTCTAGATAAGTCATGTGACGATGATACGAAGGAAATAGAGCGACTAACTAAAGAATTAAACACTCTTAAGTTAGCCCATGAATCTACTCTAGAAGATCATATAGAGCTTGTAAGAACTCATGAGAAGCTACACTTCGAGAAGCTTAATTTGGAGCAAGAACATGAGTTTGTTAAAGCAATCAATGACGATCTCCGAAAGAAGACTTCTTCTTATCTAGCCAAACGACTACTCTTGTCTACATTTATTCCACAAGTTAACACTAAACAAACTATTAATAAAGGCAAGAAAGGTTCTTCAACTAGTAGCAATAAAAATGATAAATCTAATGATATTGCTTCTAGTAGTTCTATTGATTCCACTAATGATTCTCTTAGCCAAGTTACACTTGAGCAAGAAAATGATCTATTGAAAGGGATTATAGAAAAAGGTATCTACAAAGTCTTGCCGGATGTAAGCAATTCGAGGAGATTGTACGCAAGCATGGAGGATACCGGAAGAACCAAGGCATTGGCTACTTCAGCGCCAATGGAGTTGAATGGGAAGAAGGTCAATACCCCAAGCCGAAGTTTGTTCCTCAAAAGGAGAAGTATGAACACACTCTCCCCAAGGGAACAAAAGCTAAAGATGACCTTCCACCACAAGACCACAAGCTCAAGGGCAAGTACAAGCTTCAAGAGGAGATTGACACATTTGAAGATGATTCCCAAGCTTTGGTCAAGTGGGTTCCCAAGGCTACTCCAAGTTCTACTTCAACTAGTGCTACTTCAACTCCAAGGATTCCCATCAATTTGATGTGGGTCCCCAAGAAGAAGAACTAGAGAAGTTCTTGAGGGGTGACTCCGCCAATGAAATTCATTCATATTCATTATTGGCAAGGACTATTTGCAATCAACTTCAACCTTATGCAATAGTTCAAGGAGTCACACATTCCCTCAAAGGTAAGCAAGGGACAAGGTAATGAAAGAATCCATGGACATCATCATGTATACATTGCACTCCATGTCCATAGATATCCTTGTATTTGTCTCTTGTGTGGGACTAACCCATGTTGGTGAGAAGAGTAAGAAAACAACGAGGATTGCTCCCAACTCAAGATGATCTTCATCAACAATGAGTACTCACTACAACCTCACCCACATGAAGTCTTCTACGACAAACCCAAGGTTAGTTTATCCCTCTTAGGGGGGATGTCACATCAAGGGGGAGCTTTACTTTAAGACTTGAGTTAAAGTATCTCTTAAAGATGTGAACACATTAAATGCTTTATGTAAAAGTGGCAACCCCACTCGTGCTTAAACGATGAGTATGACCTATGATCAAGTATTCTTACTTGGCTCCTAAGTCAATATACTCATATATAGATGACTCCGTCATCGCCAAAGTGCTTGGTAGATACTAGAGTGGTTTCGCATGTTTGCCATATTTCATTTGACAATTTATTGTGTGAGCATGTTGGTATGCATATCTTTTCTCATTCGAGGATATCCAATTATTGTTATTTGGCTTTCATTTTTCTTTGGCCAATTGGATATACAAGAATGCCTAAGTACCTCCCTCTAGCTATCTATGCTTTCTCGTCTCAAATCCTATTCATGCGTCATCACAAAATTTGAGCAAGCACTTCTCGAACCCTCTATGTGAGGAGCACTCGGAGTTCCATTTCGTTAAGAGCTGACTACCAAAACCTCCCCAGTGGAATCTCAGTGTAACCAACTCCAAAATCTCGGTTTCACCGATGCCTAGGGTTGATCTGATTTTCAGAATCTTGGCAGCACCGATTCCATAATCTTGGCTTCACCGAGTTTCCCTGTCAACTGACAGTAGAGGAACTCGTTGGCACCGATGTTTTAGAACCGGTGTCACCGACAGCTATGGGTACATATACTCCGCGGAACCGGTTTTTGAAATTCACTTCGTCAAAGTCGTGGTCCCCGGAAAGCCTAGCTGCCGCTCGCGTCAACAGACTTATCCCCTTGCTCCCGTGCGTCTGCACCACAGGAAGTCTTCACCGTCGACGAAAATCGCCCCTGCCGTCGCCGCCGTAGAGAGGTCGTCGCCAAGTTAGGGTAACGACCTCAAAATTCTTTGCGCCCCTAATTGATGTGCAATAGAATTCGTTCCATTTTCTTCCCACCGTATCCACAATCTCCATCCTCAAGAAACTCCATTAGATTAGAGAACTGTGAATTTTTAGGTTTAACCGACCGCAGATTGAATCTCGGTGTCACCGAGTCATAAAAATCGGTTCTACCGATTTTGGTTTTAGGGTTACCGAGAACAGCTTCGGTGAGACTGAGTGGTTCTTTTCGGTGACTGCCAAGTCTCTGTTAAGGTAAGCTGTCCATCTCGGTGGCTCCGAAACTTTGGACTCGATGGAACCGAAATCCCCTCTGCTGAAGTTTAAACTTAAGATTCTAAGTTCAATTTTTGAGAAAATTGTCTGTGTTTTGTGATGCTCAACCCCTCTGCTCTTCTATACTCTATTCACAGGGTCAGCATGTTAGGTTCCGATGATAGCCAGAATGATCTGAGGGAGAGGGAAGTTGACTTGAGTCCAAACGCAAGTCCAGATGCCAGTTCTTCTACTTCAGAGGAACCAGACACCCCAAGTTCTGATGGGCTGCCCAAGGCTGCCACCAAGGCAAGGAAGAAGCTGAATTCAGATGAGTAGGATTCAGATTTTGTGCCAGAGGAAGATCTTGCCAAGAAGTTGCAAGAAAAGAAGGACAAAGCTGCAAAGAAGTCTGCATCAGAGGCTACCTCAGCTAAGAGGACTGTCAGAAAGGAGTATGCCACCTCTGAGTCTATGAGAGCACCTAAGAGTGCTAGAGCAAACACCTCTTTATCAGTTGAGCCTCCAAGGAAATCATTACCTAAGAAGGCAGTAGAGAAGAAGAGAAGCCAGGAAGAGGATTGTGCATGTCATTGGCAGGACAACTTCCATGTCTGAAGACCCAGCAGAGGCTGAGGAAGAGGCTGAGGAGGAAGAGCCAGCTGCTAAGGCTCCTCCATCCAAGAGGAAGAAATTGCTTGCTGATGCTATGCCCAAGCAAGCTCCTTCAAAGAGCAAGAAGTCAGAGTCCAAGAAGCCTGTTGCTCCAAAGTCGAAGAAGACTACCAGGGACATCCCTCTTGATGCTAAGAACAAGAGATCATCTACCATGGAAGACGAAGATGATCTGTCAGTGCTGAGGAAGCTAAGACCACATTTGCCATTGCATAATGATGCACACCCAGTAGCTGAAGACATGAAGAAGAGAAAGGATGCATCACTGAGACTGTGGATGAGCTTAAGAAGGAAGTGGATGCGGAGCATAGCCCTCTTTCCTCCAATGATGACGATAGTCCACCTCTCAGGACCAGCACCCAGTTCAAGACCCAAGCCAGGACTCCTACCGTGCCAGTTCCAGAGACGAGGCCTACCTCATCAGCACCTGTCGCAGCTCCATGAGCTGCTCCAGCACCTCCACTGTCTACACCACCACCTCAGAGGACTTCAGCTCAACTCTTCACGGATGCTCTTCTCTCGACTCCTTCGACAGCCACCGGAGCAGCTTCATCGTCTCATGGAGGAGATCATGCCCAGAGCGACGATTAGCTCTATAGCTTTGAACTTTTTGGTAACTTGTTGCCAAAGGGGGAGAGGTTATAGATCATAGGGCTTTGAGAGAGAGTGTGTTGCATTTTGATTCTTCTCTGCAGTTTTAAAAACATTTGGTTTATTGTTTGGTTGAAACTTTGTTCGTGATTGATCATATACTCTTGTGTGATGCTACTACTTTGCTATCCTTGAGATATCCATGTGATGATCATTCACTTGTTTGGTGTGATGTGCTTATGCAATCCATTCATATTATTTTTTGCGCACCACCAAGTTGTATGTGACATGGAAGAGAGACCCATGATCCTAATCGATTGTGCATTTGCATTCAAACGCAAATTTAAAATAATGCACAAATTTAGGGGGAGCTCATGCTTTTCACATACTTCTCAAAGCGACGATGCTATTCATTGATTATATCCCATATCGAAGCTTTGATCTATATGTTGTCATCAATTACCAAAAAAGGGGAGATTGAAAGCACAACTTCTCCCTAGGTGGTTTTGGTAATTAATAACAACATATATATCATTGGACTAATGTTTCCACTAAGTGTATCTCAGGAAAAGGTTCAATGATGGGTTGGCTAAAAGATTGTGTGGAATACCTCCCTGAGGAAAGGAATGAATAGGATTGGCCATGCTTCAAGATCAAGGACTCTACATTTTATATTTTGTGAGAAATCACTTTGAGTCCATAGGAAAGCCAATACTATTAAAAGGGGATGAGGTAAATATGATGATTTGGTTGCTCAAGTGCTTAGAGGTAGCCACCACAAATACTCACCCACTTTCCCACACATATCCTCTGTCCAAAGCCAAAAGTCTAAATTCGGTGACACCAACATTCCCATTCGGATCCACCGAGTTTATCCAATACAGAAGCCAAACAAAACCCTAGCATCTCGGTACTACCAGCTTTTCAATTGGTGCCACCGAAAACAGTGACCAACTTCCTGGGTAGCCATTTTCTAGAATCGGTCCCACCGAGTTTTGAGAATCGGTCTCACCGACAAGTTGGACCAACTTTCTGTTAGCCCATTTCATGAAATCGGTCCCACCGAGTTTGAGGAATCGATCTCACTGAGATTTGGTAACTGCCTAGGTCACCCATATCGGTACCACCGAGATTCATATATCGGTCTCACCGAAAACGCCAAAGTTGCCACATTTTGAACTAGTCGGTGCCAGCGAGTTTCACTTCGGTTTCACCGAGTTGGCCAATAATGTTGCAACGGTTGGATTTTTGGAGAAGCCTATATATACCCCTCCACCACCACTCACTCGCAAGACAAGCACTCAGAACACACACCCACTTGCCATATTCAATTTTCTGAGAGAGACCCACCTACCCTTGTGTTGAGGTCAAGATCATCCACTCCAACCATATGGATCTTGATTTCTAGGCTCCCCAAGTTGCTTTCCATCCAATCAATCTCTTCTACCCATGCCAAACCTGTGAGAGAGTGATTCAGTGTTGAGGAGACTATCTTTTGAAGCACAAGAGCAAGGAGTTCATCATACTACCACATCTATTACCTTTTGGAGGGTGGTCCCTCCTAGATTGGTTAGGTGTTTCTTGGGAGCCTCCTTCTTCGTGATTGTGGAGTTGAACCAAGAGTTTGTAAGGGCAAGGAGATCGCCTACTTCATGAAGATCTACCCCGAGTAAGGCTAGTCCTCCGTGGACGTAGGCCATCATGGAATAGACGAGGTTGCTACTTCGTGGACCCATCGTGGGTGGAGCCCTCTGTGGACTCTCGCGACCGTTACCCTCCGTGGGTTGAAGTCTCCATAAACATGGACGTACGATAGCACCACCTATCGGAACCACGGGAAAAAATCTCCGCGTCTCCAAATTGAATTTGATCTTCCAATCCCTAACCTCTTACATTTGCATGTATTTACTTTCCGCTGCTATACTCTTAGACTTGCATGTGCAGGGTGAACTTGACTTACTACAATTGCTTAAATCTGCCCAGAACTAAAATTGGGAAAATGTTAGATTTTTATTTGGTCAAGTAGTCTAATCATCCCCCCTCTAGACATACTTTCGATCCTACACCATACCAGCATGGTGCATTGCTAAAATAAAAATAAAAGGCACACGACGCTCCAAGAAATTCACGCTTATCATGTGAACAAAACAAAAACCGAGACATACCGATAACTGTTGAATAAGAAAGATGGGATGCCTTCTGGGGGATCCCTAAGGTTTGATGCTTGTGTATCTTTCAATATTTACTTGGGGTGCCTTGGGAATCCCCAAACTTGAACTCTTGTATCTCCTTATTCTTCTCATATCGATAACTCCTCGATCTTCGAACACTTTATCCACACAAAACTCAATAGAACTTTCATTAAAATGGTTAGTACATATAACATCAAATCCGATCATGTCTTGCCATAACATTATTGTATAATTATAATTCAACATTATCTACTGTATTCTATCACAATTCTATGGCTCCCAAGTCAATGGGGTTGAAGAAGATTTCAAACATAAGCAGAGAAAGAGACTATAACAGCAATCTGTGAAAAACAGGACAGTCTGTAAAGATGCAGATGAAACATATACTTCGGTAACTCAAAAAATTCTGAAAAATTAGGACGTAATAAATTTTTTGTCATAAATTTTTTGTGTAAGAATTTTAGAGACTTTCCATGTTCCAGTAAAATATATAAATTCAACCACTACAGCAAAAGTTTCTGTTTTTGTACATCACCCATCAAACATGCAATTGAAGCATCCTAAAGACAATCATTGGTACTTTTTATTCAAAAACATCATTGTAGATAAAATCAAGTAATGTTCAACAAAATAAACTAACGCTCCAAGCAAAACACATATTATGTGACGAATAAAAATATAGCTCCAAGTGAGATACATCGATAGGTTGAAGACGAAAGAGTCTTCCTAGGATGTTACCTTGGGGATGCCTTGGGCATCCCCAAGCTTAGGGTATTGCCGCTCCTTATTCTCCTCATATCAGTATCTCACCCAAAACTTGAAAGCTTCAATCACACAAAACTTAACGGAAATCATGAAGATATATAAAGATATATCATTCACTTAGGTACTATCAAGACAATATATATAATTGTTCTCACATAATTCCTACTATATTCTACCATTACCATAATTTATATCACTAAATATAAGCTATCGAAACACTAAAACAATCAAACTATGCATGCAAAACAGAATCTGTCAAAAACAGAACAGTCTGTAAAGATCTGAACTAAAACCATACTTCTCTATCTCTGAAAATTCTGAAAAATTAGTAAAACGTAGGACATTTGCATAGAAATACTGTGTAAAAATTTCAGAATATTTTGGAACAACATTTTTGAAGGTTGGTTTGGGTAGCAAAAAGTTATATTGGCCGTGCCACGGAAGAGCTAGTTATCGAGGAGTTTTTGGGCGACCCTTGTTTCTGACTGACATGCGGTAGGTTTTAGGGCAAATTCACAAGATGAGGTCATATATGGGGATCTAATTTGAGAAAACTTTGTGAACGACATTTTTTAAGGATGGTTTGGGTAGCAAAAAGTTATATTCGGATCTACCACGACCGAATTCAACAATATGATGGCGCTCCCACCACCTCCACCACTCCACCGGCGATCTCCTAATCTGTACGTCAACTAGTAGTTTTCTTCGGATCAACTTCTCTGGCGTCTTCTCTGGATCTTGGCAATACCCATCTCCTATGGGTTCTCTCAGTGCATCAACCCTTGGCTTGGACTTCTCCAAGGGGTTGGAGTTTGCGGATAAGATCTATAGATCTACTGGCTTTTCGGTGCACCCTATGGAGGGTTTCGGATCTTTCACAATGATTGTGTCTTTTAGTAGGCATTGTTTTCGTTTGTGTGAGGATTCTGTGGCGGCGGCCCTGGAGTCTGCCATTGGTGGATCTGCCATTGAGTTTGGAGTTCTTCACGTTAAAGACAAGGTGTTTTCTTTTAATGTTTCATATAAGCAGGTTGGATTCTCCATTTTCAATCTTCGGTCTTTTGCTTGCGCGGAATTCAAATGTTGTTTTCACCTCTGGGGAAATGGAGGTCCTAATTGGATTCGGGAGCTCAAGACTTGGAGGAGCAAATGTGATGCAAAATGGATTTTGATTAGCCCCTCTAAGCGACGAGCTGCCATGGGACTTTTAGCTATGCACAGACCTCCAAGCAGATCATCAATCAAACATGATCACTCGGTGAAAAAGAAACTATCCTTTGCTACTTTTCACAATTATCCCGTGTGCCGTGGATATAGATATGCAGCGTCTCAAAAGGAAATTGACATTCTTTCCAAGGATGCAGGTTATACAATTTCTGACCATGAACGAGTAATTATTCATCCTTCACCATCGCCGAAAATAAATTGGACGGTGGCATGGCCACATATCGTTTTTCATACTGTTTCGTCTTCATTGCCGAGTCAAGCTCCGAGACCGTCACGCCGACTGGAATCTCTTCACCACCGATACATGATTGTGCTGATTTAGTGGCGCCTCTCATGCCCGATATTCAAGGCGGGAACTCTGGATTTTCAAACCACCTGCATGGCACTAAGTCGGGCTCTGGGTCGGCCCTATCTTCGGAGTCTTTGGACTCGGCCCAATCTGGGCCTGGTTTCGACATTCCCTCTACCCAAGAAGCTGAAAGCTCTTTTAATAATCTGATAAACATTATGGTTGAGGAAATTTTAACGTGCCAGGTTTTTTCAAATGTAGGTCATTTCACAGCAAATTTCCCTGCAGCTATGATATGTATGGAATCTTCGAGGGAAGGCCACCATAGGCGGGATTGTGCGGCGCTGGCTAAGGAACAGGGGTTATTTTGGAGGAAAAAATCTTCCCACCCAGATTTCGTGGGACCCACTACCTTCATTAATGTGGTTAATCCCACCAGGACTTTGCCCGATGCTTCATGCTCCTCTACTACCTCTCTTCTGCCTAGTCCCATCAGCGACCGACCACAAACCCCCCTTGGCTCTCCGCTGGCAACCCCTCCGCCGCCGTCTCCTGAGGCGCCTCCCCAGCTCTCGCCCACAACAATGGCCAACTTCCCCATTGATCCACTTCGATACATCCCAGTTGGCCACCAGATTATTGATGGAGGCAACCTCCGCCTCCCGCGAACCTTTGTCACGCCGCCTGCTACTATCCCCCGTCGCCATGAGGAGTTCATGATTGGTGAGGTCATGCCTCTCCCCGAGCTGGACGAGATTGGGCAAATGCGTGAAGCAATGGTTGATCTTCTGGAACTGCATGGTGTACAGGTGATGTCAGCCCAACCTTGGATTCCTGGTGTTGGACTGTTTCGCCTTTGAGATGCCGGAGTCCGTTTTACTCTGCTACAGCTTCCCCCTGCCCCTTGGTAATGACAGATTTGTGAGATTCATGAAGCATGATGAGGGCACTGGCTTCCGTGGGGCTCAGGGTTTTCGCGATGGTTGCCTGATGTTTTTGGGTATCCCTTTAGATCTGCGAAACACAGAGAATATAAGGGTTGCAGTCAACACGTTTGGGAAATTCCACCACTGGGTGAGTGATGATCCATACTTGGTTATAAGTATTGTGTTCGCTTCGTTCCTAGAGGATATTCTAGCCCCACGAGATGTGGTTTTCTCTGATTATGCTCATAGGGGAGGATCAAGGGTGTCTTGGACTGTGCCCTGCTACATCCTAGGGGCGAACTTTGCTGAACAGATGCCGGAGGATAAAGATCCTATGCCCAATAATGGCAATCTGCATCCCCTGCCAGGAGAGCTAATACCTGAAGAGCATAATTTTGTTTTGCCTCCCTATACTACAATTGGGTGGAATGACTTGCCCCAATCCCACCACGTATGGATGATCATGTTTATGCGGATAATTGGGGGCATGGCCACTGGGGAGATGATGCACCAGTTCAGCCACAGGAGGAGGTTGCCCCTGCGCAAGACCAGGAATCCATACTGATTGATCAGCCATCGGGATCTAGTTCTATCAATGAAGTCATTCAACAGCAGCAGCAAGATCCAATCCAGGTGGAAGTCTTCCAAGAACAAGAGAATGTTTTGGCAATCATTCCATACCAACCACCAGTTGTAAATGTTGAGCAAATAATTTTTGGAGCTGTAAGATTAGTTTATGGTCCCCCGTTGCCGCCTGAATTAGCATGGAGGAGGTCTTTTCAGACGTTATTGAATGGGGATATGGTGCATGATGTGCCAAAACCCCTTTCAGTAAAACCCTTGTCGCCTGTGGTCCTCTCCAAAAGATCATGGGCCCTTGCTTTTGATGATGTGCATGTGCTTTCAAGGCTTCAGTGGATGGAGGCCTGTCCAAGCAGGCCCATGAGGCCCATAGCACGTCCTCTACTTCCTCAGCTTGAGTTAGCTATTGTCAGTACTGAAAGATTGGTACTTGTGGATTCTTCCCTATCAGTGCCCTATCAACAGATGCAAAGCCATAATGCCCCTTCTGCAGAGGGTTTCTCTTTCACTGCTCCATCAGCTAAATGTGCTCGCGGCAAGCGTAAACCTATGATCCCTACTCCGGTGGTTGAATCTGAGGTTCATCGGTGCACGAGGGGTTCTGTAAAGAGGGATGGCTTTAAGCCTGTATTTCTTGAGTTAAAGTCTGAGCCAAAGAAGAAGAAGCCACGATGCAAGCCTTTTCTGGAGCCTAGCTCGTCCAAGCACGATCCTGAAGATAGCGCAGCTGTGCCTCCTCTGACGCCTATCAGAGAGATACAGAAGATGGGGGAGGAGCTTGGAATTGATGCACATAAGCTAATGGTGGAACAACTTGTGGTTGATCCTTCTGCGGAGCACACCGTTGCTTCTGATGATTAGTCCCTTCGTTATGCAGTGGGTATGGCGCGCCCTTAAGTTTGCTTCTAAACATTTGCTTATATCAGCTAGTTGGACCTTTTGTTTAATGTGGCAAACTGTGATCTTATCTTTTGGGCTTGTAATGATAACTTATGTCCCATGTTATTTACTAGTCCAGTTTGTTACTGCGTAGCACGCCTCTATGTTTCTCCCTTACTTGGTTTAAATGAGTAACAATTACCATAGGAAATGGAATGTTCTCTGTTGGAATGATCGTGGTCTTAATTCTGCTGCTAGGCAGCAATCAATCAAGCAAAAGATAGAAGAGAGCCAATGCATTGTTGCTTGTTTCCAAGAAACTAAGTGTGGATCCACTCTTTAAAGGAGATCTGATCCTTCTGTCCCAAGCAGTATGATAACTTTGCTTTTGCTCCTTTAGTTGGGGCCTTTGGGGGATTACTGGTTGTTTGGAACTCATCTATTTTACATGGGGATTTTATTGAGGTTCAGTCCTTTGGAATTATAGTTAAATTCAAATCTAAACAATGTGCAAATGCTTGGACCTTGGTTAATGTTTATGGCCCTTGCCAGGTAGAATTAAGAGATATATTTGTTGATTGGCTATACAATCTAAACATACCTATAGAGGATAATTGGCTGCTTTTGGGGGATTTTAACTTCATCAGGTCTATTGATAACAGAAATTTGCCAGGGGAGATATTAATGATATGTTTATCTTTAATGAGATCATTGTGCATATTGGCTTAGTTGAATTACCCATCAAAGGCAGGGCCTATACCTGGTCTAATATGCAAGATAATCCCCTTTTGGAATAGTTGGACTGGTTCTTTACTTCAACAAACTGTGTCACATGCTACCCTGTTACTGAGGTCTTGCCTTTGGCAAGGACTGCTTCTCATCATGTTCCATGTCTGGTGGTGATCAACACCTCTATTCCTAAATCAAATATATTTAGGTTTGAAAACTTTTGGACTAAGGTTTCTGGTTTTATAGAGTGTGTAACCAACTCCTGGAAGAAGCCATCCTATAAGTCCAATGCTGCTGCAATACTTGTTGACAAATTCAAAACCTTGAGGCAGGATCTAAAAAGGTGGAAGTTAGGCATTTCCAAGATGAAAATAGCCATTGAGAAATGTAATAAGGTGGTTGAATGGATTGATAGGTTGAAGAAACCAGGCCTTTAGACAGGCAGGAATTCAATTTCAGGAAGATTGTGAAATCTCACTTGGAACACTTATTATACCTGCAGTTTTTGTATTGGAAAAAGAGATGTACTGTCAGATTCATTAAAGTTGGTGAAGAAAACACAAAGTTCTTCCATGCTATGGCTTCCGAGAGATATTTAAGAAATTCCATTGCTAACTTGAAACTGGAAGATGGTACTGTGGTTTCTGAACACAGCCAGATGGAAGGAATCCTCTGGTCTTCATTCAGGGGGAGAATGGGCACAGCTAAAGGCATTGTTATGGGTTTTGATTTGCCTGCCTTAATTCATCATGTCCAGGGGCTGCAGAGATTGACAAAACCATTCTCCCATGAGGAGATGGATCAGGTTGTTAAGCATATGCCCATTGATAAAGCCCCAGGACCTGATGGTTTCAGTGGCCTTTTTCTAAAGAAATGTTGGCACATTGTTTGTCAAGACTTCTATAAGTTAGCCACTGATTTTTTTGAGGGGAAGGAAAAGTTGGAGAGTATAAATGACTCTTACATTACTCTGGTTCCTAAGACCAACTCTCCTGAAGTTGTGGGGGACTATAGACCAATATCATTGACTGGATTGGGTATTAAGTTCCTCACTAAAATGGCTGCTAATAGATTGCAAGAGGTAATTTTGAGTTGTGTCCATAAGAATCAGTATGGGTTTATTAAAACTAGAACTATCCAGGATTGTATTGGTTGGACCTTGGAATATCTTCATCAATGCCACCAATCTAAGAGACCCATACTCATACTTAAACTGGATTTTGAAAAGGATTTTGATTCTATTGAACATGAGGTCAATTTGGAGATTCTGAAATATAAAGGTTTCAATGCCAAGTGGAGAGGGTGGATCCAACAGTTTCTTTCATCTGGTACATCATCTATCATCCTCAATGGTGTCCCAGGAAAACAGTTCTCATGTAAAGCTGGAGTCAGGCAAGGGGATTCTATTTCACCTTTGTTGTTTGTGCTAGCTGCTGATCTCCTGCAAACAGTAGTTAATGATATGTTGAATAAAGGAGAGATCCAGCTGCCAATCCCATGTCATGATAAGGATTTCCCTATCATTCAATATGCTGATGATACCTTGATCATTTTCCCTGTCGAAGAGGAATAGTTACTAGCTCTTAAAGAGATGCTTAAGGTCTTTTCCCAATCAACGGGACTGCATATCAACTATCAGAAATCCTCCATGGTGCCCATTAATGTCCCCCCTGAGGAAACTAAGAGGCCTGCTAAGGTCTTAGGTTGCAGGGTGGGATCAATGCCTTTCACCTATCTAGGGCTACCAGTTGGTACTTCCAAGCCTAAAATGGAGGACCTAATGCCACTTGTCAATTGTATGGAAAGGAGAATGTCTGCCAGCTCATCTTTCCTTGCAAAAGGTGGCAGATTGCAGTATCTTAACTCTGCTCTGTCTTCTTTTCCTATTTCTTCCTTTGCAGTCTGTCCAGTCCTGCTGGTATCCTCAAACAACTAGAGAGAATTCAGAGACAGTGTTTCTGGAGAAGGAATAGGCAGGAACATGCCCCCTCCCTAGCTGCATGGGAGCTGATTTGCAGGCCAAAAATCAAAGGAGTACTGGGGATTCTTAACCTTGGTCTGCAAAATGCTGCTTTGCTGATGAAGCATGCCAACAAGTTTCTTAACAAGACTGACTTGCCTTGGGTCAACTTGATTTGGAATACCTATTATCATGAGAGGGTACCTCAGGCAACTGAGCCTTGTGGCTCCTATTGGTGGAAGAATATCTTGAAATTGCTGGACAATTTTAGAGAGGTTACTTGGGTTCAAGTTTATCAAGGTGATACAGTACTGTTTTGGCAAGACCGTTGGAACATTGGAAATTCTGTTATCCCACTCAAAGAAAGATTCCCTAGGCTTTTTTCATATGTGAAAGATCCATGGACAATTGTCAAGGAGGGGTTTCAGTGTAATGATTTGTGAAGCTAGTTCAATCTGCCTCTATCTGATCAAGCTTTTGCAGAGCTAACAATGCTTCAAACTTATATGGGTGAGGTTGAATTGAAACCTGACCAGTTAGATGTTTGGTCTTGGCAGAGTACAAATAAGTCTTATACGCCAAAGATGTTCTATACCTATGCCCATAGAACCCAAACATTTAATACTTTACTCACCTGGATTTGGGCTAGCTATTGTACTTTAAAAATTAAAGTCTTTGCTTGGATGCTCATCATGGACAGATTAAATACCAAGGATATGGTTGAGAGAAGACACTGGCATTTGGAGGATGGTGTTAACTGCAAAATCTATCACGCACAGGTCAAGGAAGATAGAGATCATTTGTTCTTCTCTTGTTTGTTCAGCCAAAGGGTTTGGAACTACTTACAAATTGAGGGGGGAATTGCCAATGACATGACAACTGTTGTTTTACATGCTAAAAGAGTTTTTTGGGAAACCTTTCTTCTCTAAGGTGGTGTTTACAGCCTGTTGGCATATCTGGTTAGTCAGGAACGCCAAAGTCTTCAGGAACGTGGACCAAGGTTTGTTGTGTGGAAAACAGGGTTTGTGACAGATATATTCATGTTGGCTCATAGAATAAAGCCCCGGCTTAAGGAAGACCTTGTTAGGTGGGTTTCTTTCCTTCCCCCCTAAATCTCTCGTCCTTCCACTCTTAGGATAGATAGTGTAGTTTTTATTTTTTTCTGGGTTACCGAGATAGCCTTGTAACTGCCTTGTACTTTGTCTTTCTGGAATAAAGTTTAAGTCCCTCGGGGGATTCTCCCTACAGTGTTCAGTGAAAAAAAATATGAGAATTTATAGACTAGACACAATTTTTTTCCGTTTTTGCACATAATCAATTTAACAAGTATACACACTATCCCAAAGGCTTTACTTGGCACATTATTGCAATAAAAGACACAAACCATGATTACTACGGTATCTTAATCATGTGAACACACAAAAACTGTAGGTATAAGTGTTGGGTTGTCTCACAATAAGTGGTTTTCTTTAATGCATTTTAGCTAGGCATTGATATTTTAATGATACTCACTTAAAGGTAAATCTTGGCACATTATTTTTATTTTAAAGTGGTATATACAAGGGAATAATTAATTTTATTATAAACTTCCATGATTTTTTTACATTGTTTCCATGATCATGAACACAAGTGTTCAAGGTCGACCCTCACTTCTTCAATGCAAAACTTTACAATTGCTTCTCCTGTTGAAAAAACATTAGGTTCCGCTCTTTATTTTTATTTTTAAATAATTAAATGGCACACATAATAAAGTTTATATTACACAAAATAATAATAACACTCTCTAAAACTTTCGGGTTGTCTCCGAGGCAGTGCTTTTTCTTTAAGCTAGGCATACAAGGCAAGTAATTTTCTATCTATTTTGCATTTTTAATTATTGTTTCGCCCACAACTATAGAAAGAAAACAAAAAAGGAAAAAAAATCTACTCAGTGAAGAAAGCAAACAAGCATACACGAAAATGTTAACCCCACGCTATTGGTCCCCAGCAACACCTCCAGAAAAAGGTCTTGATAACCCACAAGTATAGGGGATCGTTTGTACCCTTTTTTGATAAGTAAGAGTGTCGAACCCGACGAGGAGCTAAAAGTAGAATTAATATTCTCTCAAGTTCTATCGACCACTGGTACAACTCTACGCGCAACGATGTTCACTATACCTAGTACAAGGAATAAACTACTTTGCGGGAATAAAACTAGAAGTACTTTGTAGGTGTAATAAGATAGTTTTGCAAGATAATAAAGAACGTGCTAATAAAATATAGGTGTTGTTTTAATAAAATGGCAATAAAGTAAATATAGCGAGTGTGGATAAGTGGTGGTAGGATTTGCGACGTTCTCCTAGGCAATTGATAACATCGGTAATCATTATTGCAATTTCATATGAGGGCGAGGCATGAGCTAACATACTTTTCATACTTGGATTAGATGAACTAATGATTGGAACTCTAGCAAGCATCTGCAACTACTAAAGATCATTAAGGTAGAACCCAACCATAGGATTAAGTAACAAGTCCCCTTTTATCCCCTTACTCACGCAACCCATTATAAGCAAATCATGAACGTATTGCAATACCCTATAGAGAGAATCCCCCACGTGTGCATGGCGCGGAAAGCAACATAGGACGGCACCAAAATAAAACATGCAACTCGAACCAATTAAGATCATCAATCAACCCATCAGACAAAAGAAATCTACTCAAACATCATAGGATGGCAACACATCATTGGATAATAATATGAAGCATAAAGCACCATGTTCAAGTAGGGGATACAACGAGATGCAGCAGAGTGGACCACTATAAATAGATGAGGGAAGGTGATGGTGGTGGTGAGGACGACGGCAGAGTTGTTGGTGTAGATCGTCACCACGCTAGTTGCCCCGGTGGCGTTCCGACGCCACCGGGAGAGAAGGGGGGAGTGCTCCCCTCCTTTCTATTCTTCCTTGGTATCCCCCATAGATGGGAGGAGAGTTTCCCATCTGGTCCATGGACGTCATAGCTCCCAGAGGATAGGAGCCCCTCCGAGATTGGATCTCTCTCTGTTCTCTTCTGTTTCGCGTTCCTGTTTTCTGGCATTCATCGTTTCTTTTATGCTCGGAGATCCGTAACTCCGATTGGGCCGAAATTTTGAGGGGCTTTTTATATATAAATTATCATTCTTGCTGCGAAAGAAGGGCCACGACCGACGTTTGAGGGAGTCACAATGCAACCCGGCGCGCCCACCCCCCGTGTGCGCCCTGTTGCCTTGTGACCACCGCGGGCACCGTCTTGCGTTGATTCTTCTTCCTAAGAATCACATATGTTCCAAAATAATTCTATGTAAAAATTTATCGCGTTTGGACTTTGTTAGATATGGATTTTTCGCGAAAAAGAAAACATGCAAAACACATGAATTGGCACCGGGCACTAGATCAATACGTTAGTCCCAAAAATAATGTAAAATGTTGCCAAAAGTGTTAAAAGTTGAAGAATATTGACATGACACAATCAAAAAAATTAGATACAACAAAGACGTATAAAGGACCTCTGCATCACTCTATGGCCTACCGAGCCACTTTTGAGCAGCTTCTTTGGATTGAGCCAATGCCTTCAAGGTGCCGCTCCCCGGATCAACCTCTGGAAGCGGTATGCACGTCTGGAGGGTGCTTGACAGGCATATGCGTTTGTCAAGATGCATTGTCCAAGGCCGAACATGAAGGAAATGGCAGCGGGTTGTCGGGTAGTACTTTGCCGATGTGATGCTGGGTGCTTGTATTTCTGATGCCTAATGCCACAAGGACAAGATCCTTGACAACTTTGATTGAGCAGTATGAATTTCCCCTTGGTATGCAAAGGTATTATTCAAAAAAAAGTCCCTTGCTTAATGGGTTTATTGTGCTTTATGCCTTTTTTGACTCAACTGCGACTATTTGAAACAGAAAGTGACCATTCGTTGGCTTTTTCCCCTGAGTAGATACTACTGAGGGTGTTTCTTAAAAAGTCCAACCCCTAACTGACGTCTCAGTGCCCCGGGGTGATTGAATTAGTAGAAACGAGGCAATCGTACTTTTAGGTTTAAAATTGTCAAGTATTTGTTCCTTAGACCATGAGATCGTGCAACTCCCTGACACCGGAGGAATACTTAGTGTGTATCCAAACATCACTTTGTAACTGGGTGATCATAAAGGTGCTCTACAGGTATCTCCGATGGTGTGTGGTGGGTTGGTATCGATCAAGACTGGGATTTGTCACCTGTGACGGAGAGATATCTCTGGACCTCTCGGTAATACAACATTGTAAAGAGCTTGCAAGCGCTGTGGCTAATGAGTTTAGTCACGAGATCTTGTATTACAGAACGAGTAAAGAGACTTTACGGTAACGAGATTGAACTGGGTATGGAGATACCGAAGATCGAATCTCGGGCAAGTAACATATCGCTAGACAAAGGGAATTTCATACCGGATTAACTGAATCCTCAACACCGTGGTTCAACCGATAAAGATCTTCGTGGAATATGTAGGAACCAATATGGGCATCCAGGTCCCACTATTGGTTATTGTCGTCGTTTTGTCATGGCAGATGTCCTAATGAGAGAACCTAGGAGTGAGACCATTGCAACTAGGTGGCAGCCTGAACGGGGTTTGTCGAAATCGAGAGACGCGAGTTTTACCCAGGTTCGGCCCCTCTGATGGAGGTAAAAGCCTACGTCCTGCTTTGTGTGTATTGATGATGATCATGATCTCGATTACAAGGGTGCTATTTCGCTACCTCTAGTCTCGAGGGTTTCTAATATGTGTATCTCTAATCACTTGACCTCCTTGGGGTGCCCTGGGCCTCCTTATAGAAGTTGAAGGGGCTGGCTTACATGCAAAGTCCTAGTAGGATTAGGACTAGTCTATTCTGGCTTCTTACCGTGGGCGACTTGTTTCCGGGACTCATCTTCCGGGCGACTCATCTTCCGGGCGTCTCATCTCCAGGACTCGTCTTCCGGGCGGCTCATCTCCGGGACTCATCTTGGCGACTTATCTTGGCTACTCATCTTGGCTTCTCATCTTGGCTACTCATCTTGGCGACTTATCTTGGCTACTCATCTTGGATACTCATCTTGGCTTCTTATCTTGGCTACTCATCTTGGCGATTTATCTTGGCTACTCATCTTAGCTTCTCATCTTGGCTACTCATCTTGGCTTCTGATCTTGGCTACTCATCTTGGCTACTCATCCTGGTGACTTATCTTGGCTACTCATCTTGGCTTCTCATCTTGGCTACTCATCTTGGCTTATCTTGGCTACTCATCTTGGCTCTAGAGATGATTTATCCCGTGAGACGAGTCTTGGTCATGGTGAATATCCCCGACATTAGCCCCCATGTTAGCTTGAATTTATTCATGCGAAGCTCATTTGACCTGCTCATGAAACGTCTAAGTCTCTGTCATATCAACATGCTGACGCTGGTTCCATGCAAATAAATAACCCTTATGATATTTTTGAGTTGTCTTCAAATGCCTTGGCTTGATAAACAGTTATTGACCAAAGAGGTGTCTCGGTCATGTCTACATGATTCTCGAACCCATAGGGTCCGCACGCTTAACGTTCGATGACGCTAGAATACTATTGGGATGTTTGGATTGGTGACCGAAAGTTGCTAGGAATCCCGGATGACATCCCGGGCGTCACGTGGAGTTCCGAAATGGTCCGGAGGTAAGGATTTATATATGGCAAAGTTTTGTTCGGGTTTCGGAAAAGTTCAGGGGTCCACCGGGAGCGTAGCGAGGGCACCAAAGGGTTTCGGAGGTCCACCCAAATTAAGTATTTCACCCAAATTTATAGGGGATCGCGACAGTCTTCGAGGGTAGTATTTCACCCAAATTTATTGATTGGACACAAGGGGAGCCAAAGAATATTTATGAGTCTTAGCAGTTGAGTTGTCAATTCGACCACACCTGAAAATATCTGTCTGCAGCAAAGTGTTTCGTAGCACAGTAACAATAGTAACAGGAACAACGAAAAATAGCAGTTTGTAGTGATTGTAACAGCAACACTAATGAAAGTAGCTTAGCGGAGATCAATATGCAAAAAGCGTAGGCATTGGATCAGTGATGGATATTTGATTTGGATGATATTCATCATGTAACAGCCACAAGTTAGAGCAATATAGAACTAGCTCCAATTCATCAATGAAATGTAGGCATGTATTCCGTATATAGTCATACATGCTTATAATAAGAACTTGCATGGCATCTTTTGTCCTACCTTCCCGTGGAAGAGGGGTCCAGAGGGAAACAAAAGGATATTATGGCCTCCTTTTAATGGAGAATCGGAACAAAGCATTAACACATAGTGAATACATGAACTCCTCATACTACGGCCATCACCGGAGATGATCCCAATTTCGGTCACTTTGGGGTCCATGGATCATAGCACTTAATAGGTGCATACAACTTGCAAGATAGGATCCAAAACACTCTCATATTCATAGACACATGATACGTCCATTCTGCATCATGATTTCTTATTCATATGTATGTTATTCTTGTCCATTATTCCCTAGTATCATACAATTCTTTTGCTCTTTCTCTCCGAATATGCAAGGTACATCACAAAGAGGGAAATATCCGAAAAACTGGAATTCCGGACTGAAAACCGAGGAAAAGGCAGAAAAATCACCAGACTCCAAATGACCCAAAACATCACGGAGAATTTTTATAGAATATTAAAGGATTTCTGGGCCAAAAATATACCAGAGGGGGGCCACCAGCTCGTCACAAGCCAACAGGGCGTGACCCGCCACGCAGTGCCCTGATGGCTTGTGGGGCCCCTGCTGGCCTACTCACGTCCCTCTTCTCCTATATGGTGTGTTTTACCCTAGAAAAAAATCATAAGCAACTTTTCTGGACGAAGCGCCGTCGTCTCGAGGCGGGAACCTGGGCAAAGTCCCTTTTGCACTCCGGCAGTCAGATTCTGCCGTGGAAATTCCTCTCGGGGAGGTGGAGATCGAAGCCATCGTGATCACCAACACTTCCTCCTTCGTGGGAGGACCAATCATCATCAACATCTTCACCCGCACCATCTCATCTCCAAACCTAGTTCATCTCTTGTATTCAATCTTTGTCTCAAAACCTCAGATTGGTACCTGTGGGTTACTAGTTGTGTTGATTACATCTTGTAGTTGATGCTTGTTGGATTACTTGGTGGAAGATATTATGTTCAGATCCTTAATCATTATTATTACACCTCTGATATTGAACATGTTGATGAGGTGTGAGTAGTTACTATTGTTCCTGGGGACATGGGAGAAGTCTTGTTATAAGTAATCATGTGAAGTTGGTATTCGTTCGATATTTTGATGATATGTATGTTGTTACTTCTCTTAGTGGTGTCATGTGAACGTCGACTACATGACACTTCACCATGTTATGGGCCTAAGGGAAGTCATTGTGGAGTAACAAGTAGATGATGGGTTGCTAGAGTGACAGAAGCTTAAACCCCAGTTTATGTGTTGCTTCATAAGGGGCTGATTTGGATCCACATGTTTCATGCTATGGTTAGATTTATCTTAATTCTTCTTTCGTAGTTGCGGATTCTTGCGAGAGGGGGTAATCATAAGTAGGTTGTTAGTTCAAGTAAGAACAGCACCTTAGCACCGATCCACCCACATATCAAATTATCAAAGTAGCGAACGTGAATCAACTCAACATGATGAACATGACTAGACAGAAAGTCACATGTGTCCTCGGGTGCAGTTGCTTAATATAAGAGTACTTTCAGGCTTGTCCTTTTCTATAAAAAGGATTGGGCTACCTTGCTGCAACTTTGTTACTATTGTCACTCGTTACTTGTTACGAATTATCTTGCTACAAAACTATCTACTATTGTTACTTACAGCACTTGCAGAGAATACCTTGCTGAAAACCCGCTTGTCATTTCCTTCTGCTCCTCGTTGGGTTCGACACTCTTACTTATCGAAAGGACTACGATTGATCCCCTATACTTGTGGGTCATCAAGAAAAGATAATAGGTTCATATCTAAAATCATGGCACTCGGGCCCAAGTGACAAGCATTAAGCATGGCAAACTCATGGCAACATCAATCTCACAACATAGTGGATACTAGGGATCAAGAACTAAAAAATTGACATGACTACATGACAAATCTCATCCAACCCCATCAACGTCCAACCAGCCTACAAAGGAATTACTCACTCCCGGTGCCGAGCATCATGGAATTGTTGATGGAGAAGAGTTGGTGATAACTACGACGACTGCTACTTGTGAGCTGCGCTGGGTTTTTCCCTTAAGAGGAAGGGTGAAATATAGTGGTGATACATATTTCCCTTGGTGAGAACCAAGGTTATCGAACTAGTAAGAGAATCACAACAACTCATCTTTCAAGCGGTACCTGCATACATAAAAGCAAACACTTGCACCCAACGCGGGCAAGAGGATTGTCAAGCCCCTTGAAGTCGTTACTTGCAAGGATTACTTCTGATAGTGGTAGATAGATAATTATAAAAGAAAAATGAAACAAAAGTAAATAAATTGTAGCAAGGTGTGTTTAGGGCTTTAGCAAATATGAGTAAGTAGACCCGGGGCCATAGTGTTCACTTGAAGCTTCTCTCTCGAAAGTAGCATACGGTGGGTAGAAAAATTATTGTTGGGCAATTGATAGAAAAGCACATAGTTATGATTATGTATTCATGGCAATGATCATGTATATAGGCGTCACGTCTGTGACAAGTAGACTGAAACAATTCCGCCTCTACTACTATTACTGCACCAGACCGCTATCCAGCTTGCATCTATCGTATTAAATTTATGCAAACAGAGTAATGCTTTAAGCACTATGACACGATGTAGACAAAGTAAGTACAAGCAATATGTTCAAACCCCGTCATCTTATTCTTAGTACCAACTATACAGTACATGTCTTGTCCCCCTCTGTCACTGGGATATAGAGCACCGCAAGATTGAACCCACTAGAATGCACACCTCCCACTGAAGATAAATCGATCTAGTTGGCCAAACCAAACTGATAGATCCAACAGACTTGCAAAGCTATAAAAATCATGCATAATAGAATTCAGAGAAGGCTCAATTACTTTTTATGAATAATCTGATCATAAACCCACAATTCATTGGATCCCAACAAACACACCGCAAAAGAAGATTATATCGGATAGATTGTGAGAATCCCGAAGAACTTTATATTGAAGATCAAAGAGAGAGAAGACATCTAGCTACTAGCTATGGACCCATAGGTCTGTGGTGAACTACTCACACATCATCATGGAGGCAACAAGATTGATGAAGATGGCCCCCATGATGGATTCCCCCTTCGGCAGAGTACCGGAAAAGGCCTCCAGATGGGATCATGGAAGAACAGAGACTTGCGGCGGTGGAAAAATTGTTTCGGGTGGCTCTCTATTGGTTTCCCCATTTTAGAGAATTTATAGAGGTGGAATTAGGTCAGACGGAGCCATGTGGGGCACACAAGGTATGAGGGCACGCTACCCCCTGGGCGCGCCCGGTTGCCTTGCCCTATCCTCGCTTCTCGACTAGTCTCGTCCCGAAGATTCTAGGGTCTCTCTTGTCCAGAAAAAAAATTCAAAATGTTTCTTAGCGTTTGGACTCCGTTTGGTACTGATTTCCTAGAAAACCAAAATCAAGCAGAAAACAACAACTAGCACTAGGCACCGGGTTAATAGGTTAGCCCCCAAAAATGATATAAAATAGCATATTATTGCATATAAAGTATCCAAGATTGATAATAGAATACTCCCTCCATTCCTAAATATTTGTATTTTTAGAGAATTCACTATAAACTACATACGGATGTATATAGACATAATTTAGAGTGTAGATTCATTCATTTTGCTTCGTATGTAGTTCATAGTTGAATCTCTAGAAAGACAAATATTTAGGAACGGAGGGAGTAGCATGGAACAATAAAAAATTATCAATACGTTGGAGATGTATCAGCATCCCCAAGCTTAATTCCTGCTCGTTCTCAAGTAGTTATATGATAAAAACAGATTTTTGATGCGCCATGCTACCCAACATATAATCTCTTTCAGGTGTATATATTGAGAAACGATGAATCAATTGACATTAACATAATAATATCCATGAACATAAGAAGCAAAATCATTACTGTTTCAAAATATACGATCATTAAAAAGTGTTATCTATCGGCGTTCTGGGAACGGGGGTACCCAGACCTGCCAGCCTGCGGCCCAGGGCGTGGCCCACTTCAATAGCCAAGCGCGGCCCAGTGCGGCCTTGCTTGAGATAAGGCCCTCACGAGAGCCCCACCCTCGCAAGGAGGACGACGCCAAGACCCCCGGAAGGAGGAAGCCTCCCCAGGCCCCCTCCTGAGTGGCAGAGATCTCTATGCAATACTCGGCCTCGGGAGGTCGAGGATGACGCAAGCCGGGCCAGGCGGGCACCAGCGCGCACAGTAGAGACAGTTTCCACTTTGGTGCAAAGGAGGCAAAGGCGTATGCAGGTTCCCAAAGCACCCTCCAAAGGTTTCCATTCCAGCGCAACGAGACCAAGACCACGAGCCCAGCAGGACGGACGTCATCGCCGAGCCCACCTCTGCATCATCACCGGCTACTTTGCAGGCGAAGACCACCTTTTGTCAGGATAAGATGTACTCCTTGTCCCCCTATGCAACGCTAGGCCTTAGGAGGTCAAGGGTGACGACAGCCAGGCCAGGCGGGTGCCAGCGCGCCAGAGGGAACAATTTCCTCTTTGGTGCAAAGGAGACAAGGACGGACGCAGGTTCCCAAGGAGCCCCGCCAAAGGTTTCCATTCCGGTGCAACAAGACCGGGTGAGCGGGCGCGGCAGGACGGATGTCACCAACGAGCCCACCACCGCGTCACCACCACCTACTTTGCAGGCAAAGACCACCTTTCGTCAGGATAGGGTGTACCTCCTGTCCCCCTTTGAATTTGGCCGATGTGGGATCCCTTCCCGCCGTTGCGATAAGGGAAGAGGACCCAGGCCACTATAAATAGAGGCTAGGCTGCTCCGTAGAGGGGGACGGACGAAACACCGCCAGAGCACCCTCGCGAGGCGACTGGCCACTTTACTAGTTCATCCACCAACCTCCTCATGAGGCAATCCACCAAAAGGCAGGAGTAGGGTTTTACGCTTCGCAGCGACCCGAACCTCGGTAAATCCTCGTGTGTTGATCTTCTTCCCGGGAGTGTGAGAGTTTGTTTGGCTAGGCTGTCGAGCTGTGAGCTAGAGGTTGAAGCTGTTGCGGATCTTCGCACACGCCCCTGTGTTCGAACCTCCTTGGGTTTTGCGGAGCCCGAAATCCGACATATGGCGCGCCAGGTAGGGGACGTGTCGGGATCCTTACACAAGCTTCACCTCGCCTCCGCTCGCCATTTCCATGGCCAACGGACATCGAGCCCGCGCCGAATGACGGGCTGCTCGCGTTGCTCGGGCGACGCCCGCAGACCTCGGCATCCCGCGTCGCCTTGCCCCCCCCCGTTGGCGGACGCCATCGCCAGCCCGGCCTTCGACAGACACCGGGGGCTGCCGCCCTCGTCAACCGCGCAACATGTTCCCGTCGCCCCGACCCTCCCCCGCGTCCGCGTCACGGCATCATCCTCCCGAGTCCACCGCGACCTGACACGTCGGAGAGTCGTGCTCCTCGTGGCCCACGAACTGCAGCGTTTCCGCGCTGCTCGCAGTCGCTGCAACGACTGGGTATGTCACACGGCCAGGCGCGCCTCCACAGCCGGCGAGGTCCGGGCGCTCCCCTACGGGACGGGCCTGGGGGCTCGCATCCGTAGAGTCACTCAACCAACCGGCACGGCGCTAAGGACAAGCGGATGCCCTTGGGAAGCGCGTTGCGACCCGCACCCGCTGGTTGTGCGGCCCGTTTCGTCGGGCGTGCAGGAGTTAACCCCTGGCACGGACGAAGACCGGTGGGTGATGCTTGCCGCGCGGGGTGGACGCCGCCTCGCGCCTCCCAGCAAGCTCGTTGCGTCCGGGGCGAATGCCCGGCGACTCGTCTACACCCGCGCCCGGGGGCTGGAGCAACTCCACAACGACCATGTTGACGAGCGCCCGGACTGCGGAGGGAGCAGCGCCGGCCACCACGACAACAGGAGGAGCATACGCGTCCTCGAGAGCGGCTTTCGTCGGAGCTGGAGTGCGCAGCCTCGCGAGGGCGGCTGGCGGGGTCGGTCTCGCAAGGATGCCTTGCACTGGCAGCCTCGTGAGGCGCGCCCGCTGGTGGGGAGCTACCCTGAGCAGGCACCTGGGTCCGCGGACCGGGGGTCACCTGCCTGGAGACGGAGGGTGGAACACACGCCCATGTCCCCAGGCCAGGTGCTTCCAACCTGGAGACGGAGGGTGGAACACACGCCCATGTCCCCAGGCCAGGTGCTTCCAACCTGGAGACGGAGGGTGCAACACACGCCCATGTCCCCAGGCCAGGTGCTTCCAACCTGGAGACGGAGGGTGGAGCACACGCCCATGTCTCTAGGGCGGGCGTCACCTACCCAGAGACGGAGGGTGGAACACACGCCCATGTCTCCGGGCCAGGCCTCGCTCGACCAGTGGCAGGGGATCTCGTACTCGCCCATGTCTCCGGGTCCGGCTCGGCCCGCCTGGGGACGGGGGATTGGGTACCCGTGTGAGGCTCCCGGGCACCCCCAGCGAGGCGCGCTGGGGCACCACCTTGGGCGTCAGCCTCGTGCATGACGGGAGGGCCCTGCGCCGAGCTCCGCCCGAAGCGCAAGGGGCTACGTTGCTACTACAACAACGACATCCGTCCGGGGGTATTGGAGTGCCCGAGGCCCTGTTCCGGGGCGGGCCTTCCCTGCGGAGGGCGTGGGGGGCTCCCCGCGCGCTCGAGGGCCCGTCCGGAGCTGACCCCACTTCGCCACATCATGCTTGGGGGCTGGAAGTGGGCTCCATGTCCAGGAGGCATGGAGCTCCCTGCGCACCCCCAGGCTCAACCCGTGACACTCTCACGTAATAATGAGTGGGCTGTATACGCCCGGAGCCCCCCGAGGACGCGGAGGGGTTCCCACCCACGCCCAAGTGGAAGACCCATGCTCCGCGCTGGCGGACAACACTATCCTCCAATGGCTGTGCCCACGCAACGTGAATGCCCTATGCTCCGCGCTGGGGGAAGACGAAGACTAGTCTAGGTGCCGGACGCAGCTGTTCTTTGCTTTTCTTGTATTCGAATTTGCCATTTTTCTGGAGTAAAACCCGAGGCTTTTAAACCATATTTTAAGAAAAAGGGGTGGGAATTTTTCTCCTTGCAGTTTCTATCTTGAAGTTTCTTTCTTCGGGTTAACACCTGCTAGCCTCTCCCTCTCGCGCCCCGCGAGCGGGGGCTACGGGCACGGTGCGCACACCTCGCCAAGTCCTTGGCGTCCTGGCCCTCGCATGGCGCTCTCTAGTGAGCTAGCAGGCGCGTGTCGCCTCACCCTCGCTCGGGGGCTCTGCCGCGGCCCGACGCGCTATCTTGGAGCCTCTGGAGGCTCACACCTCTCGGGGCAGGAACCGGCAAAAAGGTATGGGAGCCGCTTGAGCGTCAAGGGGGACTCCTGAGCAACACGCCTTAGGAGTCTCACTGGTCACGTAGCCCCTCGCCCCTTGGTCTCGTCCTGGTGATCCGGACGCCCCAACGGCGGTCGAGGTATGCGCGGGATTGGGCCCCGCCGACGTAGAGCGCCACTTGAGCGTCAAGGGGGACTCCTGAGCAACACACCTCAGGGGTCTCACTGATCGCGTAGCTCCTCGCCCCTTGGTCTCGTCCTGGTGATCCGGACGACCCAACGGTGATCGAGGCCTCGCCCCTTGGTCTCGTCCTGGTGATCCGGATGCCCCAACGGCGGTCAAGGTATGCGTGGGATTGGGCCCCACCGACGTAGAGTGCCGAAAGGCTCCCAAACCACCTCACTCGCAGGAAAGAGGAACCCCTCAAGACCCCCAAGCTCTTCAGGCGCCACTACCAGACCTCACGACGCAGAGGCCCGCCGCGGACGCATCAGACTAAGTACCCTAATCACGACCAACAGGAAGTCTCACATAACAGTAACACAGGGATCGGGATGCATGATGAAAATGCTAAAGTAAGGGCGCGGCGAGCGCCGGAAATTCATTACTCACACCCAGAGGGGCCCATCATGATTTTTTTGCTTACAGGGAAAGTAAAGGAAGAAGAAGGCGAAGGAGCCCCCCTCGGGGGCTGCCACTCCTGAGGCCCTGCTCCGACGCACCAGCGCTCAGTCGGAGTCCTCCTCCTCCTTGACGGGCCCATGGCGGCGCGCCGACGTAGCCGCTTCCCGGGCGGGGGAACGGCGCCGCCGCGGCTGGCTACCCTCCGAAGTCCGGGCGCGCCGACGCGGTGGTGCGTCGTAGCTGTCATCGCTCGGGCTCTCCTCGAAGGAGGTGTCGTTGCTGCTAGAAGCATGGCGGCCGTCGCCAAGGGCAAGCTCACCTCCAAGATCGCCGCCGCCGTCGCCCTCCGAGCAGCACCCCAAGCGCCTGCCGTCCTCCCCGAAGATCTTGACGAAAAGCGCCACGGCGCCGTCGTGCTTGAAGTGGAGAGTGAGCCTCCCTTCCAGGCCGTGGGCACGGGCGAAGGTCTGCCACCCGCGGCTTAAGAAGGCGTAGCCTGCGGGAGTAAACTTGACCTCAACCCACGACGCGCCGCTACAACAACCATCGGCTTGCAGGCACAGACCTCCAGGTTTGTCAGCCCGCAGCATCTCCGCGAAGAAGGGCGGGAGCTGCAACCAGGTGATCGCCGACCTCTCCACCAGCACCAGGAACTCCTGGCCCGTATCGGCCGTGTGGGCCCATGGGCGCGATGGCCAAGCACCTACTGCGGATCTCCCTCCTCGGCCACGGCCGCCACGCCCACTGCCTCCGCATGCGCCAGCGGAGGCACCAGCCCTCGCGGAGGCACGACCGCGCCCACGGGTCGCCGCCGCCGACGCCTCGGTATACTTGCGAGGACGACCCCGGCTCCTCTTGGGAGGCTTTTGATCCGCCCCTTTCTGGCAGGCTTTCCCCTTCTCGGCGGCAGAAAACCTCCTCACCGGCGTCATGATTGAGGAGGCGGAGGACGAAGGCGGGGAAGCGAGAAGTAGGAATGGGCTGGGGGATCCGTCCCCTCCGCCCATTTATAGCCAGGTGGAGGCCAACCGGCACCCCTCCTCGTCCCAGGCAATGATGGCCCTGCGACGTGCGCCAGTTGCAGGTCAGCCGGAGCGGTTGTCGAGGCGCCATGGGAAAGTGGAGGCGTCTGCGCCTCGTTTTTGCCGAGAGACAGCCTGGGCCCGCAGGCGATTGGGGGCCCGCTGCGCTCAGGCCGGCTACTTCGGCTTCGCCCAGAAGCCAACCCAAGCGCGCCTTGGGCCCGGGGGCTGCTGTCGGCGTTCTGGGAACGGAAGTACCCAGACCTGCCAGCCTGCGGCCCAGGGCGTGGCCCACTTCAATAGCAAAGCGCGGCCCAGTGCGGCCTCGCTTGAGACAAGGCCCTCGCGAGCCCACCCTCGCGAGGAGGACGACGCCAAGACGCCCGGAAGGAGGAAGCCTCCCCAGGCCCCCTCCTGAGTGGCGGAGATCTCTATGCAATACTCGGCCTCGGGAGGTCGAGGATGATGCAAGCTGGGCCAGGCGGGCACCAGCGCGCACAGCAGAGAAAGTTTCTTCTTTGGTGCAAAGGAGGCAAAGGCGTACACAGGTTCCCAAAGCACCCCCCAAAGGTTTCCATTCCGGCGCAACGAGACCAAGACCACGAGCCCAGCAGGACGGACGACATCGCCGAGCCCACCTCTGCATCATCACCGGCTACTTTGCAGGCGAAGACCACCTTTTGTCAGGATAAGATGTACTCCTTGTCCCCCTTTGAATTTGGCCGATGTGGGATTCCTTCCCCCCGTTGTGATAAGGGAAGAGGACCCGGGTCACTATAAATAGAGGCTTGGCTGCTCCGTAGAGGGGGACGGACGAAACACCGTCCGAGCACCCTCGCGAGGCGACTGACCACTGTACTAGTTCATCCACCAACCTCCTCGTGAGGCAATCCACCAAAAGGCAGGAGTAGGGATTCACGCTTCATAGCGGCCCGAACCTGAGTAAATCCTCATGTGGTGATCTTCTTCCCAGGAGTGTGCGAGTTTGTTTGGCTAGGCTGTCGAGCTGTGAGCTAGAGGTTGAAGCTATTGGGGATCTTCGCACACGCCCCTGTGTTTGAACCTCCTTGGGTTTTGCGGAGCCCGAAATCCAACATTACCCCCTACTCATTTTATCATATCAAGCATGGCATGACTCCGTCTTCACCGCATAACTATAAATCAGGAGCACCCCAGTGTTAAACGAGGCAATTGGATCGTACTTCTGACGCGCTTTAGCATTTTCAACAACACGCAATAAATGAGCATAGCCTTGGATATAGCATATGGGTGAAATAGAATATGGTGGTAGATATCAAAGGAGTCAAAAGGTGGGAAAGTTTCACATCAACTAGGCAAATAAACGGGCTATGGATATGCCCATCGATTGATATCGATGCAAGGAGTAGGGATTGCTATGCAATGGATGCACTAGTGCTATAAGTGTAGGAAAGCTCGAATGAAACTAAGTGGGTGTGTCCCAACTTTCTTGCTCATGAAGACCTCGGGCATTTGAGGAAGCCCGTCATCGGAATATACAAGCCAATTTCTATAACGAAAAATTCCCACTAGTATATGAAAGTGACGAAACTAGAGACTCTCTATATGAAGAACATGGTGCCAGTTTGAGGCATAAGTGTGGTAAAGGATAGTAGCAAGGTCCCTTCTCTATTTTTCTCTCATTTTTTTTCTTCTGCTTTTTTCTTTTTATCTTTTTTTTGTTTTTTTTGTGGTGGGCTCATTTGGCCTCTCCCATTTTTATTTTTCGTCCGGAGTTTCATCCCAACTTGTGGGGGACTCGTAGTCTCCATCATCCTTTCCTCACTGGGACAATGCTCTAATAATGATGATCATCACACTTTTTTTTACTTACAACTCGAAATTATAACTCAATGAAGAATAATAAGACTCTATATGAATGCCTCTGGCAGTGAACCAGGATGTGCAATGATCTAGCATAACATGTAATCAATGATGAATGGTGGCTTTCCCACAAATACCATGTCACCTCTATATGATCGTTCAAAGCAATATGATGATGAACAAACATGTCATGTGACGGAACAATGGAATTGCATGGCAATATATCTCGAAATGGCTATGGAAATGCCATAATAGGTAGGTATGGTGGCTGTTTTGCGGAAGATATAAGCTGTCTTATGTGTTATAGAGCGAATCATATCACGGGTTTGGATGCACCGTCGAAATTTGCACCAACTCTTGAGGTGAGAAAGGGCAATGCACGGTACCGGAGAGGCTAGCAAATTACAGAAAGGTGAGAGTGCGTATATACATAGACTCACATTAGTCATAAAGAACTCATATACTTATTGTGAAGCCTATTAGCTCTCTTGAAGAAATGCACTACCACATGCCCCTAGGGAGGAGGTTGGGAGGAGTTAACCATCGCGCGCCCCCGATTTGAATAACACGATAGGATTTCATTTCAGACATAAAAATGCTCACACCTCATCACCATGCCATGACCAATACCTAGATGAGAATTGAATAACAAATTTTAATACCAATATTTATACTAACCAATCACCACGAACCTATATCCTTTCATATTACTACATCAATATAATCAACACAGGTTAATTCTTTAGTGAGCTACATGAAAGTTTTTTTATATCCCCCTTGAATACCTATCTTTGTTAGACTACTCTTATAACACGTGCAAATTACCATTCCTATTGCCTTATACTCTCAAAAATATTTAAGTGAAGCATGAGAGTTCAATTATTTCTATAAAATATATCCACCACCCTTCTCTAACATGATATAAGTGAAGCACTAGAGCAACTGCCTAGCTCAAAAGATATAAGTGAATCACATAGAGTATTCTAACAAATTATGATGAAAGGGTGTCTCTCTAGAAAATTGCATCCATAGAACAATGACTGTGGCAAACTAAAAAGAAAAATAAACTATAATACACGACGCTCCAAGCAAAACTCATATCATGTGACGAATAAAAATATAGCTCCAACTGACATACCGATAGATTGGAGACGAAAGAGGGGATGCCTTCCCGGGCATCCCCGATATTAGACGCTTTGGTCTTCCTTGAATATTACCTTGGGGTGTGAGGGAGTCCGGGATTCAGGGGTCCTCAGGCCGCTGACTTATCTCTTATAGTTCGGCCGGATGGGCCGCCTTATGAGATCTTCGGGAAGGACGGGCCGTGAAATAACCCTAGGCTTATTAGGAATGTTCCGAAGATTTGGTGTGTCTTCCAAGAAAGGATGGGCGTATCTATGCCCAGATGAAAACCGACCATTTGTAACACTAGGGACCCCTGGTGTCTATATAAACCCGGGGTCTTAGTTCATAGAGGGACAACTGAATACATTAGGGTTTAGCTCTTTTGATCTCGAGGTAGATCATCTCTGTAACCATCTCATTCATCAATATAATCAAGCAGGACGTAGGGTTTTACCTCCTCACGAGGGCCCGTACCTGGGTAAACACTGTCTCCCTTGTCCCTTGTTACCATTATTCCTAGATTCACAGTTCGGGACCCCCTACCCGAGATCCGCCGGTTTCAACACCGACATTGGTGATTTCATTGAGAGTTCCGTTGTGAGATCACTTGTGGATTGATGGCTCGCCTTATCATCTGCGAACAGGCCCGGAACGAGGACATTTTTGTTCCCGGACAGGTCTTCGCGTTCGGCAGCGTCGTGCTGCATGCTGACTCGACCAACCATCTAGGCCGGATTGAAAATTTCTCCCACGGTTAGGAGATCAGGTTTGGGAACTTAGAGTTCAGTGCCGACTCCCGTGGCGATCTGTTCCTCGCTGAACTCCCGGTTTCGTCCGACGGGACCGGAGACCCCAGAGCTTCAACTCCGGGCTCACTATCTGGCTCGACCCTCTGATCTATCTCCGCTGAAGGTACGACCTCAAGCCTGGACTCGGTCATGGTGCCTGAATATCAAGGTTCGGCCTTCGCCGAACACGCCCATCTCGAACACGCCCTGGAGCTCAACCCCAAGGGCCCTCAGGAAACCGATCTGGTCGTCCTCTCGTGGTTGAACGAGGCTCTAGACTAGATCCAATCTATGGCAATCGAGGACAATCTTACCTCTACCCATGTTCCGGTCGATCAAGAGGCCGGTTATGGGGAATTCTACGGCCCACCCGCCGCCCACTTCGTAGCCACTATCGAAGACTTAACCGACATGTTGGACTACGCCTCCGAAGAGGCGGAACATAACGATGAAGAGATTGGCGACCCCACCCCCGTAACCACCGGGCGGTGGACGGCCACCTCGACCTATGATGTCTATATGGTGGACACCCCTAATGATAGGGAGAACCACACCCCCAGGAAGAACGGCGAAAAATCTAGCGAAGCATCAAAACTCCGGAAACAACGCAAGCGATCCAAGACCAACAAGGGGAGGGAAGCCGTTTCAAGCACCGGGGAAATAGATACCCTGGAGGACCTCGGTGACCCTGAAGCCCCCATGGAGCGGGTGAGGACCTGGAAAGGCACATGGATCAGCAAGACGCCGAGGATCTCAATGATTCCGGAGATGATGATTACTTCCCACACGTTGTAGAAGAAGAAAACCTCGAAGCCAAAAACTTCACAATCCCCGAAAACCCCGAGGACCAAGAACGATTCAGGCAACAACTCATAGCCACTGCACGGACCTTAAAGGTAAAGCAGCAACAGCTCAAAGCCGAACAAGACACCATCAACAACCGATGGACCAAAGTTTTGGCGGCCGAAGAAGGATTCGGCACTGAGCGGCCAGACCAAAAGAGGAATTACCCTCGCCGGCGCCTACTGTCGCAATTCGACGATGAGGCCCTTGAGCCCGAGCCTCCCAGGTGCACTCAGTATGACCAGCCGGACCGCTGCCCCTCGAGGACGGCACAGGGTGGATCAAGACGCCGAGTACTGGCCCACTTCACCCCGTAGGAGACCGCAACCACAGAAACCGGGAACAATACCGAGCCCACCCAGAAGCCGATTTCCGGCGTGATGTAGCCCGGATCAGAGGCGCCGCACACCCGCTATGTTTTACAGACGAGGTCATGCAGCACCAGTTCCCCGAAGGATTCAAACCCGTCAACATAGAGTCATACGACGGAACGACAGACCCGGCCGTCTGGATCGAGGACTTCCTCCTCCACATCCATATGGCTAGAGGAGACGATCTCCATGCCATAAAATATTTACCACTCAAACTGGAGGGACCAGCTCGGCACTGGCTAAACAGCCTCCCCAAGAACTCCATCGGGAGCTGGGAGGAGCTCGAAGACGCCTTTCGATCTAATTTCCAAGGGACTTACATCCAGCCTCCGGACTCTTCCGATCTAAGCACCATCGTCCAGAAGACCGGTGAATCGGCCAGGCAATTCTGGAACCGGTTCTTGACTAAGAAGAACCAGATCGTCGATTGTTCGGACGCCGAGGCAATAGCCTCGTTCAGACACAACATCAGGGACGAATGGCTAGTTCGCCAGCTCGGCCAGGATAAGCCAAGAACGATGTCTGCCCTCACCTCCCTTATGACTCGCTTTTGTGCGGGCGAGGACAATTGGCTAGCTCGCCAAAGCCATAATTCCAACGACCTCGACACCTCTGAAGTGCGGGACGGTAACGGAAAGCCAAGACAGAACAAAAATAAACGCCGCCATAGCAACGGCGACTCGGAAGACACGGCCGTGAACGCCGGTTTCCGTAACTCAAAACCCGGACAGCGGAAGAAGCCCCCTAAAGGGAACATGGATGGACCTACCGCTCTAGACAGAATCATGGATAGCCCTGCCAAATCCACGTCACGCAAGAGAAGCCGGCCACCCACACCAACAGAAACTGTTGGGTGTTCAAGCAAGCAGGCAAGCTCGCAGCCGAGGAACAGAACAAGAGCCCACGAAGTGAGGATGATGAAGAACCTCGCGGGCCGAACAATGGCGGGCAAAAGCAATTCCCTCCTGAGGTCAAAACCGTGAACATGATATACGTCATGCATATACCCAAAAAGGAGAGGAAACGCACACTCCGGGAGGTCTACGCCGTAGAACCCATAGCTCCGAAGTTCAACCCGTGGTCGGCATGTCCGATCTCCTTTGATCGTAGGGATCACCCAACCAATATCCGTCATGGAGGCTCGGCCGCCCTCGTCCTGGACCCCATTATGGATGGGTTCCACCTCACTACAGTCCTTATGGACGGTGGAAGCAGCCTTACTCTGATTTACTCAGATACAGTAAAAAAGACGGGTATCGACCCGTCAAGAATTAAACCCAGCAACACTACCTTCAAGGGAGTTATCCCTGGTGTGGAAGCACGGTGCTCAGGTACCATAACGCTTGAAGTTGTGTTTGGCTCGCCCGATAATTTCTGTAGCAAAGACTTGATCTTCGATATAGTGCCTTTCCGCAGTGGCTACCATGCACTGCTCGACCATACAACGTTTGCTCGCTTTAATGTCGTCCCCCACTATGCATACCTGAAGCTCAAGATGCCCGGGCCAAAGGGGGTCATCACCGTCAACGGCAATATAGAGCGCTCACTCCAGACGGAGGAACACACAGCGGCTCTAGCATCCGAATTCCAGTCTGGCACCGAGGCACCAGGACCCCAACCAGGCGACAAGCTGCGCAGACGAACAAGCGGACCCGAGCATGACCCGACCTCCCAGAGCAGCCTCCTATTCAGCACAAATAGGGACACACCCCTCACAACACGGCCCCGCCACCCATCAGGTATGTACCGAGAAGGCACAATTTCGCACCAAAAATACCATGGGCAGCTATGGGGGGACACCTCATCAAAACAGAGTGGTCGGTTCGACCGAACTACTTCTAGCGCAGCAGGCGTCAAACTCATGCATGTCCCGACGACTTAAACATGTACCTCCCCCAAGGGTCTGTTCACCGATTATAACCACCTTTTAAGGAGAACACCACTCATCAAGAGCAAAATAATGGAGGCGCACAGGGACACATCAAGGACGTCAAGCCGCAGACCAAGATCCCCGATCGATCCTCCCCCTTGTATACATTTGTTTTTAAACATACCTGTAACAGTTATGCCCACAGTATGAATTGTAAAAATTCATAATAAACAGAGATCATCTTTCACGATCTGATTATGGCATCTTATAATGCTTTCCAAGTGCAACTGTTCAGTACAACTTCGATGCACCCGGTTAATCAAACGGGGGGCTTAGCTATAAAGCTTGTCCCATACATCGTCCCGGCATTTATCCTTTATATGGCCGGCGTGTCAGATTTTTTGCGTTATATGCATCGGTTCTGAATTGTGTCTTAGGTCAAAGGTTGGGTTGCCCGGCTCCTATGCTTACCCTCTTACGTTCCGCTCGTTAGGCTAAAAGGGTAAAGGGAGAACCACTGAGATTGTACTTCCAGCTTGCCTGGTCAAGTACCTCAGTGGAGAAAGCCGAAAATCGACCGTCATAATAAGCGCGAACGGGTCTGCAATCCGAACACAAGTGTCAAACTAAAAATCGATAGAGATTATTCCATGTCACACGAGGGGTTTGCATTATTGCAAGCCATGTGGTAATGGTTTCTACCTTGGCTCACCCGAACACCACACAACACCGGGGGGGCTAGTAATCATCCCCCACAGTCAAGCTCCTCCGGCTAAGTGAAAGCAGTAAAGCCGCATAGTCTGATTGCCTCGTTCCACCTTCCGCACTACCACATCTGGGTCTCGATAACTCGACTAAGGGTAATACCGCGGGTGATGGAACACCTCTTGTAATATTTACATGGGGGCTAAAGGCGACGACTGGCAACTTTTAGTTCCAAAAACGGCCACGTAGGAGTCAAAATAATCAAAACACCAAAGCATGATAAACCATGCACACGTATTATCAAAATACAATATTCATCGGGTACATAAATAACATGTTCACCCGAATATTACATCTTTAGGGCACTGGGTCTCTACCGACCGAGCACCCTCCATTGCAGAAGCAAAATACATCTTGGGGCGCCTATGCTCCTTCCCGGGCGGCAGGGGCGCTGTAGCCATCTCGAGAGGCTTCACCCCTGGCCAGTGTATCATCGTCCTCGCAAAAGCCATCCGTGCTCCCTCAATACAAGCAGAGCGCTTCACGGCCTCAATACGGGAGGAGGCGTCGCCGAGCTTCTGCACTAGGCCGAAGTAACTACTTGGCAGGGGCTCGGAAGGCTACAACCAAATGCAGAGGTCCTTTAAGGCCAGCTCCGCCATTCGATGCAGCTCCATCAGCTGCTTCATCTGCTGACTAAGGACGGGACGAGGCTTGGGGTTCTGAAACTACGCCCAGAACAGCCTATTTTCGGCATCCCCGTCCCGGGCAGCAAAGTGCTTGGCCGCGTCCGCCGCACTCTTCGAAAGGTCCGTGAAGGCGCCTGAGGAACGCCATAGCCGTGTAAGACGAGCAAACCTATTACCACCAAAGGCGCATTGAAGTAAGTATGGCTTACCATCCGCGATCACCCTGACTTGGCGGAGTTCTTCCTCGTAAGACCGCCTATCCACACGCTCCGATTTAAGATCGGAGGATAATGTGGATAGTTCTGCCGCCTGATCCTTGGTTTTCTGTTCAAGAGCCTCGCACTTAGTGCTGGCATCTTGAAGCTCTTGCTGCACTTCGGCTACCGAGCTTCGTGCTTTTCGTTGACAGCCCTCAAGGAACTCAGTTCGGTCGTCGCCTGGTCGGCCGCCACCTTGTGATCGGCAGCCTCCCGCTTGGCTTTCTCTAGCTCGGCCTTGAGGTTCTCGACCTCGGATGAAACGGCTGCAAATGCAAGGAAAAACCAACATTCAAGATTCAAAAACCCAAGAACCTCAGTCAATGAGGATTAGGCAGGGTCTCCAGGACAAAGTTCCAACTTACCTTGCATTTCATCAAATCGTTTGTTCAAACAGTCAAGCTCCTCGTCGGAGCTCTTGAGCTTCCGGTTGAGCTCGGCCAGCTCCATGTCATGGACAGCCGCCGCCGCCGCCGAGGCCTGCAAAGCAAAAAATTATGTGAGACACACATCGTAATTGCTGGTCCTACACCTCCTCTCCAGACCATCTCCGGCAAACAGCCTAAATATCAATCTTGCTTGAAACCAGAGGTCCTCTGATCCCCGGGTACGTTTCCTAAACCTACCCAGGGCTTGGGGGATACTATAACTATCCGGAATATATATGCATCGAACGAACAAGTTCCGCTTGGAGAAGAGGTGCATTACATTATTTACCTTGAATCCCATCAAGAGACCGCCGAAGGCCTCCTTCAGTACGCTATCAACGGGTTGAATGCCTTTCAGGACCGCGCCCATAAGGATGCGGTGATCTTCGGTCATGACGGAGCTGCGCAAGGCCTCCTCCATCGCGACCAACCACCCGGTTGTGGCCTTTCCCATCGCGGACGGCACCGGTGGCGGCACCACACCTCCCCCCTCTTGTGAAGGGAGAGTGGGTGATATCGGAGCCGCGTCACTCTCCGGAGTCATCTTCGCAGGAATCTCCGATGACTCATAGCCTCCCTCTTTATTTACCAGGAGGGGGCTGGTCTCCTGGTCTTCGGCTGCCGAGGTCCGAGCCTCGGCCATGACCGCCTCGCCCTCGGTATTCGGCAGAGGGGGCGTCCGTCGGGATACCACCTCCACGGCCTCGTCGGCGGCCTGTGGAGGGGATGTGCGGGATGTAGTTCCGCTCTCCGCCAGCTCGGCTGGCGGAGGATCTCCCTTTGAGACCTGCTCAGCCGGGAGATCATGGGCCAGGCTGCAACACGAGAAGCATCAGACCGGTTAATCACAGAAATCTTGAACAAGCAAGGTGTTCGGAATCCTTACCTCTGGGCCGCAGGTTTGGTCCTAAGGACCCTCCGCGGGACCCTCTCGAATGGCTCGGATTCCTCATCGGAATCCGGGTTGACGTCGGGCAAGGTCACCTTGAGCCTGCAGGGCCTCTTCGGAGAAGGGGGAGCCGAATCCTCCTCGGCATCCATGGAGGCCACCCTTTTCCTTGGCTGCGGGGAATCGACGTCCCCCCTTCCTCTATTTGCTCCTCCTCGTGAGCGGAGGAGGCTTGGGTCTCCCTGGATTTAGCGTCTGGAGGGCCTCTTGATCGGAGACCAGTTCGGGCCTCCTTCTTCTTGCCTTTCTTCGGCTTATCCTTCTTCTCTGGCACCGAATACGGTGCCTCAACCAACATCGCCATTATGAGGGTCGATCTGGGGGCTTCGGGCAGCGGGGCGGGGCCGTTGATCCACATGGCCTTAGCCAGCCAGCCCTAGAAATACCAGGAAAGGAGAATTTAGAATCCTTGCTAAGAAAGATCGAACCAGGGGATAAAAGATTGAAGATTTACCTTAATAGGAGGATGTTCGGCATCCATGTCGGTATCCTCCTCTTTGGCTGGTCACTCCTCCTGGGGCTTGAACAGTGCCTTCCATAACTTCTCCCGAGTAGTGCAATAAAGCTTGCGCATGGTGGGGGAGTCGTCGGACTTATGGGCCCACATCGGCGCGACCCGGAGTTGGCAGGGGAGGAGGCGGCGGCGGAGCATGACCTGGACCACATTGGTCAGGCCGATGTTTGCATCCAGCATCTTTCCGATGCGTTCCTATAGCACCTTCACCTCAGTGGCTGACCCCCAATCCAGCCCTTTCTTGATCCACGAGGTCAGCCTTGTGGGAGGGCCAGATCTGAATTCGGGAAGGGCCGCCCAATCTGCGGCGCGTGGTTTGGTGATGTAGAACCACTCCTTCTGCCAGGTTTTGATGGTGTCGATGAAGGTGCCGTCCGGCCACTGCACCCGAGGGATTTTGCTGATCACCGCTCCCCTGCAGTCGGCATGCTGGATGCTCACGGTCTTCGGCTTGATGTTGAAGACCTTCAGCCACAAGCCAAAGTGCGGTTGGACCCACAGGAAGGCCTCGCAGACGATGATGAAGGCCGATATGTGCATGATGGAGTTAGGGGGAAGGTCGTGGAAGTCCAGCCCGTAGCAGAACATCAGGCCCCTTACAAAGGGGTGCAGCGGGAAGCCCAGTCCCCGGATGAAATGGGGGATGAATACTACCCGCTCCCCGGGCCGTGGCGTGGGGATCACTTGGTTTTCCTCGGGGGCGCGATGGGAGACGTCGACCGAAAGGTAGCCGGTGCGCTTCAGCTCTTGGATGTCGTCCTCGGTGACGCACGATGCCTCCCACTTGCCTTGCGAACCAGCCATGGCCGTGATCTGCGCGCTCGGAGCAGGGAAGGTTGGAGAAAGCGAGTCTGGGGAGCATGGGAGGACTGTGGAGGAGTTTCTTCCCCTTTTATGGAAGGCCGTAATGCCAAGTGTCCCCTTACTGCGTCGTGAGCTGCGCCAGTTCCTGAAGCGACTGCCCCGTTATGCGCGCGTGGGATAGCCCAAATCATTGATCATATCCCGTAAAAAATGGAGCATGATCTTCACGTCGATTGAACGTGCCAATAAAAAGGCGGCCTCAAACCGCGAATCGAGATTCTGTAACAGGTTGAATGGCCGCGACTCGTCTGAGCCTTTTGTCAGGAAAGTTGTCAGGAAGGGTACTATTCACCATCGGGCGTTTGGCCTTCGAGGCTAAGCAGGTTATGTTCGGACAGAGAGGTGTCATCGGCAGCCGAGCTAAGGATTTCCGAAGCATGAAAGGAAGAAATGAACTCGCCCCACAAGCCGAACACTTTGGACGTGCGGAACAGTTGATGCCCTAAAGACCGGCGTTGGAGGCTAGTTCGGGGGCTACTGAGGGAGTCCGGGATTCAGGGGTCCTCGGGCCACTGACTTATCTCTTATAGTTCGGCCCGATGGGCCGCCTTATGGCATCTTCGGGAAGGACGGGCTGTGAAATAACCCTAGGCTTATTAGGAATGTTTCGAAGATTCGGTGTGTCTTCCAAGAAAGGATGGGCATATCTATGCCCAGATGGAAACCGACCATTTGTAACCCTAGGGACCCCTAGTGTCTATATAAACCCGGGGTCTTAGTTCATAGAGGGACAACTGAATACATTAGGGTTTAGCTCTTTTGATCTCGAGGTAGATCCACTTTGTAACCATCTCATTCATCAATATAATCAAGCAGGATGTAGGGTTTTACCTCCTCACGAGGGCCCGAACCTGGGTAAACACCGTCTCCCTTGTCCCTTGTTACCATCGTTCCTAGATTCACAGTTCGGGACCCCCTACCCGAGATCCGCCGGTTTCGACACCGACAAGGTGCCTTGCGAATACCCAAGCATAGGATATTTCTGCTCCTTATTCCTTCGTCCATCGTTGTCTCACCCAAAACTTGAAAACTTCAGCACACAAAACTCAATAAAACCTCGTGAGATCCGTTAGTAGAATAGACATATCAAATACTTTAGCTAATGTTGTAATTGATTCATATTTTATTATGGCATAATAGGTAATGTATTCTAACTTCTCCATGGATTATACCCCCCGATACAATCAATAGCACCATAAAAACAAGCAAACTATGCAAGCAAAAACAGAATATGTCTAAAACAAAACAATCTGTAGTGATCTGTACTAAAACCATAATTATGTAACTCCGAAAATTATGAAAAATTAGTAAAACCTAGGGAATTTGTATACAATACAGTGCATGAAAATCAAATCAAAAAGACGTTCCAGTAAAATCAGAGAAATTCTGCACCGGGCGTAAAAGTTTTTTTTTGCACAACATCAATTCTACTATTTTCCAAATCATCCCAAAGGCTTTACTTGGCACAAACACTAATTTAAACTCAAAAACACTACCATAACAGTAGCAACAAAAGTGTAAACTCAAAATAACAGAATGTAAAAAGGAAATTTAAAGATAACTATTGGGTTGCCTCCCAACAAGCGGTATTGTTTTATGCCCCTAGCTAGGCATAATGCATTGTTTCAAGTATTGTCATCCTTCAAATTGACTGTGTAGGTGGCCCTCATAATAGATTCATAAGGTGGCTTGATTATATTTCTAGGAAAGTGTTCCATCCCTTTCTTTAATGGGAATTAGAAACTTATATTTCCTTCTTTCATGCCAATAATAGCATGTATAGTTCATAAGAAAGGCCTACCAAGTATAATAGGACAAGACGGATTGCATTCAATATCAAGCACAATGAAATCCACGGGCAAATAATTTATATTAGCAAGAATAAGAACTTCATTTATTCTACCCAATGGTTTCTCAATAGTAGAATCCGCTAGATGCAAGTTAAGGGAACATTCATTTATATCGGTGAGACCTAGCATATCACATAAAGATTTCTGTATAGTAGAAAAACTAGCACCAAGGTCACACACAACATTGCATTCATAATCTTTAAGCTTTATTTTAATAGTAGGTTTCCATTCATCATGCAATTTTCAAGGTATTGAAACTTCTAGTTCAAGTTTTTCTTCATGAGCTTTTATCGTAGCTTCCACAATATGTTTAGTAAAGGCTTCATTTTGTTCGTAAGCATTTGATGAACTTATCATGGATTGCAACAAGGAAATACATTCAACCAAAGAGCAACTATCTTAACTAAAATCTTTGTAATCCAAAGTAGTGGGCACATCACTATGTAAAGTTTTGACCTCTCCAAACCCACTTTTTCATTTTTATCATTAAGATCATCACCCTCCGAACAATTGGGACGCCTTATAACTAAAGTTGACTCATCTCTAGTCCCTTTCTCATCAAGCGTCAGATTAGTAAACAAAGAGTCAATAGGAGAAACAACAATAATTTTAGTATCTTCATCATGATTACGATAAAAACTGGGAGGAATAGCCTTTTCTAGGAACTCTTCCTTGGCTCTCAACCTAGAGGTCCTCTCCTTACTTTCATTAATAGATATTTGGATGGATTTAATAGACTCATTTATATAATGCTTGGGTGGAAAAGTTTTACTTTTAAGAGTTTTCACATCATAAGCAATCTTATCCATGTTTCTAGCCATATCGTCAACTTTATGTAGTTTTTCTTCTACCATTGTATTGAAAATCTTTTGAGAACTAATAAATTTTTTAATGGTGTTCTCAAGATCGGAGGGTATCCTATTATTATTATTGGAGGAATTACCATAGGAATTACCATAAGAATTACCATAATTATTAGAGGAATTGCCGGGATACGGTCTAGGATTGAAATTACCTCTATAAGCATTGTTATTGAAATTATTTCCAGAGACAAAATTCACATCAATAGCATCATTATTTTTATCAATCAAAGTAGATAGTGGAACGTCATTGGGATCAACATGATCATTATTATTTGCAAACATATTCATAAGGAAATCCAACTTATCACTCAAATTAGTGATTTCTTCAACGGAATTTAACTTATTACCACTTGGAGCTCGTTCGGTGTGCCGTTGAGAATAATTTGTCATGATATTATCCAGTAGTTTTTTTAGCTTCTACCAATGTAATTTCCATTCCACCTACAGCAAAATCAAGAAGATTTCTCGACACAAAGTTTAGTCCCGCATAGAAATTTTGTATTATCATCCATAAACTTAAGCCATGAGTGGGACAATTTCTAGTCATCAATTTCATTCTCTCCCAAGCTTGTGCAACATGTTCTTCCTCATGTTGTTTAAAATTCATAATTTGATTTCTGAGAGATATAATCTTAGCATGAGGAAACTACTTAGCAATAAAAGCGTCCTTCCACTTATCCCAAGTTCCAATACTATTACGAGGCAAGGATGAAAACCAAGTTTTAGCTTTATAACTTAGTGAGAAAGGAAAAAAAATCAATTTAACCACATCATTATCCACATCCTTTTTTTGCATATCACATAATTCAACGAAAGTATTAAGGTGTGAAGCAGCATCCTCATTAGGACTTCCAGCAAATGGTTCTTTCATAACAAGATTCAGCAAAGCGACATTTCTAACAAAAGCTTCCGCACTAGTGGCGGGTGGTATTGGAGTACTAATAAAATCATTATTATTGATATTTGAAAAGTCACACAATTTGGTATTTTCTTTAGAGATAGCGACAAAGCAAGGAAACTAACAAGCAAACAACTAAACTAGATAACTAAGCAAGCAAACAAATAGATTTTTTTTGTATTTTTTATTTTTACGTAAAAGCAAATATAAAGATAAAATAAAAGAAATGAAAAAAGTAGAACAAGTGAATGATAGTTTGTGTGAAGGGATCTTCAAGCAAAGTTGGTGAAGTAACCCCGGCAACGGCGCTAGAATTCTTTCTGCTACTTGCGAGTTGCACTGGGTTTTTTCCCGAAGAAGAAGGGTGAAGCAATATAGTAGTGATAAGTATTTCCCTAACTGAGAACCAAGGTTATTGAACCAGTAGGAGAATCACAACAACTCATCTTTCAAGCGGTACCTGCCCACATAAAACAGAACACTTACACCCAACGCGAGCAAGAGGTTTGTCAAGCCCCTTGAACTCGTAACTTGCAAGGATTAACTCTGATGGTGGTAGACAGATAATGATAAAAGCAAATAAAATAAAAGTAAATAAATTTAAGCAAGGTATTTTTAGGGTTTTAGCAAACATGATTAAGTAGACCCAGGGGCCATAGTGTTCACCAGAGGCTTCTCTCTCGAAAGTAGCATACAGTGTGTAGATAAATTATTGTCGGGCAATTAATAGAAAAGCGCATAGATATGATTATTTATTCATGTAAATGATCATGTTTATAGGAATCACGTCCGTGACAAGTAGACCGAAATGATTCTGCATCTACTACTGTTACTCCACCAGTCGACCGCTATCCAACGTGTATCTATGGTATTAAGTTTGTGCAAACAGAGTAATGCTTTAAGCAAGATGACATGATGTAGAAAAAGTAAGTACAAGCAGTATGTTCAAACCCCGATGTTTTATCCTTAGTAGCAACAATACAATATGTGTCTTGTCCCCTTCTATCACTGGGATATAGAGAACCGCAAGATTGAACCCACAACAATGCACTCCTCCCACTGAAGATAAATCAATCTAGTTGGCCAAGCCAAACCGATAGATCGGAGAGACTTGCAAATCTATAAAAGTCATGCATAATAGAATTCAAAGAAGACTCGATTACTGTTCTTGAATAATCTGATCATAAACCTAAAATTCATCAGATCCAAACAAACACATCGCAAAAGAAGATTACATCGGATCGATCATCTCGAGAATCGCGAAGAACTTTGTATTGAAGATCAAAGAGATGGAAGAAGCCATATAGCTACTAGCTATGGACCTATAGGTATGTGGTGAACTACTCACACATCATCATGGAGGCAGCAAGGTTGAGGAAGATGGCCTCTGTGATTGATTCCCCCTTCGACAGATTACCGAAAAAGGTCTCCAGATGGGATCACGGAAGAACAGAGACTTGTGGCGACGAATAAATTGTTTCGGGTAGCTCTCACCTGGTTTCTCGATTTTAGAGAATTTATAGAGGTGGTATTAGGTCAGACGGAGCCACGTGGGGCCAACTACTTGTGAGCTGCATTGCGATTTTCCCCAAAGAGGAGAGGAGATGCAGCACAATAGAGATAAGTATTGCCCTCAGTGAGAACCAAGGTTATCGAACCAATAGGAGAACTAAGCAATTCCTTTCAACAACACCTACACACACAAAACCAAACTCTTCCTACCAAGGCGGCAAAGAGAGTTGTCAAGCCACTTGAATTCGTTACTTACAAGGATTAAATCTTGATAGAAATAGATATTGTAAAAGCAAAATAAAAAAAGTAAGTAAAATGCAGCAAGGTATTTTTGAAGTTTTTGAATTTATGTTTAAGTAGATCTGGGGGCCATAGTGATCGCTAGAGGCTTCTCCCTTGAAAATAGCATACGGTGGGTAGACAAATTATTATTGGGCAATTGACAGAATTGTGCATAGTTATGACATGTTATTCATGGAAATGATCGTGTATATAGGCATCACGTCCATTAAAAAGTAGACCAAAACGATTCTACATCTACTATTATGACTCCACTTCGAGAGCGCTTCTATGCTTGCCTCTCTAGGTATTGAGTTCATAACAAAGAGAGTAACGCTTGGAGCAAGGTGACATGATGTAGACCAAATTAGACAAGCAATATGATCAGATCCCGTCGTTTTTTCCTTAATGGCAACAATACAAATACGTGTCAGGTCCCCTTCAGTCACGAGGATGTAGAGCACCGCAAGATTGAAACCACTACAACACACCACGCCCACTGAAGATAAATCGATCTAGTTGGCCAAACCAAACCGATATATCGGAGAGAAATACGAAGCTATAATAATCATGCATAATAGAATTCAGAGGAGACTCAATTACTTTCAATGAATAATCTGATCATAAACACACAATTCATCGGATCCCAACAAACACACCGCAAAAGAAGATTACATCGGATAGATCACCGCGGGAATCGTGGTGAACTTTGTATCTAAGATCAAAGAGAGAGAAGAAGCCATCTAGGTACTAGCTATGGCCCGTAGGTTTGTGGCAGACTACTCACGCATCATCATGGAGGCAGCAAGTTTATGTAGATGGCTTCCGTGGTCGATTCCCCCTCTGACAGAGTACCGGCAAAGGTCTCCAGATGGCCTCCCATCGGAATAGAGGCTTGCGGTGCTGGATTAAGTGTTTCAGGTGGCACTCTATTGGTTTACCGATTTTAGAGAATTTATGAAGGTGGAATTAGGTCAGACGGAGCCACAAGGGGCCCACAAGGCATCAGGGCGCGCCTACCCCCCCCCCCCCTCGGTGTGCCCCGTTGCCTTGTTGTCTCCTCGTATTGCTTCCTTACTTCTCTCGAACATCCTAGGTATCTTTTGTCCAGAAAAAAATCATCAAAAAGTTTTGTAGCGTTTGGACTTTGTTTGGTACAAATTTCCTGGAAAACCAAAAACACGCAAAAACAACAACTCGCACTTGGCATTGGGTTAATAGGTTTGTTCCCAAAAATGATATAAAATAGCATATAAATGCATAAAAGTATCCTAGATTGATAATATAATAGCATGGAATAATGAAAAATTATAGATACGTTGGAGATGTATCAGCATCCCCAAGCTTAATTCCTGCTCGTCTCGAGTAGGTAAATGATAAAAACAGAATTTTTGATGTGACATGTTACCCAACATTTAATCTCTTTTAAGTATGATCATTGAGAAACGATGAACTAATTGATATCAAGATAATAATATCCATCAGCATAAATAACATAATCATTACTTTTCAAAATATATAATTCTTGCAGAATGTTATTCCCTACTCATTTTATCATATCAAGCATGCCATGACTCCGTCTTCACCGCATAAGTATAAATCATGAGCACCCCGATGTCAAACCAGGCAATTGGACCGTACGTCCAACGCACTTCAGCATTTTCAACTTCATGCAATACATGAGCGTGAACCATGGATATAGTAAATGGGTGGAATAGAGTACAGTGGTAAATATTAAAGGAGTCAAATTGGAAAAGAAAGTCTCACATCAACTTGGCGGATCAATGGGCAATGGACGTGCCCATCAATCGATATCAATGCGAGGAGTAGGGATTGCCATGCAACGTATGCACTAGAGCTATAAGTGTATGAAAGCTCAACGAAAGCAAAGTGGGTGTGCATCCAACTTGCTTACTCATGAAGATCTCGGGCATTTGAGGAAGCCCGTTATCGGAATATACAAGCCAAGTTCTATAATGTAAAAATTCCCACTAGCATATGAAAATGACAATTCAGGAGACTCTCTATATGAAGAACATGGTGCCACTTTGAGGCACAAGTGTGGTAAATGGATAGTAACACTGCCCCTTTTCTCATTTTTTTCTTAGTGGGTTTTTCCTTATTTTTTGCATCCACCAGTTCTTTTATCTTTTTTATTTTTCATCCAGAGTCTCATCCCGACTTGTGGGGGAATCATCGTCTCCATCATCCTCTCCTCATTGGGACAGTGCTCTAATAATGATGATCATCATACTTTTTTTACTTACAACTCAACATAAAACAATACGACTCTATATGAATGCCTCTGGTAGTGTACCAGGATGTGCAATGATCTAGCGTAACATGTAGACAATGATGAATGGTGGTTTTGCCACAAATACTATGTCAGCTATATGATCATGCAAAGCAATATGATGGTGAACACATAAGTCGTGTGACGGAACAGTGGAAGTTGCATGGCAATATATCTCGGAATTTCTATGGAAATGCCATGATAGGTAGGTATGGTGGCTGTTTTGAGGAAGATATAAGGAGGATTATGTGTTATAGAGCATATCATATCATGGGGTTTGGATGCACCGGCGAAGGTTGCACCGACTATCGAGGTGAGAATGGGCAATTCACGATACCGAAGAGGCTAGCAATTATGGAAAAGTGAGAGCGCATATATCCATGGATTCACATTAGTCATAAAGAACTCACATACATATTCTAAGGCCTTATTATCTCTCTCTAACCAAAGTACTGCCGCATACCCCTAGGGAGGATGTTGGTAGGAGTTAACCATCGCGCGCCCCCGATTCAAACAACATGATAGGATTTCATTTCAGACATAAAAATGCTCACACATCATCACCATGCCACAGTTAATACTTAGATGAATAACAAATAACAAGCTTTAATTACCAATATTTCTACTAACAAACAATCATGTACTCATGCCCTTTCATATTACTACATCCATATAATCAGCTCATGTTTCTTGTTTAGTGAGCTACATGAAAGTTTTTATTATATCCCCCTTAAAAACCTATCCTTTTTGGACTCATCTTATAAATTGTGACATTTACCATTCCTATTTATTATTATAATCTCAAAAATATTTAAGTGAAGCATGAGAGTTCAATTATTTCTACAAATTTGAATGCCGCCGTGCTCTAAAAGATATAAGTGAAGCACTAGAGCAACTGCCGAGCTCAAAAGATATAAGTGAAGCATATAGAGTATTCTAACAAATTATGATGACCACGTGTCTTTCTCAAATATGTGTGTCCACCAAACAATGATTGTGGAAAACTAAAATAAAAACAAAATATAACACATGACGCTCCAAGCAAAACACCTATCATGTGATGAATAAAAATATAGCTCCAAGTGACATACCGATAGATTGGAGACGAAAGAGGGGATGCCTTGTGGGGCATCCCCAAACATAGACGCTTGGGTCTTCCTTGAATATTACCTTGTGGTGCCTTTTGAATCCCCAAGCTTAGGGTCTAGCCACTCCTTATTCCTTCATCCATTGTTCTCTCACCCAAAACTTGAAAACTTCAGCACACAAAACTCAACAAAACCTCGTGAGATCCGTTAGTATAATAGACATATCAAATACTTTTGGTACTTTTATACATTGATTATTATTTCATTATTTAATAGTAGGTACTGTATTCTAACTTCTCCATGGCTTGTACCCCCCCGATACGATCCATAGCGTCATCAAAACAGGCAAAAACAGAATCTATCTAAAACAGAACAATCTGTAAAGATCTGTAGCAAAACCATACTTTTGTAACTCCAAAAATTCTGAAAAAATATTAAAACCAGGGAAATTTGTATACCAATACTATGTAAAAAAATTCAGATCAAAAATACATTCGAGTAAAATCAGATAAATTCTGCACTGGACGCAAAAGTTTCTGTTTTTGCACTATATCAATTCTACTATCTTCCAAATCATCCCTAAGGCTTTACTTCGCACAAACACTAATTCAAACATAAAAACACAATCATTAAAGTATAAATAAGCATTTAAACACAAAAAACAGAAAGTAAGACAAAAATTTAAAGATAACTATTGGGCTGCCTCCCAACAAGCGCTATTGTTTTATGCCCCTACCTAGGCATAATGCATAGTATCAAGTATTGTCATCCTTCTTAGCATCCTTTAGAGATAATTGATCCAAATACTTCCTTAATAAATATTTTCTCACGAAATCCTTTTTCCTAGTAGGCGAGCTTAATTGTTTCAAAGGGCTATGGTTGGTGATTTTTACACCTATACTATCATCATTAGGGTCAATACCATAAGAATCGTCATATAAGACATGAATTTCATCATTAATAGGTTCTGCAATTCCCTTAGAAATCCATTCAAATTTATTACAATAATTATCATAAAGGGCTTCAATTAATCCATCGTGAGGGACTCTCCTTCTCATATTCACTCTGAAACCTTCATAATCATTAGATTCTAGTCTATGCATCATGTCCTTCTCATGAAGGATTTCCTCTGTGGGAGGATACTCAAAGTTTATTTTGTAAAACAAAAAGATTTCCCTAGCTTCTCGAATTATGTAATAAATTTTTTGCATAAGGACAATGGTGACTACCTTCTTAATTTTAGTATCATGGATACGAGGTAGTCCTAAAAACATCTTTTGTAGAAGAGAATGCATATGAACAAATTGCCATTCCATTTTAGTTACTAGGATAGTAATAGCATCAACATAGGAATTTTTCATGTCGATTATAGATCCCCTAATAATTGGTATGACTCCGGAACACTCAAAGAATTCTTGAATAACATGCTTTCCAATGATGTTACCACTACCCACATGATAGATTTTACATTTTAACCACGGTGAGTCTTCAGTTTGAGGGACTTGTTTTTTAGGAGGATCATGATTAGAATCGAAAGACTTAGGTTCGTCCTCATAAGATTCACTAGCACTCTTAGCAATAACCTTTTCAATCTCATACATGATAACAACTTCAAACAAGCAAGAGGGCAAGTAAACTAGACAACTAAGCAAACAAGCAAATATAAATATTTTTGTATTTTTGATTTTTATATAAAGTAAAATATAACAACAAATAAAAAGTAGAACAAGTGAAAGATAATTTATGTGTAGGGACCTGACGAGAAATTGATGATGTCTCCCCGGCAACGGTGCCAGAAATTGGCAAGTTGACGGGAGACTACTTTCGTACCTCCTCCCCGGCAAAGGCGCTAGAAATTTTTCCTGCTACTTGTGAGCTGCGTTGGGATTTTCCGCAAAGAGGAGAGGAGATGCAGCACAGTAGACATAAATATTTTCCTCAGTGAGAACCAATGTTATCGAACCAATAGGTGAACCAAGCAAATTCCTTTCAACGACACCTACACACACAAAACCAAACACTTGCACCCAATGCGGGCAAGAGGGTTGTCAAGCACCTTGAACTCGTTACTTGCAATGATTAAATCTTTATAGAAATAGCTACTGCAAATAATAAAATTAAAAATAAATAATAAAAGGCAACAAGGTATTTTTGGAGTTTTTGTATTTATGTTTAAGTAGACCCCGGGGGCATAGTGTTTGCTAGAGGCTTCTCTCTTTAATATAGCATACAGTGGGTAGACAAATTACTTTTGGGCATAGTTATGGCATGTTATTCATGGCAATGATCATGTATATAGGCATCACATCCATAAAAAAGTAGACCGAAACGATTCTGCATCTACTATTATTACACCACTTCGAGAGCGCTTCTATGCTTGCCTCTCTAGGTATTAAGTTCACAAACAGAGTAATGCTTGGAGTAAGGTGACATGATGTAGACAAAATAAGACAAGCAATATGTTCAGATCCTGTCCTTTTATCCTTAATGGCAACAATACAAGTACGTGTCTTGTCCCCTTCTGTCACGGGGATGTAGAGCACCACAAGATTAAACCCACTACAACGCACCACTCCCACTAAATATAAATCAATCTAGTTGGCCAAACCAAACCGATAGATCAGAGAGAAATACGAAGTTATAATAATCATGCATAATAAAATTCAGAGGAGACTCATTTACTTTCAATGAATAATCTGATCATAAACCCACAATTCATCAGATCCCAACAAACACACCAGAACAGAAGATTACATTGGATAGATCACCACGGGAATCGCGGTGAGTTTTGTATTGAAGATCAAAGAGAGAGAAGAAGCCATCCAGGTACTAGCTATGGACCCGTAGGTCTATGGTGCACTACTCACGCATCATCACGGAGAAAGCAAGGTTGATGTAGATGGCCTCCTTAGTCGATTCCCCCTCCGGCAGAGTACCGGAAAAGGTCTCCAGATGGCCTCGCATCTGAACAGAGGCTTGCGGCGGTGGAAAAAGTGTTCCAGGTGGCTCTCTGTTGGTTTCCTGATTTTACAGAATTTATGAAGGTGGAATTAGGTCAGACGGAACCACGAGGGCATTAGGGCGCGCCTACCCCCTGGGTGTGCTCTGTTGCCTTGCTGTCTCCTCGCATTGCTTCCAGACTTCTACCGAAGCTTCCTAGGTCTCTTTTATCCAGAAAAAAATAGTCAAAAAGTTTCATAGCCTTTGGACTTCGTTTGGTACAGATTTCCTGGAAAACCAAAAACAGGCAAACAAACAAAAATTGGCACTTGGCAGTGGGTTAATAGGTTAGTTCCCAAAAGTGATATAAAATAGCATATAATTGCATATAAAGTATCCTAGATTGATAATGTAATAGCATGTAACGATCAAAAATTATAGATACGTCGAAGACGTATCAGGGCCCACAAGGCATCAGGGCGCGCCTACCCCCCTAGGCACGCCCTGTTGCCTTGTCATCTCCTTGCTTCTCGTCTGGTCTCCTCCCTAAGCTTCTAGGATCTCTCTTATCCAGAAAAAAATTCGTAAAAAAGTTTTGTAGTGTTTGGACTCTGTTTGGTACAGATTTCCTGGAAAACCGAAAACAAGCAGAAAACAACAACTGGCGCTAGGCACTGGGTTAATTGGTTAGTCCCAAAAGATGATATAAAATAGCATATTATTGCATATAAAGTATCCAATATTGATAATATAATATCATGAAACAATAAAAAAAAATCAATACGTCGGAGACGTATTAGTGACTAATTCCACTCTCTGGAGCCCCAAACGGACTCCACATCAGCCCTCCCGAGGAAGAACATGAGTGGCGGCAGCTCCGTCTCATGAAACGCGATGACTCTGTATCTCTTATTTTTTTTCTAGGATAGATACACCTTATATCAGAAGATGGATGTCGGGGGCTTGCCAGAGGGCCCACGAGCTAGGGTGGCGCGCCCTAGGGGGTAGACGCACCCACTGGCTCATGGCCACCTGGTGGGTCCCCTACTATTGGTTCCTTCGCCAATAATTTTTATATATTCCAAAATAATTGTTCGTCAATTTTCAGCTCAATCCGAGAACTTCTATTTCTGCACAAAAAACACCATGGTAGTTCTAGTGAAAATAGCGTCATTCCGGGTTAGTTTAATTCAAATCATGCAAATTAGAGTTCAAAACAAGGGCAAAAGTGTTTGGAAAAGTAGATACGTTTGAGACGTATCAACTCCCCCAAGCTTAACTCATTGCTTGTCCTCAAGCAATTCATTTGACAAACTGAAAGTGATAAAGAGAACTTTTACAAACTCTTTTGTTCTCGTTGTTGTATGCATGCTTAACTTAGTGTTCAGGTTTTCAGCAAAGATTATAAACAAACCATGTCAATGATAACACTTAGGTCTCATATTCACTCATGATAATAACATAACTAACTAGCGAGCAATAACAAGATATTTCAGATGCCAACAATTGGTCAAAACAATCATGATATAATATGATAACATGGTATGTCACTAGCCCCTTTCTGAGACTCCAAAACATAAATGCAGAGCACCTCTGAGGTTCAAGCAGTGAGTAAACATTGTAATTCGAGGTAGAAGAGATCCAATTATGCTCACATCCAATATTAACTAGACTCAATGCATAAAAATGACAATAGCGCTCTCGGGACTTGTGCTTTGATGAGAGGCTAATGACTCGACCATAAAAATAAATAACATGACTGTAAATAGAAAGGCACTTCACAGAGGGAAGCATTGATTTGCAGTGGTGCGAGACCTCATTATTTAAAACAGAGGTGTAAATAGAAAGGCACTTCACACAGGGAAGCATTGTTGAATTTCTTGACCTTGAGACTTATCTCTTTATTGGTGACAAGTTTGTCGCTTGAAGTTCCGGGAGCATCACTTGTGGCTTTGTAAGCACCGCTAGACTTGTTGTGAAGCTCTTATTTGTCTTTGAGTGTCATCTCCTGAGCAACAATCCTTCCAATGACTTCCGTAGGCCTGAGATCTTTGTAGTTGGGCATCATTTGGATCAATGTGCACACGGTGTCGTATCTCTCATCCAAAGCTCTAAGTATCTTCTTGATGATGAATTTGTCAGTCATCTCTTCGCTTCCCAAGCCGACAATCTCATTGGTGATGAGAGCTAGCCTAGAGTACATTTCTGCGACTCCTTCACCATCCTTCATCTTGGACTTGTCAAGCTAACTTTGAAGAACATCTAACTTGGATTCTCTCACGGATTCGGTACCTTCATGCATATCAACCAAAGTATCCCAAATTTCCTTGGCATTCTCAAGACGGCTGATTTTGTTGAATTCTTCGTGGCATAGGCAGTTGAAGAGAATGTCACATGCTTGAGCGTTGTATTGCAACATCTTCAATTCTTTCGTGGTCGCTTCACGATCCGGTTCCTTTCCATCACCAAAAAATTCACCTTGCAAGCCAACACGAAAAACAGCCCGAACGGCGGGGTTATGACCAAGAATATGCATTTTCATTTTGTGCTTCCAACTAGCAAAATTTGTACCATCAAAGTATGGACCTCTACGGTGATAATTTCCCTCGCTAGACGCCATACTCTCCAAGGTTGTGAAACCAATGCAATGGAGACCAAAGCTCTGATACCACTTGTAGGATCGAAAGTATGTCTAGAGGGGGGGTGATTAGACTACTTGACTAAATAAAATTTCTACCTTTTCCCAATTTTAAGTGTTGGCAGATTTTAGCAATGATAGCAAGTCAAGCACACCCTACACATGCATGTCTAAGAGTATAGCAGCGAAAAGTAAAGACAAGCATATGTAATAGAGGATAGGGAGGAAGATCAAACGCAATTTGAAGACACGAAGATTTTTCCCGTGGTTTCGATAGGTGGTGCTATCGTACATCCACGTTTATGGAGTCTTCAACCCACGGAGGGTAACGGTCGCGAGATTCCATGGAGGGCTCCACCCATAAGGGTCCACGAAGTAGCAACCTCGACTATTCCATAACAGCTTCCGTCCACGAAGGACTAGCCTCACTATGGGTAGATCTTCACGAAGTAGGCGATCTCCTTTCCCGTACAAACTTCTTGGTTCAACTCCACAACACGAAATAGGAGGCTCCCAAGCGACACCTAACCAATCTAGGAGGCACCACCCTCCAAAAGGTAATAGGCTCGATAGTAACAATGAACTCCTTGCTCTTGTGCTTCAAGATGATAGACTCCTCAACACACAATCACTCTCTCACAGATTTGACTTTGATGGAAGAGATTGATTGGGTGGAAAGCAACTTGGGGAGGCTAGAAATCAAGATTCATATGGTTGGAATGGAATGGCTTGATCTCAACACATGAGTAGGTGGCTCTCTCTCAGAAAATTGGATGGGGCAAGTATGGAATAGTTCTGAGTGCTTCTCTTACGAGTGGGTGGTGGTGAAGGGGTATATATAGGCATCTCCAAAAATCCAACCGTTACACCTATAATGACCAACTCGGTGACACCAAAGTGTAAAACTCGGTGGTACCGAGTTGCTCAAAAGGTAGCAACTTTCGAATCTTGGTGAGACCGATATATAAATCTCGGCAGTACCGATCAGGTGACCAACAGTCAGATTGCAAAACTCGGTGGCACCGATCCAAACAACTCGGAATTCTGAATTGAAGAAAAGGGGTAACAGAATGTTGGCAACCTAAACTCGGTGGCACCGATGCATAATCAGCTGTACCAAAGACTTAGGGTTTGGCTGGGATCTGTCTGAGGTGAAAATCGGTATGGCCGAGTGGGGAATATTGGTGGCACCAATTTTGCATGATAGGCTTTTGACAGACTTTTGTGGAAGAGCTTGTGGGTGTTTTTTCGGTGACTATCACTTGTGCACATGGAGCATTTTGTTCACCATCAATACCTTACCCCCTTTTAATAGTATTGGCTTTCCTATGGACTCAAAGTGATTTCTCACAAAGTAAAATGTAGAGTCTTCTTGCTTGAAGCTTTGCCAATCCTATTCCTTGCATCTAGGGGTCTCTCCACAATCCTTTTGCCATCCCATCACTGAAATTTTCCTGAAATATACTTAGTGGAAACATTAGTCCAATGAGATATATGTTGTTATAAATTACCAAAACCACCAAGGGAGCAAATGTGCTTTCAATCTCCCCCTTTTTGGTAATTGATGTCAACATATAGATCAAAGCTTCGACATATGATATAATCAATGAATATAATCGTCGCTTTGAGAAGTATGTGATAAGCAAGAGCTCCCCCTAAATTTGTGCACTATTTTGAATTTGCGTTTGAATGCAAATGCACAATCGATTAGGTATATGAGGCACTCTTCCATGTCACATACAACTTGGTGGTATGCGAGAGTAATAGGAATGAACATCATAGCACAACACAACAAGCAAAAGTGAATGATCATCTCATAGGCATCATCAAGGATAGGAAATAGTAGCAGCACACATCAAGTGTATGATGAAACACAAACAAGGTTTAACACAAACAAACCAAAAGATATCAATGTTTTTGAAGAGCGATAAAAAGCAACACTCTCCCTCTCTCGAAGCCCTAATGATCTATACAACTTCTCCCCCTTTGGCAACAAGTTATTAAAAAGTTCAAAGGTATAGAACTAAGCGTCTCTTTGGGGCTGATCTCCTCCGGTAGCTGATGAAGGAGTCGAGAGAACGACATCAGCGAAGACTTCAGCAAACGTCATGGATGGAGTTGGAGTAGCAACTGGAGGTGCTGGAGTAGCTGACGGAGCTGAAGGAGCTGATGGAGCTGTAGCAGGTGCTGATGAAGAAGGCCTCAACTCTGGAGCTGTCACGGTGGGAGTCCTGGCTTTAGTCTTGAACTGGGTGTCGGCTCTGAGAGGTGGACTGTCCTCATCATCATCTGTGGTGTGGGGACTGGGCATGCCATCAACTTCTCTCTTGAGCTCATTTACTGTCACTGTGAGCTCATCCACCTTGTTGTTGAGAATGTGGAACTTGCTCTCAACAATCCTTCCCAGACTCTCCTGGTTTTTTAAGATATTCCCAATATCCTTCTGCATGCTGAGCACGGAACTGAGAAGAAGATCCATTTGCTCACTCCGGGTCTATGGCACCTGAGCACTAGAGTCTCTGGCTGCCCCTGTCTCTGCCTGTGCTGTAGCTGAGGTGGGATGATCTGGATCCATCACCACAACATTGTCTTCTAGCTCTAACAGGAGTGGCAAATGTGGTCGATCAAGTGCATACACGTGCTTCTCCAGTTGGGAGTTGATAAGCATCTGAATGTATGGAGCGTATCCACATGATCTCGTCTGGTCTGCGGCAGTCCGCTTCACCATCTCAACTATCAAGTCCATCACTCGAAATCTGGTGTGTTGGTCAATATGGAGCAGCATGTTGATAGAATAGCCTCTGATCATCTTCTCATCTCTAGACTTAGGCATCAATGTATACCTCAAGATGGTGTTGGTTGTGCGTAGGCCAGCCTGAAGAAAATAGATGGATCCAAGCTTGTGTGAATGCACATTTGCAGCAGGGATCTCATTGTACATATTGACCATGGAGTTGTGGTTTGCCTTGGACTCAGAGTATACATCCAAGTCTCCTTCTTGCACCTGTGGGTCTCCTAAGATGTAGCCCACTCATCAATAGTGGATTCATATCTCGTGCCTTCAGTAATCCATACAATCCTACCATCTCCATAGAAATATGCAGTGGAGTAGAATTGCATGATCATCTCGTCATTCCAGGCAGTGAACTCTTTTCCAACAAACTCATCAATGCCAATGCAGTGGAAATTATCCTGCACACTTGGAAAGAAATCTTGATTCTCCTTGATGTATTTCCAATCAACATACCTCATATCACTAAATGCAGGGCTCTTGTCAAGCAATATGGTCTCATAGAAGTCTTGTTGTTCCTTGGTGTAGAATATGTAGTCTATAGCTGTCCTTCTCCTCTGAGAATAGGGATCTATGGCTCTCTCCGTCCAGAATCCTTCCTCTTCTTCATGTCCTCAGCAACTGGATGGCTGGCATTGCGCTCAGGAAGGTGTGGTCTCAGCTTCATCAAAACAGACCTTGCTTCATCCTCAGCTTCTCTGAAGGTAGAACTCATGTTCTTGGCAGCAGCTGGGTTGTCTCTGGTAGTCCTCTTGGGCTTTGGAGCAGCAACAGCCTTCTTGGGGGCAGTCTTGGTGCCTTTGGATGATGTATCCTTGGGCATAGCATCAGCCAACAGCTTCTTCTTCTTCTTAGGAGGAGCCTTGGTAGCTGGCTCCTCTTCCTTTTCTTCAGCAGCAGCTTCTGGATCCTCATACATAGAGGTAGGTCTGCCCACAACATGCACAATCTTCTTCCTGGACTTCTTCTTCTCTCCTGCCTTCTTAGGCATAGACTTCCTTGGAGGTGACTCAAGGTGAAGGGTCATGTTTTGCTTGACATAGTCTGGTGCCCTCACATCCTTAGCACTAGCATACACCTTCTTAGTTGGCCTCTTGGAAGATGTGGCTTCAGCAGTTGTGCTTTTGGCACCTTTATCCTTCTTGCGTGGCTCTTCTGGCACACAATCTTCATCTTCCTCATCATAGTTTAACTTCCTTCTGGCTCTAGTTGCAGCTTTGGGCAAATCTGGTGAGCTGGGCACATCATCATAGCTGCCCTCAGGACTAGTGCCTGAGCTCATATCAACATTCTCCTCTCTGAAATTGTTCTGGCTGTCATCTGAGCCTGACATGCTGACCCTGTGAATAGAGCATAGAATAGTAGAAGGGTTGAGCCATCACAAAATGCAGAAGTTTTCTCAAATTTGAACTTAGAATTCTTAAGGTTTGCTTTCTGCAAAGGGAATTTCGGTACCACCGAGTCACAATTTTTGGATCCACCAAGACTCACAGTCTGCTTTATAGAAACTTGGCAACCACTTCGGTTTCACCGAAAGTGGGTTCTCAGTTTCACCGAGACTGTCCTCAGTAGACCTAAAAACCAAATCGGTAAGACCGATTTTTGTGCTTCGGTGTCACCGAGATTCGGATTGCGGACAGAAAAACCAAGAAATTCGTTGTTCTCTATTCTAATGGAAGATTATTGAGGATAGAATGATCTCAAACTGTGGCTTATCGATGGAACGATCCTAATGCGCATGAATTGGAAAGAGGAGCGCACAAGGGGTCGGATTCGACCCTAACTTGGTGACGAGTCCGCTACGACGACGACGACGGTGAGGATTCCGTCGACGGCGGCGAGTTCCAACGGCGGAGGCGCTCGGGAAGACAACGGTGACGACCAGGGGTGGATGAACGGTAGCTACGGTTTGGAGGAACCGAACGTTTGAAGAAGTAATTTCAAAAGTCGGGTCCGCCACATTAAGTACCCATCGCTGTCGGTGACACCGGTTCAAAATTATCGGTGCCACCGAGTTCCTCAACTGTCAGCTGATAGGGAAACTCGGTGAAGCTGAGAAGATGGAATCGGTGTTACTGAGATTGGAAAACCAGATCAACCCTAGGCATCGGTGAGACCGAGATTTTTGTGTTGGTTCCACCGAGATGCACTTGGGAGGTTTGGTGGTCAGTCCTTATCGATACGGAACTCCGAGTGCTCCTCACACAGAGAGATCGAGAATTACTTGTTCAAATTTTGTGATGCAGCAAGAATAGAATATGAGACAAGAAAGCATAGATAGCTAGAGAGGGGTCCTAGGCATTCTTGTCCATCCAATTGGCAAAAGAGAAAATAAGACCAAATAGCAACAATTGGATGTCCTCGAATGATTAAAGAAATGCAGACCAACATGCTCACACAATAAGATATCAAATGCAATCATGGCAAACATGCACATACATACTAGCATCTAACAAGCACTATGGCGATGACGGAGTCATCTATATATGAGTATATTGACTTAGGAGCCAAGTAAGAATACTTGATCATAGCTCATACTCATCGTTTAAGCACAAGTGGGGTTACCACTTTTACATAAAGCATTTAATGTTGTCACATTCTAAGAGATGCTTTAACTCAAGTCTTAGAGTAAAGCTCCCCCTTGATGTGACATCCCCCCATAGGAGGGATAAACTAACCTTGGGTTTGTCATAGAAAACTTCATGTGGGTGAAGTAGTGGTGGATGCTCAAGGTTGATGAAGATCATCTTGAGTTGGGAGCATCCTTGTAGTTTCCTTACTCTTCTCACCTACATGGGTTAGTCCCAAGCACAAGAGACAAATACAAGGGTATCTATGGACATGGAGTGCAAAACAAATAGGATGATGTCCATGGATTCATTAATTACCTTGTCCCTTGGTTACCTTTGAGGGAATGTGTGACTCCTTGAACTATTCCATAGTGTTGATGTTGATTGCAACTAGTCCTTGCCAATAATGAATATGAGTGAATTTCATTGGCGGAGTCACCCCTCAAGAACTTCTCTAGTTCTTCTTCTTGGGGACCCACATCAACTTGATGGGAATCCTTGATGTTCAAGTGGAACTTGTAGAAGTTGAGCTTGTAGGAGCTTTGGGAACCCACTTGACCAAAGCTTGGGATTCATCTTCATGTGAGTCAATCTCCTCTTGAAGCTTGTCCTTGCCCTTGATCTTGTGGTCTTGTGGTGAAAGGTCATCTTGAGCTTTTGTTCCCTTGGGGAGAGTATGTTCATACTTCTCCTTTTGAGGAACAAACTTTGGCTTGGGGTATTAACCTTCTTCCCATTCAACTCCATTTGCGTTGAAGTAGCCAATGCCATGGTTCTTACGGTATCCTCCATGCTTGCGTACAATCTCCTCAAATTGCTTACATCCGGCAAGACTTTTGTAGATACCTTTATCTATAATTCCTTTCAATAAATAGTTTTCTTGCTCAAGTGTAACTTGGCTAAGAGAATCATCATTAGTGGAATCAATATAACTACTAGAAGCAACATCATTAGATTTAGCATTTTTATTGTTGCTACTAGATGAAGAACCTTTCTTGCCTTTGTTACTAGTTTGTCTAGGTTTAACTTGTGGCATAAATGTAGACAAGAGTAATCGTTTGGCTAGATAAAATGAAGTCTTCTTTTGGAGATCGTCATTGGTAGCTTTAAGAAACTCCTGTTCTTGCTCCATGGTGAGCTTCTCGAAGCGTAGCTTCTCATGAGTCTTTACAAGCTCTCTGTGATCTTCTAGAGTAGATTCATGGCCTAACTTAAGAGTGTTTAATTCTTTAGTTAGTCGCTCTATTTCCATCTTATCATCATCAGACGACTTAGCTTGACTAACATGAAAATTATCAAGTTCATTTTGACTAATATCACTAGTTTTATCAAAGAGCAAGTCATCATCTCCAAGCAAATCATCCTCATCACTATTGAAATCAAGATACTCGGGGTGTGATACCTTGGGGCCTTTAGCCATAAAGCAACTTCCACTTCCTTCATTTGGTGAGTCAAATATGTCATAGGAGTTGGTAGTCACTAGTGCAAGTCCGGCAACACCTTCATTTGACTATAATCGGAGTTGGAGTGATAGCTTCTCTCGGAGTGGTTGTCGGATTTGGAGCCGGAAACCCATTCACCAACGTGAGCTTGATGTCCTCTTCTTGAGTAGCTCTTGGTGTATTTGTCCTTCTTCTCCGAGTCCCTACTTCTCCTTGAGGGTCTTCGTTCATAACGATCATCTCTACTCCTTCTCTCTCTTCGAGGTGATTCATCTCTTGAGCTTCGTCTTCCTGGTGACTCTTCTCTTCGTTTGTAGGGAGTCGTGCACTCATTGGATTAGTGTCCGGGCTTCCCACAATTGTAGCAGTTTCGGTCACAAATTGACAAACGCTTTTCTTCATATCTTGAGTTGGAGCTTGGTTCTTTGCCTCTATTCTTGTAGAACTTGTTGAATTTCTTGACCATGAGGCTTATCTCTTTATTGGTGACAAGGTTGTCGCTTGAAGTTCCGGGAGCATCACTTGTTGCTTTGTAAGCACCGCTAGACTTGTTGTGAAGCTCTTCTTTGTCTTTGAGTGTCATCTCATGAGCAACAATCCTTCCAATGACTTCCGTTGGCTTGAGATCTTTGTAGTTGGGCATCATTTGGATCAATGTGCACATGGTGTCGTATCTCTCATCCAAAGCTCTAAGTATCTACTTGATGATGAATTTGGCAGTCATCTCTTCGCTTCCCAAGCCGGCAATCTCATTGGTGATGAGAGCTAGCCTAGAGTACATTTCTGCGACTCCTTCACCATCCTTCATCTTGGACTTGTCAAGCTGACTTTGAAGAACATCTAACTTGGATTCTCTCACGTATTCGGTACCTTCATGCATATCAACCAAAGTATCCCAAATTTCCTTGGCATTCTCAAGACGGCTGATTTTGTTGAATTCTTCGTGGCATAGGCAGTTGAAGAGGATGTCACATCACTAGTAGAAAACAGGCCTTCCGTTTAACCCTTTAGTCCCGGTTTGGCTTTGGCCCAGGACTAATGTGACCATTAGTCCCGGTTCCAACGGCTAGGAGCGGTCGTGGGGCACGGGCACCCTTAGTCCCAGTTCATTTGGAACCTATAGTCCCGGTTTGTATCACAAACCGGGACTAAAGGGGTGGTGGCAGGCTGGTGTCAGCCTGGGGCCCCCACAAGCCCTTTTAGTCCCGGTTTGTGATACAAACCGGGACTATAGGTGGACCTTTAGTCCCGGTTTGTATAACCAACTGAGACTAAAGCTTTCCCTATATAAACCCTTCGTCCAGCCCGACTCCATTTCTCTGTTTTCTCCATTCGAATTTCCCTCTCTGTTCTTCCCCTAGCTCGAGCTCCTCCCTCCATTTTTGCCAAGATTTGTCAAGATTTGAGGCACCCCAATCCATCCAAGTGTCCACAAAGATTAGCAACTTTGTCCTTTCATCTCTTATTGCTAGATCAGCTCGTGCAATGCTTTATAAGTATAGTGATTTGTGGGTTTTAGTTTGGGTGTAATTATGTCATAGTTTTTTTGATTTATATGCAATTTGAGCTCAAATTAACTCCTTAGTTAGCATATGTGTAGGTGTGGTTTACTTAGTGTGCCTTCCCGTCCTAACCACCGTCGATCGCCCGCACCGTCCCGTCGCCGGCACCACCTTGGTGAGCCGCTTCTTGTGTTCTTATCCTTTTTATTAAAAAATCATATTTGTTTGATTTAGATAGTTACTTGCATAATTTTCTTACTTGTATGATTGTTGTTATATATAGTGCCATGGTTATGATATCCGTGCCCGTCGGCCCTCGTCCGGTTTACGATTCAGATGTGGTATATTCTCTTTTATAACTATTTGTTGCATTTTGTGTTAATGACAATTATGCCCATCAAGTTGACATAGATATTTTTATCTAGGAGCTAGTTGAACCGGAAATGCCAACCGACCCTATTGTCGAGAAGTTAAATTTAGTTGAAAAAGAAACCGAGGATTTGAAAGGAAAATTGAAAAGAGTTGAAGAAGAGAAGATGAAATTGGAGTTGTACGCTGCCGATATCGTCGATGATCACAAGATCAAGATGGATGGAATGCGCTTGAAGATTAGAAAGATTAGAAAATTAACCATTAATAAAGAGGCTTGGTATCATTATGCTGTTGGATCAATTGCTACCTTAGTTGCGATTTTGATCGCATTTGTTGTTGCATTTAAATGTTTTATCTAGATAGTTGTATGTTGTTTTATGAGAAAATAAGTGTGTATGAACTTTATGTATGAACTTGTATTAATTTGGTCTTTTCGGTGTTGTGTAATGAAGATGAACCGGCAATGGATGTACGATGACCGACGCTCTCCCCAGTTCATTAATGGCGTACAGAGTTTTTTGCGTGCGGCTGAGGCAAACAAGCGGGGTGGTTTTATGTGCTGTCCATGTGGTGTGTGTAAGAATGATAAGACTTACTCTAGCTCAAAACAGATTCACGTACACCTGTTTACGTCCAGTTTCATGTCCGGCTAAAATTGTTGGACCAAGCACGGAGAAAGAGGGGTTCTAATGGAAGAGAATGAAGAAGAAGAGGATGACGACAACTATCCTGGGTGTCCTGAATATGATGGTACTACAATGGGGGTAGAGAATGAAGAAGAAGAAGCTGAGGCATCGTATGAGCCCGCTGGTGATCTTGGTCGGGCCATTGCTGATGCAAAGAGAAACTGCGAAAGTGAAAAGGAGAAGTTGAAGTTGCAGCGCATGCTAGAGGATCACAAAAAAGGGTTGTGCCCAAATTGCGAAGATGACAACACAAAGCTCGGTACCACACTGGAATTGGTGCAATGGAAGGCAGAGAATGGTGTATCTGACAAGGCATTTGAAAAGGTGCTGAAAATAATGAAGAATAAGCTTCCAAAGGACAACGAATTGCCCGACAGTACATACGAAGCAAAGAAGGTTGTCTGCCCTCTAGGATTGGACGTGCAGAAGATACATGCATGCCCTAATGACTGCATCCTCTACCGCGGTGAGTATGAGAATTTGAATGCATGCCCGGTATGCAATGCATTGCGATATAAGATTGGTCGCGATGACCCTGGTGATGATGTTCAGGGCGAGCGCCTCAGGAAGAGGATTCCAGCCAAGGTGATGTGGTATGCTCCTATAATACCACGGTTAAAACGTTTGTTCCAAAACAAAGAGCATGCCAAGTCATTGCGATGGCACAAAGAAGACCATAAGAAAGACGGGAAGTTGAGAGTACCCGCTGATGGGTCGTAGTGGAGAAAAATCAAGAGAGAGTGGCCGGACTTTGCAGATGACCCAAGGAACTTATGGTTTGGTTTAAGTGCAGATGGCATTAATCCATTTGGGGAGCAGAGCAGCAAGCATAGCACATGGCCTATGACTCTATGTATCTATAACTTTCCTCCTTGGTTGTGCATGAAGCAGAAGTTCATTATGATGCCAGTGCTCATCCAAGGCCCTAAGCAACCCGGCAACGACATTGATGTGTACCTAAGGCCATTAGTTGATGAACTTTTACAGCTATGGAATAAAAAATGTGTACGTGCGTGGGATGAGCACAAACAGCAGGAATTTGACCTGCGAGCGTTGCTATTTGTAACCATCAATGATTGGCCTGCTCTTAGTAACCTTTCAGAACAGACAAACAAGGGATACCATGCATGCACGCACTGTTTAGATGAGACTGAAAGTATATATTTGGACAAATGCAAGAAGAATGTGTACCTGGGACATCGTCGATTTCTTCCGACCAAGCATGCCTTAAGAAAGAAAGGCAAGCATTTCAAAGGTGAGGCAGAACACCGGAAGAAGCCCGTCCTCCGTACTGGTGATGACATACTTGATATGGTCAAGGATTTACAAGTAATATTTGGAAAGGGTCCTGGCGGACAATCTGTTCCGACTGACGTTGAGGGACGCGCACCCATGTGGAAGAACAAATCTATATTTTGGGAGCTAGAATATTGGAAAGTCCTAGAGGTCCGCTCTGCAATCGACGTGATGCACGTGACGAAGAATCTTTGGGTGAACCTGCTAGGCTTCCTGGGCGTGTATGGGAAGACAAAAGATACACCGGAGGCACGGGAGGACCAGCAACGTGTGCATGAAAATGATGGCATGCATCCAAAGCAGTATCAAGGTCCTGCCAGCTACACTCTTACCAAACCAGAGAAGGAAATCTTCTTTGAATGCCTGCTCAGTATGAAGGTCCCGTCTGGCTTCTCGTCGAATATAAAGGGAATAATAAATATGGCAGAGAAAAAATTTCAGAACCTAAAGTCTCATGACTGCCACGTGATCATGACGCAATTGCTTCCGGTTGCGTTGAGGGGGCTTCTACCAAAAAATGTTTGATTAGCCATTGTGAAGCTATGTTCATTCCTCAATGCAATTTCTCAGAAGGTAATCGATCCGGAAATCCTACCAAGCTTACAGAATGAATTGGTCCAATGTCTTGTCAGTTTCGAGTTGGTGTTCCCACCATCCTTCTTCAATATTATGACGCACGTCCTAGTTCACCTAGTCGAAGAGATTGCCATTCTGGGTCTTGTATTTCTACACAATATGTTCCCCTTTGAGAGGTTCATGGGAGTCTTAAAGAAATATGTTCGTAACCGTGCTAGGCCAGAAGGAAGCATCTCCAAGGGCCATGAAACAGAGGAGGTTATTGAGTTTTGTGTTGACTTTATTCCTGACATTAAGCCGATTGGTGTTCCTCAATCGTGGCATGAGGGGAGACTGCGTGGAAAAGGCGCGCTTGGACCAAAATCAATAATATGTAGGGACGGGCATTCTTGGGCGCAAGCACACTACACAGTTCTACAGAATTCTACCTTGGTGACCCCGTATATCGAGAAACACATGGATATTATACGCTCGAAGAACCCGGAGAAGTCTGACCCCTGGATTCAACGTACACACATTGAGGCTTTCGGCGGTTGGTTGCGAACACATCTCATGAATGACGACAATGTTGAAGATGACTTGTACTTGTTGGCAAAGAGACCATCTTCGACTATATTGACTTTCCAAGGGTACGAGAGAAATGGGAATACATTTTACACGATCGCCCAAGATAAAAAGAGCACCAACCAAAACAGTGGTGTCCGCTTTGACGATGCGGCAAACAGCAAGGAGAAGGACACATATTATGGTTACATAGAGGAGATATGGGAACTTGACTATGGAGGTGATTTGAAGGTCCCTTTGTTCTGGTGCAAATGGGCCAATCTGACTGGAGGAGGGGTAATGGTAGACCCGCAGTACGGAATGACAACAGTGGATCTCAACAATCTTGGGTACACTGACGAACCATTCGTTCTAGCCAATGATGTGGCGCAAGTTTTCTATGTGAAGGACATGTCTACCAAACCGAGAAAAAGAAAAGATAAGAAAGCGGATACATCATACGATGAGCCAAAGCACCACATGGTGCTTTCTGGGAAAAGAAACATCGTGGGAGTGGAGGACAAGACAGACATGTCACAAGATTATGAAAAGTTTGATGAAATTCCTCCCTTCGCAGTGAAGACTGACCCAAGCATCCTGTTAAATGATGAAGATTGTCCATGGTTACGGCGCAATAATCAAAGTACACACGCGAAGAAAAAAATTTATACCCCAAGATCCCACTCTGGGATGTGATTGGCTGCACCGTCATCACTTTTCTTCTCTAGTGAGTAGCCGGGATGGTCTAGTTTTGTACACGAAGTGCATCCAGTTTTTGGTGTAACCCTCTCAACTTTTTAGCACATGCTATGTGGGTGAAATGATGATACCATGCCAAGTTTCAACCTTTTCAGAGTTCATTTGTCGTGCATTTTAATTTCAGGGTCGTTTAGCTCAAAAAAATCATTAAATGCATGAAAAATAGCAAATGAAGTTAGAAAGGGTTGAAATTTGAATATGTGGCTTAGAATGGTGCATATTGAATGCACAAAAAGTCTGGAGTTGAAACAAGTTTTTTAAAAATGAAATGCCTTTGTAACAGATGAGTTTTCGTCCGAAACCCTCATACTTCGAAGGAGATGGTCTAGTTTGTACACGAAGTGCATCCAGTTTTTGCCGTAACCCTCTCAACTTTTTAGCACATGCTATGTGGGTGAAATGATGATACCATGCCAAGTTTCAACCTTTTCAGAGTTCATTCGTGGTGCTTTTAATTTCAGGGCCGTTTAGCTCAAAAAAATCATTAAATGCATGAAAAATAGCAAATGAAGTTAGAAAGGGTTGAAATTTGAATATGTGGCTTAGAATGGTGCATATTGAATGCACAAAAAGTCTGGAGTTGAAACAAGTTTAAAAAAAATGAAATGCCTTTGTAACAGATGAGTTTTCGTCTGAAACCCTCATACTTCGAAGGAGATGGTCTAGTTTGTACACGAAGTGCATCCAGTTTTTGCCGTAATCCTCTCAACTTTTTAGCACATGCTATGTGGGTGAAATGATGATACCATGCCAAGTTTCAACCTTTTCAGAGTTCATTTGTGGTGCTTTTTAATTTCAGGGTCGTTTAGCTGAAAAAAATCATTAAATGCATGAAAAATAGCAAATGAAGTTAGAAAGGAGTGAAAGTTGAATATGTGGCTTAGAATGGTGCATATTGAATGCACAAAAAGTCTGGAGTTGAAACAAGTTTAAAAAAATGAAATGCCTTTGTAACAGATGAGTTTTCGTCCGAAACCCTCATACTTCGAAGGAGATGGTCTAGTTTGTACACGAAGTGCATCCAGTTTTTGCCGTAACCCTCTCAACTTTTTAGCACATGCTATGTGGGTGAAATGATGATACCATGCCAAGTTTCTACCTTTTTAGATTTCATTTGTAGTGCTTTTTAATTTTAGGGTCATTTAGCTCAAAAAATCATTAAATGCATGAAAAATAGCAAATGAAGTTAGATGGGGTTGAAATTTGAAGATGTGGCTTAGAATGGTGCATATTGAATGCACAAAAAGTCTGGAGTTCATTTGGGTGATTTTGATTAAAACAAATGAAGGTATAAAACTAAAAGAGTTAAACAGAATCTGGTTTTGATTAAAACACCTATTTAAATTATCCTAAAAATTCCCAACTTTAACATAATGATAAAACATACTAATATTAAACAACAGGAAAAACAATCACTCAAAAATCTATTTTTAAACTAAAGTTATTCACAAATTACTGTTTCACACAAATTTCAAATGAATTCAAATTTAAACTATTTAAATTTGAAAACTACTCGCACTAACAGAAAGTTTGTAATTGTTTTGACCTAAAGCAAAAAAGATTCATCAAAAACTATAAATATTCTAACAGTTATTCCAAATCTAAAAACAGAAATTAGAAAAACAAAACAAAACAAAAAAGAGAAAATACAGCTTTAGTCCCGGTTGGTGCTACCAACCGGGACTAAAGGTCCCTTCCCGCGCGGAATTTGGGCTGCCGAAAAGATGGGCCTTTAGTCCCGGTTGGTGATACCAACCGGGACTAAAGGGTCTTTAGTCCCGGTTGGAGATACCAACCGGAACTAAAGAGTCCCGGGGTATTTAAAGCGCGCGCTCCCTCCTCAGTTTTGTCCCCCCTCAGTTTCTCCACACCACGCCGCCAGACTGCTCGTCTCCGTCGCCGCTCCTCGCCGCCAGACCTCGACGTCGGCTCGCCCCCTGCTGCCCGCCGACGAGCCCCTGCTGCGCCCACTCCTCCCACGGTGAGCTTCCGCCTCCTTCCCCCCTCTCTGTTCCGCCGCCCTGACCTCCCCTCGCCATGCCCGAGCACGCGCGGTGGTGCCATGGCCGCCGGCCTGCCCGAGCGTGGCGGCGCCATGGCCATCCCCTTGAGCCGCCACCTCCTTCCCCCCTCTCCGTTCCTCCGCCCTGACCTCCCCTCGCCATGCCCGAGCGCGCGCGGCGGCGCCATGGCCGCCGGCCTGCCCGAGCGTGGCGGCGCCATGGCCATCCCCTTGAGCGCACCTGGCCATTTCAATAACGATGAATTTCACTACTATTAGGAGTAGTATTATCTTTTTCTATTGTAAGTTCTATTTCAATAATGATGAATTTCTCCTGGATAACGGAATTAAGTTTGTATTTGCTGTAAAAATGATGAATTTCACCTGGATAACGGAATTAAGTGCGCACTAGAAGTGGTAGGAGGTGTATGAGCATGTTTTGAAACAGTTTTGGTCATGTTCTAATTAAGTTTATACTTGCTGTAAAAAATGATGAATTTGGATGCAAGCACTAGAATTTTATTGTTGTTTGATCCTGCGAGCATTTTTACAGCATCTACCCCGGTGTCGCCGCCCGACCCCGGTGCCGCCGCCTCCATCGACCCCCTGCCTCCAGCTCTTCCCGTCCGGCCGGCCCGTTCGTCAAGGTGAGGCCCTTGATCCCCAAATCCATTCACATGTTTAGATGTTTAGATGTTTAGATGTTTGATGTTTGATGTTTAGATAGATGTTGTTTAGATAGATGTTTGATGTTTAGATGTTTGATAGATGTTTAGCTCCAAAAAAAATTGGTGGATGTTTAGATGTTTGATGTTTAGATGTGTATAGATGTTGCTGATTAGCTAATCCCACGTTTGTTTAGATGTTTGATGTTTAGATGTGTTTAGATGTTGCTGAATTTGTTTATAAATATGAGTAGGATAATAAAATGATAATCATTGTTAGGCAAATCCCATGTTTATCAGTTCTCGAGTCGACGATGCCCATCCCGCATTCTCGTCGTCGACTCGGTGGAAACCACCTGCTTGAGAGGCGCCATGTCCGGGACTGGGCTCCGCCGGGCTGGCACTGGAGGTGCTGCCTTCCGGGGCGCGGAGCTTGGTGAGGAATGAGGGTCCCGTCATCGACCCGGAGGTTATTTGGTGGCGGTCGCGTGGACCACAGTCGGTGCGGAGGGAGCCGGCCCCCGCGGAGGTGGTACGTCGCCGTGTTAGGGAGGAGGACGAGCACGTCCGACGCTACATGGCTGTGTTGGACGCCAGGTTCTCCAATACCTGGCAGGTTCTTCAGGGATCACACCCGAGCTATGATCCTGTCATAGTTCCTTATCTTTGGGTGTCCACCACCTGCACCGCGAGACGTCAACTATTCTGATGATGTATTAGTGATATTATATTCGATGATGTATTAGTGATACTATTCGATGATGTATTAGTGATATTATATGATCGCATTTGTTGTTGCATTGCCTTGTATTGATTTGCATATCTCCGGTTATGCTTATTGAATGCATTCTAATTGTTTTATATTTGTTCTGGATTAGTTAAGCTATGGACGGTAGAGACAGAGACCATGATCAAGAGAATGCCATGTACGACCTGATACGCTCCGGAAACGAAGCGAATGAAGTAGATGATGGCTCACAATACCTTAACCCATCCGGTGAGGGAGTTGAGGAAGAACAACCAAGAGACGAAGGCGAACCAGCTGACAATGACGATGGCGAAGAAATTTTTGTCCATTTAACCCTCCGGATCGATTGATTTGCCCTCTGGTGATCATCAGATGTATTGATTGATTTGTATATATTAATGAATCTTTCTTCCTTTTAGCCCTTCGGATCGAGCAAATCTTCTACAAGGGCCAAAGAGCAAAAGATCTGCTTTGGGAGGAGCTCATGAAACATTTCACCCTACCAGAGCGTCTCACAGATCTCCAACGGGAGAAAGTTAAGAAGTGTGCTCTTAACAAGATGGCCACACAATTCCAGTCTTGGAAGAAAAGATTATGGAAAAGTTACGTGGAAAACGGAAAAAAGACTCCAGAATTCAAAGGAGAATATGTGAAGTTAGCAGATGACTGGGACGAATTTGTGAAGTTGAAGGAATCAGAATAAGCTAAGAAACGGTCGAGAATAAACAAGATAAATGCCAACAAAAAAAAGTGGCACCATCATCTGGGGCCAGGCGGCTACAAGTATGGGTTGCCTAAGTGGGTTGAATCGGAGAGAAACATGAAGGCTGCAGGGGTCACTCCAGTAACAGAGACTTGGCCCGAGAGGTGCAGGACTTGGTTTTATGCACATGGGGGAAAGTTGGACCCAAAGACAGGGGAGGTTCTTGAACTAGCAAGTCTTAAAGAAGCCACGGACGAGTTACTTAAAGCAATAGCAGAAGCTCGAGCGGGTGTGTACGAGCCCGAGAGAGAGAAGGACGAGCTTTCGCGCGCCCTCAAGAATCCTGAACACCCGGGACGAACTCGAGGCAAAGGCATGGTTCCGTGGTTTCTGGGGTTTGCGGATTGGAACGACAGCTACAGAAGTCGTGACAGAAAGAAGAAGCATGAAGTAGATCGGATTCAGGACTTGGAAAGCAAATATAACATGCAGCAGGAGCAAATCAACAAACTTAGCCAGCAAGGCACGTCTCAGCAGCAGCAGCAACCAGATCCAGCATTGGATGGTACCATTCCATCATCTATGCCGAAAAGCAGCGTGGGTTCCACGGAGGTCCCGACCGATGATGCACTGCTGGCTCGCTACCCCGTGGATGATATCCTAGAGTCGACACCTTGTGAGCTACACGTGAAACTGAAGAACATATCCATGAAGGCGGCGGACGGCTTTGCTTTACCGAGTGGACCTGAAGCAACTTTCCACGGCAATCCGATTACACCTGGCTATGCTCGTGTCGGGGTGGATCAAGTTGTGTCGGCATATGAATCACTAGATCTTGACAACCCTGGAGGTGAAGGGGAGCGGACACCGGGACAAGCCAGGCGTTGTGTCATTTTATGGAAAAAGGAATGCATCGTGTTTCCAAACTCAGTGCCAAGGCCACCGACTCCTCCTCCAAGTCCGCCGCGTCAGCAGACTCCAACCCTCCCCGAGACGGAGCGCAGGGTGAGTCCGCCATATCCATCTCCGCCGCGCCAGCCGAATCCATCCCACCCTGAGACGGAGCACATGGCGAGTCCGCGATATCAAGCTCCGCCACGTCAGCAGAGTCCTTCCCACCCCGAGACGGAGCCTAGCGTGAGACGTCCGCCATATCGATATCCGCCGTCTCCAAAGCGGAAGAGAACACAATAGAAGAAACCCAAGCCTCCTGCCAAAAAGAAGTTAGCTTACGATATGACTGACGAGGAACTCGATGAATCAGTGAATCTCGCTTTGCGGGCTTGTTTTGGACCGAAATCGCCCCCGCCGCCAAAGGAGAAAATACCCGACGAGGTCGTACAACACTTTATTGATGCAGCTAAACCGGCGGAGAAAAGACCGGTATCAGACTATGAACGCTGTATTACCAAGTCCTATGAATCCCAGAAAAGACAGAAGTCAAGCGGTAGCAGTAAATGCGGGAAAACTGTTCCCCAGCTCGGAGAACAGGCAGTCCAATCGATCAGCCCGCTCAAGGTGAGTGCCAATAACGTGGTAATAACCGACGCTGATAGAGAGAATGCTAGAATGCTCGGTATCACCGTTGAACAATTCCTAGAGATCGAGGAATTTCCACCATTAAATCCGAAGGAAATAGAACGGCAATATGTCCCCGGGAAACCTCTGGTCAGTCCTGACGACGAGAAGCTTCTAACAACGCAAATGTACAAATTGCATGACTGGTACATGAGAGAAGTAAAGGACGGGCGAGAGAGCCTCATGGTGAAAGTCGAGAAAGAGCATTACGTCCATGAAAAAGATTTGTGGATTGAAAATGAAGAATTTTTCAGTTATTCAATCAAAAAGCACTCGACAAATCTGTCGTCAGTTGCTATTGTCTATAAGTGATTTCTTTCTGTAATTTAAGTCTCTAGCTCAGCTCGTTCATTGCCTGTTATTATACTCACTATATTCTTTTGTGTGGTATTATGCAGAATGAAGATTTTTGAATAGAAAAGAGCTGGAGTCTATGGCATTGGGTTCATTGACCCAAATACCGTCAATGAAGAAGTGTTGAGAAGGCACCATAAAGACACGGAGAAATTGCTTCTAAGGTTTTTGAAGGCCCTAAAGTACAAACCAGAAATAATTTTACCTTGGAACTTCCAGTGAGTGTTACTGTCTTGTACTACAAATTCTATTTTTGTTTATATATATATACTCGATGTTAAGTGTAGTTGATGAGTTATGCATGCCCGCTTATACAAATCATGTGCGCAGCTACCACTGGATCCTTCTAATCATTAGAGTTGACGATGGAACTGTTGAAGTACTGGACTCGCTAAGTAAAGACCCTGAAGATTACAAAAGCTTGCATTCATTGCTCGAAAGGTAATTTCAATCATTGACGCACTATGTCGGCTTCTTTATTAGTTCATTTCCTGATATCAAGTAATTAATAACTCCCTTATTCATTTTGTTTGCCGGGCAGGGTTTGGCAAAAGTTCACCAAAGATGTTAGAGGTGAATGGAAAGAGGAGCTGAAATGGCGAAAGCCTAGGGTAATTAAGTAGTACTAGCTACGTCCGCGCATATCTTTAATTCTAGTTTCAATACCATATGAGGCAGGCAACGGGGACTGAAATATGTGCATATTACATTTGCGATAACATTCGCTTTTTGACCGAAAGCAACAAGAGTGCAAGAGATCTTTGGGTACGTAAACACCATTCATATTTCTTTATCATGATCTAATACATATACGCACAACTAACATGTTCATATTGATCTCCTTCTTTAAAGATGCACGAGATGCGGGATAAGCTCCTACCAACGGACCGCATACGAGCAATTCAAGAGGAAATTGCGGGATTTTTGCTTCAGCAGGTCATATCTCCCGACGGAGAATACCATTACCCGACCCGCAAATGATCTGCAAATTGTACGATAAATTGTATATACCAAATTGTATATATATATATGTGTATGCATGTGGTCGTACGAGAAATTCTATGATATATGATTGCTTGTACGAGAAATTTTATGATATATGATCGGTTCTACGAGAAATTCTGTTATATATGCATAACGTACGTGTACAGTATGTAGTAGCATAAAATATGTTTGAAATGAAAAAGAATTAAATGGAAAACACAAAATGAAAAGGAAAAATAAACAATAAACACTAAACCCCTAAACACCGTAACCCCTAAACCCCTAAACCTTTAGTCCCGGTTGGTGTTACCAACCGGGACCAAAGGTCCCCATGCCCTGGCGTGCGCTGCCGACCACGTGGCCAGGGTTTAGTCCCGGTTCGTAGCCAATCAGGACTAAAGGCTTGGACCCTTTAGTCTCTATACTTTAGTCCCGGTTGGGGAACCGGGACTAAAGGCCCTTCCCAACAGGGACTAATGGCCTGTTTTCTACTAGTGCATGCTTGAGCGTTGTATTGCAACATCTTCAATTCTACCGTGGTCGCTTCATGATCCGGTTCCTTTCCATCACTAAAGAATTCACCTTGCAAGCCAACACGAAAAACAGCCCAAACGGCGGGGTTATGACCAAGAATATGCATTTTCATTTTGTGCTTCCAACTAGCAAAATTTGTACCATCAAAGTATGGACCTCTACGGTGATAATTTCCCTCGCTAGACGCCATACTCTCCTAGGTTGTGAAACCAATGCAATGGAGACCAAAGCTCTGATACCACTTGTAGGATCGAAAGTATGTCTAGAGGGGGGTGATTATACTACTTGACTAAATAAAATTTCTACCTTTTCCCAATTTTAAGTGTTGGCAGATTTTAGCAATGATAGCAAGTCAAGCACACCCTACACATGCATGTCTAAGAGTATAGCAGCGAAAAGTAAAGACAAGCATATGTAATAGAGGATAGGGAGGAAGATCAAACGCAATTTGAAGACACGAAGATTTTTCCCGTGGTTCCGATAGGTGGTGCTATCGTACGTCCACGTTTATGGAGTCTTCAACCCACGGAGGGTAACGGTCGCGAGAGTCCACGGAGGGCTCCACCCATAAGGGTCCACGAAGTAGCAACCTTGACTATTCCATAACGGCTTCCGTCCACGAAGGACTAGCCTCATTATGGGTAGATCTTCACGAAGTAGGCGATCTCCTTTCCCGTACAAACTTCTTGGTTCAACTCCACAACACGAAATAGGAGGCTCCCAAGCGACACCTAACCAATCTAGGAGGCACCACCCTCCAAAAGGTAATAAGATCGATAGTAACAATGAACTCCTTGCTCTTATGCTTCAAGATGATAGACTCCTCAACACACAATCACTCTCTCACAGATTTGACTTTGTTGGAAGAGATTGATTGGGTGGAAAGCAACTTGGGGAGGCTAGAAATCAAGATTCATATGGTTGGAATGGAATGGCTTGATCTCAACACATGAGTAGGTGGCTCTCTCTCAGAAAATTGGATGGGGCAAGTATGGAATAGTTCTGAGTGCTTCTCTTACGAGTGGGTGGTGGTGAAGGGGTATATATAGGCATCTCCAAAAATCCAACCATTACACCTATAATGACCAACTCGGTGACACCAAAGTGTAAAACTCGGTGGTACCGAGTTGCTCAAAAGGTAGCAACTTTCGAATCTCGCTGAGACCGATATATAAATCTCGGCAGTACCGATCAGGTGACCAACGGTCAGATTGCAAAACTCGGTGGCACCGATGCAAACAACTCGGAATTCCGAATTGAAGAAAAGGGGCAACAGAATGTTGGCAACCTAAACTCGGTGGCACCGATGCAGAATCAGCTGTACCAAAGACTTAGGGTTTGGCTGGGATCTGTCTGAGGTGAAAATCGGTAGGGCCGAGTGGGGAATATTGGTGGCACCAATTTTGCATGATAGGCTTTTGACAGACTTTTGTGGAAGAGCTTGTGGGTGTTTTTTCGGTGACTATCACTTGTGCACGTGGAGCATTTTGTTCACCATCAATACCTTACCCCCTTTTAATAGTATTGGCTTTCCTATGGACTCAAAGTGATTTCTCACAAAGTAAAATGTAGAGTCTTCTTGCTTGAAGCTTTGCCAATCCAATTCCTTGCATCTAGGGGTCTCTCCACAATCCTTTTGCCATCCCATCACTGAACTTTTCCTGAAATATACTTAGTGGAAACATTAGTCCAATGAGATATATGTTGTTATTAATTACCAAAACCACCAAGGGAGCAAATGTGCTTTGAAAGGTAGCATTGGCTCTTTATTAGATCAACGATATAGCATATGAGCCATTCCATAATTATAGCATAGTCTTCTCCTTTCGACAACTCAAAGAAAATAAAAGAATTTCAGAGAAACACACTGAAATGTTTTTGGAGTTTTTAGTTTTTTTGAAGAAAGCAAATTTACTAAAGGAAAACAAAAAGCGAGAAAACTATTTACACGGGAACGCTCCCAACAAATAAGAAGAGGAACAATTTTTTTTTTTGAGTTTTCCTTTAATAATGCAAATTAATTAAATTAGGAAGAAGAACCGAAAAGAAGCGAGAAATATTTGTGGGTTTTTGAATGTTTTTCAAACACACACAAGAAAACGAAAATAAAACTACTAATGGGTTATACAATGAAAGAGGACGAACACCGACAACTGGAATGTGTGGTACATGAATGTAATGTAGGTGAGAATTATGTACTCCCCAAGCTTAGGCTTTTGGCCTAACTTGTTCTATGGCCATGGCTGGCCTGAATAGAACTCCTGGAGATAGTTCGGGTTGTACTCCATTGCGGCCGCAAGCGCCTGGTTGACCGCCTCAATACGAAGAGCAGCGTCCTCTGCCGTCTGGTATGCCTCAGCCTCCTCTGGAAGTATATATTATCTCTATTTCTCCTGAACTCAAAGAAGGAAGGAGCATGCAAAGTAATATGGTAGACCTTGTTCTTGTTATGGATTAGCCTATATCAAAATGGTGTGTCATCTCTCTCGAGAAATTGGTGGCGCTCCATGGCATCATAATCAAGTAACAAGGTGGCACCGGGGTTTTTCATCCTTAATGGGAAAGCCCAAATAATTGGCTAAGCGAGTAGCATAAATCCCACCATAAAGGTCACCATCGAGAGCATTTTTATTCAAGTGACGCGCAATAATAGCCCCTATGCCAAATTTGCCATCTCTCAGTACCGCACTTTTAAGAATACTTAGATCAAGTGCGCATAGGGTACTAGGGTCATGTTTGCCATTTATGAATCTCCGTATGAACAAAGCGAAATAGTGGATTGCAGGAAAATGGATGCTACCAATTCTAGCTTGCGTTATGCCTCTGGCTTCTCCCTCGGTGAGGCTCAATAGAAAATCATTGCAATCAGTTTTACTTGGTTTAACAAGTCCCTCAACTAGGAACACTACAAGCTCTATCATATAAATCGAACATGACTTCATGAGAAGAAAGATGAACCACGTACTTAAATTTGCGTATGAATGAATCTGCGAGATTATGGAGCTAAGGATACTTATCTAACAAGAAGTCCGCCAACTCCGCATTTTGGACATACATATAAAATCCTTGCTTAATGTCGTCTCTATTCATGATGGCATCGGACGACCATTCACACGGTTTAACGAGAGCACCCCGACGTGGTTCGAGGTCCGGTTCGCGAATTGCCGACTTTGGGATCTCTTGCTCGAAGAGCCACCATGGAACATTTTCCTCAACGTCTTTTCTTTTTCTGAAATAATTTTCAAATTTTTAGTCCCTCAAAATAAAAGTGAACAAAACTCAATATAATTGATAGCAACTACTCCCACAAGTGTCTAGAGGCAATATCATGCATCAAAACTACTTTCAACCATACAAATTCAACATGCAAGCTCATATACATGGTCACCAACAGTAGAAAAAATTGCAAAATATAAAACACTAGAACAAAAACTAATTGGTTCATTCGAGGAGTCACATACCAAGGAGTATTTCCTCAAAACAGTTTCGAAAACGAAGTTTCGAGCATGGGAGGTCGAAAATCACTCAAAAATGAGCAAGAACACGGGCTAGGAGGCAATGGTGACTTTTTCTGGAGGTGGAAGAAGGGTGTGGGCATGGGCACTAAGTGAGTGGGTCCCTATAGGGCCCACGAGCTAGCATGGCGTGCCCTAGGGGGTAGGCATGCCCTCCTAGCTCATGGCCAGCTGGTGCACCTCTCTAGGTTGTGTTTAGTGCCAAAATTTCTTATTTATTCTAGAAAAATCATACTAAATATCACGACATTATGAGAACTTTTATTTTGGGGTCTTTTTCTCTATTGCATGGAAATTTCAGAAAATCGAAAAACGGTGATAATTTTTTTGTCAAATCTTTAAATAACACAGAAAAAACTATGGGTACAGTAGGTTGTGCTTACTAAATTTATCGACCACATGCTCCTAAAAACGAGTCCATTAATAAGATTGTGCTTACTAAACTATGGGTATAGTAGTCTTATTAACGGACCGTTTCAGAGTGACATGAAACCAAAAAACTTTCGTATAACACTAGGTACCTCAACGGGTAAGCATTTCCCCAACAATAATAATATCATATCTCTTCTTGATAGTAGGGAGAGGAATTTTAAACTATCCAATAGTTATGTTGCAATTTGCTCAACAAAGTCGATATTATTCACCAATATTGGTTTCTTTGGAAAATATATCGTGTGTTGATTACCGTTGACATGAAAAGTAACCTTGCTTTTGTTGGAATCAATAACAGCCCCTGCAGTATTCAAAAATGGTCTACCAAGGATAATTGACATGTTCTCGTCCTTGGGCATATCAGGAATAACAAAATCCGTTAAGATAGTAACATTTGCAACCACAACGGGGACATCCTCACAAATTTCAATACGTATAGCAGTGGATTATCAGCCATTTGCAAACATATTTCAGCATGTGTAAGCTTATTCAACTCAAGTCTTCTATATAAAGAGAAAGGCATAACACTAACACCGGCTCCTAGATCACATAAAGTAGTTTAAACATAACTTCGTTTAATGGAGCAAGGTATAGTGGGTATCCCTGAATCTCCCAATTTCTTGGGCACTCCACCATCAAAGGAATAATTATCAAGCATGGTGGAAATTTCAGCTTCAGGTATCTTTCTTTTATTAGTGACAATAGCATTCATATATCTTGCATAAGGAGGCATCTTCAGAATATTAGTCAAACGTGTTCACAAAAAGACAGGGCTAACCATTTCAACAAAGCGCTCAAAATCCTCCTCGTCCTTATTTTTAGAAGGGTTACGAGGGAATGTCATAGGTTTTTGAACCCATGGCTCTCTTTCTCTACCATGTTTTCTAGCAATGAAATCCCTCTTAACATAACATTTATTCTTAGGAGGTGGGTTATCAAGATCGACAGCAGGTTCTATTTCTACATCATTATCAGGTTCTTTATTATTATGTGGTTGGGCATCAACATGAACATCTTCATTTTCATTATCACTAGGCGTATGTCCACTATCAGATTGTGCCTCAGCATCAGAAATAGAAACATAATTAAGATTCTCAGAAGGTTTTTCTACCACGGGTTCACTAGAAGCATGCAAAGATTTATCAATTTTATTTTTATTTTTCCTCTTAGATGAAATAGGTGTATCATTATTAATGTTTTGGGAATCTTTCTCAATCCTTTTAGGATGTCCTACAGGATATAGGGATTCCAGGGATATTTTACCCCCTCTAGTCATAACTCTAACAACATGATCGTCCAAATCGTTATTCATTTCAGTAAGCAAATCATTTTGTGACTTAGCAACTTGTTCTAGTTGTGTATGAACCATGGATGAATGTTTACCTAAACCTCCAACATCATTAGCAATTCTAAACATCAAGTCACTCAAGCGATCAATCATCATGACATTTCGTTTTAAATTGATCCTTAACATACATATTAAAATGCTCTTATTAACAATTTAATTATCAAATTCATCCATCCATTGACTAGAAGTTTTATTATAAGGTATATTACCTTCATCAAATCTACACGGAGAATTTACCTCTACTACGTGTGTAGGGATATAGAGTCCATGAATTTCTTTAATAGGTGGTAAATTCTTCACATCTTAAGTTTTAATACCTTTTTCTTTCATACATTTCTTGGCTTCTTGCATATCTTCTAGACTTAGGAGTAGAATACCTCTCTTCTTTGGAATTGGTTCAGGAGGTGGTTCAGGAAGTGTCCAATCATTGGCATTTGTCAAAATATTATTTAATAGTTCTTCAACCTGTCCAACAGTTTGTTCCCTGAAAACACAACCAGCACAACTATCTAGGTAGTCCCTGATACGTCCATTTTGCATCATGTTTTCCTACTGTTATTTACTATGTTTTGTTGAATAATAATGCTTTAGGGAGCAATTCTAATGCCTTTTCTATCATAATATGCCAGGTATACACAAAGAGGGAGAATACCGGCAGCTGGAATTCTGGACCTAAGAAAAGCACACCAGAGATATCTATTCTTCACAACTCCAATGAAGCTGAAATTTTACGGAGATTATTTTTGTATTTAATAAAAAATACTGGAGCAGAAAACTACCGGAGGGGTCCAGCCAGGTGGGCACAACCCACCAGGGCGCGCCAGACCCCCCCTGGGCGCGCCCTGGTGTATCGTGGCCTCCTCGGCCCACCTCCGGTGCCCATCTTCTGGTATATAGTCACATTTGACCTAGAAAAATCACAGGAGGACTTTCGGGACAAAGCGCCGCCGCCTCGAGGCGGAACTTGGGCAGGAGATTGCCCTCTGGCGGAGCGATTCCGTCGGGAGAACTTCCCTCCCGGAGGGGGAAATCGAAACCATCGTCATCACCAACACCCCTCTCATCTTTGGCAGGCCAATCTTCATCAACATCTTCAACAACACGATCTCCTCTCAAAACCTAGCTCATCTCTTGTGTTCAATCTTTGTACCGGAACCTTAGATTGGTACCTATGGGTGAATAGCAGTGTTGATTACCTTGAGTAGTTGATTACTATATGGTTTATTTAGTGGAAGATCATATGTTCAGATCCATTATGCTTTTTAATACCCCTCTGATCTTGAGCATGTTTATTATTTGTGAGTAGTTACCTTTGTTCTTGAGGTCACGGGAGAAGTCATGTTGCAAGTAATCATGTGAATTTGATATGTGTTCGATATTTTGATGATATGTATGTTGTGATTCCCTTAGTGGTGTCATGTGAACGTCGACTACATGACACTTCACCATTAACGGGCCTAAGGGAATGCATTGTGGAGTAGTTATTAGATGATGGGTTGCTAGAGTGATAGAGGCTTAAACCCTAGTTTATGCGCTACTTCGTAAGGGGCTGATTTGGATCCGAACGTTTAATGCTATGGTTAGATTTTATCTTAATACTTTTCTCGTAGTTGCGGATGCTTGCGAGGGGGTTAATCATAAGTGGGAGGTTGTTCAAGTAAGAACAGCACCCAAGCACCGGTCCACCCACATATCAAATTATCAAAGTAGCAAACACGAATCAAACCAACATGATAAAAGTGACTAGATGAAATTCCCGTGTACCCTCAAGAACACTTTGCCTATTACTAGAGATTGTTCTGGCCTGTCCTTTGCCACAAAAGGATTGGGATACCTTGCTGCACCTTGTTTACTGTTACTGTAACTTGCTCGTTATCAATTATCTTGCTATCAAACTACCAGTTACCTACAATTTCAGTGATTGCAGAAATTACCTTGCTGAAAACCGCTTGTCATTTCCTTCTGCTCCTCGTTGGGTTCGACACTCTTACTTATCGAAACGACTATGATTGATCCCCTATACTTGTGGGTCATCAAGACTCTTTTTTGGCATCGTTGCCGGGGAGTGAAGCGCTCTTGGTAAGTGGAAATCGGTAAGGAAAAACTTATACTATGTGCTAAAATTTATTGCTACTTGCTACTATGCAAAACAATCCTTTGAGGGGTTTGTTCGGGGTATCTTCACCTCGACCGGAACCACAATTATTTGCCCCTCAACCTACTGCACCTACTGAAAATATTGGTTATGAAATTCCTTCGGGTATGGTAGAACAACTGCTTGCTAAACGTTATGCAGGAGATGGAACTGAACATCCTGATATGCACCTATTATATGTGAACGAAATTTGTGGATTATTTAAGCTTGCTGGTTTACCCGGAGATGAAGTTAAGAAGAATGTTTTCCCTTTATCTTTGAAGGCAAAAGCATTGACATGGTATAGGCTATGTCATGATCTTGGATCGTGGAACTGGAATCGTTTGCAATTGGAATTCCACCAAAAGTTTTATCCCATGCATCTAGTTCATCGTGATCGGAATTATATATATAATTTTTGGCCTCGTGAAGGAGAAGGCATCGCTCTAGCTTGGGGGAGGCTTAAGTCAATGTTATATTCATGCCCCAATCATGACATTCCGATAGAAGTTATCATTCAGAATTTTTATGCTCGGCTTTCTCATAATGATCAATCCATGCTCGATACTTCTTGTGTTGGTTCTTATATGAAGAAGACTATTGGATTCAAGTGGGATCTTTTAGAAAGGATTAAATGCAACTCTGAAGATTGGGAACTCGACGAAGGTAATGATTCAGGTATAAATCTTGAATTTTATTGTGTTAAATCTTTTATGAATACCGATACTTTTCAAAAGTTTAGCACTAAATATGGACTTGACTCTGAGATAGTAGCCTCTTTCTGCGAAGCATTTGCTACTCACGTTGACGTCCCTAAGGAGAAGTGGTTTAAATATCATCTCCCTATTAAAGAAGAAATTAAAGAACCAGTCATAGCTAAAGAAGAAACCATCTTTTACAATGTTGATCCAGTTGTGCCTATCGCTTATATTGAAAAACCACCTTTCCCTGTTAGGATAAAGGAACATGCTAAGGTATCAACTGTGGTTCGTAAGAGTAATATAAGAGCACCTAAACCCCCTGAGAAAATTAAAGTAGAACCTAGTGTTGCTATGGTTAAAGATCTCTTGGTAGAAAATATTGATGGGCATGTTATCTACTTCTGTGATGAAACTGCTAGAATTGCTAAACCCGATGAAAAAGATAAACATAGACCCATAGAAGGCATGCCCGTTGTCTCAGTCAAAATAGGAGATCATTGCTATCATGGTTTATGTGATTTGGGTGCTAGTGTGAGTGCTATCCCTTTTACTCTATACCAAGAAATTATGGATGAAATAGCACCTGTTGAAATAGAAGACATTGATGTTACTATTAAACTTGCTAATAGAGACACTATCAAACCACTTGGGATTGTTAGAGATGTTGAAGTCTTGTGTGGGAAAGTAAAATACCCTACTGATTTTCTAGTCCTTGGTTCCCCACAGGATGACTTTTGTCCCATTATCTTTGGTAGACCTTTCTTGAGCACCGTCAATGCTAAGATAGATTGTGAAAAACAAACTGTCGGTGTCAATTTTGGTAATGTGTCTCATGAGTTTAATTTTTCCAAGTTTAGTAGACAACCTCATGATAAAGTGTTATCTAGTAAGGATGAAATAATTGGTCTTGCTTCCATTGTTGAACCTCCCACTGATCCATTGGAACAATATTTGCTTGACCATGAAAATGATATGCATTTGCGTCAAAGAAATGAAATAGATAAAATTTTCTTTGAACAACAACCTCTCCTGAAACACAATTTGCCTATTGAAACTCTTGGAGGTCCTCCTCCACCTAAAGGTGATCCTGTGTTTGAATTGAAACAATTGTGTGACATTCTGAAGTATGCTTATCTTGATGAGAAAAAGATATATCCTGTTATTATTAGTGCTAACCTTTTAGAACCTGAAGAAGAGAGATTATTGAAAATTCTGAGGAAGCACCGGGCTGCTATTGGATATACTCTTGATGATCTTAAGGGCATTAGTCCCACTCTATGTCAGCACAAGATTAATATGGAACCTAATGCCAAACCCGTTGTTGATCACCAACGGCGTTTGAATCCTAAGATGAAGGAAGTGGTAAGAACTAAAATATTAAAACTTCTAGAAGCAGGTATAATCTATCCCATAGCTGATAGTAGATGGGTAAGTCCCATTCATTGTGTCCCTAAGAAAGGAGGTATTACCGTTGTTCCCAATGATAAGAATGAACTCATTCCACAAAGAATTGTCACTGGCTATAGAATGGTAATTGATTTTAGAAAATTAAATAAAGCTACTAGGAAAGACCATTACCCTCTACCATTCATTGATCAAATGCTAGAAAGACTATCTAAGCACACACACTTTAGTTTCCTAGATGGATATTATGGTTTCTCTCAAATACCTGTGTCACAATCCGATCAAGAGAAAACTACCTTTACTTGCCCTTTTGTAACATATGCTTATAGACGTATGCCTTTTGGTTTATGCAATGCACCTGCTACCTTTGAAAGATGTATGACTACTATATTCTCTGATTTTTGTGAAAAGATTGTGGAGATTTTCATGGATGATTTTTCCGTTTACGAAACTTCTTTTGATGATTGCTTAAGCAACCTTGATCGAGTTTTGCAGAGATGTGAACAAACTAATCTCGTCTTGAATAGGGAGAAGTGCCACTTTATGGTTAATGAAGGCGTTGTCTTGGGGCATAAAATATCTGAACGAGGTATTGAGGTGGATAAAGCTAAAGTTAATGCAATTGAGAAAATGCCATGTCCTAAAGATATTAAAGGTATTCGAAGTTTCCTTGGTCATGCTGGTTTTTATAGGAGGTTTATTAAAGACTTCTCTAAAATTTATAGGCCTCTTACTAATCTTTTGCAAAAGGATATTACTTTTGTTTTTGATGATGATTGTGTGGAAGCGTTTGAAACACTCAAGAAAGCCTTAACCTCTGCACCTATCGTTCAACCACCTAATTGGAATTTGCCTTTTGAAATTATGTGTGATGCTAGTGATTATGCTGTTGGTGCTGCTCTAGGACAAAGAGTTGATAAGAAATTGAATGTTATCCATTATGCTAGTAAAACTCTAGACAGTGCCCAACGAAATTATGCTACTACTGAAAATGAATTTTTAGCAAATGTGTTTGCCTGTGATAAGTTTAGATCCTATATTGTTGATTCCAAAGTTATTGTTCACACTGATCATGCTACCATAAAATACCTTATGGAAAAGAAAGATGCTAAACCTAGACTCATTAGGTGGGTTCTCTTGCTTCAAGAATTTGACTTACACATCGTTGATCGGAAGGGAGCTAAAAACCCCGTAGCCGATAACTTGTCTAGGTTAGAAAATATTCTTGATGACCCACTACCTATTGATGATAGCTTCCCTGACGAACAGTTCGCTGCAATAAATGTTTCTCAAAACACACCTTGGTATGCTGATTATGCTACCTACATTGTTGCTAAATATATACCACCTAGCTTCACATACCAACAAAAGAGAAAAAAATCTATGACTTGAGACATTACTTTTGGGATGACCCACATCTTTATAAAGAAGGAGTAGATGGTATTATTAGACGTTGTGTACCTGAGCATGAACAGGAACAAATCCTACGAAAATGTCATTATGAAGCTTATGGAGGACATCATGTAGGAGATAGAACTACTCACAAGGTATTGCAATCTGGTTTTTATTGCACTACTCTCTTCAAGGATGCCCGTAAGTTTGTCTTGTCTTGTGATGAATGTCAAAGAATTGGTAATCTCGGTAAGCGTCAGGAAATGCCTATGAATTATTCACTTGTTGTTGAACCATTTGACGTTTGGGGTTTTGATTATATGGGGCATTTTCCTTCCTCCAACGGGTACACTCATATTTTGGTTGCTGTTGATTATGTCACTAAGTGGGTAGAAGCTATTCCAACTAGTAGTGCGGATCACCACACCTCCATTAAAATGATTAAAGAGGTTATCTTCCCGAGGTTTGGAGTCCCTAGATATTTAATGACCGATGGTGGTTCACACTTTATCCATGGTGCTTTCTGTAAGATGCTTGCTAAATATGATGTTAACCATAGAATTGCATCACCCTATCATCCTCAATCTAGTGGTCAAGTAGAACTTAGCAATAGAGAAATAAAATTAATATTACAAAAAACTATCAATAGGTCTCGTAAGAATTGGTCTAAGAAATTAGATGATGCACTTTGGGCCCATGGAACAGCTTACAAAAATCCTATGGGTATGTCTCCATACAAAATGGTATATGGGAAAGCTTGTCATTTGCCTCTAGAATTAGAACACAAAGCATTTTGGGCAATTAAAGAACTTAACTATGATTTCAAACTTGCAGGTGAGAAGAGGCTATTTGATATTAGCTCACTAGATGAATGGAGAATCCAAGCCTATGAAAATGCCAAGCTATTCAAAGAAAAAGTAAAAAGATGGCATGACAAAAGAATCCAAAAGCGGGAATTCAAAATAGGAGACTATGTTCTTTTGTTCAACTCGCGTTTAAGATTTTTTGCAGGAAAGCTTCTCTCCAAATGGGAAGGACCATATATTATCGAAGAGGTATATCGTTCTGGAGCTATCAAGATTAACAACGCCGAAGGTACTAACCTGTCGGTGCACTAGTACAGGGGTACCCAGTGCCCCTGACTTATGCACAGGCGGTAGTAGCTGAGCCCTTCAACGTTCGTTCAATCCCAGTGAATGATCAAGACCAGACTCCAACAAGCCCGACGCGGCAGCCCAAGCCTGGACTGCAACGCGCCAAGCACGTCCCCGGCGCTTGCCAGGGACCAAGACATGCGCGCCTTTCTGAAGACCCGGCAAGCCATTCCCCAGGAGGCACGAGCTAACCAGCCACCGCTCCACCGCATCGCTACGTCAGTCACTTATCGATGCGGTGTCGAGCCCTCAAGCGGCTAATCAGCTCTCGCTAAGCACGTGGCAGCGCGTCAGAAGACAAGTTACGCCTAGTTGACACCCGCCCTGCAGCGTGTCAAGACCATAAGCAACGACTGGCCAAGCGGTGGCAAGAGCTTGCCGGCGATGCACCCCCGAGCGCCACCTAGGCTGGTAATCATGGTATTTTGTCCTAAATGTCAGAGTTACGTATGATAGCTCTGCTAATCTATCTAATTGATAGATAATGACTGTTTTGCTATTGTGGTAACCCCTTGCACTATAAAAGGAGGCCCAAGGCAACCTAGCTCAGGATTCGCACCCCTGGACATTTGTACTCACCTAGCTGCTCTTTCCCCAAAGGCAACCCCTGCTGGGATAGAGCGTGGGGCACCACTTGTGTTCTTCCAATCAAATCCACCAAAAGGAGGAGTAGAGTTTTACGCTTAGCAGCGGCCCGAACCTGGGTAAAATGCTTGTGTCTTGATCATCGCGTCGTCTCACGCCCTCCGCTCTTCGTGCAACGTGACCCCCCTGCCAAACCACAAGGGGCCTCTGGCCCCATAGGTGATCGTGAGCATCCGTGCCCCGACATCTTTGGCGCATCAAGTAGGGGGCATGCATCATTTGCGCGAACCCGAGTTCGTGAACGAAGAATCGATCTTCATCGTCATCTTCTTCAACAATGGCTCCCAAGAAGAAATCCGGTGTGGCCACGCATCCTTCCACTTAGAAAAATCCCTCACACGTGGCCGCCGGTGCCGTCGATGCCGCGGCGGCTGCGGGTGAGGCGGGCGCCGTGGACGACGCGGCCGGCGCAGGCGGCGCCCCCGTCCAATCTTTCACGGTCGGAGATGGAGCAGGAGGCGCCGGAAAGGAGCAATTACAACAACAACTTGGCGAGCTCGGCCCCGACGCCACGGGTGAGGGAAACAACCGTTCATCACCTCCCCGTCGTGCGCATGGCCGCGGCCGCCTCGGTGACGCCCGGTCCGGTGCGAGCCGTGACCCTCCGGCCGCACCCGCCGCTGGCAAGGCTGTTGGGCGTACGCCTCGCGTGGAACGAGACAGAGCGCCGAGCGGAGCCGCAGCCCCGCAAGATCGGCCCCCCTGCACGCTAGGCAGCTCTAGCGAGTGGCACACGGCATCAAGAACGCGGCGGCGCTTCTCTAGATCATACCAGAAGTCAAGCGACATCACGGTCCGCCTCTTTCGCCATGCCGGGTACCGCAGAGGAAGCCATGGCGCGAGTCCAGATGCTGCTCAACTTTATGCCAACAGCTGATAAGATGGATGAATGGAGAGCCACCATTCAGAGTTTGATTTCCTTCATCGAAACCAACAAGCCCTAGCATGCAGAGCCATCGCGACGTACGCGAACAGCAGCAGCAGTAGCCCGGGGTGACGAGCGCGTCGAAGGGGCCACCCCAACGGTGCAATCCCCTCCGCGACAACAAGCCCAGAGGCAGCCGCAGCAAGCTTCGCATGCTGATGAGCACGACAAGGCATCCATAGTCTCGTCTGGCCCGCGCGACCGCCGGGATCAACAGCGCGTCCTTGAAGACCGGCGAAAAGAAGACGCGCGCATCACCATCGAGCGACGCCGGGAAGCCCACCGTCAATCCGACAGGCGCAACAGTCTAGACGTCGGCAACCCCGCGCCCAGTGCTGGCGGGTACCTTCCCTATGAGGTTGGTTGCCCTGCCTTCACTAGCGAGCTGTGACGGGTCCGCTGGCTCTCGACCCGAGCCTTCAAACCTGAGCTGCCTGAGAAATACGACGGGAAGCTGAACCCGGCAGAGTTCTTGGGCATATACACGATAGCTGTTCAAGCTACCGGAGGAAGAGATGAAAAAGTTCTCGCCAACTATTTCCCTTTGGCACTTAAGCCGAATGTGAGATCGTGGCTGATGCATCTGCCAGAAAATTCGATTTCGTCTTGGGCTGATCTATGCAGCGAGTTCGTTGGCGCCTTCACAGGTGGTCATCAAGAACCAGGCCACCCCAGCGATCTTCAAGTCCTCCCGCAAAAGGAGGGAGAAACCCTGAGGAAGTATATCCAGAGATTCAGCCGAGTGCACCGCAACATCCCAGAGATCCATCCCGCAGCGGTGATTGTCGCGTTCCATTCGAATGTGCGCAACAGGAGGATGCGAGCCAAGATGAATGTCAAGCTCCCCAAGACTGTTAATGAGCTTTACACTTTGGCGGATAAATGTGCTCGAGCTGAAGAAGGAAGGCGACTTCCTGGGGAGGAGGCGGGCGTCGAACTGGACTCCGATGATGACGATGACGCCCCCGACTCAAAGGGAAGAAGCAGGAAGCGCAATAAGAAGCGCAAGGGAAAGGCAGTATTGGCTGTTGAGAGCTCCGCAGACCTCAGTGCAAGCAAAAAGGCGAAAGCCGAAACCCCCGACAAGGGAGCTGCCTCGTGCGCTGATTGCCGGGAGGCTGCTGCCGCTGAGAAGACCGGGAAGTCCGACGGGCCGTACTGCAAAATTCACCGCACCAAGGGCCATGATCTCCAGGAATGCTGACAGGTCGAGCAACTTGTTGAGAAGCAGAGGACCGAGTATGAGAAACGCGACAAGGAAAAAGGCCAGGACGGCGCTGCTGGGAAAGGCCATGGCAGCAGATGAGGTCGCCGCGGCAAAACCCCAGAGCAAAAGGAAAACCCCGCCAGAGGCCGAGAGAAGAAGGAAATAGACGATATGAGTGAGGATGAGGATGATGATGAGGATTCCAGTGACAGGGAGTTTCAGAAAGCAACCGAAGCCATGTGTGTTGACGGGGGTGCGTCCTTGCATTCCTCTCACCGCCAGCTCAAGCAGTGGGCACCCGAGGTCAATGTTGTGGAACCAACTACAGAATCTAGGAAGCCACTCAAATGGTCCCGCACGCCTACCATCTTCGACGAAGAGGATCATCCTGACCATACCACTATGGTCGGATGCTTGCCATTGTTGGTTTCTCCGACAATCCGCAACCTCAAAGTGTCCAAGATGTTAGTTGACGGCGAGGCAGGATTGAACTTAATCTCCCCTAAAGTGGCTGAGAAACTGCAAATCCTTGATGAAGAGCTCGAAGCCACGGGTACATTCCAAGGAATCAACCCCGGTAGGAGCCGACCCAAGGGAAAGATCACTCTGCCTGTGACGTTTGGCGAGGAACTGAACTTCCGGACAGAGAGGATAGTGTTTGACGTCACCGAGATTCCACTGCCCTACAATAGAATCCTCGGTCGCCCAGCTCTGGCAAAGTTCATGGCGGCATCCCACTATGCCTACAATACCTTGAAGATGCCAGGGCCCATTGGGGTCATTTCCATCCCATCCGACAAGAAGAACGCAGTTATCTACGTGGACCAGATGTATCGTGACGCGGTAGCAGCTGAAGCCAAAGAAATCCCAGCTCCCGCCAAGAACACAGAGAAATTGAAGAAAGCTAGCAGGAACACCGGCAAGGACTCCGGGAAGTGCGCCTCTTCGGAGTGCGCTGCAGCCGACGATGACCTGCCGGGGAGTTCCACTAGCAAGAAGACCAGGGTCACCTATCCTGAGACGAAGAAAATCCTGGCAAGGCTGGATGGCACTGATGGTACGTTCACCATCAGTGCTACCCTTACTGACAAAATGGAAAGCGTGCTCGTTACCTTCCTGCGGGAGAATGTCGATGTGTTTGCCTGGCAACCATCTGACATCCCCGGTGTTCCCAGGGAGGTAATTGAGCACCACCTTGCTGTCTGCCCTCATTCCCGGCCCGTCAAGCAAAAGGTTAGGAAGCAAGCCCTAGAGCGGCAGCAGTTCATTGCCGAGGAAATCAAGAAGCTTGAAGCAGCCGGTTTGGTCAGAGGGGTGCTTCATCTAACTTGGCTGGCAAACCCGGTGGTGGTACGTAAGGCAAATGGGAAATGGAGGCTTTGCATAGACTTCACTGACTTGAACAAAGCTTGCCCGAAGGACCCTTTCCCCTTGCCGCGCATAGATCAGATTGTTGATTCCACCTCCGGATGTGACTTGCTCTCATTTTTGGATTCCTACTCCGGATACCACCAGATATTTATGACTAAAGAAGATGAGGAGAAGACCGCATTCATAACTCCCTGTGGCATGTACTGTTTCATACGTATGCCCTTCAGGTTAAAGAGTGCTGGTTCGACCTTCGCCAGGGCTGTTCAGATTGATTTTGGACCTCAGCTGCACAGAAATGTGGAAGCCTACATGGATGACATCGTGGTCAAGACCAAGGATAAAGCCACTCTCATACAAGATCTGGAGGAAACTTTTGCGGACTTGCGCAGAATCAACTCAAAGCTCAACCCTAAAAAGTGTGTGTTCGGTGTCCCATCCAGCAAGCTGCTTGGGTTCTTTGTATCTCAGCGAGGAATAGAAGCCAATCCCGACAAGATCAAGGCGATTGAACAGATACAGGCACCCAAGACTATCAAGGATATCAGACGCTTGACCGGATGTGTTGCCACGTTGAGTAGGTTCATCTCCAAGTCTGCTGAGCGCGCCTTGCCGTTCTTCAAGATCTTGAAGAAGGCCGGCCCAATGAAGTGGACCCCGGAGGCAGATGCAGCACTGCAAGACCTGAAGAATTACCTATCCTCTGCTCCCACCTTGGTCGCTCCTAAACCGCAAGAGCCGTTGTTGCTATATTTGGCAGTGACGAATCAAGTGGTTAGTGCAGCGTTGGTGGCGCAGCGGGAAATGGATGGAGATTCAGCGGCTGCTATTGATGCTACCGGGAATGAGAAACAAACATCCATGGCAGGACTCGATGCAGAGCAAGGGGGACCTCAGCAAATGATCGACGGCGGATCCAAGCAGGTGGCATAGAAGAAAATGGTGCAGCGGCCCATGTACTTTGTCAGTTCCCTGCTGCAAGGGGCTAGATCAAGGTACTCTAGGGTACAAAAGCTGATCTTCGGCCTCATCATGGCCTCGCGGAAGCTGGGCCACTACTTCCAAGCCCATGAGATAACGGTTGTCACACGTTTCCCGTTGCAACGCATACTGAGGAACCCCGAAGCCACTGGCAGGATAGTTGAGTGGGCATTAGAATTGTCAAGTTTCGGATTGAAGTATGAGAGCACTTCCACTATTCAGAGCAGGGCGTTGGTGGAGTTTATTGTAGAATGGACACCCACGCCAGATGATGAAGCTCCGGAGACAATCCTCCCCGGCAAAGAAGCACCCAAGGATTGGATCATGTACTTTGACGGTGCTTTCTCACTCCAGGGCGCTGGAGCAGGCGTGCTCCTCATCGCCCCCACCAGAGAGCACCTCAAGTACGTCGTCCAAATGCACTTTCCCCGGGAGGAAGCCACCAATAATACCACTGAGTACGAGGGGCTCCTTGCCGGACTCAGAATCGCGGTAGAGTTGGGAATAAAAAGGCTGATCGGCTGAGGAGATTCTCGGCTTGTGGTGAAGCAAGTCAACAAGGATTACCAGAGCCCGCTGATGGAAGCATACGTGGAAGAAGTGAGGAAATTGGAGGAGCATTTTGATGGACTGCAAATAGAGCACCTGCCACGAGCAGAAAACTGCATTGCCGACCATCTATCAAAGTGCGTTGCGCAGAAGCTTCCTATGGAACCAGGGACTTTTGTTCTCCGCCTCACTCAACCATCAGTATCCCCATCATCGATGTCCAAGAAGAGAAAGAAGCTGAACTCCGGCAAGCATTTCCCGGCAGGGCTTCCCGAAGCCACTGGTAGAGAGGCTTCCGGGGAAAACCCCATTCCGGTTAACGAGAAGCTCCCTCACACAGGACCTCAGGTTCTCATGGTTGAGGCAAGCGCTCCCGGAGACGAGGAGATGCCTTTAGTCCTTGCTGTCGAACCGCAGGCTCCAACCTGGGCACAGCACATAGTCCATTTCCTTCAAACAGGAGACCTCCCCAAAGAGCAAGAGGAAGCCGAAAGAGTAGCCCGTCGGTCAAGTATGTACCAGTTTGTCGATGACACCTTGTACAAAAGACGACTGAACGGTGTGAAATTAAGGTGTATCGGCCGGGAGGATGGACTGAAGCTGTTGGTAGGGATTCATGGAGGAGTATGTGGTTCCCACATTGGATCAAGGGCCCTTGCCGGGAAAGCTTTCCGACAGGGTTTCTATTGGCCCACTGCTCTCGAGGACGCTACTGAACTGGTCACCAAGTGTGAAGCCTGCCAGTTCCATTCCAAGAACATTCATCAACCAGCGCAAGCCCTGCAAACAATCCCTCTATCCTGGCTATTCTCGTTCTGGGGGCTCGATATCCCAGGCCCCTTCCCCCGCGCTATCAGGGGCTTTGAGTTCTTGTTCGTGGCAACCGACAAGTTCACAAAGTGGCCTGAGGTGGAGCCAGTGAGAAAGGTGACCGCGCAGTCAGCTATCAAGTTCATGAAAGGACTGGTGTGCCGCTTTGGAGTGCCTAACAGAGTGATCACTGACAACGGCACCCAGTTCACGAGCCGCGCCTTCATGCAATATATCCAACGCATTGGAAGCAAGGTCTCCTTCGCCTCTGTTGCTCACCCAAGAAGCAACGGGCAAGTCGAGAGGATGAATGCTGAAGTGCTGTGTGGACTCAAGACAAGGACTTTTGATAAGCTGCGGAAGAGCGGCAGGCGCTGGATAGATGAGCTGCCGGTGGTTCTTCGGTCCCTCAGGACGACACCAAATCGAGCTACTGGCCAGACGCCCTTCTCCCTAGTGTACGGGGCGGAAGCAGTACTCCCCACGGAACTCATATATGGGTCACCTCGAGTGCTTGCTTACGATGAAGTAGAGCAACAGCAGCTACGGCATGACAATGCCATGCTCCTCGAGGAAGACCGTCTCCGGGCTGCGGTGCGTGCTGCACGCTACCAGCAAGCCCTACGCCGCTACCATAGCCGCAGGGTCCACGCCCGGAGCCTTGAGGAAGGCGACCTTGTCCTTAGGCGTGTTCAGTCCGCCAAGGGTGCAAATAAGTTGACGCCGAAGTGGGAAGGCCCTTACCGGGTAGTACGAGTCACCAAACCCGGCGAAGTCCTTCTGGAGACCGAAGATGGCACCAACATTAAGCATCTTCGTAAGTTCTACCCGTAAGGCGCGGCTGTCGGGCTCAGTCCCCGGCAGCCACCTTTTGTTCAAGCCCTGCCGATTTTGCATGTAACCCTTTGTACAAAGCCAGGCGCAGACCCTGTGCAACAATAATAAAGCTAGGCATTGCATCATATCATCATCCTTACATGCTCATTACGCATTTTTTATGACTACAATGTTATCTCTTTTAAGTTATAAAGATTTGCTAGAATACTTGATGAAACCGTAATCTTTGTTACTATTCTCACCCTACATGTTTGACCATCGAGAAAACAGGGAAGGGGACCAAAGAAACAAGGATGGCGGCCCATCACACTCTAAAAGGAGATACTGCTTGGAAAACATAAGTATATCGCATATCCCAAGTTCAGTACTTCTCGATTTCTCAAGGAAACCCATAGTATCCTCCTTACTGCGGGTTGTGGAGTCATCCACGTGGTGAAAACCCTTGTCGGGACGAGCCATCCTCCCGCCTTTGTTTATGGGGGTGGCAGCGCCGATACCAACAAGGAGCTCTATCGGGGAACAACGCCAACCTGTGGCCGAGGGCTCGTTTCCCCTCTTTGGCACTCGTGGTTTGAATGATGACCCGGCAAGTAGCTTCGTGTAGCAAATACGAAACATACTGATGCAGTATAAACTAGGAAGGAAAAGGGATAGTACTTGTGAAAGAAAGACATCACTTTTTCTCATTCATTTTCGATACAAATGGGATAAAGATTACATAAGAGGGCGTCCCTTTTTAATAAACTCTTTATTTGGCTTCTCCCCTAGGGGTAGATAACAAAGAGAAAAAGAGCAGAGGGAGGACCCAAGCAGAAGCCTAGCGTGGCCCCATCAAGACTGCCGGGGGACGGCTCAACAAGATCATCGGCAAGAAGGGCGAAGCCGAAGTCCACGAGCCTGCCGGGGTCCAGCTGAGAAGAAGAGGCGGCGCCCGAGTCAAGAACCCCCGGCAAATCGCTCTGCCGGGAGGAGGAGGAGGAGCGCGATGACGGTGATGGTGCGGCCGACGATCAGCTGGAGCCCAGGTCATCGTACTCCGACTTGACGGCCTGGGGCTCGTCGTCGTTGTCTTCACCGACACCGTCCTCCTCGTCGCTATCGCTCGAGGAGGAGCTTTCGACATCGCTCCTCGCAGCAGCCAAGATGGGCGCCCGAACGCCCATAAATCTTGACGGAGAGCAGGTCGGCCTCCATCAGCTTGAAGCGAAGGACGTGCCCACCCATGAGGTTGTGGGCACATGCGAAGGATTTCCACCCGCACCTGAGAAGCATGACGCAACGCTCCGGGTACTTGACATCCACCCGCACAGTGCCATTACAGCAACCATGCGCCTGCAGCCACAGGGCGTGCGGCTTATCAACCTCTATCACCCTGACGAAAGGTTGGGGAAGGCGCAGGCGGCTCCGGGGAGGACCACGCAGCTTGGTGACAAACTCCAGCGCCGTCCCCTCGGCATGGGCCTCTTCAAGGGGAGGGTCTGATGGCGGAGGAGGAAGAGAAGCAGCACTCCGTCTTCCCCGGCCGCAGGCCCCACGTCAACTTCGGACCCGTCCAGCTCCTCCACCATGCGCACTCGAGCCGCCCTCCACCTCCGCGGCTGAAGCGGTGGCATGATCCCGACGGGAATCCCTCACCGTTGAGGCGGAGGCCGGAGGACGCCCTCATCCCCTGGGCATGCTAGCAGCGAGCGCAGCTCAAGACAAGGAAGCAGAAGGGCGAGCTCTGTGGATTCGGACTCAAGGAGGAAGAAAGGATGGATGAGCATCGCCCCTCGCGACCCCCAATTTATAGGGGAGGGTGAGGGGGCTGGCTCTCCTACACTCCAAGGGACACCGCCCATTTCCACCAATTCCATCGCCCACGATCACGGGCGAGCAGGTAATCGACCCATTGCTCCAATCCATGGTGCTGGTTTCTGTCACGATCAGGACTTTAAGTCACACGCGCCCGTCGCTAACTCCCCGCTATGCATGCGGCGCGTGTGGCAGAAATGGCCTGAAGTGGTGGGCCAGTGCTAACCAATAAATTGGTAGTTACTCCCTCCCATTGCGCGCCTGTGCATAGATTTTGGGCCTAACCCAATGGCACTTGGCGAGCGCGTGTGGGCCAGACCAGGGGGCTCCTGTAGGTGCACTAGTATAGGGGTACCCAGTGCCCCTGACTTATGCGCAGGCGGTAGTAGCTGAGCCCTTCAACGTTCGTTCAATCCCAGCGAATAATCAAGACCAGACTCCAACAAGCCCGACGCGGCAGCCCAAGCCTAAAGCAATGCGCCAAGCACGTCCCCGGCGCTTGCCGGGGACCAAGAAATGCGCGCCTTTATGAAGACCCAGCAAGCCATTCCCCGGGAGGCACGAGCTAACCAGCCACCGCTCCACCGCATCGCTACGTCCGTCACTTATCGATGTGGCGTCGAGCCCTCAAGCGGCTAATCAGCTCTCGCTAAGCACGTGGCGGCGTGTCAGAAGACAAGTTACGCCCAGTTGACACCCACCCCGCAGCGTGTCAAGACCAAAAGCAACGACCGGCCAAGCTAGTAATCATGGTATTTTGTCCTAAATGCCAGAGTTAGGTATGATAGCTCTGCTAAGCTATCTAATTGATAGATAATGACTATTTTGCCATTGTGGTAACCCCTTGCACTATAAAAGGAGGCCCAAGGCAACCTAGCTCAGGATTCGCAGCCCCGGACATTTGTACTCACCTAGCAGCTCTTTCCCCGAAGGCAACCCTTGCCGGGATAGAGCGTGGGGCACCACTTGTGTTCTTCCTATCAAATCCACCAAAAGCAGGAGTAGGGTTTTACGCTTAGCAGCGGCCCGAACCTGGGTAAAATGCTTGTGTCCTCATCATCGCGCCGTCTCACGCTCTCCGCTCTTCGTGCAACGTGACCCCCCCCCCCTGCCGAATCACAAGGGGCCTGTGGCCCCATAGGTGATCGTGAGCATACGTGCCCCGAAATAACCCGAAGGTGGTCAATGGACAAAGAATTAAGCACTATATCTTAGGTACGCCTATTAACGTTGAAAGCAATGTTTTCCAAACCATGACACCAGAGGAACACATAAAAGAAACCTTCCGAAACACTCCAGAATTCTAAAAAATAGGAGGTACGTGATACGGTAAGTAAACGGACTCCGAAAAAATCCGCAAAAATATATTTTGTCAGTTTTGGAATATTAGAAAATTTTGGAAATAAAGAAATAAACCGGAAGGTGATCGAGGTGAGCACGATACACCAGGGCGCGCCAGGCACCCCTAGGCGCGCCCTGGTGGGTTGTGCCCACCTCGGACGCCTTCCCGACTCCGTTTTCCTTCCATATGCTTGTTTTCCAAGAATAAAAATTCTCTATATATACCCCCGACTGTTTGACGACCGCATCGCAGAAATATCCTCTGTTCTTGTTTCTTGCTGTTTTCCTATCAGATCTGTCAAGTCAGGCATCATGTCTTCTCCCTCTTCTAACAATGTGGAAGAAGATGCCTGGCTAATGAAGATAGAGCTGAAGAGGGAGGAGACGGAAGAAGTCAACAAGGAAGACAAGGGCAAGGAGGCTGTGGTGGATCAGCCCCCTGAAGGAGATCAATCCATGCCAACAAAGGAGGGAGAGGAAGAAGATATCCTTCAACCTTATTACCGTCATCTCACCCCTATTGAAATCGAAACTTTTAGAGCTTTCGAAGCAGTCCGTGTTCAGAATAAATTTCTCATCCGTGAAAATATTTTGCTAGAGGAGCACATCAATAACCTTAGGAGGGTCATCCGCAAATTGGAGCATCTTTTGAGGCTGAAGTGTGACACCACATCACCACCACCTTCTTCTTCACCACCACCAAAGGAGACTTGAGCACACGGGTATGGGCACTCCCCTTGGCTTGAGCCAAGCTTGAGGGAGGTGCCCCGGTATCGTATCACCACCACTTTTATTCACCTTTACCTATTTTAGTTCGATCCTTAGTTTCCCTTTGCTATAGTTGAATAAAAGTTTAGCATGATCTATTTTTGTGTGTTAGTTTCATGGCCTATCTATCTATGTAATCGAGTGAGAGTTATATAATAAAGTTTAGTTTGATTTTTTGCCTCTCTACTTTCTTGTTGCAATCAAAATAAAGGAAAAGAAAACAAATGAAAAGAATCATATGCTAATCTTATGGTGAGTAATGACATTACATAAGGAAAAGTATAAGTAGTAAAGTTTTGTTGGAGATTGACAAACATAGCATTGGTCATTGATGCAATTCATGAAAGAATTAATAAGGGAAGAGAAGATTCACATGCAAATACAATATCTTGGACATATTCTATGATTGTGAGCCCCCATCAAATACTATATGTCAAAATTGTTGACGTTGGACAAGGAAGACAACGTAATGATTTATGTTTGTTCATATCCACATAGAAGTTATATTGTCATAGATCCTTCAACATGTGGTGCTTGCCCAATATCCTTGCTAGCCAAAAATTCCGCACTAAGTAGAGATACTACTTATGCATCCAAAAACCCAAACCCCAATTCATTCTTTGAGTGTCCACCATACCTACCTATGGATCAAGAAAGATCTTTCAAGTAAGTTGTCATCGGTGCAATAAGGCAATAAAAATTGCTTCTAAAAGTGTTTTGATCAATTAGTGTAAGAGAAAATTGAGCGCTATACGAACTTATGATGGCAAAGTAATAAATGCGACGGACTGCATAATAAAGGTTGCTATCAAAGGGGCAATATAGCCTGACGTTCTTTTACATTAAGGGATTGAGCATACAAACCAATAAGCGAATGACAACCTCTGCTTCCCTCAGCGAGGGGACTATCTTTTACTTTTATGTATTTACTTTTATGCAAGAGTCAAAGTGTTCTTCCCTATTCCTTTTTACTTTTTCTTTTTGCAAGCATCATGTGGTGAAGAAAGATCTAGGCACATATATCCAGTTGGATATGAGTGGGCATGAGTTATTATTGTAGACATCACCCTTGAGGTGAATACGTTGGGAGGCGAAACTATAAGCCCCTATCTTCCTATGTGTCTGGTTGAAACTTTTTGTTCATGGGTATGCCGTGAGTGTTAGCAAATCATAGAAGACTAAATGATGGTTGAGTATGTGGACTTGCCAAAAGGCTCCGACATGAGACCCTTCCTGAAAATATGATAAATTGTAGTTGCAAAGTTGACTGAGAACATAGTTTGTTGGTTTTCAATAAGGTTTATGCTTCATACTTCTATGTTGTGATGAATTGTTACTTGTTCATAAGAAGCTATATGATAAAAATGTGTTGAATAAATTTTATGATAGAGTTTGTTGCTGTTATATTAATAAGCATGATGCTTCTATGTCCATATTTTGTTTTTATCGGCACCTCTGTCCCAAACAATGTGGACATGCTTTTCAATACCGGTTTTCGCTTGAGGACAAGTGAGGTCTAAGCTTGGGGGAGTTGATACGTCCATTTTGCATCATGTTTTCGTACTATTATTTACTATGTTTTGTTGAATAATAATGCTTTAGGGAGCGATTCTAATGCATTTTCTCTCGTAATATGCAAGGTATACACAAAGAGGGAGAATACCGGCAGCTAGAATTCTGGACCTAAGAAAAGCACATCAGAGATACCTATTCTACACAACTCCAATGAAGCTGGAATTTTACGAAGATTATTTTTGTATTTAATAAAAAATACTGGAGCAGAAAACTACCGGAGGGCCCCAGCCAGGTGGGGCACAACGCACCAGGGCGTGCCAGACCCCCTGGGCGCGCCCTGGTGTATCGTGGACTCCTTGGCCCACCTCCGGTGCCCATCTTCTGGTATATAGTCACATTTGACCTAGAAAAAATCAGAGGAGGACTTTCGGGATGAAGCACCGCCGCCTCGAGGCGGAACTTGGTCAGGAGCACTTTTGCCCTCCCGCGGAGCGATTCCACCGAGGGAACTTCCCTCCCGGAGGGGGAAATCGAAGCCATCGTCATCACCAACACCCCTCTCATCTTTGGGAGGCCAATCTTCATCAACATCTTCAACATCACCATCTCCTCTCAAACCCTAGCTCATCTCTTGTGTTCAATCTTTGTACCGGAACCTCACATTGGTACCTGTGGGTGAATAGTAGTGTTGATTACCTTGCGTAGTTGATTACTATATGGTTTATTTGGTGGAAGATCATATGTTCAGATCCATTATGCTTTTTAATACCCCTCTGATCTTGAGCATGTTTATTATTTGTGAGTATTTACCTTTGTTCTTGAGGTCACGAGAGAAGTCATGTTGCAAGTAATCATGTGAATTTGATATGTGTTCGATATTTTGATGATATGTATGTTGTGATTCGCTTAGTGGTGTCATGTGAACGTCGACTACATGACACTTCACCATTCATGGGCCTAAGGGAGTGCATTGTGGAGTAGTTATTAGATGATGGGTTGCTAGAGTGACAGAAGCTTAAACCCTAGTTTATGCGCTACTTCGTAAGGGGCTGATTTGGATCCAAACGTTGAATGCTATGGTTAGATTTTATCTTAATACTTTTCTCATAGTTGCGGATGTTTGTGAGGGGGTTAATCATAAGTGGGAGGTTGTTCAAGTAAGAACAGCACCCAAGCACCGGTCCACCCACATATCATATTATCAAAGTAGCAAACACGAATCAAACCAACATGATAAAAGTGACTAGATGAAATTCCCGTGTACCCTCAAGAACACTTTGCCTATTACTAGAGATTGTTATGGCCTGTCCTTTGCCACAAAAGGATTGGGCTACCTTGCTGGACCTTGTCTACCGTTACTATTACTTGCTCGTTATCAATTATCTTGCTATCAAACTACTTGTTACCTACAATTTCAGTGATTGCAGAAATTACCTTGCTGAAAACCGCTTGTCATTTCCTTCTGCTCCTCGTTGGGTTCGACACTCTTACTTATCGTAAGGACTATGATTGATCCCCTATACTTGTGGGTCATCAGTCCCTAGAAGCATCGGTTAGTCCGTTATAAAAGATATCAAGTATTTCATTTTTCTTAAGAGGATGATCAGGCAAAGCTTTAAGTAATGTGAGAAGCCTGCCCCAAGCTTAAGGGAGATTATCTTCTTCAATTTGCACAAATTTGAATATTTCCTGTAAGGCAGCTTGTTTCTTATGAACAGAAAAATATTTTTCAAAGAACTAATATATCATATCCTGGGGACTACGCAAATAACCAGGAGCAGAGTATGAAACCACTTCTTACTTTCTTAGCATAACCCTTTAGTGAGAAAGGAAAAACCTTTAGGATTTAGTAGTAGCGAATTTTTTTTCTCATTAGCAAATAGGGTAGCAATATCATTTAATTGGTAAGGTTTGCCACAACAGTTTCAGATTCATAACCATGAAAAGGATCATATTCTACCAATGTAATTAACTCAGGATCAACAGAGAATTCATAGTCCTTATCGGTAACACAAATAGGAGAAGTAGCAAACTTAGGATCATATCTCATTTTCTCCCTCATAGATTTTTCTTTCAAATTAGTCAGTAGTTTCTTAAGATTATCTCTATCATTAGAAGCAAGAAATTCTCTAGCTATCTCCCCATCCATAACATAGCCATCAGGCACATCACACATTTCAATTCTAGTAGGATATCTAGACATAATAGGTGAGTCATAGTTTTCATCAATTTCAGCATTCTCAAGTTCTCTAGACTTAGCAATTTGTTCGTCAAGAAATTCACCCAGTGGCACAGTTTTATCAAGCAAAGTACTAGCATCATCACGAGTTTCATTTATAACAAAGGTACTACTTGTAAATATTCCTTAGAGGCAATAATAAATTGATTATTATCATATTTCCTTGTTCAAGATAATCGTCTATTATCCATGCTAGAATTGTATTGACCGGAAACTCAGATACATGTGTGGATACATAGACAACACCGTGTCCCTAGTGAGCATCTACTAGACTAGCTCGTTGATCAAAGATGGTTAAGGTTTCCTAACCATGGACATGAGTTGTCATTTAATAATGTGATCACATCATTAGGAGAGTGATGTGATGGACAAGACCCAACTGTAACCTTAGCAATTGATCATATCACTTAAGTTTATTGCTACTGTTTTCTTCATGTCAAGTATCTGTTCCTAAGACCATGAGATCATGCAACTCCAGGATACTGAAGGAATACCTTGTGTGATATCAAACGTCACTTCCTAACTTGGTGATCATAAAGGTTCTCTACAGGTATGTCCGAAGGTGTCTGTTGGGTTGGTGTGGATCAAGATTGGGATTTGTCACACCGTACGATGGAGTGGTATCTCTGGGCCCTCTCGGTAATACAACATCACGAGAAGCTCGCAAGCAATGTGACTAATGAGTTAGTCACGGGGCCTTGTATTAAGGAACGAGTAAAGGGATTTGTCGGTAACTACATTGAACTAGGTATGGAGATACGATCGAATCTGGGGAAAGTAACATACCGATGGACAAAGGGAACTGCATACGGGATTGACTGAATCTTTGACATTGTGGTTCGACCGATAAATATCTTAGTTGAATATGTAGGAAACACTATGGGAATCCAGGTCCCGCTATTGGTTATTGGTCGGAGAGTTGTATCGGTCATGTGTACATGATTCTCGAACCCATAGGGCCCGCACGCTTAACATTCGGTGACGCTAGAGTAGTATTGGCATATGTATGTTGGTGACCGAATGTTGTTCGGAGTCTCGGATGAGATCCCGGACGTGACGAGGAGCTTCGGAATGGTCCGGAGGTAAATATTTATATATGGGAAGTCATATTTGGGCCACTGGAAAGATTTCGGGTTTTACCAGATTTTTATTGGGAGTGTGGGAAGGGTTCGGGGTCCACCGGGGGGTCCACCCACCCTGGGGGGACATGGGCTGAGAGGGAGGCACACCAACCACGGGTGGGCTGGGCACCCCTTCCCCCAAGGGCCCATGCACCAAGGGTGGGGGAAACCCTAAGTGGGGCGCCCCCCTTAGGTGCCTTGGGGAGGAGGGACTCCTCCCCTTGGCCGTCGGCCCCTCCCTTGGAGGAGGGGTTAGGGCTGGCGCCCCCTCCGCTTGCCTCCATAAATAGTGAAGGAGAGAGAGGGGCTTCCACGCACCAAACCCCATGCCCTGCGGCAGCCCTCTCTCTCTCCCGTTTTCTCCTCCGATCTCGTTCTCAGTAGTGCTTGTCCAAGCCCTGCTGGGATAGCACCACCACCATGCTGTCGTGCTGGTTGAGATCCCATCAACTACTCCGCTCTCGCTTTCTACATCGAGGGGGTGAAGACGTCATCGAGCCGCATGTGTGTTGAACGCGGAGGTGCCGTCCGTTCGGCGCTAGATCGGATCGAGTCGCGATGGGATCATGAAGAGTACGACTACATCAACCGCGTTATATAAGCTTCCACTTAACGGTCTATAAGGGTACGTAGACACACTCTCCCTCTCATTGCTATGCATCTCCATAGATAGATCTTGGGTGTTCATAGCAATTTTTTTGTTTTCCATGCTTCGTTCCCCAATAGTGGCATCATGAGCTAGGTCTATGCATAGATGATATGCATGAGTAGAACACAAAGAAGTTGTGGGCATTGATGTCTAGATTGCTTACCTCCCTTGTGTTATTTTGATTCAGCGGTATTGTGGGATGAAGCGGCCCAGACCAACTTTACTTGACCTTGCACAAGAGACCGGTTCCACCGACTGATATGCAACTTGGCTTGGATAAGGTGGCTAGCGGGTGTCTATCTCTCACATTTTAGTTGAATCTGATTTGAAAAAGGCAGTCCCTGTAGAAGGTTAAAAGGCAACTTGATTGTCACCGTTGTGGCTTTGCGTAGGTAAGAACGGTTCTTGCTAGTTGCCCATAGCAGCCACGTAAAACTTGCAACAACAAAGTAGAGGACGTCTAACTTGTTTTGCAGGGCATGTTGTGATGTGATATGGCCAAGATGTGATTTGATATATGTTGATGTATGAGATGATCATGTTTTATAATAGTTATCATGACTTGCATGTCGATGAGAACAACAACCGGGAGGAACCATAGGGTTGTCTTTAATTTATTATATGACCTACGTGTCAATCATTAAACGCCATGTTATTGCTTTACTTTATTGTTGTGCGTTAGCAATAGTTGTAGAAGCAATAGTTGGCGACACAACCACGTGACGACATGATGATGGAGATCATGGTGTCATGTCGGTGACGATGGAGATCATGCAGGTGCTACTTGTAAACTGCGTTGGGATTTTCCCTGAAGAGGAGAGGAGATGAAGCACAATAGAGATAAGTATTTCCCTTGGTGAGAACCAAGGCTATCGAACCAATAGGAGGACCACGCAAATTTTCCGGTCTTCACCACCTACACACAAAAGAGCATAGACTTGCACCCAACGAGGGAAAGAGGTTGTCAAGCCCGTTGAACTCGTTACTTGCAAGCGATAAGTAGTGATAGATAGATAATATAAATATAAAATAAAATAATAGTACATAAATGGCAGCGTAGTTTTTGAAATATATATTTTGTGAAGACCCGGGGACCATAGTTTTCGCTAGAGGCTTCTCTCTCGAAGAAAGCATACGGTGGGTAGACAAATTACTGTTGGGCAATTGATAGAAAAGCGCATAGTTATGAAATACTTATTCATGGCAATGATCATGTATATAGGCATCACGTCCATAAGCAAGTATACCGACTCCTGCCTGCATCTACTACTATTACTCCACCCATCCACCGCTATCTGGCATGCATCTAGAGTATTAAGTAAAAATAGAGTAATGCTTGGAGAAAAATGGCATGATGTAGACAAAGTAAATCCAATCAATATGAATAAAACCCATTGTTTTCCTTAATGAAAGTAATGCAATACATGTATTGACCCCTTCTGTCACAAGGATAGAGCACCGAAGATTAAACCCATCACAACGCACGACTCCTACTGAAGATAAATCAATCTAGCAAACCAAACTGATAGATCGGAGAGCAATACGAAGCTATAACAATCATGCATATAATAATTCAGTAAAGACTCAATATATTATCATGAATAATCTGAACATAAACCCACAATTCATCGCAAAGAAAATTGCATTGAATAAATCATCGCGAAGATGCGATGAACTTTGTATTAAAGATCATAGAGAGAGAGAGCCGTCTAGTTACAAGCTATGGACCCGTAGGTCTATGGTAAACTACTCACACATCATCATGGAGGCAGCAAGGTTGATGTAGAGGTCCTCCGTGATCGATCCCCCCTCCGGCTTGGCATCGGAACAGGGCTCCACATGGCCTCCCGTCGGAATAGATACTTGCGACGACAAAAAAAAGTATTTTGGATGGATGGGTGTTTTCAATATTTTAGAGAATATATAGAGGCGGAATTATCTCAGGAGGCCATGGCAGGTGGTCCCAAGCCATCAGGGCGCGGCCATCCCCCTGGCCGCGACCTGGCCCTATTGGCTTTGCACCACCTCGTGTGGCCTCCGGTCTCCCTTCGAAGCTTCCAGGTCTTATTTTTGTCCTGAAAAAATCATCAAAAAGTTTTGGGACATTTGGACTTCATTTGGTACAGTATTCCTGAAAGGCCAAAAACAAGCAAAAAACAACAGCTGGCACTAGGCACTAGGTTAATAGGTTAGTTGTGGGATCGAGAAGAGACGTCTAGGGGGGTGAATAGACTACTTGACAAAATTAAAAACCTAACCTTTTCCCAATTTTAATGGTTGGCAGATTTTAGCAATTCTAACAAGTCTAGTACACCCTACACACACAAGTTAACAAGTATAGCAGCGGAAAGTAAAGACAAGCATATGTAAGAAGGAGTCAAGGTAGGAAGATCAAACACAATTGGAGACACGAAGATTTTTCCGTGGTTCCGATAGGTGGTGCTATCGTACGTCCATGCTGATGGAGACTTCAACCCATGGAGGGTAACGGTCGCGAGAGTCCATGGAGGGCTCCACCCGTAAGGGTCCACAAAGTAGCAACCTCGTCTATTCCATCATGGCTTACGTCCACGAAGGACTAGCCTCACTATGGGTAGATCTTCACGAAGTAGGTGATCTCCTTGCCCTTATGAACTTCTTGGTTCAAGTCCACACACGAACACGGAGGCTCCCAAGCGACACCTAACCAATCTAGGAGACACCACTCTCCAAAAGGTAATAGATGTGGTAACAATGATGAACTCCTTGCTCTTGTGCTTCAAAAGATAGTCTCCTCAACACACAATCACTCTCTCACATATTTGGCTTGGTAGAAGAGGTTGATTTGGTGGAAAGCAACTTGGGGAGGCTAGAAATCAAGATTCATATGGTTGGAGTGGAAGATCTTGATCTCAACACATGAGTAGGTGGCTCTCTCTTAGAAAAATGGATGGGACAAGTGTAGGTATGTTCTGAGTGCTTGCTCAACAAGTGAGAGGTAGGTGGAGGGGTATATATAGGCATATCCAAAAATCCAATCGTACTGCCCAACTCGGTGAAACCGAACCAAAAACTCGGTTGCACCGACAAGTGTAAAATGTGGCAACTTTTGGCGTTTTCATGAGACCGATATATAAATCTCGGTGTGACGGAATTGGCTGACCTAGGCAGTTTCCAAATCTTGGTGAGACTGATTTCCAAAACTCAGAAATTCTGATTCTTAGAAATGGCTTACCAGAAAGTTGGAATTCCGGTGACACTAGAGTAGTATTGGGATATGTACGTTGGTTACCGAATGTTGTTCGGAGTCTCGGATGAGATCCCGGATGTGGCTTGCACCGAAATTGTTCGGAGGTAAAGATTTATATATGGTAAGTCATGTTTGGGCCACCGGAAACGTACCGGGTTTTACCGTTTTTTTTACTGGGAGTGCCGGAAGGGTTCCGGGGGTCCATCGGCGGGGTCAGATGACCCACAAGTATAGGGAATCAATCATAGTCCTTTCGATAAGTAAGACTGTCAAACCCAACGAGGAGCAGGAAGAAATGAAAAGCGGTTTTCAGCAAGGTATTCTCTGCAAGTGTTGTAGGTAATGGTGATAGATAGTTTTGTAGCAAGATAATTCGTAAAGTAACGAGTACCAATAGTAGCAAGTGTGCAACAAGATAGCCCAATAATTTTAATAGCAACGGACAGGCCTGAAAGTTCTCTTATATAAAGCAAAGCGCTCTTGAGGACACATGGGAATTTCTGTGTAGTGGCGTTCATCATGTTGGGTTGATTCACGTTCGCTGCTTTGGTAATTTGATATGTGGGTGAACCAGTGCTAAGGTGATGTTCTTACTTGAACAAACAACCCACTTATGATTACCCCCTCTTGCAAGCATCCGCAACTACGAAAGAAGAATTAAGATAAATCTAACCATAGCATGAAACAAATGAATCCAAATCAGCCCCTTACGGAATAACGCATAAACTAGGGTTGAAGCTTCTGCCACTCTAGCAACCCATCATATACTTATTACTCCACAATGCCTTCCCTTAGGCCCAAATATGGTGAAGTGTCATGTAGTCGACGTTCACATGACACCACTAAAGGAAGAAACAACATACACATCATCAAAAATTGAACGAATACCAACTTCACATGATTACTTATAACAAGACTTCTCCCATGTCCTCGAGAACAAAATCAACTACTCACAAATCATAACCATGTTCAAGATCAGAGGTGTAATGAATATGATAATGGATCTGGACATATTATCTTCCACCAAATTAACCAACAAGCATCAACTACAAGATGTAATCAACACTACTAGTAACCCCCAGGTACCAATCTGAGGTTTTGAGACAAAGATTGGGTACAAGATATGAACTAGGGTTTGAGATGAGATGGTGTTAGTCAATATGTTGATGAATATTGGCCCTCCCACGATGGAGGGAGCGTTGGTGATGACGATGGCTTTGATTTCCCCCTCCGGAGGGAAGTTGCCCCGGCGGAATCGCTCTGCCAGAGAGCAAAAGTGCTCCTGCCCAGGTTTCCGCCTCAAAACGGCAGCGCTTCATCCCGGAAGTATCGTCCTTATTTTTTCTAGGTCAAAACCCTTGATATAGCAGAAGAGGGGCACCGAAGCTTGCCTGTGGGCCTCCCACGACAAGAGGGCGTGCCAGGGGGTGGTCGCGCCATGTTGCCTTGGGGGAAACAGGTGGGCCCCCTCTGGTGGATCTTGGCTCCAATAATTTATATATATTCCATAAAAAATCCTCGTGAAGTTTCACGTCATTTCGAGTCCAGAAATTTCCACCTTTTTCCATGGCTTTCAGCTCCAGAATTCCAGTGTCAGTAATTTCCCTCTTTGTGTGAATCCTGCAAATTAAGAGAGAATGGGCATTAGAATTCTATCATAAAGTGGAATAATGACCAAAAACATTGGAAATATCAATATGAAATCATGATGCAAAATGGACGTATCAACTCCCCCAAGCTTAGACCTCGCTTGTCCTCAATCGAAAGCCGAAGTCGATAATGATGACCAGATGTTTTAGAGAGAGAGGTGTCGATAAAAACAGAATACAGACATGAGAGCATCGTGATTATTAACATAGCATCAATTCTTCATCATATAACTTCTCATAAACAAGTAACAGTCTATCCACAAATGTTAAAGTATGAAGCATAAACTTTATTGACAACCAATAAACTATGTTCTTAGTCATTGAGACAATCACAATTCATCATATTTCTGAGAAGTGTCTATGTAAGTGCTTTCATTTTAGCAAGTTCACATACTCAACTATCATTTAGTCATCTATGATTGTTGACACTCAATACATATTTTTGGGAGCATATTGTTTTCGCCTCACAGCTTGCTTACCTCAAGGATAATGCCATTAATAATAACTCATGATCACCTACATCCAACTAGATATATATGCCTGGATCTTTCCCCAACACATGACACTTGCCAACTAAAGAGTTAATAGATTGGAATAGGGATAAACATTATTGACTCTTGCATAAAAGTAAAAGATAGGCCCTTCGTAGAGGGAAGCATAGGTTGTCATGCACTTTTAAATTTAGAATGTGCAAGCTCTTAATGTAAAGGAACATCACTTTATATTGCCCCTTATGATAACAACATTTATTATGCAGTCCGTCGCTTTTATTTATTTGCCATCACAAGATCGTACAAACCTTATTTTCCCTTACAATAAAAGATCATATGTGTTTAGGAGCAATTTTTATTGCTTTATGCACCGATGACAACTTACTTGAAGGATCTTACTCAACCCATAGGTAGATATGGTAGACTCTCATGGAAAGAAATTGGGTTTAGGGTTTATGGATGCAAAAGTGGTATCTCTACTTAGTACGAATTTTTGGCTAGCAAAAGATCCTAGACAAGGACCACATGTTAGAGGATCCATGACAATATAGCTTCTATGTGAATGTAAACAATCATAATTCATTATGATGTCTTCCTTGTCTAACATAAACTATTTGATCATGTAGAAAATATTTGATGGGGGCTCACAATCATAAAAGATGTCCAAGATAGTATATTTGTATGTGAATCTCCTCTCCCCTTTTGTAATTTTGCATGGATTGTATCAATGACTAACACTATGTTTGTTAACTACCAACAACTTTTATCAAGCAAACTCTTTCTTGTGTGAAGTCATTACTCCCCATGGGATTAGCATATGACCTTATAATTTCTTTTATCTCATTGCTATGATTGATGCATGGGGGTAAGGCAAGCAAACTCAAACTGATCTTTATTATATAACTCTCATACTCGGTTACAAGGATAGATAGATTATAAAGCAAACACTCTAAGCAAAACAATACTTAACTTTTATTCTTCTAATTCACGAAATAGCTAGGGCTCAAACTAAGATAGATGATAATGATAAAAGTGATGACGATACAATACCGGGGCACCTCCCCCAAGCTTGAAACAAGCTAAGGGTGGTGCCCATATCCATGTACTCAAGTGTCCTTCTTGGGTGATGGTGGTGATGAAGTAGTAGACTTGATGTTCTTGGCTATAATACCCCATAAGGTACGGATTTCATACTTAAGCTTGTCGACCTCCTGCCTGAGGTCGAGGTTCTCCTTGCGAATGTTGTTTGTAATGGACAAACCGCCGTCCATCAGGGGATGAACTTTGTTGTGGAAGAAGAAGCAACATCAACCTGCGCACGGCGATAAGGGGTAAATCATGAACTGTAAGGGGTAACCTTGTTTAGCGAGCTCAACTTTTTGAACTCTGCATGCATATCTCCAGGTTGCGGCAAAGGTTCCTCTTATTCCTCGATTGAGGACTCCATCCTTTTGAGGTCGGCCTCTTCCTCCTCTTCAGTAGTCCACCCATAAGGGTCAAGATCAGTTGTGAGGTATGACACACAGCTCTCCCCGTATGAATCTTGAGACGACATTGCCTCTGAATCTGCCAGAAAAATAACCCGAAACAAGAACAGAGGGAAAACTTGTGATGCGGCGGTCAAAACATCCGGGGGTATATATAATGATTTTTTCTGGGTCAGAATACGTGTCCACGAAGAAAGTGGAGTCCGGGGGCACACGAGGTGCTCCCAAGGCAACCAGGCGCGCCCTGTTGCCTTGGGACTCCCTCATGGGTCCCCTCGGCTGCCTCTTATTTTTGTATTTTTTCTAATATTCCAAAACTGACATAAATTATTTTTATAGAATTTTTGAAGTCGGTTTACTTACCGTATCACGTACCTAGTCCTTTTCAGTATCCTAGAGTGTTCCAGAAGGTCTCTTATATATGTTCCTCCGGTGTCATTAATTGAATAACACTAGTTTCAACATTAATGGGCGTACCTGAGATATAATGCTTGATTCTTTGCCCATTTACCACTCTTGGAATTGTGCCTTCGGCATTGTTGATCTTAATAGCTCCTGAGCGATAAACTTCTTCGACAATATATGGTCCTTCCCATTTGGAGAGAAGTTTTCCTACAAAAAAACTGAAACGAGAATTGTACAAAGGAACTTGATCGCCTATTTTAAATTCCCATTTTTTTGATTCTTTTATCATGCCATCCTTTAACTTTTTCATCAAACAACTTGGAATTTTCGTAAGCTCGTGTCCTCCATTCATCTAGAGAGCTAATATGAAATTACCTCTTCTCACCGGCAAGTTTAAAATCATAGTTAAGTTATTTAATTGCCCAATAAGCCTTATGTCCTAACTCAAGAGGTAAATGACATGCTTTCCCATAGGAATTTTATAAGCAGATATATAAGCCCATAATGCAACATCAAGTTCTTAGACCAATTCTTTCAAGATCTATTAACAATCTTTTGTAGGATCAATTTTATTTCTCTGTTACTCAACTCGACTTGACCACTAGACTGAGGGTGATAAGGTGATGCAATTCTATGGTTGACATCATATTTAGCTAGAAGTTTACGGAAAGTACTATGAATAAAATGTGAACCGCGATCAGTCATTAAATATTCTTGGACTCCAAACCTCGGGAAAAATAGCAACTTTAAGAATTTTAATAGAAGTGTTATGATCAGCACTAGTAGTTGGAATAGCTTCTACCCACTTAGTAGTGTAATCAACATCAACTAGAATATGAGGATAACCATTAGAGGAAGGAAAAGGTCCCATATAATCAAAACCCCAAAAATCAAATCGTTCAATAACAAGTGAATAGTTCATAGGCATTTCTGACGTCTACCAATATTACCAATTGTTTGACATTCATTACAAGAAAGGACAAACTTACGTGCATCCTTGAAGAGACTAGGCCGATAGAAACCACACTGTAATACCTTATGTGCAGTTATGTGTCCTACATGGTGTCCTCTATATGCCTCAGAATGACACTTCCGTAGGATTTGTTCTTGTTAATGCTCAGGTACACAATGTCTAATAACACCATCTACTCATTTATATAGATGTTGGTCATCCCAAAAGTAATGTCTTAAATCAAAGAAGAACTTTTTATTTTCTTGATATGTGAAATTAGGTGGTATATGTTTAGCAACAATGTAATTAGCATAGTCTGCATACCAAGGAGTATTACAGGAAGCATTTATAACATCTAGCTGCTCATCAGGAGAATTATCATCAATAGGCACTAGGTCATCAAGAACATTTTCCATTCTAGACAAGTTATCTGCTACAGGATTCTCAGCTCCCTTTCTATCAATGATGCGCAAATCAAAATCTTGAAGTAAAAGAACCCATCTAATTAGTCTGGGCTTAGCATCTTTATTTTCCATCAGGTATTTAATAACAGCATGATCAATGTGAATAGTAACTTTGGAATCAACAATGTAGGGTCTAAACTTATCACATGCAAACACAACTGCAAAAAATTCCTTCTCAATAGTAGCATAATTTCTTTAAGCATTGTTTGGGGTCTTACTAGCATAATGAATAAAATTCAATTTGTTGTCTGCTCTTTGCCCTATAACAGCACCAACATCATAATCACTAGCATCACACATAATTTCAAAGGGTAAGTTCCAATCAGGTGGTTGAACAATAGGTGTAGAAATTAAAGCTTTCTTAAGTACTTCGAAGGCCTCTACACAATCATCATAAAAAACAAATGGAATATCCTTTTGAAGAAGATTAGTCAATGGCCTAGAGATCTTTGAGAAATCTTTAATGAATCTCTATAGAAACCAGCTTGACCAAGGAAACTTCTTATACCTTTTATATCTCTAGAACATGGCATTTTCTCAATTGCATCAATTTTAGCTTTGTCTACCTCAATACCTCGTTCAGAGATTTTATGCCCAAGCACTATGCCTTCATGCACCAAAAAGTGGCACTTCTCCCAATTCAAGAACAGATTAGTTTCTTTGCATCTCTGCAAAACTTGATCAAGGTTGATCAGGCAATCATCAAAAGAAGTCCCATAAATGGAGAAATCATCCATGAAAACCTCAACAATCTTTTCAAAGAAGTCAGAGAATATAGCAGTCATACATCTTTGATAGCAGGTGCATTACATAAACCAAAAGGCATACGTTTATAAGCATAAGTTCCAAAAGGGCATGTAAAAGTAGTTTTCTCTTGATCTTCTTTTGACACAAGTATTTGAGAAAACCCAGAATATCCGTCAAGGAAACAAAAGTGTATATGCTTAGATAATCTTTCTAACATTTGATCAATAAAAGGCAAGGGGTAATGATCTTTTCTAGCAGCTCTGTTTAATTTACTGAAATCAATTACCATCCTATAACCAGTTACAATTCTTTGTGGGATAAGTTCATTTTTTTCATTAGAAACAACGGTTATACCTCCTTTCTTAGGAACACAATGAACATGACTTACCCATCTACTATCAGATATGGGATAGATGATACCTGCCTCCAGAAGCTTCAATATTTCAATTCTTACCACTTGTTTCATTTTAGGATTTAGATGACATTGATGATCGACGATAGGTTTAGCATTCGGTTCCATATTAATCTTATGCTCACATAAAGTGGGACTGATGCCCTAAAGATCATCGAGAGTATATCCAACAGCATGGTGCTTCTTCGTAGTTTTGAGTAATATCTTTTCTTCATGCTCTGAAAGTTTAGCACAATAATAACAGGATATATCTTCTTTTCATCAAGATAAGAATATTTCAATGTACATGTAATTTCTTTAATTCAAACACGGGATCTCCCTTAGGTGGGGAGGATCTCCTAGAATGTCTGCACGCAAATTGTGTTTAAGAATATGTGTTTATCTAAAGAATAGCTCATCTATTTCATTCCTTTCATTCATATGCATATCATTTTCATGGTCTAGCAAATATTATTCTAAAGGATGAGTGGGAGGCACGATAATAGAAGCAAGATCAATAATTTCATCTTTACTAGGTAACTCTTTCTCATGTGGTTGTCTACCGAACATACAGAAATTATACTCATGGGATACGTCACCAAAACTCACTTCGACCTTTTCTTTAACACAATCAATTTTAGCATTAACGGTATTCAAGAAAGGTCTACCAAATATGATGGGACAAAAGTTATCTTGTTGTGAACCAAGTACTAAGAAATCTGTAGGATATTTGATTTTTCCACACAAGACTTCAACATCTCTAACGATCCCAAGTGGTGAAATAGTATCTCTGTTCGCAAGTTTAATAGTAAGATCAATATTTTCCATCTCAGAGGGTGCTATGTCATTCATAATTTCTTGATATAAGGTAAAAGGAATAGCCCTCACACTAGCACCCATAGCACGTAAGTCATGATAGCAAGGATCTCCAATTTTAACAGAAATAACAGGCATGCCAACAACTAGTTTATTCTTACCTAGCACATCATGTTCATTTCTACAGGTTTTGCAACTCTAGCAGCAATATCACAGAAGTAAATAACTTTCCCATCAATATTATCAGCCAAGAGATCTTTAACCATAGCAATACTAGGTTCCACATTTATCTTTTTAGAAGGTTTCGGTGTTCTAACATTGCTTTTATTAACCACAGTTGTAGCTTTAGCCTGTTCCTTAATCCTAACAGGAAAAGGTGATTTCTTAATGTATGTAGTGGGCACAACTGGATCAACATTATAGATAATTTTTTAATCTTTAGCAATAATAGGTTCCTATAACAATTCTTCAATGGGTGGATGCTATTTAAACCACTTCTCCTTGGGGAGATCAACATGAGTAGCAAAAGTTTCACAAAAGGAAGCTACTATCTCAGAGTCAAGTCCATGTTTAGCGCTAAACTTATGAAAAGTTTTCCATAAAAGATTTAACATAATCAAACTCAAGTTTTATACCTAACTCTTTACCTTCGTCGAGCTCCCAATCTTCAGAGTTGCGTTTAATTCTTTCCAGAAGATCCCATTTGAATTCAATAGTTTTCGTCGTAAAGGAAGCAGTAGAAGAAGAGTCGAGCATCAATTGATCATTATAAGAAAGCTGAGCATAGAAGTTTTGTAATATTATTTGCCTTGAGAGCTCGTGATTGGGGCATGTGTGCATCATAGACTTAGGCCTCCCCCAAGCTTGAGCGATACTTTATCTTTCACAAGCCGGAAAATTATATATATAATTCCGATCATGATGAACCAGATGCATAGGATAAAACTTCTGGTGAAATTCCAGCTTCAATCGATTCCAGTCCCATGTTCCAGCATCATCCAATAGCCTGTACAAAATTAATGCCTTTCCGTCCAAAGATAAAGGGAATACCTTCTTCTTAACACCATTTTTGGATAAACCTACAAGATTAAATAATCCATAAATATCATCGATATATATCAAGTGCAAATTAGGATGAGTTGTCTCATCTCCTGCATACGGATTAGCTAGCAGTCTTTCTAACATACCCGAAGGAATCTCATAATAAATATTTTCAGAAAGTTTGGTAGGTTGTGGAGCAGATCTTGCCACATCCGAACGAGGCGAAGATACCCCGAACAAACCTCTCAAAGGATTATCATCCATAGTAACAAGTAGTAGTAAATTTCAGCATGTACCGGAAATGTTTCCTTACCAAATTCCACTTACCAAAGGCGCTTTACTCCCCAACAATGGCGCTAGAAAAGAGTCTTGATGACCCATAAGTATAGGGGATCAATAATAGTCCTTTCAATAAGTAAGAGTGTAGAACCCAAAGAGGAGCAGAAGGAAATGACAAGCGGTTTTCAGCAAGATATTCTCTGCAAGTGCTGTAGGTAACAGTGATAGATAGTTGTAGCAAGATAATTTGTAACAAGTAACAAGTAACAATAGTAGCAAGTGTGCAGCAAGCTAGCCCAATCCTCTTTATAGCAAAGGACATGCCTGAAAGTTCTCTTGTATAAAGCAAATCGCTCTCGAGGACAGACGGGAATTTTTGTCTAGTCATGTTCATCATGTTGGGTTGATTCGCGTTCGCTACTTTGATGATTTGATATGTGGGTGGACCGGTGTTAAGGTGTTGTTCTTACTTGAACAAACAACCCACTTATGATTACCCCCTCTCGCAAACATCCTCAACTACGAAAGAAGAATTAAGATAAATCTAACCATAGCATGAAACATATGGATCCAAATCAGCCCCTTATGGAATAACGCATAAACTAGGGTTTAAGCTTCTGCCACTCTAGCAACCCATCATCTACTTATTACTCCGCCATGCCTTCCCTTAGGCCCAAATATGGTGAAGTTTCATGTAGTCGACATTCACATGAAACCACTAAAGGAAGCAACAACATACACATCATCAAAATATCGAACGAATACCAACTTCACATGATTACTTATAACTAGACTTCTCCCATGTTCTCAAGAAAAAAAAGCAACTACTCACAAATCATCACCATGTTCAAGATCAGAGGAGGAATGAATATGATAATGGATCTGAAAATATTATCTTCCACCAAATAAACCAGCAAACATCAACTACAAGATGTAATAACACTACTAGTAACCCTCGAGTATCAATCTGAGGTTTTGAGACAAAGATTGGGTACAAGAGATGAACTAGGGTTTGAGATGAGATGGAGTTGGTGAACATGTTGATGAAGATTGGCCCTCCCACGAAGGAGGGAGCGTTGGTGATGACGATGGCTTCGATTTACCCCTCCCAGAGGGAAGTTTCCCCGGTTGAATCATTTTCCCGGAGACCAAAAGTGCTCTTGTCCAGGTTTTCGCCTAGAGACGGTGACGCTTCATCCCTAAAGTATCCTACTTATTTCTTTTAGGTCAAAACCCTTGATATAGCAGAAGAGGGGCACCGGAGCCTGCCTGTGGGCCTCCCAAGGCAAGAGGGCGCGCCATGGGGGTGGTCGCACCCTGTTACCTTGGGGGCAACAGGTGGACCCCCTCTAGTGGCTATTGGCTCCAATAATTCTTATATATTCCATAAAAATTCCTTGTGAAGTTTCAGGTCATTTGGAGTCCAGAAATTTTCCACCTTTTTCCATGGCTTTCAGCTCCACAATATTAGTTTTCGACACTTTCCCTCTTTGTGTGACTCTTGCAAATTAAGAGATAAAAGGCATTATAATTGTATCATAAAGTGTAATAATGACCAAAAACAATGTAAATGTCAATATGAAATCATGATGCAAAATGGACGTATCAGGGTCCACCCACCCAGGGGGGCACATGGGCTGAGAGGCAGGTACACCAACCACTGGTGGGCTAGGCGCCCCCTCCCCAAAGGAACCATGCATCAAGGGTGGGGGAAACCCTAAGTGGGTCGCCCCCCTTAAGTTCCTTGGGGAGGAGTGGTCGTCGCCCCCTCCCTTGGAGGAGGGGCTAGGGCTGGCGCCCCCTGCTACTTGTGAGCTGCGTTGGGATTCCCCGAAGAGGAGAGGAGATTGAGTACAATAGAGATAAGTATTTTTCTCCTTGAGAACCAAGGTTATCTAACCAATAGGAGACCTAATTCAAATTCCCTTCAACGGCACGTACGCACTCAAAACCAAACACTTGCACCCAACTTGAGGAAGAGGGTTGTCAAGCCCCTTGAACTCGTTACTTGCAAGGATTAAATCTTGATAGAATAGATATTGTAAATGCAAAATAAAATAAAATGCAGCAAGGTCATAAAGATGTTTTTTATGTTTAAGTACACCCAGAGACCATAGTGTTCGCTAGAGGCTTCTCTCTCGAAAGTAGCATACGGTGGGTAGACAAATTACTGTCGGGCAATTGATAGAATTGTGCATAGTTATGAAATGTTATTCACGCCAATGATTGTGTATATACGCTTCACATCCATAAACAAGTAGACCAAAATGATTCTGCATGTACTACTATTACTTCACCAATCGACCGCTATCCAGCATGCATCTGTGGTATTAAATTCATGACAAACGAAGTAATGCTTGGAGCAAGATGACATGATGTAGACAAAGTAAGACAAGCAATATGTCCATACCCCTTCGTTTTATCCTTAATGGCAAGAATACAAATACGTGTCTTGTCCCCTTCTGTCACTAGGATATAGAGCACCATAAGATTGAACCCATTACAACGCACCACTCCCACTGAAGATAAATCAATCTAGTTGGCCAAACCAAATCGATAGATTGGAAAGAAATACGAAGCTATAAGATCATGCATATTGAAATTCAGAGGAGACTCGATAACTTCTCATGAATAATATTATCATAAACCAACAATTCATCGGATCCCAACAAACACACCGTAAAAGAATATTACATCGAATAGATCACCACGAAGATCGTGATGAACTTTGTATTGAAGATAAAAGAGGGAGAAGAAGCCATCTAGGTACTAGCTATGGACTCGTAGGTCTATGGTGGACTACTCACGCATCATCATGGAGGTAGCAAGGTTGATGTACATGGCCTCCGTGATCGACTCCCCCTCAAGCAGATTACCGAAAAAGGTATCCAGATGGCCTCCCATCGGAAGAGAGGCTTGCGCGGCGAAAAAAGTGTTTCGGGTGGCTCTTTGTTGGTTTCCCGATATTTGAGAATTTATAGAAGCAAAATTAGGTCAAACGGAGCCACAGCGGGCCCACAAGGCAGGTCGGCGCGCCTACCCCCTGGGCGCACCCAGCTGCCTTGTGGCCTCCTCGTGCAGCTTCTCGACTCCTCCCGAAGCTTCCTGGGTCTCTTTTGTCCAGAAAAAAATGTCAAAAAGTTTCGTAGCCTTTGGACTTTGTTTGGTACAGATTTCCTGGAAAACCAAAAACAGGCAGAAAACAGCAACTGGCACTTGGGACCGGGTTAATAGGTTAGTTTCCAAAAATTATATAAAATAGCATATAACTGCATATAACGTATCCTAGATTGATAATATAATAGCATGGAACAATCAAAAATTATAGATGCGTTGGAGACGTATCAGCATCCCCAAGCTTAATTACTGCTCGTCCTCGAGTAGGTAACTGATAAAAACATAATTTTTGATGCGAAATGCTACCCAACATGTAATATCTTTTTAGTATGATCATTGAGAAACGACGAACTAATTGATATCAACAAATAATATCCATAAACATAAATAGCATAATCATTACTCTTCAAAATATACGATCCTTAAAGAATGTTATTCCCTACTCATTTTATCATATCAAGCATGGCATGACTCCGTCTTCACCGCATAAGTATAAATCATGAGCACCCTGGTGTCAAATCAGGCAATTGGATCATACTTCTAATGTGTTTTAGCATTTTCAACTTCACGCAATACATGAGCGTGAACCATGGATATAGCATATGGGTGGAATATGGTATGGTGGTAGATATCAAAGGAGTCAAAGTGGTAAAGAAAGTCTCCCATCAACTAGGCGTATCAATGGGCTCTGGAGATGCCCATCGATAGATATCAATGCGAGGAGTAGGGATTGCCAAGCAATGGATGCACTAGAGCTATAAGTGTATGAAAGCTCAATGGAAGGTAAGTGGGTGCGCATCCAACTTTCTTGCTCATGAAGACCTCGGGCATTTGAGGAAGCCCGTCATCGGAATATACAAGCCAAGTTCTATAATGAAAAATTCCCACTAGCATATGAAAGTGACAAAACTGGAGACTCTCTATATGAAGAACATGGTGCCACTTTGAGGCACAAGTGTGGTAAAGGATAGTAATACCGCCCCTTCTCTCTTTTTCTCTCTCTTTTTATCTTTTTTTTTGTGGTGGGCTCATTTGGCCTCCCCCATTTTTTTATTTTTCGTCCAGAGTCTCATCCCAACTTGTGGGGGAATCATTGTGTCCATCATCCTTTCCTCACTGGGACAGTGCTCTAATAATGATGATCATCACACTTTTATTTACTTACAGCTCAATATAACAACTCAACATAAAACAATTATGACTATATGCATGCCTCTGGGAGTGTACCAGGATGTGCAGTGATCTAGCATAACATGTAGACATGATGAATGGTGGCTTTTCCACAAATACTATGTCAGCTATATGATCGTGCAAAGCAATAAGATGATGAATACACAAGTCATGTGACGGAAAGGGGAAGTTGCATGGCAATATATCTTGGAATGGCTATGGAAATGCCAGTATAGGTAGGTATGGTGTATGTTTTGAGGAAGATATAAGGTGGCTTATGTGTGATAGAGCATATCATATCACGGGGTTTGGATGCACCGGTGAAGGTTGCATCGACTCTCGAGGTGAGAATGGGCAATGCACGGTACCGAAGAGGCTAGCAAATACGGAAAGGTTAGAGTGCGTATATCCATGAATTCACATTAGTCATAAAGAAATCACATACTTATTACAAAGCCTTATTAGCTCTCTCGAAGCAAAGTACTACCGCATACCCCTAGGGAGGAGGTTGGTAGGACTTAACCATTGCGCACCCCTGATTCAAACAACACGATAGGATTTCATTCCAGACATAAAGATGCTCACTCATCATCACCATGCCAAGTTAATACTTAGATGAATAACAAATAACAAGCTTTAATTATCGATATTTCTACTAACTAACAATCATGTACTCATGCCCTTTCATATTACTACATCAATATAATCAACTCATGTTTCTTCTTTAGTGAGGTACATGAAAGTTTTTATTACATCCCCCTTGAATACCTATCCTTTTTGGACTAGTCTTATAACTCATGCCATTTAACGCTCGTATTTCTTATTATACTATCAAAAATATATAGGTGAAGGATGAGAGTTCAATCATTTCTACAAAGTTTAGACGCCGCCGTGCTCTAAAAACATATAAGTGAAGCACTAGAGCAACTGCCTAGCTCAAAAGATATAAGTGAAGCATATAGAGTATTCTAAAAAATTATGATAACTGCGTGTCTCTATCAAATATGTGCATCCGGAAAACAATGATTGTGGCAAACTAATGGAAAAATAAAATAAAACACACGGCGCTCCAAGCAAAACATATATCATGTGATGAATAAAAATATAGCTCCAACTGACATACCGATAGATTGAAGACGAAAGAGGGGATGCCTTCCCGGGGCATCCCCAAGCATAGACGCTTGGGTCTTCCTTGAATATTACCTTGGGGTGCCTTGGGCTTCCCCAAGCTTATTGTCTTGCCGCTCCTTATTCCTTCATCCATCGTTCTCTCACCCAAAACTTGAAAACTTCAGCACACAAAACTCAACAAAACCTCATGAGATCTGTTAGTATAATAAACATATCAAATACTTTAGGTACTGTTATAAATTGATTCATATTTTATTATTGCGTAATAGGTACTGTATTCTAACTTCTCCATGGCTTATACCCCCCCGATGCAATCCATAGGATCATCAAAACAAGCAAACTATGCAAGCAAAAACAGAATCTGTCTAAAACAGAATAGTCTGTAATATCTGTAGAAAAACTATAATTATATAAGTATTAAAATTAGGAAAAATTAGGAAAACCTGGGAAATGTTTATAACAATACTGTGTAAAAAATTCAGATCAAAAAGACATTCCAGTAAAATCAGAGAAATTCTCCACTGGACGCAAAAGTTTCTGTTTTTGCACCGTATCAATTCTACTATCTTTCAAATCATCCCAAAGGCTTTACTTGGCACAAACACTAATTTAAACATAAAAAGACAATCATTACAGTAGCAATAATAATTTCAACACACCAAAATAGAAAGTAAAACAAAAATTTAAAGATAACTATTGGGTTGCCTCCCAACAAGCGTTATTGTTTTATACCCCTAGCTAGGCATAATGCATAGTATCAAGTGTTGTCATCCTTCAAATCCAACTCCTCAATTATGCAACCATGATTCCTATGAGTTTTATCACATAAGTTATTAATAATCACGCTCCTAGGGAAAAAGAGAGGAGGCTTAAGGATAGGTTCCTTTATAACATCTATGAAATTGGAGTGCACACTAATCATTTTAAGGACCTCATTCTTTTTACTAGGTGTACCACTTGTAGTCTTAGGAACACACATAAACTTGGGGGTCTTGTTTGTAGGAATTTTATCAATAGTTGTAGTAGGAACAAAAGCGGATCCCACTTTATTAATGATTTCTTCCAACTTATCGATTCGGGAAGGACTTTGTCGTAACTCTTTACTAATCTTTGGCTCACTTTCATTTATCATCTTTAGAAAAATTTCTACTTTGGAACCAACTTGAGTTACTTGATTATGGACCATTTTTTCTAGATTTTCAATATGCTCAATAGTAGGCATTTTATTTTCTATAACATCTAGCCTACGCATAACATCTTCCAATGTCAAAATGGTTTCATTAACAATGGTACGGGGTGATCCGACAAGAGTTTCAATAGCATTGAAAGCACCCAAAGTGTGACTCATTAAGAAATTACCACCGGTAATAGTATCAAGCACAAATATATATCAACTAGTAACACCCGCATAAATGTTACGAAGCAAAATAGTGGTGGATTGCTTACGAGTCGATCTATTTTGAGAATTGAAAATCCTATACCAAGCAGCTTTTAAACTCTCTCCTCCCATTTGTTTAAAGTTAAGCACTTCATTCTTGGGAGCACACGAAATAAGAGAGGAACTAGCCATAATGACAAGCAAGCAAACAAGTAAACCAGAGAGCAAACTAGATAACTAAGCAAATATAAATGTTTTTTGTATTTTTTATTTTTATATAAAGTAAAAGATAACAGTAAATTAAAAGTTGAACTAGTGAAAGATAATTTATGTGTAGGGACCTGACAAGAATTTGATGATGCTCCCCGGCAACGGCGCCAGAAATTCTTCCTGCTACTTGTGAGCTGAGTAGGGATTTTCCCCGAAGAGGAGAGGAGGTGCAGTACAATAGAGATAAGTATTTCCCTCAGTGAGAACTAAGGTTATCAAACCAATATGCGAACCAAAGCAAATTCCCTTCAACAGCACCTACACACACAAATCCAAACACTTGCACCCAACGCGGGCAAGAGGGTTGTCAAGCCCCTTGAACTCGTTACTTGCAAGGATTAAATCTTAATATAATAGATGTTGTAAATGCAAAATAAAATAAAAGTAAATAAAGTGAAGCAAGGTAATAAAGATGTTTTTGTTTTTATGTTTAAGTAGACCTGGGGGCCATAATGTTCGCTAGAGGGTTCTCTCTTGAAAGTAGCATACGGTGGGTAGAAAAATTACTGTTGGGCAATTGCTAGAATTGCGCATAGTTATGACATGTTATTCATGGCAATGATCATGTATATAGGCATCACGTCCAAAAACAAGTAGACAGAAATGATTCTGCATCTACTACTATTACTTCACCAATCGGCTGCTATCTAGCATCCATCTATGGTATTAAGTTCATGACAAACGAAGTAATGCTTGGAGCAAGTTGACATGCTGTAGACAAAGTAAGACAAGCAATATGTTCAGATCCCTTCGTTTTATCCTGAATGGCAACAATACAAATATGTGTCTTGTCCCCTTCTGTCACTGGGATATATAGCACCGCAAGATTGAATCCATTACAATGCACCAGTCCCACTGAAGGTAACTCAATCTAGTTGGCCAAACCAAATCGATAGATCGGAAACAAATACAAAGCTATAATATCATGCATATTGAAATTCAGAGAAGACTCGATAGCTTTTCATGAATAATCTGATCATACACCCACAATTCATCGGATCCCAACAAACATACCACAAAAGAATATTACATCGAATAGATCACCGTGAAGATCGCGATGAACTTTGTATTGAAGATCAAAGAGAGAGAAGAAGCCATCAAGGTGTAGGGATCGAAAGTAGGTCTAGAGGGGGGTGATTAGACTACTTGACCAAATAAAAACCTAACCTTTTCCCAAAATAATTTGTGGGCAGATTTTAGCAATTAGCACAAGTCAAGTTCACCCTACACATGCATGTCTACGAGTATTGCAGCGGAAAGTAAAGACAAGCATATGTAAATAGAGGGGGAGAGGAGATCAAACGCAATTTGGAGACACGAAGATTTTTCCCGTGGTTCCGATAGGTGGTGCTATCGTACGTCCACGTTTATGGAGTCTTCAACCCACGGAGGGTAACGGTCGTGAGAGTCCACGGAGGGCTCCACCCACAAGGGGTCCACGAAGTAGCAACCTCAACTATTCCATATGGCTTCCGTCCACAAAGGACTAGCCTCACTATGGGTAGATCTTCACGAAGTAGGCGATCTCCTTGCCCTTACAAACTTCTTAGTTCAACTCCACAACAAGAAGTAGGAGGCTCACAAGCGACACCTAACCAATCTAGGAGGCACCACCCTCCAAAAGGTAATAGGCTCGATAGTAACGATGAACTCCTTGCTCTTGTGTTTCAAATGATAGTCTCTTCAACACACAATCACTCTCTCATAGAATTGGCTTGAGTGGAAGAGATTGATTGGATGGAAAGCAACTTGGGGAGGCTAGAAACCAAGATCCATATGGTTGGAGTGGATGATCTTGACCTCAACACAAGGGTAGGTGGTTCTCTCTCAGAAAACTGGATGGGGCAAGTGTGGAATAGTTCCGAGTGCTTCTCTTCCGAGTGGGATGTGGTGGAGGGGTATATATAGGCATCTCCAAAAATCCAACTGTTACAACATTATTGAGCAACTCGGTGAAACCGATATGAAACTCGGTCATACCGATTTGTTCAAAATGTGGCAACTTTAGGAATCTCGGTGAGACCGATATATCATTCTCGGTGGTACTGAAATGAGTGGCCGAGGGCAGTTTCCAAACTCGGTGGCATCGATTTACAAAACTGGGAGATTCCGATTTTATAAATCGAGACAACAGAATGTTGGTCACCGAAACTCGGTTGCACCGATGTGAATCTTGGTTGTACCGAGAATGGGAAGTGGCTAGGGTTTCTGTCTTGGCTTGGAACTCAGTGTGGCCGATATGAAAGTTGGTGACATTGATTCTTGAGTGGATGGCTTAATGACAGAATATTTGTGGGAGAGCTTGTGAGTGTATTTGGTGGTTAACACTTGATCACTTGAGCATTTCATTCACCATTAATACCTCACCCCCTTTTGATAGTATTGGCTTTCCTATGGACTCAAAGTGATTTCTCACAAGGTGAAATGTAGAGTCTTCATCCTTGTAGATTTGCCAATATTATTCCTTGTATCTTGGCGTCTCCTCACAATCCTTTGCCAAGCTATCATTGAACTTTTTCCTGAGATATACTTAGTGGAAAACATTAGTCCAATGAAGTATATGTTGTTATTAATTACCAAAACCACCTTGGGAGAAGTTGTGCTTTCAATCTCCCCCTTTTTGGTAATTGATGACAACATATATATCAAAGCTTCGATGAGAGATATAAGATATGAATAGCATCGTTGCTTTGAGAGGTATGTGATAAGCAAGAGCTCCCCCTAAATTTGTGCATTATTTTAAATTTGCTTTTGAATGCAAATGCACAATCGATTAGGATGATGGGTCACTCTTCCATGTCACATACAACTTGGTGGTGCGCTAGAATTAATATGAGTGAATAACAAGCACAACACACCAAACAATAGTAAATGATCATCACATAGAAATCTGAAAGATAGGTGATAGAAGCATCACATAAGAGTATATGATCAAATACCAACAAAAGTTTGCAACACAAACGATAAACCAAATGTTTTTGAAAATAGCAGAGAGGGATCAAAATGCAACACTCTCTCTCGAAGCCCTATGATTTACAACTTCTCCCCCTTTGGCAACAAGTTACCAAAAAGTTCAAAGCTATAGAGCTAAATGTCGCTCTGGGCCGGATCTCCTCCATGAGATGATGACGCCGCGCCTGTAGCTGTCGATGGAGTCGAGAGAAGAGCATCTGCAAAAGCTTCAACTGAAGTCCTCTGATGTGGTGGAGTTGCTACTGGAGCTGATGGAGCTGAAGGAGCTGTAGCAGGTGCTGAAGAAGACGGCCTCAACTCTGGAGCGGTCACTGTAGGAGTCCTAGCTTGGGTCCTAAACTGAGTGCATGGCCTAAGAGGTGAAGTGTCATCCTCATCTGAACCTGTAGAGTGATAGATAGGAGCATCATCTACTTCCTTCTTGTGCTCATTAACTGTCCTAGTCAGCCCATCTACCTTGTTGTTTAGCGTTTTGACTATGTTCTCCACTATCCTCACAAGACTATGCTGATTTTCAAGAATGTCCTTGATATCCTTCTGCATACTCTTAATAGTGCTAAGAAGCATATCCATCTGCTCAGCCCTAGACTTTGGCACTGGAGCACTAGCGGCTCTAGCTGACTCAGCTCCTTCTCTTCCTGCAGTTGCAGTGGGATGATCTGGATTCATCACCACCACATTATCCTCAAATTATGGCTGGAGTGGCATATGAGGTCGATCAAGGGCATACACATTCTTCTCAAGCTTGGAGTTGATCAGCTTCTGAATGTATGGTGCATAACCACAAGATCTCTTCTGATCTGCAGCTGTCCTCTTCACAGTCTCAACAATAAGATCCATGACTCTGAATCTGGTGTGAAGGTTAATGTGGTGCAGCATGTTGATTGAGTAGCCTCGAATCATCTTGTCATCTCCTGACTTAGGCATCAAGGTGTACCTCATGATGGTGTTGGTGGTTGGCAGACCTGCTTGTAGATAATAGACTGAACCAAACTTATGTGAATGCACATAATCAGCAGGGATCTCCTTGTACATATTGGCCATGGAGTTGGGGTTCTTCTTTGACTTTGTGTACACATCCAAGTCACCATCTTTTACTTGTGGGGCTCCTAAAATGGTAGCCCACTCTTCAACAGTGGATTCATACTTGACACCTTCTGTCATCCAGACAATCCAGCCATCACCATAAAAATGAGTAGTGGAATAGAATTGCATCATCATCTCATCATTCCAGGGAGTGAACTCTCTACCAATAAAGTTCTCAATGTCAATGCACCTGAAGTTCTCTTGCACATGGGGAATGAAATCTTCATTCTTCTTTATGAAGTCCCAGTCAACATATCTCATGTCACTGACAGCTGGGCTCTTGTCCAACGGGACAGTCTCATAGAAGTCTTGTTGTTCCTTGGTCTAAAATCTGACATCCACAGCAGTCCTTCTCCTGGAGGAATAGGGGTCCTTTGACCTCCACAATCTCAGACCTGAGTCTTTCCTCAACTTCATGTCCTCAACAACTGGATGATCATCATTGTGCAATGGCAAGTGTGGCCTCAGTTTCCTCAAAACTGGCAAATCTTCTTCTTCTTCTGGCATGGTTGATTGCTTGTTCTTGGAAGCACTAGGAATGTCTCTCGTAGACTTCTTGGATTTGGAAGCCGCAGCAGCCTTCTTGGGGGCAGTCTTGGTGCCTTTGGATGATGTATCCTTGGGCATAGCATCAGCCAACAGTTTCTTCCTCTTAGATGGAGAGGCTTTGGCAGTTGGTTCCTCTTCATCTTCTTCAGCAGCAGCTTCTGGATCCTCATACATAGAGGTGGCTCTTCCAACAACATGGACAATCCTCTTCCTGGACCTCTTCTTCTCACCTGCCTTCTTAGGCATAGAATTCTTCCTTGGAGGTGACCCAATGTGAAGAGTCATGCTTTGCTTGACATAGTCAGGTGTCGTCATATCCTTAGCACTAGCATACACCTTCTTAGCTGGCCTCTTGGAAGATGTGGCTTCAGCAGTTGTGCTCTTGGCAACTTTATCCTTCTTGGGTGGCTAATCTGGCACAAAGTCTTCATCCTCCTCATCTGAGTAGAAGGGGACAGAGAAGAAAAACCACCAGAGAGCCCCCGCGAGGTCGCTCACCACTATACCAGTTCATCCACAAACCTCCTCGTGAGGCAATCCACCAAAAGGTAGGAGTAGGGTTTTACAATTCACAGTGGCCCGAACCTGGGTAAATCCTCGTGTGCTAACCTTCTTCCCCGCGATTGTGTGAGTTCGTCGGGCTAGGCTGTCGAGCTGTGAGCTTGAGGTCGAAGCTGGTGGGGATCTTCGCACACGCCCCTGAGTTCGAACCTCTTTGGGTTTTGCGGAGCCCGAAATCCGACATTTGGCGCGCCAGGTAGGGGGTGTGTTGAAGTCTTCCTCAAGCTTCGCTTCTTCTCCGCTCCAAAGCTCTGATGGCTGACGCTCGCCGAGCCCGCGCCGAGCGCCGGGCTGCTCGTGTCGCCCAGACAGCGCCAGTGGGCTGCACCGCCGCGTGTCGATCCGCCTCTCCTGTGGCCGACGCCGCCACGGGTCCAGATGCCCACGAGCAGCAGGACTCGTCATAGCCGGTCACCGCGCGGCGCGACGGCCGCACCGCCACTCCATCGATCGTTCCAGCTATAGGGTCATCCTCCCACGCTAGCCCCGCACAGGCACGCGGGTCGGGCGCACTCCTCATGGCGCGCGAGCGGGTCGGGCGCACTCCTCATGGCACGCGAGCTGTTGCGTTACCACCCTGCCCCCAACCGCTACGACGACTAGCTCGGGCGCATCGCAGAGCTCGTCAGCGCCGCCGGCGACGCCTCGGCGCTCTCCTACTCGCTCCGGCCCCCGCCCTCTCTGGCAGGCGACGTGGCCCATGATGCGCCGCCCCCTCCTCCCTAGCGCGACATCGACCCCGAGCCCAGGCATGAAGCACACCCGCGCGACCAGTCGCGCGGGCCCCCGACGAGGGTGAGGGATGAAGTAAGCTGCCAGGTGGTGCCACGGCTGCGCACTAACGCGTGAGCGCTCCCCGCGCTGCTGCACCAGTGTCACGACCGTGTGCCTCTGGAGGCCGCGGCACAGGAACGACAGGACCGGGGCCCTCCTGTGCGCGCGGCGCCTGTGGATTGCGCTTTGCCGTGCCATCGCCCCGGAGCTGCGTCGGGTCCCCTAGCCCGGCAAGTTCAAGCCGGACCTACCTCCCTGCTATGATAGCACCCCGGACCCAGCAAAGTTCCTACAGCTCTACTCTCTAAGCATCGAGGCAGCCGGAGGAGACGACAAGGTCATGGCGAACTGGTTCCCTATGGCCCTCAAGGGTGGTGCGCTCTCCTGGCTCCTCAACCTCCCGGAGGGGTCAATCACCTCCTGGGACGAGCTTCGCGAGCGTTTCATCGCCAACTTCCAAGGCACCCGTTTCAATCACCTCGCTGTGACTAACCTGCGTCACGTGAAGCAACAGCCGGGCGAGACCTTGCACAAGTGCATACAGCGTTTCACGACTGTCCGCCTCAAGATCCCGAAGGCGTCGGATGAGGCCATCATCTCAGCATTCACCGACGGTGTCAGGGACCTCAGGATGAGGGAGGAGCTCGCCATCAACGACGACCTGTGCTCTGCTTTGGAAATGTTCAACCTGGCAAACAAGTGCGCAAAGGCCGAGGAGGGCCGCCTCTCCCTCCTCGAGCTTCTGGAGGCGGACCCCGAAGACAAGAAGAACAAGACCAAGGAGATGAAGCGCAAGGCCCCCACGGTGCTGGTGGCGGAACCTGAGGCGAAGCGCAATCGAGACGAGGAACCCCCCGCGGGAGGGCGACCGTTATGTATCTTCCATGGCACCAATAGCCACAACACCATCGACTATCAGGAGCTCAGGTCGGTCCGCGACGAGCACTTCGGTCGCCGCCTTGGGCGCGGCGATCGTGGCTACTGTCGCGGTGGAGGCCGCGGTGGAGGCCACGGCGGAGGCCGTGGTGGAGGCCGCTGGGACAATCGGGACCCGCGCCAGGAGTGGCGTGACCGGGCTCGGGAGGACAGCTGGCGCGACGAGCCTCGGGAGGGGTCACGTCGCGATCAGCCTCGTGAGGCCCGCCCTCATGAGGCCGGCCTCCCCCCACTGCCGCCACCATCCAGGAGGAAGGAAGAAGATAGGCAGAACGACGGGGCCGGGGGTTTCCAGGAGGCCAGGGCAATCGCTTGCATCCAGGGCGGCGCTCAGGCCCCAGCATTGAACCGAATCTTCAAGCAGTTCTCGCGGGAGGTGAACGCAGCTCTCCCGAAGCTTGAGGCTGCGCGTCCCCTCAAGTGGTCCCAGTGCGCCATCACCTTTGACTCCAAGGATCAACTCAGGTGTTCGGCCATGGCAGGCACGCTCCCCATGCTGTGCACGCCAACCATCAGCAATGTCCTCGTCACCAAGACCCTTATCGACGGCGGCGCGGGGCTCAATGTCCTCTCCATCGAGACGTTCGAGATACTCCAAGTGCCCTACGACCAGCTCATGCCAACCAAGCCTTTCTCAGGGGTCACTGACTGCTCCGCTGTCCCCATCGGACAGGTGCGCCTGTCGGTCACCTTCGGCGGGCGCAACAACTACCACACCGAGCTCATCGTCTTCGACGTCGCCCACATCCACCTCCCGTACAACGCGATCCTCGGGTACCCCGCCCTCGCCAAGTTCATGGCGGTGACTCACCACGGCTACAACGTCCTCAAGATGTCGGGGAGTGGTGGTGTCATCACCATCGCCTGCCATGAGAAGGACACCGTTTGCTCCCTCGAGCGCGCCTACCGTGCCGCAGCGGCCGAGCACTCAGACGACGAAGGAGACGTCCTGCCTCGTGAGGATGTCCCCAGGAAGAAGAAGCAGCTCCTCTCCAAGGGACGCCAGGGGGCTGAAACCTCTAAGGACGGCGCCTTAGGATCCGCGCCCGGAGCCAAGACCCTTCCTCCCTCGCATAGGAAGGCGCGCTCGACGCTTCCCTTGGGTCGGGCTTGGGGGCTTCCATCTGGAAGGCTGCCAACCTGACCAGTCAGACGAGGGAGGTGTTCGGGCACAACTTGGAGGCGCGTTTCGGCGCGCGGCCACACAAGCAAGGAGCACGGCGTGAAGCGCCAAGTTCGCGGGAGTTCATCACCAGCGCAATCGAGGAGCTTCAGGAAGCATAGGCCATGCGAGGCGGGCGTCGCCCTGCACCACCAAGCGCGGCTATTGTCGTCGGCTCGGGCGGCATGCCACGCGTCTGCATCGACATACCGAGCATCAACAGGGCCGCATCCCAGGACCTCTTCTAGCCGTCGCACGTCGGCCGCAGCGGGGTTTATCCATGCAACTAAATCCGCATGCCTTTTGGTCTGATGAACGCGGGCGCCACGCACCAGCACCTTGCTCAGGCCATGCTTGCGCCTTAGGACGTCAGGCGCTGCGAGGTGCTGGAGGAGGTGCCAGGCCCGAGCGAGGGCCCCGAGCCCCGAGAGGCGTCGGGCTCATGAAGGTCAGGCTCACGGAGACGCAAGGTCAGGCTCTGACGACTACCTCGATGCTTCAGCGGCATTGCCGCCAGGTGACTTTTTGGTTTGTACCAGGTAACTTTTTGGTTTGCTCAGTTTGAGGGCGCCCATCGGGCTGCATTATCCTTAGGCGGTTAGGGCCCGTCCCCGCAGCCGCGTCGTTTACGCATGTATCGGAACCCTTATGCATTTGATCAATTTCCTAAGTATTCCAACCTGCATCCTCCGTGCTTCGCCACCATGAACGTCGTCGCGCCCTAATGATCCTACCTTCGACCGCCTCGTGATTAAGGGCTGGCATGACATCTGTGCTCGGGTCCTTCCCTGCAGCGCTGACAAATCCAGGTGGTCGAGCTCTGTCTCGCGGGCCAGTCCTGTGCACGTCACCTCCCGTGGCCCTTGGTGTTGCGTCCTCGCATGAGCTAATCGGAAGTGGGTGAGTCAGGGCGCGCGGCATGGTTCCTGCAACCACAGTCGGCCTTTCGCCGCCGCGGGAGCCGCGCGCCGGGTGTTTTCTCCTTGGATTTGTCGCATGAGAAGACTGGGCACGGCGTCTGTGCTCGGGTCCATTCCTGCAGCGTTGATAAATCCAATGGCTGAGCTCTGTCTGGCGAGCCGGCCCCGTTCACGTCACCTCCTGGGGTCATTGGTGTTCGGCCTTCTCATGCGATGGCCCTTGGAAATTCATCCGGTGCAGGTTTCTCCAAAATATACAGGACTTGCAATGGCACCTCCCACCGGAAGACTTAGGCGCAACCCGCCTTTGAGGTAGGGCCTCATGGGACCCGTGTTGGCTCACGAGTGCCCAGATACACCTCCCAGTTCTACCATGCGAGCCACGCGTATGAACTTAATGGGTTGTACACGCCCGGGGGGCTCAGGAGACGGGGCCCCCCTTCCCACGCCCAAGTGGAAGCCCCATGCTCCACAGCTGGCGGACAACACTGTCGCCCAGCGGCTATGCCCACGCAACGTGGAAGCCCCATGCTCCGCGCTGGTGGATAAACAACTGAGGGCGCCCTAGTGGCTGCATCCAACCTCAGGACGGCCCCTCGCAGCCCCGTCTTGCAGCATTCCGCTGGGATGCCCGTGTGAGGGGGCTCCATGGGGGCTACGCTCAGGCCAGGCCTGGCGCACGCCGCCTTTCCTAGGTCCCTGATACCTGGTCTTCACGCGTCCCTCTCTGGCGAAAGCTAGCGAGGAAAGGTATGCGAGCCGCTCGTACGTCAAGGGGGCCCCTGAGCATCGCGACTCAGGGGCCTCACTGGTCACATAGCCCCTCACCCCTTGGCACCGTCCTGGTGATCCGGACGCCCCAACGGCGGTTGAGGTATGCGTGGGACCGGGCCCTACAGACGCAGAGCTCAAGGCGCTCCAAATCTCCAAGTCAACCCCGTCTTTGCCACGTTCCCTTCATGAGGGCTGCTCGTACGTCAAGGGGGACTCCTGAGTATCGCGACTCAGGAGCCTCACTGGTCACGTAGCCCCTCGCCCCTTAGCACCGTCCTGGTGATCCGGACGCCCCAACGGCGGTCGAGGTATGCGCGGGACCGGGCCCTGCCGACGCAGAGCACTACAGCAAGCAGGAAGGAAACAAGGCGAGGAAGGAAACCACATAGTTTAGCAGTCATTACAAGCATTAAATGTCTCCGGAAATGCAAACAAGTCTAACGCCTCCGCGAGGCATGATGAACGTTACAGGAAAGGACTCAGGAAGAGGAGCTAGGAGGAGCTGGCACCACCGCTCGCCCCGACCACGGGGAGCTCGTCGTCGACATCGCTGCCGTTGTCATCGTCGTCATTGACCCTTGCAGCTGCAGAAGGTGAGGGAACGGCGACGTAGGCGAACTTCTTCATCAGCGCCTCCACGGCGCCATCCACGGCCGTCACCGTAGCGGCGCGAACCCAGGATCAACCGGGCGGATCACGGAGCCGAAGTCGAAACCCGGCTCGCGAAGGTAGAGGTGGCTGAAGATGCGCGTCGTGGCCGCAGAGAAGAGGTTGCGGCACTCACTCTCCAAGACGGTCTCCACCCGGGCAACGGCACCCTCAAGCACCTCGGCGAGCTTTGAAGAGAGCCCCGCGAAGCCACTCTCAGGAGCCACCAGGGGTTCCGCGAATCCCCCCCAGCAGATGGAGTGCGGCGCCTGACGGAGCCTGAGCTCGACGGAGGGGAGGGCATCGAGCTCCGCAGCCTTTCTCTCCTCAGCCGCAACAAGGGCCTTCTCCTTGGAGTCGAGCCGAGCCTTCTCCGCAGCTCCTTCCTCCTTCAGCTTGTCCAGGTGCTTGCGCTCCGTGGCTTGGTCGGCCACTGCCTTGGACAGCGCGGAGTCGCGATCGGCAAGCTTGGCCTCGCAGGTCTTGAGGTCTTCCTCCCGCTGGCGAAACTGATCCGCGAGCACAGTCCTCTCCTCCTGAAGAGCCTTCAGGCTGACCTCCTCCTCACCGCAGCGCTTCACAGAAGACGCTGCATCGACCAGCGCCGCGTCGCGGGCTGCCTTGGCTGACGCGGCTTCCTTCCTGCTCTCAGCAGCGGTGGCCTTGGCTTGGCTCCAAACAGCCACGGCAGAGGCGTCGGCCTGGAGCCACCCAGAAAGGAGCCCCAAGCGCTCCTTCGCGAAGCGACCATCGGCGCTCCCGAGAGCGTCCCAGACCTGATCCAGAGCGGTGTCGGCCCCATCCAGGGCACATGACTCGACCAGAAGGCCACAAGTCGGAGGCGCCAGGACCCGGCCCGAAGGTGGCGCCTACGCGGCAGCAGGAGCCGCCCTCGGGGGGTAGAAGCATGGAGGGTAGAAGGCGCTAGAGGCTCCGGTACCCCCACAGACAAGGCAGGGACGGACGGTCCCATGGCCAGGCGGCCCTCGGGGGCTGGCCTCTCAGGCAGCAGCGCGGATTCGCCCTCAAGGGCAGAAGCAACCTCACCAACGGGCGTCGGGGGCTCCACGGCCGTGACAAGGAGAGTCGCCCCACGAGCCTCCTCGCCCACGACATCAGGCGCCTCATCAGGTGTCGGCAGGGCACCAGGAACGGACGTCACGTCGGAAGGCACCTTCGGCTTGACGCCTGCCTTCTTCTTCTTCGCCTGCCTTCTTCTTCTTCGCCTTCAGTATGGCAGCGCTCCTGATTACCAAGCAAAGAAGGGATCATCAGCACACAAGCCACCGACAGGTGGCCAAAAACCAAGCAGGACTACTTACTCTTCGACGTCGACCCACTTCCTCTTCTTCTCCACCTCGGCGAAGGCAGGAATGCCCTTGCCCTTCTCCGGCTAGGTGCCGCCACGCGGGGGAGTAGAGGCACCGCCCGCAAGGACCGCGGCCGGGGAGACCGCACCAACCCCGGACGCGGCCACCTCGCCCACTGGCTGCAGCTCGGGCAGGGGCGAGGCGGGCGCCTCAGCCACCTTGCTGGCACGAGCTGGGCACTCCGGAGGAGGCCCGGCCTCGCGTTTCCTCGGGGTCGCCCGGCCGGCAGACCGTGCGGCCCGAGGTGTGGGCTCAGGCCCCCTGAGGACCCTGGTGAGTCGCGGAGGACTTGCAGCAGGAGGTTCGCCGGCATCATCGTCGTCTTCGAAGCCGCGGAGAAGCGCATTCTGCGACAGAGGGGACACTTCCTCCAGATCGTCATCCACTGTCCCCTCCGAGTCTTCCTCATCCGCGGTGTCGTCGGAGGACACCGCCACTAGGGAGCCAGGGCACTCGGTCGGAGAGAGCCCCAGTTCGTCGAAGGTGGGCATCGCGGCGACCAAATCGGCTTTGTCGTCGCGGCAGTACAGCGGGGCGTCTGCCTCAGGAAGGTCCCCGGGGTCGCCGTTGAGCAGGGTCGCCATAGCCCTGTTCAGTTCCTCGGTGGTCAGTTGTGCGGACCGAAGCCTGATGTCATCACCACCGCCCTGGTAGTCCCACATGGGCCTCGAGTGAGATTGGAGGGGCGCCAGGCGTTGCGCCAGGAACTCCTTCACTATCATCCCCCCGGTCAACTTCCTGGCGCTGATGTCTCGAGAGATCCGCTCCAGGACGGGCTTGGCCCTGGGGTCGGAGAGCTTCGCAGAGCTCCACGCAAGACTCTTCTCCGGCAGCCCCTTCGGAAGCTCCAGGCGGGAGTTGAGGCCCTTGACACCTAAGAAGACCCAGCGGTGCCTAAAGTTCTCCACCTTCTTCCCGGCCTTTAAGAGCATGTTCCCGCTATGGACCGCGACGAAGGAGACGCATGCTGACCGCTGTGCGCCGTCATGAAGCCGCAAGCTGAAGAAATGGCGGAAGAGGGCCACCGAAGGCTTCACGCCCACAAAGGCCTCACGGTAAAAGGCGAAGACGGACAAGAGCAGGATGGAGTTGGTGAAGATGGAGGGCCTGGATCCCGTAGTGCTCGAGGATGGTGATGAAGAACTCAGAGAAGGGAGGAACGAGCCCAGAAAAGATGATGTGGAGGAAGAAAGGATAGGCCGGCTTGGCCAGGCTATGCTGCTCCGCGGAGCCACACCATATCAGGGTCCGCCCCCACTCATTGGTGCCGTCCGCTGTCGACGGAAGCACCGGGGTGAGGTCCCCGTCCTTGGCTATGGTGGACTCCGAGAGCGCCGGCGAGATGGAAGCGGAGGCCGAGCCCTGAGCCTCGGGTTTTGACTTGCCGGCTGGTGCCATCGAGAAGCCTTGAGAATGAGAAAGCAAGAAGGAGGACGGTGCGGTGCTTAGATCTGGAGAGGTTCTCACAAAGGATGGGGATCTGGGTGAAGGAGCAATAGTACAGGGGAGGAAAGCAATAATGGCTCGACACCAGACGTCAGGCTTTTGTCGGTTTGGGCAGTTGCCGAGGAGACACGGGAGCGCAGACGTCTACATCTAACCGCGCACCGCGCGCCAGGCCTGGCCCGTAGGCGATCAGGGCCCACGGCGCTTCGGGGCATCTACCTCGGCTTCGCTTGAAAGCCAGCTCGAGCGTGCCTTGGGCCCGGGGGCTACTGTCGGTGTCCTGGGAACGGGGGTACCCAGACTTGCCTGCCTGCGGCCCGGGGCGTGGCCCGCTTCGACGGTCCGTACGGCCCGGCGCGGCTTCACTCAAGACAAGGCCCTCGAGAGAGTCCCACCCTCGCGAGGAGGACAACGCCAAGGCTCCCGGAAGGCGGAGGCCTCTCCAGGCCCCCTCCCGAGAGGCGGAGATCTCTATGCAACACTCGGCCTCGGGAGGTCAAGGATGATGCAAGCCGGGCCAGGCGGGCACCAACGCGCGCAGAGGAGACAGTTTCCCCTTTAGTGCAAAGGAGGCAGGGGCGTACGCGGGTTCCCGAGGAGTCCCACCAAAGGTTTCCATTCTGGTGCAACAAGACCAGGCCAGCGGGCTCAGCAGGACAGATGTCACCGGCGAGCCCACCTCTGCATCACCACTGGCTACTTTGCAGGCGAAGACCACCTTTCGTCAGGATAAGGTGTACTCCTTGTCCCCCTTCGAATTTGGCCGTTGTGGGATCCCTTCCCGCCATTGCGAAAAGGGAAGAGGACTCGGGCCACTATAAATAGAGGCTACGCTACTCGGTAGAAGGGGACAAAGAAGAAAAACCACCAGAGAGCCCCCGCGAGGTCGCTCACCACTGTACCAGTTCATCCACAAACATCCTCGTGAGGCAATCCACCAAAAGGCAGGAGTAGAGTTTTACACTTCGCAGCGGCCTGAACCTGGGTAAATCCTCATGTGCTAACCTTCTTCCCCGCGATTGTGTGAGTTCGTCGGGCTAGGCTGTCGAGCTGTGAGCTTGAGGTCGAAGCTGGTGGGGATCTTCGCACACGCCCCTGAGTTCGAACCTCTTTGGGTTTTGCGGAGCCCGAAATCCGACAGTAGCACCGGGTTGATATTTTCGGAGTCACCAAGACTGACCGCCTGCATAACAGAAACTTGGGCAGCCTTTTCGGTGTGACCGAAAAGAACTGCTCGTCTCACCGAGGTGGAACCGATTTTATCAATTCGGTAGTACCGAGATGCATGTTGCGGGAGATCAGATCCAAAATTCCTTCGTTTTCTAATCTATGGAGGTTTCTTGTGGAGTAGATCGATTTCACATGTTGATTATAGACAAAAACATCCTAATGTGCTTGAATCAAACATGGAACGCATGAGGAGATCGGAACAATACCCTAACTTGGCGATGGTCCGACTACGGTGACGACGGCGGTGGAGATTTCCGTCGATGGCGAGGATCCCAGCGGCGGAGGCGCTCGGGGAAGCAAGGGCGACGACCAGAGGGGTCAAGAGCGGCAGCTTAGGGTTGGGGACACGGGTGTTTGAAGATGAAATTTCAAACGTCGGGTCCGCCTGGATTAAGTACCCTTCACTGTAGGTGAAACCGATTCTTATTTATCGGTGTCACCGAGTTTCACAACCATCAGGTGGCTAGGAAACTCGGTGTAACCGAGAAAGAGGAATCGGTGTTACCGAGATACGAAGACTAGATCAACTCAGTGCTTCGGTGGAACCGAGATTTGTAAATTGGTTTCACCGAGATGCACATGAGAGGTTTTGGAATGCAGCTCTTGTCGACACGGTACTCCGAGTGCTCCTCACACAGAGGGATCGAGAAGTGCTTGTCCAAGTTTTTGTGATGTAGCATGAATAGAATATGAGACAAGAAAGCATAGATAGCTAGAGAGGGGTCCTAGGCACTCTTGTCCATCCAATTGGCAAAAGAAAAATCAAAGTCCAAATAGCAACAATTGGATGTCCTCGAATGAGAAAATATGCATATCAGCATGCTCACATAATAAGATGTCCAATGAAATCATGGCAAACATGCAAAACCACTCTAGTATCTACCAAGCACTTGGGCGATGATGTAGTCATATATATATGAGTATATTGACTTAGGAGCCAGGCAAGAGTACTTGATCATAGGTCATACTCATCATTTAAGCACAAGTGGCGTTACCACTTTTACATAAAGCATTTAATGTTGTCACATTCTTAAGAGATGCTTTAACTCAAGTCTTAGGGTAAAGCTCCCCTTTGATGTGACATCCCCCCATAAGAGGGATAAACTAACCTTAGGTTTTGTCGTAGAAGACTTCATGTGGGTGATGTAGTGGTGGATGCTCAAAGTTGATGAAGATCATCTTCAGTTGGGAGCAATCCTTGTTGTTTCTTACTCACCTCACCTACATGGGTTAGTCCCAAGCACAATATACATATACAAGTATATCCATGGACATGGAGTGCAAAGCATATGTGATGATGTCCATGAATTCTTTGATTACCTTATCCCTTGCTTACCTTTGAGGGAATGTGTGACTCCTTGAACTATTGCATAAGGTTGGAGTTGTTTGCAAATAGTCCTTGCCAGTAATGAGTGTGAGTGAATTTCATTGGCGGAGTCACCCCTCAAGAACTTCTCTAGTTCTTCTTCTTGGGGACCCACATCAAGTTGATGGGGATCCTTGGGGTTGAAGTAGCACTAGTTGAAGTAGAGCTTGGAGTAGCCTTGGGAACCCACTTCACCATGGCTAGGGATTCATCTTCAAATGTGTCAATGTCATCATGAAGCTTTCCCTTGCCCTTGTGGTCTTGTGGAGGAAGGTCATCTTGAGAGCTCGTTCCCTTGGGAGGAGTAGGATCATACTTCTCTCTTTGGGGAACAAACTTCGGCCTGGGGTATTGACCTTCTTCCCATTCCACTCCATTGGCGTTGAAGTAGCCAATGCCATGGTTCTTTCGGTATCCTCCATGCTTGCGCACAATCTCCTCGAATTGCTTATATCTGGCAAGACTTTTGTAGACACCTTTCTCTATAATTCCTTTCAATAAATTGTATTCTTGCTCAAGTGTAACTTGGCTAAGAGAATCATTAGTGGAATCAATAGAGTTACTAGGAACAACATCATTTGATTTTGCATTAGCTTTGTTGTTACTAGATGAAGAACATTTCTTGCCTTTGTTACTAGCTTGCTTAGATTTAACTTGTGGAATAAATGTAGACAAGAGTAATCATTTGGCAAGATAAGAAGAACTCTTCTTTCGAAGATCGTCATTGATAGCTTTAAGAAATTCATGCTCTTGCTCTAAGTTCAGATTCTCGAAGCGTAGCTTCTCATGAGTTCTTACAAGCTCTCTATGATCTTCTATAGTAGATTCATGAGCTAACTTAAGAGTGTTTAATTATTTAGTTAGATGCTCAATCTCCTTCTTATCATCATCATTCGATATATCTTGGTTAGCATGGATATCATCAAGTTCATTTTGACTAACATCACTAGTTTTATCAAAGAGCAAGTCATCATCTCCTAGTAAATCATCCTCATCACTATCAAAGTCAAGGTACTTGGGGTGTGATACCTTGGGGCCTTTAGCCATCAAGCAACTTCAACTTCCTTCCTTTGGTGAATCAAATATGTCGTAGGAGTTGGAGGTTGCAAGTGCAAGTCCGGCAACACCTTCATCTTGACTATAGTCGGAGTCGTAGTGGTAGCTTCTCTCGGATAGGTTGTCGGATTTGGAGCCGAAAACCCATTCACCAACATGAGCTTGATATCTTCTTCTTGAGTAGCTCTTGGTGTACTTGTCCTTATTCTCCGAATCTTTGCTTCTCCGAGAGGGTCTTCGTTCATAACGATCTTCTCTACTCCTTCTCTCTCTATGAGGTGATTCATCTCTTGAGCTTCGTCTTCTAGGTGATTCTTCTCTTCTCTTGTGGGGGCCGTGCACTCATCTGAGTAGTGTCCGGGCCTTCCACAATTGTAACAGTTTCGGTCACGACTAGAAGAACGCTTCTCATCATATCTTGAGTTGGACCTTCTTTCTTTGCCTCTACTCTTGTAGAACTTGTTGAATTTCTTGACCATGAGGCTTATCTCTTCATTGGTAACAAGGTTGTCACTTGAAGTAGCGGGAGTGTCACTTGTAGCTTTGTAAGCACCGCTTGACTTGTTGTGAAGTTCTTCCTTGTCTTTGAGTGACATCTCATGAGCAACAATCCTTCCAATCACTTCCGTAGGCTTGAGATCTTTGTAGTTTGGCATCATTTGGATCAACGTGCACAGGGTGCCATACTTTCCATACAAGGCTCTAAGAGTCTTCTTGATGATGAATTTGTCGGTCATTTCTTTGCTTCCTAAGTCGGCAATCTCATTGGTGATGAGAGCAAGCCTAGAGTACATTTCCGCAACTCCTTCACCATCCTTCATCTTGAACTTGTCAAGTTGACTCTGAAGCACATCCAACTTAGATTCCCTAACGGACTCGGTACCTTCGTGCATGTTAACCAAAGTATCCCAAATATCTTTTGCATTCTCAAGACGGCTGATTTTGTTGAACTCTTCGGGGCATAGGCAGCTGAAAAGAATGTCACATGCTTGAGCATTGTATTGCAACATCTTCAATTCTTCTGCGGTCGCTTCACGATCTGGTTCCTTTCCATCACCAAAGAATTCACCTTGCAATCCAACACGAACAACAGCCCATATAGTGGGGTTATGACCCAGAATTTTTATTTTCATTTTATGTTTCCAACTAGCAAAGTTTGTACCATCAAAATATGGACCTCTACGGTGATAGTTTCCCTCACTAGATGCCATACTCTCCTTGGTTGTGAGACCAATGCAATGGAGACCAATGCTCTGATACCACTTGTAGGGATCGAAAGTAGGTCTAGAGGGGGGTGATTAGACTACTTGACCAAATAAAAACCTAACCTTTTCCCAAAATAATTTCTGGGCAGATTTTAGCAATTAGTGTCAACGTTCTAGGAACGGGGGTACCCAGACCTGCGTGCCTGCGGCCCAGTGTGTGGCCCACCACGAAGGCCCGGTACGGCCCTGCGGTGAGCCCCCCAAGTCAAGGCCCTCGCGAGAGCCCCCCGCCTCGCGAGGAGGACCCCTCCGTGCCGCTTCCTGAGGAGCGGAGATTGCTATGCAAGTACTCAGCCTCGTGAGGCCGGGGTGACGTGGGTTCTGACAGGCTAGTCAGGTGGGCGCCAGCGGGCGCAGTGGGAGGACAGTTTCGTCTTTGGTGCAAAGGAGACAAGGACGTACGCGGGTTCCCAAGGAACCGCCCCCCAAGGTTTCCTTCCCGGTGCAAGAGGACCAAGACCACGAGCTCGACAGGACAGATGTCATCGCCGAGCCCACCGCTGCGTCACACCCAGAAGCTTTGCAGGCGAAGACCACCTTTAGTCAGGATAGGATGTACCTCCTGTCCCCTTTCAAATTTGGCCGTTGTGGGATACCTTCCCGCCTGTTAGAGGGGGGAAGAGGACCGTGGGCCCTATAAATAGGGACGAGCTCCCATTGTAGAAGGCAGGTCGAATCAGGTCGAGTTCATCGCCACCAAGAGCCCTTGTGAGGCCACCCAACCACTATACTAGTTCATCCACAGCCTCCTCGAGAGGCCAATCCACCACAAAGCAGGAGTAGGGTTTTACACCGCAAGGTGGCCCGAACCTGGTAAATCTCTGTGTCCATTTTCTTCCTCGCAAAAACTTACTCGACGTAGCTAGGCCGTAGGGTGACAAGTTGAGACTTTGAGCCGGTTGAGATCTTCGCACATGCCCCAGTGTTCGAACCTTGTTGGGTTTTGCGGAGCCCCGATTCCGACATTTGGCGTGCCAGGTAGGGGCGTGTCGGAATCTTTTTCTGGTTCCACTCCGTCTCAGCTCCGCCACCCTCATGGTCGACGCCCATCGAGCCCGCGCCGAGCGCCGGGCAGCCCGCGTCGCCCAAATGGCGCCTATGAGCTGTGGTGTTCCACGCCGCTCCGCCACTTCCTCAGCCAACGCTGCTACCGGGCGGGCTACTTGCGGTAGGCAGGACCTACCGTTGCCGCCCTCCGCGCGGCATGGTGGCACCGTCGCAGCGCCGTCCCCCGTTCCCACCACGGCATCACCCTCCCATGCGCGCCGCGGACCAGCGTGGGCACCGGCTGCGCTGCCCATGGCGCGCGGACTGCTGTGTTACCACCCCAACGACGACAACTCCGAAGACTGGCTTAGCCGCATCGCCGAGCCCGCCGACGCTGCTAGTGACGCCCCGGCGCGTGCCCGCTCGCTCCGCCCCCCCCCCCCCCCCCCCCCCCCCCGCCCTTCCAGGCGGGAGACATGGCTCGCGGCGGGAGAATGGCCGACCGCAAGCCCATATGCGAAGCACGATGCCACGAACCACCACGTGGGGCGCCGGCGCGTGCGCAGGACGAGACGAGCTGCCAGATGGTACCGCAGCTGCGAGGTGGAGCGCGCGCGCTTCCCCCGAAGTTCAACCCGACGAACAGGTGTGCTAAGGCCGAAGTAGGCCGCACCTCCCTCCGCATCCTTCCGGAGGTGGACCACGAGGACCGGAAGGCCGAGGCCAAGGAGGCAAAACGCAAGGGCCCCGCCGTGCTGGTGGCTGCGCCCAGGGCGAAGCATGGGCGCAGCCCGGAAGAACCCCTCAAGAGCCACTGCCCGTTCTGCGTCTTCCACTACACCAACACCCACGACACCAGCAACTGCCTGGAGCTCAGGGAGCTCCGCGACGAGCGCTTCGGCCGCCGCCCCGAGCGCGGCAACCACGGCAGCGGCCGTGGGGAGGGCCGCAGCGGGAACAGCTGGGACAACCGCGACTCACGACAGGATTGGCGAGACCAACCTCGCAAGGACTGTCGGCGCGGTGAGCCTCGCGGCGAACCTCAGCATGATCATCCTCGGGAGGCCAGTCCTCGGGACAGGGCCGGCCTCCCTCCGCTGCCACCGCCACAAAGGAAGAACGACAGCAGACAGGACGATTGGGCTGTGGGCTTCCAAGAGGCCCGCACGATCGCTTGCGTCCTGAGTGGCGCGCAGGCCCCGGCTCCCAACCATGCCTTCACGCGGCTCCTGCCCAAGAGCTGCCTGGGGGCTGGAGACCACGCCGCTGGTGCCGCTAGCCCCGCGCCTGCTGCTGGGGTGCCTTCCCTCTCCGCATAGGAGGGAGCGTCCGGCACCTCCCTCAGGACGGGCTCGGGGGCTCCCGCCTGGAAAGCTCCCGACCAGACCAGCGCAACGGAGAAGGAGCCCGGGCACCGCTCGGAGGCATGCTTCTGTGCGCGACCCCGCAAGCAGGGAGCAAGGCGCGAGGCCCCAGGAGCATGAGGGTCCGGTGCTCACAAGGGCGATGAGTGGCGGAGGACATAGGATCCGTGTGCCTCGCGAGGCGCCGGGGCACCGCGGGTCCTCAAGGCATAAGGGAGCCGATCGACCCCCCAGCACGCGGCCGTCAGGTGATTCCAAGGGTCGTTCCTGCTAGACAATTCTCTATATTTTGTATCGTCTCGAGCAAGAGTTTTTTGAATACATAACGAATCCGGCTAACCCCCCATTCGAGATGATATCATTTGTCTAAGCCTCAGGCTCTGGCGCGTCGCCACTACCGGGGGCTGGCGCACCCCTCACGACTGCCCCGCGATGGTTCCACATGGGGGCTGGGCACTACGTCTGCGTAGGACTTGTCCTCGCAGTGAATCGTTGAAAAATCTAAGTACCAGGGCTCTGACTCACGGGCTGGCCACCCGTGTGGATCATCTACCTTAGTGCCGCGCCCCCTTGGTGAACCATTGCGGGCGAAAGAACGGAAGGTGGCATGGCAAACGATGCCATGGAGCAGGCAACAACGCCTCTCCTGTAGACGTGCCCTTACGGACACACGGGGTGTGCCACGGCGCTCATGTTTGGGCTGTAGGGGCACGCAATTGGTGAACAACGCCTCTCATGCAGACGTGCCCTTACGGACACGCGGGGCATGCCACGACGCTCATGTTTGGGCCGTAGGGGCACGCAATTGGTGAACAACGCCTCTCATGCAGACGTGCCCTGACGGACACGCGGGGCGTGCCACGACGCCCATGTTTGGGCCGTAGGGGCACGCAACCGCACTCCTGTGGCCGTGTGGTGTACGACGGCACTCATGCACGTGCCGCAGGAGCGCAGCGCCGACTCGCGCGCCCCCGCACCGAAATGTGCGGGAGCATCTGAAGACCGGGTTAGGAGCTCCTGAGCCTTGTGCCTGGGGTATCCTCCCAATTATCGCCGCCGTGACACTCTCACATAATAATGAGTTAGGGGATGTACACGCTCCGGACCCCCCAAAGTGGAAGCCCACAACGAGCCGCGTCATGGCCGCAGAGGGAAGGGCTCCCGCCCACGCCCAAGTGGAGGACCCCACGCTCCGTGCCGGGGAGAAGACAAAACACGTACGGGGGTCGCTCCCCCGGTCTAATATAGTGTCCGTGCATGGGTCCGTCTCGACGACACTGGAAGATTCAGAGACCGAGTTCCGACTCGTGAGCGTATCGCACGCAAAATACCCCACCAGGGTCTTGAGGCCTACCTTTCTCGCATAACGCCCAAATGCAGGTGGGGACGCCCAAATGCAGGTGGGCGTGCGTTTAACACTTGGGACAGGATAATTTCCTTGCAGGACCCTCATTTGCAGGCCTCACGGAGCAGGCTTCGCTGACAACGCTCTTCCCTGAGCGAGTCGCCCAAATACCCAAGACAGGCCCCCAAGTGTCGCGCCTCAGGAGCCCTCGCGATGCCAGCACTCAAGCATGAAAGACACAACCCCTCTCGCTGCACTCACGGACCGGCACGGATGCTACTGGAAAGGAAAGACAACGCAAATGGGGTAGAATCGGGCTCTCACGACGCCGCCCCAGAGAGCCTGACGCAGGCGTCACCCAGGCTTCACGAGCAAGGCCGTCGCGGGGGCATCAGCCTCGCGAGGATCGAACGAGCAACCATCCTTGAAGGCCACACGACGCTCCCGAAGGGCCCCCTCCTGAGGAATGTCCAAGGTAAGACAACAGCCCCGCGAGGCGAGTACATGCGTAAGGAGAAGCACGGGGGCTGCCGCCCCATGGCCTCCACCGCGTGCTAGGAGCAAGGACCTCCGGATCCGTCATCGCAGACCTCCGCCGGCAGGGGCGTAGGAGGCGCGCGAGGAAAACGGGAAACCACGCGAAGGAAACAAAGAAGCTCAAAGCACGACAGGCAACAACTACCCAAAAGCAAAGGTATCATACAACGCATAACGCCCCACGGGGGCCGAATAGTTCATGATGCAACAAGAATAAAAGAGAAGGAGCTCAGGCGGAGGAGGCGATGCCCCCGTTGCGGCCCATGGAGGATTCGTCGCCGGAGCTGCCTCCCCCCTCGGACGACGCCGCCGGGGCAAACCGCTCGATCAGGGACTCCACGTGCTCGCGCACCTCGGCCCCGAGGGGCCTCCGGAGCTCCGCGGGCACTGGCTCCATCGCGCGGGAGAGGTCGAACGCGGGGGCGTGGCGGCGCAATTTGGAGAAGACGCGCGTCAGCGCATTATCCAGGAGGTCACGCGTGCTGGATTCGACATCTTCATCCACCCGGGAGACGCCGGACACGAGCACCTCCACCACCTTCTGGGAGAAGGTGAGGTAGCCCCCGTCGCTGTGCGCACACGGCAACGCGGGGGCTTCCCGGACGAATCGGCGGACCGCACTGTCTGCGCGGTGGGCGATGTCCAGGTACTACTTGGCGCGCTGCGCCTTGATGTCTACTACGCAACCTTCTTCTTGTAGACTCGTATTGGGCCTCCAAGCGCAGAGTTTTGTAGTACAGTACAAATTTCCCTCAAGTGGATGACCTAAGGTTTATCAATCCGTGGGAGGCGTAGGATGAAGATGGTCTCTCTCAAACAACCCTGCAACCAAATAACAAAGAGTCTCTTGTGTCCCCAACACACCCAATACAATGGTAAATTGTATAGGTGCCCTAGTTCAGCGAAGAGATGGTGATACAAGTGCAATATGGATGGTAGATATAGGTTTTTGTAATCTGAAAATATAAAAACAGCAAGGTAACAAGTAACAAAAGTGAGCAAAAACGGTATTGCAATGCTTGAAAACAAGGCCTAGAGTTCATACTTTCACTAGTGCTAGTTCTCTCAACAATACTGACATAGTTGAATCATATGTAAATCCCTCACGTGCGACAAAGAGTTCACTCCAAAGTCACAAATAGCGGAGAACAAACGAAGAAATTATTGTAGGGTACGAAACCACCTCAAAGTTATCTTTTCCGATCAATCTTATGAGCTATCCCTATAAGTGTCACGAACAGCCCTAGAGTTCGTACTAAAATAACACCTTAAGATACACATCAACCAAAACCCTAATGTCACCTAGATACTCCAATGTCACCACGAGTACCCATGGGCTTGATTATACGATATGCATCACACAATTTCAGATTCATCATGTTCAATCCAACACAAAGAACTTCAAAGAGTGCCCCAAAGTTTCTACCAGAGAGTCAAGACGAAAACGTGTGCCAACCCCTATGCATAGATTCCCAAGGTCACGGAACCCGCAAGTTGATCACCAAAACATACATCAAGTGGATCAATAGAACATCCGATTGTCACCACGGATATCCCATCGCAAGACATACATCAAGTGTTCTCAAATCCTTTAAAGACTCAATCCGATAAGAAAACTTCAAACGGAAAACTCAATTCATCACAAGAAGATAGAGAGGGGAAAACTCCATATGATTCATCTATATTAATAAAGCTCGCGGTACATCAAGATCGTGTCATCTCAAGAACACGAGAGAGAGAGAGATCAAACACATAGCTACTGGTACATACCCTCAGCCCCGAGGGTGAACTACTCCCTCCTCGTCATGGAGACCGCCGGGATGATGAAGATGGCCTCCGGTGATGGTTTCCCCCTCCGACAGGGTGCCGGAATGGGCTAACAATTGGTTTTTCGTGGCTATAGAGGCTTGCGGCGGCGGAACTCCCGATCTAGGTTTCTTTTCGGAGGTTTGGGTATTTATAAGAATTTTTGGCGTCGGTCTCACGTCAAGGGGACTCCCGAGGGACACACAAGCTTGTGGCTGCCTCGGGACTCCTCTCCGGTATCTTCTTGCTTCAGTATTTTTCATATTTTCCAAAAATATTCTCCGTAAATTTTCAGCCCATTCCGAGAACTTTTATTTCTGCACAAAAACAACACCACGGTAGTTCTGCTGAAAACAGCGTCAGTCCGGGTTAGTTCTAATCAAATCATACCAAAATCATATAAAATTATTGTAAACATGGCATGAATACTTCATAAATTATAGATACGTTGGAGACGTATCAGCATCCCCAAGCTTAATTCCTGCTCGTCCTCGAGTAGGTAAATGATAAAAGAAATAATTTATGAAGTGTGAATGCTAGCAAGTGCACAAGTTTGATCAATGATAATTCCAATCACTTTTTCTAGCATCAATATAAACCATAAACAGTAGCTCATCTCATAAAACTTCTCATGATCAAGTAACAAGCTATTCACATGTTAAAGTATGGACCAGAAACTTTCTTGAAAACTAACAAACCATATTCCTAGTCATCGAACAATTGCAATTCATCTTATTTTCAGGAAGGGTCTATGTAAGAGCTTTGATTTAGCAAATTCCACATACTCAACTATCATATAGTCTTCCATGATTATTGACACTCAAAGCATATTTTTAGAACAAATAGCATCCATCGAACACAGAGAAAGATAGGGGCTTAATGTTTCGCCTCCCAACTTATTTATCATATAGATAATTGTCAACAATAATAATTCATGATCAAATATATTTGTGTGGATATATATGTCTAGATCATTCACCAATACATGACGCTTGCCAAGAGAAAAAGGCAAAATATAGGAAGTGGTGAAGATCACCATGACTCTTGCATAAAGGTAAGTACTAGAAAGTAAAAGATAGGCCCTTCGCAGAGGGAAGCATTGATTTGCAGAGGTGCTAGAGCTCGAGCTTTTAAAACAGGGATGAATAATAATTTTGAGCGGTATGCTTTCATTGTCAACATAACAACCGAGAGATCTCGGTATCTTCCATGCTAGATACATTATAGGCGGTTCCCAAACAGAATGGTAAAGTTTTTACTCCCCCTCCACCAATCAATCACACTCCACAGCGAGTCGAGTCCACGGGTACCGTCCATACAAACAACAATCCTGGGGGAGTTTTGTTTCATTATATTTTGATTTGATTTTTGAGCATGGAACTGGGCATCCCGAATACCAGCCACTTTCTCGTGAATGATAGTGAATCAACACATATCGTGAGAATAACCCACCTAGCATGGAAGATACTGACAGCCCCTAGTCACTATATGAGCGATTCGGGCATACAAAACAGAATATTATTTGAAGGTTTAGAGTTTGGCACATGCAAATTTACTTGGAACGGCAGGTAAATACCGCATATAGGTAGGTATGGTGGACTCTCATGGCAAAACTGGTTTAAGGGTGTTTGGATGCACAAGTAGTATTTCTACTTGGTGCGGAAGTTTTGGCTTGTATGAGGTGGAAGCAAGCACCACATGTTGGAGGATCCATAACAATATAACTTCTATACAAATATACCCAAACATAACTCATTAAGTTGTCTTCCTTGTCCAATTTTAACTAATTTTCTCGAGTTTGAAAATAATTATTGAGCTCACAATCATAGAAGATGTCCAAGATAGTATATTTATATGTGGAATCTCTCTTCCTTCAATATTCTTTCATGAATTGTTCAAGTGACCAATGCGGTGTTTGCTAACTTTCAATAAATTTTACCACCTATACTTATTATGTGTGAAGTCATTACTCCCCATGGGATAAGTATATGAAGCATATTTAATTTCAGATTTATGATATTCAATTCATTCAACCATTTACTCATAGGATATAAGTGAAGCACGAGAGTGAATGACAAACTACTCCAAAAAGATATAAGTGAAGATCAATGCGTAGTCAACAATTAAATAACTATGTGAAGACTCTCTCATCTAAGAATTTCAGATCTTAAGTAATTTATTCAACAGCAAGCAAAAGAAAAATAGCACTCCAAGAATAGCACGCATCATGTGAACGAATAAAAATTTAGGCTCAACATAGGCTAACCGATAATTGTTGAAGAGAGGTGGGACGCGTAGCATCCCCAAGCTTAGATGCTTGAGACTTCTTGCAATATTTACTTGGGGTGCCTTGGTCATCCCCAAGCTTGAGCTTTTGTATCTCGTTCAATCCTCTCATATCATGGTTTCACCTATTCTCAAGAACATCATCCACACAAAACTTGAAAAGAACTCGTGAGATAGGTTAGTACTCATAATAATAAATCAACACTTTATGTACTGCCAAGACAAGTTGCAAAATAATTTTCAAACATCATCTATTGTTTCCTATCGTTTCCACAATTTATATCTACCAATATAGGCTATGGAAACTAGAGGATAAGTAGATAACAAAACTATGACAGCAATCTGTCCAAACAGAACAGTCTGTAGCAATTTATGAAAACAGTGTACTTCCGTAATTCAAAAAATTATGAAAATTTAGGACATGCTAAATAATTTTTATGACAACACTGTGTAAAAATTTCAGAAACGTTCCATGTTCCAGTAAAATATGAAAATTCAAATACTACAGAAAAAGTTTCTGTTTTTACACAGCACATATCAAAACATGCTATGCAAGCATCCTAATGCAATTCTTGGAACTTTTTATTGAAAAACAAGATTATAAATAAAACCTAACAGAAAATAACAAAATATAATGACGATCCAAGCAAAGCACATATTATGTGACGAATAAAAATATAGCTCTAAGTAAGATATACCGATAATGTTGAAGACGAAAGAGGGGATGCCTTCCGGGGCATCCCCAAGCTTAGGCGCTTGAGTATTCCATGGATATTACCTTGGGGGTGCCTTGGGCATCCCCAAGATTAGGTTCTTGTCACTCCTTGTTCTCCTCATATCGGTGTCTCACCCAAAACTTGAAAACTTCAATCACACAAAACTTAACGGAACTTCGTGAGAAGGGTTAGTATAATAAAGATAGATCATTCACTTAGGTACTGTCAAGACAAGATTCATAATTGTTACCACATGATACCTACTGTATTCTACCATTCCCATAATTTATACCACTAAATATAAGCTATGGAAACACTAAAACAAGCAAACTATGCATGCAAAACAGAATCTGTCAAAAACAGAACAGTCTGTGAAGATCTGTAGTGTAACCATACTTTCCTGTCCCTACAAATTATGAAAAATTAGTACAACCTGAAGAATTTGTATATCAAGACTGTGTAAAATTTTCAGATCATTATCACGCTCCAGTGAAAAATTAAAATTCCTGTACTGGGGTCAAAAGTTTCTGTTTTGGTTCAGCATCAATTCTACTCATCTTGTGAGTCATCCCAAAGGCTTTACTTGGCACTTTATTGAAATAAAAGACACAAAACATGATTACTACAGTAGCTTAATCATGTGATCACACAAAAACAGAAAGTAAAAGTGTTGGGTTGTCTCCCAACAAGCGCTTTTCTTTAAAGCCTTTTAGCTAGGCATGATGATTTCAATGATGCTCACATAGGAATAATAATTGAAACATGCAAAAGAGCATCATGAATCTCATGACAAGCACATTTAAGTCTAACCCACTTCCTATGCATAGGGATTTTGTGAGCAAACAATTTATGGGAGCAAGAATCAACTAGCATAGGAAGGCAAAACAAGCATAACTTCAAAACTTTGAACACATAGAGAGGAAACTTGATATTATTGCAATTCCTACAAGCATATGTTCCTCCCTCATAATAATTTTCAGTAGCATCATGAAGGAATTTCACAACAATACTATCACATAAATCATTATCTTCATGATCCACAAGCATAGAAAATTTGTCACTCTTCTCATAAGCAATTTTCTTTTCATTCATAATAGTGGGAGCAAACTCAACAAAATAACTATCATGAGATACTTGATTGACATAACCACTTCGAATATTAAAATCATGATGACAAGTTTCATGGTTACTATCACTCTTTATAGCATACATGTCTTCATCATAATCATCATAGATAGGAGGCATGTCATCATCATAATAAATTTGCTCATCAAAACTTGGGGGATTAAAAATATCTTCTTCATCAAACATAGCATCCCCAAGCTTGTGGCTTTGCATATCATTAGCATCATGAATATTCAGAGAATTCATACTAACAATATTTCTATCATGCTCATCACTCAAAGATTTAGTGCCAAACATTTTAATAACTTCTTCTTCTAACACTTGAGCACAATTTTCCTTTCCATCATTTTCACGAAAGACATTAAAAAGATGAAGCATATGAGGCAACCTCAATTCCATTTATTTTTTTGTAGTTTTCTTTTATATACCAAACTATTGAAAAACAAGAAACTAAAAGATTTAATTGCAAGATCTAAAGATATACCTTCAAGCACTCACCTCCCCGGCAACGGCGCCAGAAAAGAGCTTGATGTCTACTACGCAACCTTCTTCTTGTAGAGTCGTGTTGGGCCTCCAAGCGCAGAGTTTTGTAGGACAGTAGCAAATTTCCCTCAAGTGGATGACCTAAGGTTTATCAATCCGTGGGAGGCGTAGGATGAAGATGGTCTCTCTCAAACAACCCTGAAACCAAATAACAAAGAGTCTCTTGTGTCCCCAACACACCCAATACAATGGTAAATTGTATAGGTGCGCTAGTTCAGCGAAGAGATGGTGATACAAGTGCAATATGGATGGTAGATATAGGTTTTCGTAATCTGAAAATATAAAAAAAGCAAGGTAACAAGTAACAAAAGTGAGCAAAAACGGTATTGCAATGCTTGAAAACAAGGCCTAGGGTTCATACTTTCACTAGTGCAAGTTCTCTCAACAATACTGACATAGTTGAATCATATGTAAATCCCTCACGTGCGACAAAGAGTTCACTCCAAAGTCACAAATAGCGGAGAACAAACGAAGAAATTATTGTAGGGTATGAAACCACCTCAAAGTCATCTTTTCCGATCAATCTTATGAGCTATCCCTATAAGTGTCACGAACAGCCCTAGAGTTCGTACTAAAATAACACCTTAAGATACACATCAACCAAAACCCTAATGTCACCTAGATACTCCAATGTCACCACGAGTACCCATGGGCTTGATTATACGATATGCATCACACAATTTCAGATCCATCATGTTCAATCCAACACAAAGAACTTCAAAGAGTGCCCCAAAGTTTGTACCAGAGAGTCAAGACGAAAACGTGTGCCAACCCCTATGCATAGATTCCCAAGGTCACGGAACCCGCAAGTTGATCACCAAAACATACATCAAGTGGATCAATAGAACATCCGATTGTCACCACGGATATCCCATCGCAAGACATACATCAAGTGTTCTCAAATCCTTTAAAGACTCAATCCGATAAGAAAACTTCAAACGGAAAACTCAATTCATCACAAGAAGATAGAGAGGGGAAAACTCCATATGATTCATCTATATTAATAAAGCTCGCGGTACATCAAGATCGTGTCATCTCAAGAACACGAGAGAGAGAGATCAAACACATAGCTACTGGTACATACCATCAGCCTCGAGGGTGAACTACTCCCTCCTCGTCATGGAGACCGCCGGGATGATGAAGATGGCCTCCGGTGATGGTTTCCCCCTCCAGCAGGGTGCCAGAACGGGCTCCCGATTGGTTTTTCGTGGCTACAGAGTCTTGCGGCGGCGGAACTCCCGATCTAGGTTTCTTTTCGGATGTTTGGGTATTTATAAGAATTTTTGGCGTCGGTCTCACGTCAAGGGGACTCCCGAGGGACCCACAAGCCAGGGGGCGCGCCCTAGGGGGGGCGCCCCCTAGGCTTGTGGCTGCCTCGGGACTCCTCTCCGGTATCTTCTTGCTCCAGTATTTTTCATATTTTCCAAAAATATTCTCCGTAAATTTTCAGCCCATTCGGAGAACTTTTATTTCTGCACAAAAGCAACACCACGGTAGTTCTGCTGAAAACAGCGTCAGTCCATGTTAGTTCTAATCAAATCATACCAAAATCATATAAAATTATTGTAAACATGGCATGAATACTTCATAAATTATAGATACGTTGGAGACGTATCACGCCTCCATCATCTTCGCATGCGCCGCGTCGTCCTTGGCGGCCTGGACAGCGTTGGCGGCCTCCTCAACTTGAGCCTGGAGGGATGCCAACTCCGCCTTGGCATCCTCTTCGCCCCGCAGCGCGGCCTGAAGGGCGGCCTCGGCACTCAGCAGCTGGGCCCTGAGGGCGTCCGCCTCGCCCTGGAGCGCGTCGAGCATGCGCCTCTTGGGCGCGGGTGCCCTAAGGAAGGTCGGCAGTCAGGCCCGGCAAGACGGACACGACGAACAAGAAAAACAGAGGCGATGGCGCACTTACTCGTTGATGGCGGCCCAGCACCGGCGCGCCAGGGCTAGCCTTGAAGGTTGGCCTCCGCCGCCCTCCTGGGTCGGTCGCGGCGCTGAGGGCCCCGCTCGCGCCCCGGCGCTGGCAGCACTTCCTTTGGATGCCATCGGAAGGAGGAAGGGCGGAGAAGGCGGTTTTCCGACGGAGGAGAACGGGCAGCAATGGAAAGAGGCGAACTGGAAGGCAAGCAAGGATGGAACTGTCCCTCGGATGAGGCGGGTTTATAGGCGCAACCACTATCCCCGAGGCATCGTGGGAGCAGTGGCGACGTGAGATCCTCGGGCGCCACGTGCCGTACTCGGCTCGTGGGCGGCTCTGCCTCACGTCGCCTCAGTTCCCTGGCGGGTCACTTCGGCATGGGCCCGGGGTGACAAGAGAGCAGGAAGGGGACGTCGGTCGAGGAAGAGGAATGATGATCAACATAGCGTGCAGGCTATGAATCGACATGACTCGAGGCTGTTCCCGAGGCCCAGCAGAGGAGGGGAGTCCAACGGCCTGCGAGGCGCCACGCGCCGGTCCCACAAGCGATTTGGGGCCTGCGGCGCTTCGCCCATCGCTCCTTGCCTTCGTCTTGAAGCTAAGGTTGGCACGCCTTGGGCCCGGGGGCTACTGACGGCGTTCTGGGAACGGGGGTACCCAGACCTACCTGCCTGCGGCCCAGCGCGTGGCCCACCACGAAGGCCCGGTACGACCCTGTGGCGAGCCCCCACAAGTCAAGGCACTCGTGAGAGCCCCCCGCCTCGTGAGGAGGACAGCGCCAAGACCTCCAGAGGAGTGGCACCCCTCCGTGCCGCCTCCTGAGGAGCGGAGATTCCTATGCAAGTACCTGGCCTCGTGAGGCCGGGGTGACGTGGGTTCTGACAGCCTAGCCAGGCGGGCGCCAGCGGGCGCAGTGGGAGGACAGTTTCCTCTTTGGTGCAAAGGAGACAAGGACGTACGCGGGTTCCCAAGGAACCCCCAAAAGGTTTCCTTCCCGGTGCAAGAGGACCAAAACCACGAGCTCGGCAGGACTGATGTCATCGCCGAGCCCACCGCTGTGTCACACCCAGAAGCTTTGCAGGCGAAGACCACCTTTAGTCAGGATAGGATGTACCTCTTGTCCCCTTTCAAATTTGGCCGTTGTGGGATCCCTTCCCGCCTGTTCGACGGGGGAAGAGGACCGTGGCCCCTATAAATAGGGACGAGCTCCCATCGTAGAAGGCAGGTCGAATCAGGTCGAGTTCATCGCCACCAAGAGCCCTCGTGAGGCCACCCAACCACTGTACTAGTTCATCCACAGCCTCCTCGAGAGGCCAATCCACCACAAAGCAGGAGTAGGGTTTTACACCACAAGGTGGCCTGAACCTGGGTAAATCTCTGTGTCCATCTTCTTCCTCGCAAAAACATACTCGACGTAGCTAGGCCGTAGGGTGACAAGTTGAGACTTTGAGCCGGTTGAGATCCTTCGCACACGCCCCAGTGTTCGAACCTTGTTGGGTTTTGCGGAGCCCCGATTCCAACAATTAGCACAAGTCAAGTTCACCCTACACATCCATGTCTACGAGTATTGCAGCGGAAAGTAAAGACAAGCATATGTAAACAGAGGGGGAGAGGAGATCAAACGCAATTTGGAGACACGAAGATTTTTCCCGTGGTTCCGATAGGTGGTGCTATCGTACGTCCACGTTTATGGAGTCTTCAACCCACGGAGGGTAACGGTCGTGAGAGTCCACGGAGGGCTCCACCCACAAGGGATCCACGAAGTAGCAACCTCAACTATTCCATATGGCTTCCGTCCACGAAGGACTAGCCTCACTATGGGTAGATCTTCACGAAGTTGGCGATCTCCTTGCCCTTGCAAACTTCTTGGTTCAACTCCACAACCAAAAGTAGGAGGCTCACAAGCGACACCTAACCAATCTAGGAGGCACCACCCTCCAAAAGGTAATAGGCTCGATAGTAACGATGAACTCCTTGCTCTTGTGTTTCAAATGATAGTCTCCTCAACACACAATCACTCTCTCATAGAATTGGCTTGAGTGGAAGAGATTGATTGGATGGAAAGCAACTTGGGGAGGCTAGAAATCAAGATCCATATGGTTGGAGTGGATGATCTTGACCTCAACACAAGGGTAGGTGGTTCTCTCTAAGAAAACTGGATGGGGCAAGTGTGGAATAGTTCCCAGTGCTTCTCTTCCGAGTGGGATGTGGTGGAGGGGTATATGTAGGCATCTCCAAAAATCCAACTGTTACAACATTATTGAGCAACTCGGTGAAACCGATATGAAACTCGGTCGTACCGATTTGTTCAAAATGTGGCAACTTTAGGAATCTCGGTGAGACCGATATATCATTCTCGGTGGTACCGAAATGAGTGGCCGAGGGCAGTTTCCAAACTCGGTGGCACCGATTTACAAAACTAGGAGATTCCGATTTTATAAATCGAGACAACACAATGTTGGTCACCGAAACTCGGTTGCACCGATGTGAATCTTGGTTGTACCGAGAATGGGAAGTGGCTAGGGTTTCTGTCTTGGCTTGGAACTCGGTGTGGCCGATATGAAAGTTGGTGACACCGATTCTTGAGTGGATGGCTTAATGATAGAATATTTGTGGGAGAGCTTGTGAGTGTATGTGGTAGTTAACACTTGATCACTTGATCATTTCATTCACCATTAATACCTCACCCCCTTTTGATAGTATTGGCTTTCCTATGGACTCAAAGTAATTTCTCACAAGGCGAAATGTAGAGTCTTCGTCCTTGTAGCTTTGCCAATATTATTCCTTGTATCTTGGGGTCTCCTCACAATCCTTTGCCAAGCTATCATTGAACTTTTTCCTGAGATATACTTAGTGGAAAACATTAGTCCAATGAAGTATATGTTGTTATTAATTACCAAAACCACCTAGGGAGAAGTTGTGCTTTCACAAGGGACTAGCTATGGAGCCGTAGGTCTATGGTGGACTACTCATGCATCATCATGGAGGCAGCAAGGTTGATGTAGATGGCCTCCGTGATCGATTCCCCCTCCGAGAGATTACAGTTAGATGGCTGTTAGAAGGTGGATCAAGTGCAGATCTAGATGGCAGTTCCTCACCTACCCTTGTCCTAGAGGGTACGATCTTGGTCTTACCGTATTTCAGATTCTTCATAGTGATCAACAGTTATCCCAAGTGAACTCAATAAATTGAGCTATGCTCCCCAGCAACCACGCCATAAAAAGAGTCTTGAACCCACAAGTATAGGGGATCGCGATAGTCTTCAAGGGTAGTATTTCACCCAAATTTATTGATTTGACAAAAGGGGAGTCAAAAATATTTATGAGTCTTAGCAGTTGAGTTGTCAATTCAACCACGCCTGGAATGATCGTTCTGCAGCAAAGTGTTTAGTAGCACAATAACAATAGTAACAGGAACAATGGAAAGTAGCAGTTTGTAGTGATTGTAACAGCACTAGTAACGAAATTAACTAAACAGAGATCAATATGAAAAAAGCGTAGGCATTGGATCAGTGATGGATATTTGATTTGGATGACATTCATCATGTAACGGTCACAACCTAGAGCGATATAGAACTAGCTCCAATTCAACAATCTAATGTAGGCACGTATTCCGTATATAGTCATACGTGTTTATAATAATAACTTGCATGACATCTTTTGTCCTACCCTCACGTGGTAGCATGGTCCAAAGGGAAACTAAAGGATATTAAGGTCTCCTTTTAATAGAGAACCGGAACAAAGCACTAACATATAGTGAATACATGAACTCCTCATACTACGACCATCTCCAGAGATGATCCCAATTTCTGTTACTTTGGGGTCTACGGATCATTACACATATTAGGTGCATACAACTTGCAAGATAGAATCCAAAACCCTCTCATATTCATCGAAACATAATAGGTTCAGATCTGAAATCATGGCACTCGGGCCCTAGTGACAAGCATTAAGCATGGCAAAGTCATAGCAACATCAAACTCGGAACATAGTGGATACTAGGGATCGAGCCCTAAACAAATTGACTCAATCACATGAAAAATCTCATCCAACTCCATCACCGTCCAGCAAGCCTACAAAGGAATTACTTACTCCCGGTGGTGAGCATGATGTAATTTTTTATGTATAAGGGTTGGTTATGACGACGATGACGAATTCCACTCTCCGGAGCCCCAAACGGACTCCAGATCAGCCCTCCCGAGGAAGAACGGGAGGTGGCGGCGGCTTCGTCTCGTAAAATGTGATGATTCTTTCTCTATTATTTTTCTAGGGCGGAAGACACCTTATAACAGAAGATGGGCGTCGAGGAATTGTTTTGGAATATATAAAAATTATTGGCGAAAGAACCTGGAGTAGGGGACCCACCAGGGGGCCACGAGCTAGGGTGGCCCGACCCCTGGCTAGTGGCCACCCGATGGGTTCCGTACTCCTGGTTCTTTCGGCAATAATTTTTATATATTCCAATACAATTCTCTGTCAATTTTCAGCTCGATCCAAGAACTTCTATTTCTGCACAAAAACAACACCATGGTAGTTCTGCTGAAAACAGCGTCAGTCCGGGTTAGTTTCATTCAAATCATGCAAATTAGAGTTCAAAATAAGAGTAAAAGTGTTTGGAAAAGTATATATGTTTGAGACGTATCAGGCATCCACCCCCTTGGCTTGGAAGGGGGGCGTCGCCCCTGGCCTGGAGGGGGGCATTCTCCCCATACCCCTATATAAAGAGGGGAGGGGCACATGGGCAGCCACGCAAAAACCCTAGCCGCCTCTCCGTCCCGTTACTCCACCTCCTTGTCCGGTTTGGCTTGGCGAAGCCCTGCTGGTACTCCACCACCACCATCACCATCACTCTGTCGTGTTGGTCGTGATCCCATCTACTTCTCCACCCTTGCTTTCTGGATCAAGGAGGAGGAGATGTCATCGAGCCGCACGTGTGCTGAAATCGGAGGCGTCGTCCATTCGGCAGTAGATCGGATTGGATCACGATTGGATCATGAAGAGTACGACTACATCAATCGCGTTATGTACCTTAACGGTCTATGAGGGTATGTAGACACACTCTCCCCTCTCGTTGCTATGCATCTCCTAGATTAGATCTTGGGTGTTTCGTAGGATTTTTTTTTATTTTCATGCTACCTTCCCGACAGTGGCATCATGAGTTAGGTCTATGCGTAGATGATATGCACGAGTAGAACACAAAGTAGTTGTGGGATAATGTTCAGATTTCTTACCTTTATTTGTGTTATTTGGAATCGGCGTTATCCCAATGGGTTGAAGCGGTCCGGACCAATCTTACTTGTCCCCGCACAAGAGACCGGTTCCACTGACAGACATGCAACTTGTATTACATAAGGTGGCTGGCCGGTGTTTGTCTCTCCCACTTTAGTTAGGTTCAATTTGACATTAGCGGTCGTTATAGAAGGTTAAAAGGCAACTTCAATATCACCATTGTGAGTATGCGTAGGTAAAAACAATTCTTTCTAGTTGCCCAACAAGCCACGTAAAATTTGCAAAAACAAAGTAGATGACGTCTAACTTGTTTTTGCATAGCATGTTGTGATATGATATGTCTAAGACATGATTTTATATATAATTGATGGAGTGAATAGCATAAAACTACCACAATTCACGTTAGGGTTCCAAAAAACTACCAGAAATTTGTTTGTGACTGATACCTACCACTTTTCTCGCTGGTTGTCTCAAAAAATCCAAATTGCCAGTTGCTAAGGATTTAAACCATTTTCTGACCGAGAGGCCCCGCCTGTCAGGCCACGTCATCAGCTCCCTTGGTAGTCGGGCCGTTAACGGCCGTTAACCGACCGGTGCGGTCGGACCACACCGATTCGGGTGTATCCTCTCTCTTTTACTTCTCTCTCTGTGTGTCGGCAGCTCACTCTCCTTTTCCCCCCATGCTCTGTCCCGACGATGGCGACGGCGAGCCTTTGGGCCCCTGGGCGACCGCCGGCGGCAAGGGCGGTTTTCACTCTGAGGTTGACCAGAGGCTAAGCAGTGCTAGTTTCTCGAACCAGCGCTCGCCGGTGCCACCCACGCAGGAGGTCCAGATCTCGCCGGAGTTCTGCGCGGCCAGGGCAATGGCCAGATGCATCCACGCGGATCCAGCAGGCGGGCTCCGGTAAGTTACTCCTTCTTTTCAATTTCTTTGTTATTGTATTTATGAACTAGGGTTGGGATTAATTTTAGATTTCTCTGTTGGTATATTTTTGAATTAGTGCCCTTTGGTAGATTACTATGTATACATTGTAAGCAAATCATGAACTGTTCAAATTATGAACTAGGATTTGTTCATTGAAACTGTTGAAATAGGCTTTTTACATAGTGTGTTGCATATTACTGAAGTCCATATCATCACATATCCTCCTCCGAATGTTTGTATATTTGTTTTTGCATAGTTTGGATGATGAAGTATGGGAATTGAGGCTGTATTTTCAGGGTAGAGACAATATGGAAAGGAAGTTTTCCTCATCAAAAATGAATTACCTGTTATTGTTAGCACTGGATGAACTTGAGGGCTATGGGTTGGATGCCTATTTGTCTTATGTTAAGGATGAGGGTAAGGGGCTGGAGGGGATTGAGGTTTTGGACAGTGATCAGAAGGTGGAGGAGATGCTACATTTGTTTGCTAAGAAGAAAGTACTCCCTCCGGTCCTTTTTAGTCTGCATATAAGTTTTGTTCGAAGTCAAAGTATCTCTACTTTGACCAAACTTATAGAAAAAAGTACCAATATTCACAATACCAAATCAATGTTGTTAGATTCATTATGAAAGATAGTTTCATAGTATATATATTTGGTATTGTAGATGTTGATATTTTTTAATATAAATTTGGTCAAAGTTTGTAAAGTTTGACTTGACAAAAATCTAATACGCAGAGTAAAAAGGACCGGAGGGAGTATTGAACATAACAGTGAGAGAGGCTAGTGATCCAAATCCAGCAGATGTAAACATGGACCACAGCTTGCTTGATGAGTAGATTCCAATTAGTCAATTTGGTGAGCCCATTGTTTATAGTGTTTCCCAAGAAGGTGTCCTTTTCCCTGCCTCAAATTGTTCACAGCCTCCAGTTATGCATGATGAAGCATATCTTAACACACAGCTGAGCTGTAATTTGAACAAGGGGAAAGAGGCACTCGAACATGAAAATATTGAAGCACAAGATCAAGTTGAAGATGAGTTGGACAAATCCTCTTCAGATTTTGAGTTTGACAGGGGTGATTACAGAGGGAAGAAAATCTCATACAACTCTTGGGCTAGGGGAGAAGATGAAGGTGGGGAAGGAACAAGCAATCACTATAGGGAAGAGGAAGATATGACGGACCAGTACTTTGGGGCTCCTTCAGAAGCCATAGAGTTTTGGGAGGAGGAAAATGCTTCTGAAGAAGATGATGAAGAAGAAGCTTCAGTTGATGTGCAAAGCATGTCACAGAAATTGAAACCTGTGAGAAAACAAGGCCCAACAAGCAGATCACACAGTGAGCATGAGCACATTAAGTTTGAAGATTTTGTGCCTGAAGCTGATGAGTACTGCTTTCCAGGTGATGATGGCATTTCTGATGAAGAAGATGATGCACCTATTATGTTGCCTTCTGGCAGGAGGAGAACCTTGAAAAAGGAGAAGGGGAGAATATGGTATGATTCCTCTAGGCCTGATGCACATGAACAATTTAGGATCCATTTGTGCTTTGAAAATGTGGTAGAGTTCAGAGAAGCTCTGAGAAACTACCATGTTAGGACACTCAGGAATTTTGAGTACCATAGGAATGATCCAAGTAGGATAATAGCTTGGTGCTCAGATAGAAAGCATGGTTGTGAGTTTTATATTACTGCTCCTAAGATTGCCCATGAGGCAACCTTTAGCATCAAGAAGATGAATCTTGATCACACATGTGGAGCAAGTGGAGGAAACACAAAGGTTACCATGAAGTGGGTTGCAAAGGCTGTTGAGGATACTGTAAGGTCCAATCCTGGTGCAGGTGTTGAGACTATACTGAATCAAAAAAGAAGTTTGGAGTACATGTTCCAAAAAGTTTGGCCTACAGGGCAAGGAGGAAAGCAGTTAATGTTGTGGAAGGGGATCACAAGACACAGTACTGCATATTAAGGGACTATCTGCAGTGTGTTCTAGATACAAACCCTGGCAGTAGGTGTGTGGTGACAACAAAGGAATTTGAACTTAAACCAGCACCTACCCCAAGGTTTCATTACATGTTTTAATGTCTGTTTGCTTGTAAGGAGGGGTTCCTGAATGGCTGCAGGCCTTTCATTGGTAAATCTTGTATTTATACTGCTTAAATAGTAATTGCATAACGAAAGCTGCTTACTAATGGCTTAAAATGCATGGCTTGATGGATGCTTCATCAAACTAAGCATTGGGCAGCAAATCCTGGCAGCAACAGGGAGGGATGGCAACAACAACATCTTCCCTATTGCATTTGGTGTTGTTGACAAGGAGGAGCCAGATAGCTAGACTTGGTTTCTTACACAGTTGAGGACAGTAATTGGTAGTGGCAACAAGTTTGGAACCTACACAATTATGTCAGACAGGCAAAAGGTACAACTAGTTTTTCTTGCACTATGTAATGCTTTCACTACTTAGTTCAGTAGTTATCAATACAAAATCACCTAGTAACTAACTCCATCACTAAACAGGGTTTTCTCAATGCAATCATTGATGTATTTCCTGATTCCCCTCCAAGATTTTGTTTAAGACACATACTTGCCAACTTCCAATCAGTTGGGTTTAGAGGGGATGAATTGAAAAAACATGTAGACCAGGCTACATATTCTTTCACTAAGCATGGTCATCATCTAGGCATGGAAGCTTTGAAGAAAGAGAGTGAGGAGGCATGGAAGTGGTTGTCAAACATACCAGTCCATACTTGGGCCAGGCATAGAATGGATACTATCTGCAAGACAGACCTTGTTGTAAACAATCTTAGTGAAGTTTTCAACAAGATGATTCTGGATGTTAGGAGCAAGCCCATCAGGACAATGCTTGAAGGAATAAGGACAAAACTCCTGATCAAGTTTCAGAAGATTAGGGAGAAGACAGAGACATGTAGGTGGGATATCACACCCACATACTCTGAGATATTGGAGGAGGCCAAGAAGTGGGCAAAATAATGTGATGCATACATTGCTGGACCAGACATTTGGCAAGTAACAAGTAGCTCAGGAAGGACCTATAGTGTAAACATAAACAACCACACTTGTTATTGCAGGAGGTGGGATATGACAGTTGTTCCATGTAGTCATGTTGTAGCAGCAATGCAGAAGGTGAAGCTACATCCTGAAGATTTTGTCCATGAGTTCTTCAAGAAGCCCCTCTACTGTGAAACCTACAAGCAAATCATATACCATGTTCTTGGACCTGATTGTTGGCCACAAACCATGGGAGATGACATATCTCCTCCAGTATTCAAAGAAAAGAAGGGTAAAAAGCAGACAACTAGAAACAAAGGACAGTTTGACATGCCTACCAAGAAGGATACATCAAGAATTGGGACGGTGACATGTAGCAACTGCAACAAGCAAGGTCACAGATATAACACATGTGCTGATCAATTGAAACCCACACTACATATGAGGAAGAACAAACACTAGGTATGCTTCTTGCTATACACATTATGTTTCATAGGTTAGGCTACTCTTCATCTACGAGAGCTTGGTACTAATTTGCTTTCTTCAATGTGCAGGAGAACAGGGCAGACTACTCTTCATCATCTAGAGCTTCTGCAACAACTTCTTCTGAAGGTGCGGCAGCAGCACCACCACCACCACCATCAGCAGCAGCAGCTAGGACAAGCAATACCAATCTGCCTCCATGAGCACCAGCCACATCAGCACCTTCTCTAGGAGCTACATCTGCACCCAGGAAGAGGCCACCAACATCAACAACTACTCCAGGACCATCAAAGAAGACCAATGTTGCTGCTTCAAGTACTACAGCACCTGCCAAAAAGTCTAGGGCTGTTGCTTTTGGTACTACAACACATGCCAGGAAGACTAGGGCTCCTATCACATCTTCACCAGCCAAGACCCAAGGTCATCCATTGCCTCTCCAGCAAGGAACACCAGAGCAGCAACAGTCAGCAGAGGAGGGTCCATTATAAATTTCCATGCTCCAAGACCAGCTGCTCAATCTGAGATGGAGCTTGGGTACAAGAGGGTTAGGAAGCCAAATATAAAGTGGATGGACTATTTCACTGCTAGTGGTAACCACTAAAAATGCTGAACTACCAGCTTGATGATGTACTGTATGAGTGCTTTGTTATTTGCATTGTGAAACTTATGTATTTGTCAGTGCTTATTATTGTACTGAAACCTATGCATTCTGAAACCTATGTACTGTATGATGTAATGTATTATTGTACTTCTTATGGTCTGCATTATTGTGACTACTTGATTCAGATATTGATAATTTGTTTTCACTTTCTAAAAAAAATGAAAAAACGGTAAATTAAAAAATACAGTATTTTGATGTTTAACAAGTACAGTAAATTCAGTAGTTATATGAGAACTTTTAAAAAAAGTTTTGAAAAAAGTCAGGCCTGGGAATCAATCCCAGGACCTGTTGTGTAAAAATGTGTGTGCAATGCTAGCGGGATGGTAGTAGTGCTCTGTTCGAGTTCAACTGTGTAACGTAATTATTATTAGTCTAGTGCATGTTCGTTGCAAACCTTTGGCGTTTGAGTTTCCAACGCTTTACGACGTGCCCCCCCCTCCCCGCCGCTCCATCCCACTCGCCCACTCCCCACTCCCCTCTCCAACCACCAAAGAAACCCTCGCCGAGCACCATGCCACCGCCGTCGCCATGGACCAGAGCCTTGGCTGGCAAAAGGCCATTGAAGATCTGGCCGGCAACAACAAGGAGATACGAGAGCAGTACAGAGAGATTGCGAAGTGGTTCCCAAGTGTTGGAATGATGAGGAATCACCCGCGCAGGCTTGTGAAGGTGATGACGGAGGATGAAAAGCTCCGAGCTTTCCCCGGCAGCCAAAACGTCCCTCCTGCGATGATCCTCCTCTCGGCAATGTGCAAGGTGCGGCGCTCAACCGACCCCAGGTAGCGCATCTGGTGGTGGATGTACCGCTCATCCACCACAGCGCCGGCCCATCCAGATCCTGCGCGCGTCACGTCAAGGACCCAGCTCGTCGACGACACCGTGCTTGCTCTGCTTGCGCCCGTCAACGCCACCTACTAGGAGCACCGCAATCCTTCTGTCATCGGGCCAGACGACGACTCCGACGACAAGTCATATGACAAGGTGGCGGAGGTGGACGAGGTCGTCGTCCTCTCAGACGACGAGCCGGAGGTGCGGATGCGTGCGTCGGTCATCGTCGCCGTGGAGGGTGACAAGAACCTCCCCATTGACATGGAGTAGCTGCCTGAACTAGAAGATCTGCCTAGAGCCATCGTCGTCAAGCAGGAGGTTCAGGAGGAGGATAGGGTGCTGGCAGCTGAGGAGGGCAAGAAGAATAAGAAGGCAGGAAAGAGGGCATTCGCTAGGGAGGTGTGCTGCTCTGAGCGACTGAAGCTGCTGAAGATGGAGTGAAGACAGAGCTCTATTCTACTGCAGTTGGTTAGGTATGTTGTTATACTGCAGCATATAAGTTAGAATTAGAGTATTATGGTGGTAATGGTAGATAGGTATGTTGTTATACTGCAGCATATAAGTTAGAACTATTTTGGCAAAGTTGGTTGGGTGTGCTACTATATAACAACACTTAAGTTGGCTGTAATGGAGTGGTTTGCAAACTAAGTTCAGTTATGCATGATGTGGTGTTGCATTCCTTTGCTTCAGATGTTGCTATGAAGTAGTACTATGTTGTTGTTGTAGGTGTTGGTTGTTTCTTTCTGCATGTGGAAGAACATGATGGGCACCACCATGTAAAATTTACTACAAATAACAATCATGTGACAGATTCAGTTAACTGTCAGATACATATTCAGTTAACTCAAATTCAGTTAACTGAGTGAATTCAGTGAACTGAATTGTGCTAGGATAAATTGGCACGTGCATCAAATAATTCAGTTAACTAAATGCATCAAATAATTGAGTTCACTGAGTACAAATTAATCTAGTTTAACAAGTTCACAAATAGAATTTAACCAAATTAAAGTAGTTCACTGATAGAAACAACTCTATTACAGATCTCCACCAAATTAAAGTAGTTCACTGACAGAAACAACTCTATTATAGTCTTACAGATCTCCACCAAAGGATCACTCAAATTCATCTAGTATCTCCCTAACCTTCCTTATCTTGCACTTTGTGTCTTCTTTATGCTTGAATAAGTCACCAATCATGTACTCTAGCTTCTTTTTATCTTTCTTTAACTCATCCCTCTCTTCAATCAATTTGTCCCTCTCTTGCATCATCTGACCTCTCTCTTTCTCTGCTTTAGCCCTGACCACCTGATGAATGTTAGTTGTAGATTTGTCAGACATATTCTTCTTCTCAAACTCTTGCTTTAGGTCAGAAAGTGCAATCTGTGTACTGCCCAACTGGGTTATTGCATCCTCCTTGTCAGCAACCATCTTTGCAAAATATAGTTTAAAAAACCGAAGATCATGTTCCATCTTTTTCTTCTCTCCAATGATCTTAAGGTTTTCTTCAGCATTGACAACATTCTGCCTCAGCCTCTGAGTGACCTCATCTTCATACATGCCCCAGATCCTAGCTAGACTCATTTTCAATTGAGGAGGCCACTCAGGATCAACCCAATGCACATAGCTGCATTAGGTCCTTCCTAACATGAACCAAAACAAACAATTACAATCAGTTAACCTAGCAAAATGTACATAGCCGCATTCAGTTAACTTAGCAAAATTGAGTTAGCTGACAACATTTAGTTAACTTAGCAAAATTGAGTTAGCTGACAACATTCAGTTAACTGAGCAAAATTCAGTTAGCTGACAACATTCAGTTAACTTAGCAAAATTGAGTTAGCTGACAACATTCAGTTAACTGACAACATTCAGTTAACTTAGCACAATTCAGTAAACTGGCAACATTCAGTTAACTAACCTAAAATTCAGTTAGCTTAGCAAAATTCAGTTAACTTAGCAAAATTCAGTTAACTTAGCAAAATTCAGTTAACTCAGAAAAATTCAGCTAACCTAACAAAATTCAGTTAACTAATCAAAATTCAGCTAACCTAGCAAAATTCTGTTAACTGATCAAAATTCTGCTAACCTAGAAAATTCAGTTAACTTTAGCAAAATTCAGCTAACCTAGCAAAATTCAGTTAACTAATCAAAATTCAGCCAACCTAGCAAAATTCAGTTAACTAATCAAAATTCAGCCAACCTAGCAAAATTCAGTTAACTATTCAAAATTCAGCTAACCTAGCAAAATTTAGTTAACTAGAATGGCAGTAGCATGTACATCTACTCTTAAACTACTGTGGTAACTGAATCTGCAGCTAACTACAGATCTGAAATCTACTAACCTTTTGTGCACAACCCAGGAATCTTCTTCCACTGTCCACTGACTCAAAGGCCACATACTTCTCACATACAACCAGGTGTTCACTCGGAGCCTCTCCATTCAGAGCGGAAAATGGTGGGAGGAGCCTAAAGCAAAAAATGCTCAGAAAATTCCTCCATTTATCCTAACCCTAAATGCCAGTGGTGCATGGAGTGGAGCTCATCGGACTTGTGACTGAGTTGCTGCCCGCCGAGGAGCTGCTGGATCCATCACTCCAGGAAACCATGGCGAGGTAGGTGGCGACGGCGAGCTAGAAGGTGAGAAGAGAGAGCAAAGAGAAGAGAAATAGAGAGGGGCGAGGAGCACGGTCTCGACTCGGGGAGCAACAGGAGCAGTGGGCCAAAGTAACAATGAGTCCAGGGTTTTATTTGCAAAAGCGCAGGAGCTGACTGATTGGCCCTGGACTAAAATTGCACGTTGAATGCAAGTTGTAGGACTTGTCTTGTGCATTTCTCTTCTCTGTTCTGAGCATATGAGGAGGCTTAACAACAGCCAGCATAAGAGGCAGAGTTGTGATGTTATTAGGCCTAGGCTTACCACTTACTACATAGCATATAGGCAAGGTAGAAAACAGTATTAAGCATTCACACTTACAACAGTTAGTAAACCTAACTGGGGCAGAAAGCCAAGGTAGAAAATAGTAATAAAGACACATCAATAATATAACATATAGGCAAGGATTATCACTTATTCCATAGCATAGCATGAAAGGTTCAAATTCAGGCAGAAGATTCATTACAACATAGTTGATAACTTAGCATTGAAGGTTCTAACTTAATACACTGCAGTAGTTCATAACATTGCCATAGACTAGATTAGCTTCACATTCCCCATAATGTTAGCTTAACATTGTCAGATTGTTAGGCCACATACTTATAAAGGCCTTGGATGTACTTCAGCATCTGTAGCACACACTTAAAGAATCAAGGATGGCCTTGATTTTCTCTAGCTTCTCCTTGCTTCCATGCCCATCTTTCAGCAGCTCATTCACCAGATGCTCAAGCTTTGCCTTCTCTTTATTAAGCAAATCTCTGTCCTGCTCAACCTCCTTTGCCTTCTTGGTGTTCTTGATAATGTCAGCTTGACTCTGTAAAATGCACCTCTGTTCCTTTGCAAGTTCGAGCTTTTCCATCTTAACCTCCAACCTAGCACTCTCTTCAAGCTCTTTCTTTCTCTTCTAAAATTGTTCCTCCTCAACTGCCTTCTGGCACTGCATGTGGTCTACATTACCATCCTACCAATCAAACATCTTGGACAAGCTTTGTGTACTCAACGGACATCTTATCATTTTCACTCTTAAGCTTGGTCAACTGCTTCTTAAACTTCTGCTTATCAAGTACCCTTCCACAATTCTGTTCATGGAACATTTCCCACAACCTCGCCAAGCAATTCTAAAGAATGGGAGGCCAAGGTTGGTCAACCCACTCAGTAACACCACAGTTAACACCTACATCCTGCATTTATAAATTAATTATGCATGTATAAGTTCACTCACAAATATTTGATGAAATTCAGTTAACTGACCAACATTAACTTAACTAAGCAAAAATCGGTTATCCTAGCACAATTCAGTTAACTTAGCAAAATTCAGTTAACTCACCAACATTGACTTAACTAAGCAAAATTCAGTTAACTTAGCAAAATCCAGTTAATTTAGCAAAATTTAGTAAAACTGACAAAATTCAGTTAACTAAGCAAAATCCAGTTAACTTAGAAAATCTAGTTAATTTATCAAAATTCGGTAAACTAAGAAAATTCAGTTAACTAACCAACATTCACTTAACTAAACAAAATTCAGTTAACTTAGCAAAGTCGAGTTAATTTAGCAAAATTCAGTAAGCTGACAAAATTCAGTTAACTTACCAAATTCAGTTAACTTAGGAAAATCCAGTTAACTTACCAAATTCAGTTAACTAATAACAATTTAGTTAACTTACCAAACAAGCATCCAATTAACTAAAGAAAATTCAGTTAGGTTACTAATTTCAGTTAACTGACCAACATTCAGTTAAGTGACATAACATAAGTTTCAGTTAAAGAAAAATCCAGTTAACAGACAAAAGCATATTACAAAATAATACTTCACAATGCATATTTCAGTTCCCTATAAATACTTTATTGGTTCAAAAGTGCAACTTGTCAACATAATACATGTGCTACTAAGTTTTGAGATAATGTGACTACTTAAGGTACTATACATGCTGTACTGGACAACCATAGAAACGCCTTTCAGTCAAGCTTCCCTCAAATGCCACACACTTAATTGGCCTCATGTGGTGCATCATGCAGGTGGGTTCAGAAAGCTCTAGCTGGCCACAGAAAAGAGGCTCCACACTGGTGTCACGGGTCTCCTGCATCCACACATCAATCAAATCAACTTAAGTCACCAACCAGACATAGATCTAAAACATCATTCCCCAATCTAGCAAGAACTCTAACCCTAAACCTAGTTTTGTAGCATACATAAACCTAGCTCCACCAACAACCATAACCCTGCCTATAAAGAACAGTAACCCTAGCTCAGTAGACCTAATCTATCTCCAAGATGAACCCTAACCCTAGCTCACCAAGAACCCTAATCCTAGCTCAGCAGACCAAAGAAACTTACCCAAAGAGCCATGTCCATGCTTATGATGTCGCATTCATCCTCTGAGCTCATTTCCCCGTCATTCCAGGAAGGCATGGTGGCGGTGGAGCTTCCACGGCGCTAGTCGCCGCCGGCGTCGAAGAGCAGAGAGGGAGTAGAGTGACGGAGTGAGAGTGAGAGCAGAGAGGAGTGCAGGCAGGGGAGGAGAGGGAGGGAGACAACGATTTAATACGCCCGAACCGGTGCGGTCTGACCGCACCGGACGGGTAACGGCCGTTAACGGCCCGGCCGTCAAGCGAGCCGATGACGTGGCCTGACAGGCAGGGCCTCTTGGTCAGAAAACGGTTTAAATCCTTAGCAACTGGCAATTTTGTGGTAGTTTTATGCTATTCACTCATAATTGATGTATGAGATGATCATATTTTGTAATAGTTTTCACGACTTGAATGTCGATGAGTACGGCAACCGATAAGAGCCATAGGGTTGTCTTTAATTTATGGTATGACCTGCGTGTCAATCATTAAATGTCATATCATTGCTTTACTTTATTTTATCGCTATGCGTTAGCAACAGTTGTACGGCGCCTGTGCTCCGCTGTGGTGGGCTCGTGCTCCTCCGGCGCTCGTGCTCCACCATGGCGGGCTCGTCCTCCTCGGGGTTGCGGTGGAGGCTGCGGGACGGGGTTACGCCTCGTGCTCCGCTCGAAGCGACGACGACGCTCCTCCAGGTCACCGCGAGCTCGGGGCTGCGGTGGCAACTGCGGGGAGCGGCAGCGCGAGCTCGGAGCTCCGGGTAGCAGGGCGTGGCGGGCGGAGCTGTGGGGCGTGGCGAGCAGCAGGGCGGGAGTTGCGGGGCCGGGCAGGAGAGCATGGCGGGAGCTGCGAGGCGGGGGCAGCAAGCTCCCTGCCTGCTAATTGTTCGACGGAATGATGAGGCGGACATGTAAAAAATACGTATGTCCCTATTAGGCGCGTCGATTATGTCCCTATTAGGCGCGTCGATTGATGCATTTAAAAAAACGGACACGGACAAGTGAACAAGCGATTTATAAACGGATAAAAAGTGGACAAAATGAAGGAGTTATCAAGAAATCCAGTTCGGTCTCGCTGTGCCATCGAGCAGCATCGAGGGAGGGTGGACCGGGGACGACACACGCGCGCTGAACAAGGGACAAGACGGCAGCAAAAATGATTTGATAACAGCGTCTGGGTGTTGATCGCCAGCTCGTAAAGCGCCGTTAACGATGCTCACCGCCTGGCTAGTGGATTCATTGTTAACGTGCTCCTGGTTGTTGGCCTCCATAATAATCGATCCGGTCTGGTCTGGGACGGCGGCGACCGGCGAGCTCCCTCGCGTACTAACTTAACTTGGCGTAGCCAACGGTTAACCGTCGACGGCGTACGTAGGGCAGACCATGATCGGCTTGCCGGCTGTCGCGTGCTGCATATGATGTAGCTGTGGATCCAGGCTTATCCATCTGCTCGTTTCCTTGTTGTTTCTCTTTTCCTCTGCGTGGTCGAATGATGGGACTGTTTGGGCGGAATTTTTCACTTTACTGCAGCGCCAAGCTACTAAAGATTCCAACGTTGTTTGGTTGCTAGCTGCTGTGTTTCTGTCGACGACATTCTTTCGTTGTTTCTTTCTTTCTTAACACTGCCGAAAGCAGGTTTGTGACGACGGCTGCACCCTCCAAACTACACGAGCCGTGGAATGTGTAATTAACAAAGCAAGATCAAGCTGAGGGAGTGCTGTGGATGTAGGTAAAACAGTGAACGACACGGTATCAAGATGACGAATGCGAAATGCGCCGACGCCTACTCCCATTTTTTTTAACTCTTGGCTGGACAGAATGTTGTCCCCAGTGCTTGTGTATCGACCGATCCATAAGTCGGTGTCGTAGATGGTCAATCCGTAATGACCGCGGCTGCAAATGCGGCGTAACTCCTGCAGAGAGTACGGTACGCACCAGCATTTTGGAGCATTATCCCGCGTATATATACAGCACCGTATCCAGCGAGCAACCGTGGTACGACACGACGGAACCCACCAAACAAAAACATGCTCCCACGCGTGAGGGTGATCGGGGCAGCCCAGAAACCAACAAGCCCAAACACATGGCTCGGCATCCATCAGAAAGAATCAGATGAGCAGGCAGCGCGGCACACGGACGCACGCCCGTGTACCCGACGCCGTCACGGACGCGCTCACTGTGCCTGTGCGTCGTCGATGCCAGCTACCGTACTCTAGTCGCCAGTCAGTCACCGCATAAAACACTCCCCCGCGCGCACATTCCCACTTCCATCTTCTCCCCAAAGTTTCCCCCAACGTGCCAAGCCAAGCCAGCTCCAGCTCTGCTCCCCAATGCCTTCTTCATAGACGCGCCCGCGCCCGTCCGTCCGTCGCAATGGCAGTCGTCGTGCCCCGCGCGGTGCTGCTGGCGGCCGTCGCGTCGCTCGCATGCCTCGCCTTCGCGGAGCCGCCGGCGAGCGAGCGGTCCGCGCTGCTGGCGTTCCTCACGGCCACGCCGCACGCGCGGAAGCTCGGCTGGAACACCTCCACGCCGGCCTGCGCCTGGGTCGGGGTCACGTGCGACGCCGCCCAATCCACCGTCCTGCAGATGCGCCTCCCGGGGATCGGCCTCGTCGGCGCCATCCCGCCGGCCACCATCGGCCGCCTCCCCAACCTGCAGGTGCTGTCGCTCCGCTCCAACCGCATCATCGGGACCATCCCCGACGACCTGCTCCAGCTCTCCAGCCTCCGCGCCATCTTCCTGCAGAACAACATGATCTCCGGCGCCATCCCGGCGGGGGTCGGCAAGCTCGCGGCCCTCGAGAGGCTCGTCCTCTCCCACAACAATCTGTCAGGCCCCATCCCCTTCGCGCTCAACAGCCTCACCTCCTTGCGCTCTCTGCGCCTCCAAGGCAACCGCCTCTCCGGCAAAATCCCCAGCATCGCCAACCCGGAGCTCAGGGATTTCAACGTCTCCGACAACAGCCTCAACGGCTCCATTCCGCAGGCCCTCGCGCACTTCCCGGCGGACGCCTTCGCCGGGAACCTCCAGCTCTGCGGCAAACCGCTGCCCCCTTGCAGTCCCTTCTTCCCGTCCCCGTCGCCGGCTCCCGGGATGAGCCCGGGTGACGAGCCCGGGGTGGTGTCTAACAACAAGAGGAAGCTCTCAGGCGAGGCGATTGCCGGCATCGTCGTGGGTGCCGTGGTCGTCGCGCTGCTCCTGCTTGCCGCCATCGTGCTCTGCGCGAGGTCCCGGCGTCGGAGAGGCGCCCGTGAGGGACCACCAAAGGGCACATCCGCGGCGGCGGTGGGGCAAACCAGAGGAGTGGCTCCGCCGGCGTCCGGCGACGGCACCGGCATGACGTCCTCGTCCAAGGACGACATGGGAGGCGGCACCTCCGGGTCGGCCGCCGCGGCGGCGGTGGCCGCCGGGGCCGGCACGGGGGAGGCGAGCCGGCTGGTGTTCCTCGGGAAGGGCGCAGGGTACACCTTCGACCTGGAGGACCTGCTGCGCGCGTCGGCGGAGGTGCTGGGGAAGGGGAGCGTGGGGACGTCGTACAAGGCGGTGCTGGAGGAGGGGACGACGGTGGTGGTGAAGCGGCTCAAGGACGTGGCGGTGGCGCGGCGCGAGTTCGACGCGCACATGGAGGCGCTGGGCAGGGTGGAGCACCGCAACCTCCTCCCCGTCCGCGCCTACTACTTCTCCAAGGACGAGAAGCTCCTCGTCTACGACTACCTCCCCAACGGCAGCCTCTCCGCCATGCTCCACGGTCAGCCTCACCTCACCCCCATCATCTTGTTTTCTGTTCTCAAACCAAATTTACATTGCATCGAATCGCCATCGCCGCCGTTGTCATCGTGATCGGGGGGAGATCGTCGCCATCACGGTCGCATTCGCGGCATTACTGCATTGCCTGCTACCCGCTTTGCCTGGCTAGGCTAGGATTGCTGCGTCGTGCGCCATCATAGGAACTGTCGACAAAATTCAGGCCGCCATCGCGCGAGAAATTCATCAATAAGTGATGGTACTCCTCCTTTACGCTACCGACGGGGACACACAGAATGGCACCGTGCAGTTCAAGATTCTGCCGGCATTGATGGTCGGCTGCAAGCAGGTGGCTACACCTACACTAGATCGAATGGTAGATGCGCGGCAGTTTACTCGGAAAATTCCTATCCCCATGGCGGAAAAGGCGAGAATTCGATGTCGATGTGACGGCATGTGTTGTGGACGGCCGACGGTAGTTGTGGCGCGCTTTTCCCATGCTCTCTCACTTTTCGGCGCTGTTCCTTTTCTTTGATCGTCATTTGTTTTTTTTGATCTTTTCTGTTTCGTCGTCGCTTTTCTCTGATGCCCAAGTGTGTGGTCGGACTCGGAGTGGTGCGATGGCTGCGAGGTTTGGGCTGTAAAGCGACGATGGTCCTCACCTCACTGCTCACGCTCACGCTCACGCTGCCTGGGTGCGTGCCACAAATAAAATAGTGGGTTGTTTTTTCACACACATTCCGATCCAGAAATGCAAACGCAATTTGCTCGGGTACTACATTGAATTGCATGGAAGGCTTGTTTGGTGTACTCTTGGCGCCATATCTGTCATTGCCATATAATACATTTGGGGGCCACTTTTGCTGTGGCTGTGGGAAGCGTCGTCCGGTCTAGTGATATAGTGTGTACCCGTGTGCGCTGTTGGGCGTGTAAAGAGGTGCGCAAATGCTCCTCTACAAGTGCCATGTACCGACTCCAAGTGTTGCCCCACTGTAAACCGAAGTCAATACCCTGGCAAGTGGCATGGCAGCACACATGCACGATGGAGCTAGTACCCCCATCAATCTCGGAAATTCACTTTGACTCGGTGCATATGCACCCATTGTCTAGATACACATTTCAAAATGTTAAAAAAAATCGAGAAAAAATCCCGCGTGTAAATCCGGACATTATATATGCGTACACCAAGTTTCGACGAAAAAGGACATTTTTTGTGGCTTGTGTAAAAAAGACAAATTTCGATGCTTGATTATAGCTATTCACGAGGCATATTTTTATCTTTTTTATACAGGCCACAAAATTTTTCCTTTTTCATCGAATTTTTGTGTACAAACATAGGATGTCCGGATGTACACGCGGGGTTTTTTCTTGAATTTTTTGAACATTTTGAAATGTGTTTTTTATACCTATTTCATAATAGGTGTATATACACCTAGGAACCAAAACGCCACTCTCCATCAATCTATGTATAGTACGCATAGCGGCACATACTACATCGTTTATGTTCATACTAGTACTATACATCTCATACAGTACCTGGCAAGCATGCAAGATTGGGGGTGGGGAGGCTCCAAGTAGAATAATGTGGTATGAGTTGTCGTGGTGAGCGGTGAGCGGTGAGTGCTGAACCACTTCGCCTCGCCATGATCCCACCTAAAAGTGCTCGCCTCCTGCCCGGCTGCGCATGCCGTAGTCGGTACACAGTACTCGTAGTTTGGCTGATGAAAAAGAGCCACCGCAAGCCAGAAATGCCTTTTGGTGCTCCATGGAGGGTCTTTCTGTTTGAAAAAATAAAAAAATGGTTTCAATGTTTCGAAATTTCTGAAGAGAAAAAAATCCACAGTATCATACGGGTGTATACTGCATGTGGGAAAAATTTCATGACCAAAACGCTGCACTCCACTGCAATCAGGCATTCACTTCACGCCATGTCTGTGCCTCGTTGCCTCGCCGTCCCTCGCCTGCCCGGAAAAAAGGATAGATGATGATGACGGGCGAATGAACAGTCAGGTGGTTGCACGTTATCCATCATGCCACCATAAATCAGCACCCCCCCCCCCCCCCCCCCCCCCCTTTCTTTCTTTTTTATCTGATCAGCACTCCCTTTCCGCTGCATGTGTGTGTGTGAAGTTGCAGCGGCCATATTACGTATACATACTCTGTCTCGACTCTTGACTGTTGAGTTTAGAATTAGAAGCGCGAACCAGAACGTCAAAGTTGACAGTATGAGATTTTGATTAAGCTGAGGTCCTACGGCAGCAAGTGGCAAACTTGCATGTCCTCAGCTGGTCTCCACTATATGACACATGTGTCCATGGCCCCAGTCAATGCTGCCATCCACGCATGACACTCTACAGGATGGCAGCTGCTCCTGCGTGCGGGGTCGGCCATTCTGCTGGTTATTGATCCGCTACTTGCCAAAAACCACAATCTTGCATGTGGGTACCCGGCCGTCCCCTCAGCAAAATGGCTATATGTGCTCCCTTGCTCATTTAGCTCTGTTTGTGTTCAACAAACCCTTTTGCATAGTGATGCTAGTGTTTGATTGTGTTTTCTGTATGAAGCTGGTCTTCTGCGAGTATGATTACTAACGCTGTTTGTGACCTACCATTCCGGTGTGTTGAAGGTCTGTCATCAACTAGTCTTTGTTCTTTCCTTTCGAAAAGTGGCACGTAGTAGTCCAGGATGTATCTACCAGATGCACTTATTTAGTTGCCGAATAAATATATGTACTTACTATATATCTCCTCTGTTTTAGTATCGACTTTAGTTTTGGTCCTACTACTTAACCTACTACGGCAGCTGATTGATTGCTTCGGCGGTGGTTGTTCATGTCCAACGTAGATGTGCTGCCCTCTTTGTTACGTTGCAGCCTGCATTGCTGAATGCCCGTGTTCTCAGCTGTGTGCGTTGACACTTGCAGTTGGCACTGACCAACCTCTGCCTTTTAATCATGGACCAGTTCAAGCTGATTGATTTCGATTCTTCAGTCTTGCATGATTGATTTTGGATTGGCAGCAGACTATATAAGCATTAATTTAAGTGGTTAGTTCACGTCTTATTATTGTTTTCTTGCGCAAAAGAAAATTGATGTCAATATTGGTTTTGCTTCTTCACAATGTTTATGTAAGATATATACTGCCAAATTTTTAGTTTTGCACTTTGCAATTTGGCTAGTGCCAGTCGTCAAAGATTTCTCACCGGGAAATTTACATGCACATGCAGGGAGCCGGGGCTCCGGCCGGACGCCGATGGACTGGGATGCGCGCATGCGCTCGGCGCTGTCCGCCTCTCGCGGGCTCGCGCACCTGCACTCGGCGCACAACCTCGCGCACGGCAACGTCAAGTCCTCCAACGTCCTGCTCCGACCAGACTACGACGCCGCCGCGCTCTCCGACTTCTGCCTCCACCCAATCTTCGGCCCGTCGTCCACCCGCGTCGGCGCCGGCGGCTACCGTGCGCCGGAGGTCGTGGACACGCGCCGTCCCACGTTCAAGGCCGACGTCTACTCCCTGGGCGTCCTCCTTCTGGAGCTCCTCACCGGCAAGTCCCCGACGCACGCGTCCCTTGAGGGCGACGGCACGCTGGACCTGCCACGGTGGGTGCAATCCGTGGTGCGCGAGGAGTGGACCGCCGAGGTGTTCGACGTCGAGCTGGTGCGGCTCGGCGCGAGCGCCGAGGAGGAGATGGTGGCGCTGCTGCAGGTGGCTATGGCGTGCGTCGCCACCGTGCCGGACGCGCGGCCGGACGCCCCGGACGTGGTCAGAATGATCGAGGAGATCGGCGGTGGCCATGGCCAGACGACAACCGAGGAGAGCGCGCGGGGGACCCCGGAGGAGGAGCGGTCGAGGGGCACACCTCCGGCCGCCCCGACGCCGTAATTTCGTCGGAGTAAAGTTAAAATTGCATAGATATTGAATAGGGTTCTGGTGCCTGTATGTCATGTTCTTTGCCTAAGTTTTCTTTTTTCTTTTTTTGCAATTGTTATTCATTTTTTCTACGGTTTCAGTCGATTTTTCGCCGGCGGAAAACAACCGACCGGAGAAGGGGACGACGGTGATGAGTTCGAGAGTTGATGGTGTAGGTGGGTGGGGGTTTAGCGGGTGACGGAGGACGGCAGTTAGGCCAATGGAAATGTTTCTTTTTTGTGCCGTTCGCGCCCGTTTGTGATTGATATACTCCCATCCTGGACTCTGGAGTGAGTAGATGCGTGTTGTGCCGGGAGCAAGTTAACTCCGAAAAGAATCCATTTCTTGTTTCAGCATCAATAATACCGTGCGAATTGTGTCACTGCTCACTGGTCTGGGCTACAAGCTTGTACATGGTCATTTTGCCCTTTGCAAGTCGATGCAACCGCAGACGTAAGATCATCTTCAGCCGGGCCCCAAACATCCGGACATGATATTTTCACCCAACCGAATCTGGCAATCGCAGCCTAAACATTTGATTTGGGCTTCTCGGACGCCCCATACCCAGCCTATACGTGGGTGGATACGAGGAGCCTATACGTGGGTGGATACGAGGATGATCAGTCGCGCCCGGACGCGTCCGTCCTCAAGCTTTTGTCTGACGATCTATGGTCTTCACCGACATGATGGGTTGCGGATCCAACCTTGATATCTCCCAATCCGCCGACTAGGACCTTGTCCCATGCGGGGACGAGGAGGAGTTGGTCGTTCAGTTGGTCATCCGCGGGTCTCGGTGAAAAATCTTATCTTCACAGTTGGAGTCGCTTGGACGTGAATCCATTGCACCCGCGTGACCCCGCAAATGACACATGAATCCGATGGCGCCGGCGGCTAGAGGCGCGTGAGCGCGGCCTCACTGGACGTGGCGACCATTGGCTGGCGGCGCAACCCATGCGGTGGCGCTTCGTTCCCGTCCTTCCATGCTCCGAATCAGATGTCAACGTCCGCATGTGTCACGACCCAACCACTACTGAAGAGTGGTGTGCCCGTCGGCCGAGGAACTAGCCGCGGCAGCCCTCGAGGCCGAAGCCGCGAAGGCGGTTTCGCACGGGACAGGAACAAGGAAGCCCTATGTGTCTGCATCATCTAGAAGCAGCAGAGGAGTACTGAAAGGATCGATATGGTTGACTAGAGGTGGGGGGGTGAATAGGCAACTATCATTTTTTAGATTCTCTTAACAATTTAGGTTTAGCAACAAATAGGTTGTCTAGATATGCAACTAGGTGAGCAACCAATATGATGCTAACAACAACAAGATACACGCAAGCAAAAGATACAACACAAGTATAGCTTGCACAAAGTAAAGGTAAGAGATAACCACAAGTGGAGCCGGTGGAGACGAGGATGTGTTACCGAAGTTCCTTCCCTTTGAGGGGAAGTACGTCTCCGTTGGAGCGGTGTGGAGGCACAATGCTCCCCAAGATGTCACTAAGGCCATCCTATTCTCCTCACGCCCTCACACAATGCGAGATGTCATGATTCCACTAGTGGTGCCCTTGAAGGCGGCGACCGAACCTTTACAAACAAGGTTGGGGCAATCTCCACAACTTAATTGGAGGCTCCCAACACCACCACGAAGTTTCACCACAATGGAATGTGGCTCCGAGGTGACCTCAACCGTCTAGGGTGCTCAAACACCCAAGAGTAACAAGATCCGCAAGGGATTAGTGGGGGGAATCAAATTTCTCTTGGTGGAAGTGCAGATCGGGGCCCGCTTACGCAAACCCTAGAAGAGCAACAAGATTTGTCGGCTAGGGAGAGAGATCGGGCGAAAATAGAGCTTGGAGCAACAATGGAGCTTTGGGGAGGAAGAGGTAGTCTTCTTGGGGAAGAAGACCCCCTTTATATAGTGGGGGAACAAATCCAACCGTTACCCCCTCTCAGCCCGCACACAAGCGGTACTACAGCTCACAGGAACGGGACTACCGCTTGGGCGGTAGAGCCAGCCACACCGTGCAATGGCTCGAGGCCACGAGGCGGTAGTCTCACCGGAGCGGTACTACCGCTGGGATTGCAGTGCAGATACTCCCAGATACAGAGAAGCAGTAGGGGGAGACGACAGTTCTGCCTAAGCGGTACTACACTCGGTGAAAAATAGGAAGGCGGGCTCATCCAGTTCCTTCGTGAGAACTGGGACATCTTCGCATGGAAGCCGTCTGACATGACGAGTGTTCCTAGGGAGCTAGCTGAGCATCGACTCTGTGTCGACCTGAAGGTCAAGCCCGTCAAGGAGCATCTGTGTCGTTCCTCTACGGAGAAGCACAGGGCGATTGGCGAAGAGATCGCTTGGCTCCTAGCTGTCGAGTTCATTCGCGAGGTCTACCACTCCGAGTGGCTCGCCAATCCTGTTTTGGTGTCGAGGAAGGACAAGTCACTTTGGATGTGCATCGACTTCAAGCATCTCAATCGGGCCTGCCCGAAAGATCATTTCCCTTTACCACGCATATATCAGATAGTAGATTCCACTGCCGGATGTGAACGCCTGTCGTTCCTGGATGCGTGCTCCGGGTACCACCAGATCCGAATGTATGGCCCCGATGAAGTAAAAACGGCCTTCATCACCCCATTCGGGTGTTTCTGCTATATCACTATGATATTCGGTCTTAAAAATGTCGGAGCTACCTTCCAGCGCATGATTCAGAAATGCTTGCAAAAGCAAATCAGTCGGAACATGGAGGCATACATGGATGCCATCGTGGTCAAGTCTAGACAAGGTTCCGACCTCCTGACTGACCTCGCCAAGACGTTTGCGAACCTACGGCGCTTCGAAATAAAGCTCAATCCGGCCAAATGCACTTTCGAGGTCCCGACGGGCAAGTTACTCGGTTTCCTCATTTCCGAACGTGGGATCGATGCCAACCCCGATAAGATCGGCGCTATAATCCGAATGAAACAGCCAGAGCGTCTACATGACGCGCAAAGGCTCACAGGCTGCCTTGCAGTCTTGAGTCGTTTCATCTCAAGGCTCGGTTAAAAGGCACTGCCTCTTTACCGACTGATGAAAAAATCAAACAAGTTAGAGTGGACGACCGAGGCGCAAGCCACGTTCCAAGAACTCAAGACCTTGCTCTCCACCCAGCCGGTGTTAGCTGCTCCGGGCAGCCGAGAGCCATTACTCTTGTACATCACAACCACGAGCCAAGTGGTCAGCACCGTCCTCACCGTGGAGCACGAAGAGCAGGGAAAATCATTCAAGGTCCAACGACCCGTCTATTACATTTCAGAGGTTCTGACCCCCTCCAAGCAAAGATATCCACACTATCAGAAGATGGTCTACGGCATTTACCTGGCGGTAAAGAAGGTAGCCCATTACTTTCAAGACCACTCCGTCACAGTGATCAGTGATGCTCCCCTATCGGATATTTTGAACAATAGAGACGCCATTGGCCGAGTGGCAAAATGGGCGATTGAGCTCCTTCCACTGGAGATTGTTTGAAGCCAAGAAAGCGATCAAATCCCAAGCCCTAGTGGATTTTCTGACCGAGTGGATTGAATAAGAGCAGCCAGTCACAAGCCTTCCCGAGCACTGGACTATGTTCTTTGATGGATCTAAGATGCTCCACGTTTGGGGGGCTGGAGTGGTCCTAGTTTCCCCCAGGGGAGACCGACTGAGCTGTGTGCTTCAAATCCACCTCGAGTCGTCTAACAATGAAGCCGAGTATGAAGCCCTCCTGTACGGGCTGCGTATGGCTATCTCACTCGGCATTCGCCGGTTGATGATCTACAGCGACTCGGACCTCGATTTGAACCAGGTAATGAAGGAATGGGACGTTCGGAGCCCAGCAATGGCAGGCAACTGCAATGCCGTCAGAAAATTGGAGAAGAACTTCGAGGGCTTGGAGCTGCACCACATACCTCGAGCCAAGAATCACGCAGCAAATGACCTAGCCAAGATCGGTTCCACTCGGTGAGTTGTTCCGAAAGATGTATTCCTTGAGCATATGCACGCCCCGACAATTAAAGAATACCCTTTCACGGAGGAGCCCCCGCAAGCAGTCGGTCCATCCGACCCGTCTGAGGTTGATATCGCAGTACTGATCGATTTGGTCCACGAGATGTTGGTGATAGTTCCCGAGTGGACTCGGCCTTACATAGCATATCTGCTCCGGCAGGAGCTCCCTGAAGATGAAATGGAAGCACGCCAGATCGTCCGACGATCCAAAGCCTTCATGGTGATGGGAGATCAGCTCTACAAGAAAAGCACTACCGGAGTCACTTAGCGTTGTATTTCCCCAGAAGAAGGGTTGCAGATCCTGCATAAGATTCACTCGGGAACTTGTGGCCATCACGCGTCCTCTCGGACATTGGTCGCCAAGGCCTTTCGAGCGGGTTTCTATTGGCCCCGTGCCAACGAAGCGGTGAGAGACATCGTGGAGTTGTGTGTTGGATGCCTGTTTTACAAGAATCGGTTACACAAGACCGCATCCGTGCTTAAGACAATTCCGCTCACCTGGTCGTTCGTCGTCTAGGGCCTCGACATGGTCGGACCCCTTCGGACTGGGACGAGTGGATTCACCCACCTGCTTGTAGCGGTGGACAAGTTTACCAAATGGATTGAAAAGAAGCCAGTAAAGAGCTTGGACTCGGCGACTGCCATCAGCTTCGTGAGGCAGCAGAACGGGCTAACGGGATGATCCTGCAAGGATTGAAGCCGCGCCTCATGAGAGATCAGAAATATGCCGCTGGAGCCTGGGTCAAAGAACTGCCATCAATATTATGGGGCCTACGGACGACTCCGAATCGTTCCAGTAATCGCACCCCCTTCTTCATGGTATATGGATCCGAAGCTGTGTTGCCGAGTGATCTGCTTCACAATTCCCCCCGAATGGAGCTCTACTCTGAAGCTGAAGCTGAAGAAGCACGTCAGGACAGTTTGGATCTCCTAGAAGAAGAAAGGGAGTTAGCCCTCATCCGATCAACGCTTTATCAGCAAGATTTGAGGCGCTACCATGACAGACAGGTCAGAGGAAGAGCCTTTTAGGAAGGCGACATTGTCCTCCGACTGGATCAGCAGAAACCCCACAACCTAGCGCCTCCGTGGCAAGGGTCCTTCGCGATCTCCAAAGTTCTAAACAACGGAGCATATCGGCTCGATAACTTTGAGAAGAATAATGAAGAGCCCTGAGCTTGGAATGCGGACCTGCTTCGCAAGTTCTTTACTTAGAACAAAAAACTCCTTTATTTTTGTAATGAACTCCAAAGTGATTTTGATGAACAAAAGTATTACTCCTTCATTTTTGTAACGCCTATAGTTACTCTCATTTAATGCCCTTATAATGGCGCTCGGCCGGTGACGCACTCTATATAAGCCACCCCCGAGCTCCTGGACAAGGGTTCAACATTCCATTGTAATCACACCCCCAAAGAAAACACAAGCCTCCGGACATGAGACGTAGGGTCTTTACCTCCTCCGAAAAAGGCCTGAACTCGTAAAATACGAGTGTTACACCTGTGCCGTAGCTAGGCTTCGCCCCTCATTCGTACCCCTAGTACTATTGTCAGATCACTTCCACGACAATATCCACATCTATTTCTTTACCAGCCTCATCAACATAAGGATGGTCCTCTATGAATCTCAAGATCATACGTATTACCCTCTCTCGAATTAGGCTTTCGCCCTGCTTTATATATAAAGCAAACAGTCATACACACCAGTCTTAGAACATAAGCAAAGAGCCTGCTGGGGTCAAACAGCACAAGGACGCCCAAGAAAAGGAAAAAAGAAACAAAAAAGGCCATCCAGAGGCAAGCTAAGTCGGAGGCGAGCGGGAAGACAACCGACGCGCAGTAGCCAAGAGAGCGTCCAGGATGTCGTCAAGGCGGGCACGGTCACGCTCCCTAGCGAGCGGGTGCCAGTGCTGCAAGAAAGCAAGAAATTTGAAGAACGAATCAGAAGCTTGCCGAGGGAAGATCCGCTCAATCACCATTTTATTGCGCGTTTTCCAAAGAGTCCAAGCTAGGGCCACAAAGATAAGCCAGAAGAGGCGACGTTTTTGACCCGCCTGGGTGGCCCGAGCTTGCAGGAACTCTGCCAGATCTCGGGCCTCCCAAGCCTGTCCAAGCACCTCATGAACGAAGCGCCAGAGCGCCTGAGCTGCGACACATGAGAACAAAATATGGGTCCCCGTTTCCAGGACTCGACAGAGGGGGCAGAGACCGTCGCCTGGCCCATGCCTCTTAAGAACCTCTGTGCCCGAGGGAGGCGGTCACGCAGGAGCGGCCAGACGAAAATCTTGATCTTAAGGGGGAGCGGTGCTTTCCAGAGCGGGGAGAGCCACTGAATGATAGGACGGCGGCAGAGCGCCAAATAGGCGGAGCTCACAGAGAACTCTCCCGCAGGGGAGAGGCTCCAGGAGACCGAGTCAGGGGACTGGGACAATGGGAGAGGGACTAGTTCCCTCAGGCTGTCCCACTCGAGCACCTCATCCGTTCCAAAGGAGCGACGGAACGCGATGTTCCATTGCCCATTTAGATAGGCTTCAGCGACGAGAAGCTTCGGGTGAAGGCATATCGCAAAGAGTCTAGGGAAGCAAAGGCGGGGTGAGTCCCCTTCAAACCAGGGGTCTATCAAAAACTGGGTGTTATCGCCGTTGCCAACAGAGAAGGTGACACCAAGCCAGATCTCTTCCTTGATAGCCTGGATGGATTTCCAGAACTGAGAACCAGCGGAGCGAGAGCAAGCCAGCAGTGGTTCTCCCCACAGATATTTCGCCTCAATCAGCTGGAGCCATAGACCACCATCTCCTCTCAGTATCCTCCAAACCCAACGCAGCATGAGAGCTATATTCATGCGGCGCGAGTCTGTGATACCAAGACCACCTCGATCCTTAGGAAGGCAGATGTCAGCCCATTTCACCATGTGATACTTGGGCCGACCATTAGCCGCCTGCCAAAAGAATCTGGCCAGCTCCTTGTCGAAGGAGCTGTGTACACCCTCAGGGAGGATGTACATCCCCATCATATACATGGGGAGGCTAGCGAGGTTGGAGCCGATGAGCACAGTTTTACTACCTTTCGAAGTGAACCTCCCACACCAGGGCTCCGCCCGAGACGCTACTCGTCCCACAAGCGGGTCATAGCCAGAAACCAGGATCAGGGAATTGGATAAGGGCATCCCTAGATATGAGACGGGGAAGGAGGCAAGTTTGCAGTTGAAGCAGTCCGCGATCCGTTGCTGGTCAGCAGGAGAGTACCCTAAGACCACAACCTCGCTCTTATCAAAGTTGATCTTAAGTCCCGACATAGCCTCAAAGCACAGCAGAAGGAACTTAAGATTAACAAAATCCAGGTCAGACCCTTCCACCATGATCATGGTGTCATCGGCATACTGAAGGTGAGTGACGCCTCCACCAGGGATCAGGTGACTGACAACACCCTTAAGGTGTCCGGACTGCCTGGCCTTATCTAGAATGCCCGCAAGGGCATCAACAGCTAGGTTGAAGAGAAGAGAGGAGATGGGGTCTCCCTGCTTCACTCCCCTAGAGGACCTAAAATATGGTCCAATATCGCCATTGATATTGATGGCTGCTACCTCTTGAGCTTGCGTTGGTTTTCCCTTGAAGAGGAAAGGGTGATGCAGCGAAGTAGATAAGTATTTCCCTCAGTTTGTTGAGAACCAAGGTATCAATCCAGTAGGAGGAACACGCAAGGCACCAATATTTGCACCTACACAAACAATCAAACACTTGCACCCAACGCTACAAAGGGGTTGTCAATCCCTTCACGGTTACTTGCAAGGATGAGAACTGATAGAGATAGAGTTAGATGATTGCCAAAAGTAAAACTAAAAGAAAAGTAAATAAAATTGCAGCAAGGTATTTTTGATATTTTTGGTTTATAGATCTGAAAATATAATATGGAAAATAGACCCGGGGGCCATAGGTTTCAGTAGAGGCTTCTCTCATGAAGGAAAATAATACAGTGGGTGAACAAATTACTGTCGAGCAATTGATAGAAAAGCGAATAATTATGAAGATATCCAAGGCAATGATTATGCATATAGGCATCACGTCCGTGTCAAGTAGACCGAAACGATTCTGCATCTACTACTATTACTCCACACATCGACCGACTCCTGCCTACATCTAGAGTATTAAGTTCATGAAGAATAGAGTAACGCATTAGGTAAGATGACATGATGTAGAGGGATAAACTCAAGCAATATGATGAAAACCCCATCTTTTTATCCTCGATGGCAACAATACAATACGTGCCTCGCTACCCCTACTTTGCCACTGGGTGAGGACACCGCAAGATTGAACACAAAACTAAGCACTTCTCCCATTGCAAGAATTACCAATCTAGTTGGCCAAACCAAACCAATAACTCGAAGAGACTTGCAAAGATATGAAATCATGCATATAAGAATTCAGAGAAGATTCAAATAATATTCATAGATAAGCTGAACATAAACCCACAATTCATCGGATCTCGACAAACACACCGCAAAAGAGTATTACATCGGATAGATCTCCATGAAGATCATGAAGAACATGGTATTGAAGAACAAAGAGAGAGAAGAAGCCATCTAGCTACTAGCTATGGACCCGAAGGTCTGTGGTAAACTACTCACGCATCATCGGAGGGGCAATGGAGTTGATGTAGATGCCCTCCGTGATCGAATCCCCCTCCGGCAGATTACCGGAAAAGGCTCCAAGATTGGATCTCACGGGAACAGAGGCTTCCGGCGGCGGAAAAGTATTTTCGTGGCTCTCTCTGGTATCCAGGGAATATTTGGGAATTTATAGGCCGAAGAATAGGGTTAGGAGGGCTGCCGTGGGGCCACAAGCCAGGGGGCGCCCCCCCCTAGGGCGCGCCCCTGTGGCTTGTCGCCACACGGCGGCTCTCCTGCCTTCATCTCCAAGTCAGGTACGTTTCTTCTGGTCCAAGAAAAATCTTTCCGAAGATTTTATTCCGTTTGGACTCCGTTTAATATTCCTTATCTGCAATACTCAAAAACAAGGAAAAAACAAAAACTGGCACTAGGCTCTAGATTAATAGGTTAGTCCCAAAAATAATATAAAATAGCATATTAATGCATATAAAACATCCAAAACAGATAATATAATAGCATGGAACAATAAAAAATTATAGATACGTTGGAGACGTATCAAGCATCCCCAAGCTTAATTCCTGCTCGTCCTCGAGTAGGTAAATGATAAAAACAGAATTTTTGATGTGGAATGCTACCTAACATATTTATCCATGTAATATTCTTTATCGTGGCATGAATATTCAGATCCATAAGATTCAAAACAAAAGTCTAATATTGACATAAAACAGTAATACTTCGAGCATACCAACAAGGCAATTGCGTCCTTTCGAAATAACATGGCCTTAGAAAGTTATCCCTACAAAATCATAGGGTCTGGCTATGCTCCATCTTCCCCACACAGAGTATCTAAATCATGCACAACCCCGATGACAAGTCAAGCAATTGGTTCACACCTTTTATGTTCTCAAACCTTTTCAACTCTCACGCAATACATGAGCGCGAGCCATGGATATAGCACTATAGGTGGAATAGAATATGGTGGAGGTTGTGAGGAAAAAGGAGAAGATGGTCTCACATCAACTAGGCGTATCAACGGGCTATGGAGATGCCCATCAATAGATATCAATGTGAGTGAGTAGGGATTGCCATGCAACGGATGCACTAGAGCTATAAGTGTATGAAAGCTCAAAAAGAAACTAAGTGGTCGTGCATATGATGAAAATTCCACTAGCTATATGAAAGTGACAAAATAGGAGACTCTCTATCATGAAATCATGGTGCTACTTTGAAGCACAAGTGTGAAAAAAGATAGTAGCATTGTCCCTTCTCTCTTTCTCTCATTTTTTTTGGTGGGCATCTTTGGCCTCTCTTTTTTTATATGGGCTTCATTGGCCTCTTTTATTATTTATAAAGTCCGGAGACTCATCCCAACTTGTGAGGGATTCATAGTTTCCATCATCCTTTTCTCTCACGGGACAAATGCTCTAATAATGAAAATCATCACACTTTTATTTACTTACAACTCGAAACCTAGAACAAAATATGACTCTATATGAATTCTTACGAATGCAAGGCAATATGAAAATGATGGTGCATGTCATGAAAAACGGAACGGTGGAAGTTGCATGGCAATATATCTCAGAATGGCTATGGAAATGCCATAATAGGTAGGTATGGTGGCTGTTTTGAGGAAAATATATGGTGGCTGTTTTGAGGAAGATGGGTTTGATGTACCGGCGAAAGTGGCGCGGTACTAGAGAGGCTAGCAAAGGTGGAAGGGTGAGAGTGCGTATAATCCATGGACTCAACATTAGTCATAAAGAACTCACATACTTATTGCAAAAGTCTATTAGTTATCGAAGCAAAGTATTAGACGCATGCTCCTAGGGGAGAGGTTGGTAGGAGTTAACCATCGCGCGCTCCCGACCCTCACACAAAGGTTGACAATCATTAAACAAATCATGCTCCAACTTCGTTACATAACGGTTCACCATACGTGCATGCTACGGGACTCACAAACTTTAACACAAGTATTTCTTCCAATTCACGACTACTCACTAGCATGACTCTCATATTACCATCTCTATATCTCAAAACTATATGCAAGGAATCGAACTTCTCATAGTATTCAATGCACTTTATATGAAAGTTTTTATTATATCCCTCTTGGATGCCTATTATATTAGGACTAAATTCATAATCTAAACCAATTACCATGCTGTTTAAAGACTCTCAAAATAATATAAGTGAGGTACGAGAGTTCAATAATTTCTATAAAATAAAACACCACCGTGCTCTAAAAAGATATAAGTGAAGCACTAGAGCAACATTGCCTAGCTCAAAAGATATAAGTGAAGCACATAGAGTATTCTAATAAATTCACGATTAACGCGTGTCTCTCTCAAAAAGATGTGTGCAGCAAGGATGATTGTGGCAAACTAAAAAGCAAAGACTCATATCATACAAGACGCTCCAAGCAAAACACATATCATGTGGTGAATAAAAATATAGCCTCAAGTAAATTTACCGATGCATTGAAGACGAAAGAGGGGATGCCTTCCGGGGCATCCCCAAGCTTAGGCTTTTTGGTATCCTTGAATATGGCTTGGGGTGCCTTGGGCATCCCCAAGCTTAGGCTCTTGCCACTCCTTATTCCATAGTCCATCAAATCTTTACCCAAAACTTGAAAACTTCACAACACAAAACTCAACAGAAAACTCATGAGATCCGTTAGTATAAGAAAAATAAATCACCACTTTAGGTACTGTTGTGAACTCATTCTTTATTTATTTTGGTGTAATATCTACTGTATTCCAACTTCTCCATGGTTCATACCCCCCGATACAACCCATAGATACATCAAAATAAGCAAACAACACAAAGAAAACAGAATCTGTCTAAAACAGAACAGTCTGTAGCAATCTATAGACTTCGAATACTTCTGTAACTCCAAAAATTCTGAAAAATTAGGAAAATCAGGTCAATTTGTATATAAATCTTGTGTAAAACTTTCAGATCAAAATCACATTCCAGTGAATTTACAAAATTCCTGGACTGAGAGCAAAAGTTTCTGTTTTTCAGCAAAATCAAATCACAAACACCGTAGACCATCCCAAAGGTCTTACTTGGCTCAAACACTAAATTAAACAAGAAAACACAATTACTACAGAGGTAATAATGTGTGGAAAACTCAAAAACAGAAGCAAAAACAAAAGCATAAAAATAAAATTGGGTTGCCTCCCAACAAGCGCTATTGTTTAACGCCCCTAGCTAGGCATAACGCAATAGATCTAGGTATTGTCATCTTTGGTATGCAATCCATAAGTAGCTCTCATAATAGATTCATAAGGTAGTTTTATTTTCTTTCTAGGAAAGTGTTCCATGCCTTTCCTTAATGGAAATTGGAATCTAATATTTCCTTCCTTCATATCAATAATTGCACCAATTGTTCTAAGGAAAGGTCTACCAAGAATAATAGGACATGTAGGATTGCAATCTATATCAAGAACAATGAAATCTACGGGCACATAATTCCTATTTGAAACAATAAGAACATCATTAATCCTTTCCATAGGTTTCTTAATAGTGGAATCCGCTAGATGCAAATTTAAAGAGCAATCATCAATTTCACGGAAACCTAGCACATCACATAAAGTTTTCGGAATCGTGGAAACGCTAGCACCCAAATCACACAAAGCATGGCACTCATAATCTTTAATCTTAATCTTAATAGTAGGTTCCCACTCATAATAAAGTTTCCTAGGTATAGAAACTTCCAACTCAAGTTTTTCTTCAAAAGATTTCATCATAGCATCCACGATATGTTTAGTAAAAGCTTCGTTTTGATTATAAGCATGAGGAGAATTTAACATGGATTGCAACAAGGAAATACAATCAATCAAAGAACAACTATCATAATTAAAGTCCTTGAAATCCAAAAGAGTGGGTTCATTGCTATTTAAAGTTTTGACCTCTTCAATCCCACTTTTATCAATCTTAGCATTAAGATCTATAAACTCCGAATCATTGGGACGCCTTTTAACTAAAGTTGACTTATCTCCAGTCCCATCTTTATCAAGATTTACATTAGAAAACAAAGATTCAATAGGAGTCACATCAATCACTTTAAGATCTTCATCATTATTATCACGAGAACACACTTTTTCAAGCCATTCACGCTTAGCACGTATTCTAGCGGTTCTTTCCTTACACTCATCAATAGAAATTCGCATAGCTTTTAAAGACTCATTAATATCATGCTTGGGTGGAATAGATCTAATCTTCAAAGAATCAATCTCAAGAGAAATTCTATCGACGTTCCTAGCCAAATCATCAATCTTGAGCAATTTTTCTTCAATCATAGCATTGAAACCCTTTTGCGAACTAATAAATTATTTAATATTATTCTCAAGATCAGAGGGCATCTTATTATAATTTCCATAAGAGTTGTTGTAGGAATTACCATAATTATTAGAGGAATTACTAGGAAACGGCCTAGGATTGAAATTACCTCTATACGCGTTATTACCAAAATTGTTCCTACCAACAAAATTCACATCCATAGATTCATTATTATTTCCAATCAAAGAAGACAAAGGCATATCATTAGGATCAATAGGAGCACTCTTACTAGCAAACAATTTCATTAATTCATCCATCTTTTCACTCAAAGTATTTATTCCTTCAATAGCATGCACTTTTTTACTAGTAGGAGATCTTTCGGTATGCCATTGAGAGTAATTTGCCATAATATTATCTAGGAGTTTAGTAGCTTCTCCTAATGTGATTTCCATAAAAGTACCATCCGCGGCGGAATCTAAGAGATTCCTAGATGCAAAATTCAATCCCGCATAGAAAATTTGTATAATCATCCATAAACTCAAACCATGTGCGGGGCAATTTCTAATCATTAGTTTCATCCTCTCCCAAGATTGGGCAACATGCTCATGATCAAGTTGCTTAAAATTCATTATATCGTTCCTAAGGGAGATGATCTTAGCGGGCGGAAAGTACTTGGAGATAAAAGCATCTTTACACTTATTCCATGAATCAATACTATTTTTAGGCAAAGATGAAAACCAAGTTTTAGCACGATCTCGTAGTGAGAACGGAAATAGCTTCAATTTAACAATATCATTATACACATCTTTCTTCTTTTGCATATCACACAACTCAACGAAAGTATTTAGATGGGATGCGGCATCTTCACTAGGAAGGCCGGAAAATTGTTCTTTCATAACAAGATTAAGCAAAGCGGCATTAATTTCATAAGATTCCGCACTAGTGGCGGGAGCAATCGGAGTACTAATAAAATCATTGTTATTAGTATTGGAGAAGTCACACAACTTAGTATTCTCTTGAGTCATCGTGACAAAGCAAGCAATCTAGCACACAAGCAAACAGAAAGCAAACGAAAAGACGAACGGAAGAAGGGCGAATAAAAAGGCAATTTTTTCTGAAAATCGTTTTAGAAGTGGGGGAGAGGAAAACGAGAGGCAAATGGCAAATAATGTAAATGCAAGAGATGAGTTTGTGATGGGTACTTGGTAGATGTAGATCTTGTCTTGACTTGCTATGTATCCTCCCCGGCAACGGCGCCAGAAATCCTTCTTGCTACCTCTTGAGCTTGCGTTGGTTTTCCCTTGAAGAGGAAAGGGTGATGCAGCAAAGTAGATAAGTATTTCCCTCAGTTTGTTGAGAACCAAGGTATCAATCCAGTAGGAGGAACAAGCAAGGCACCAATATTTGCACCTACACAAACAATCAAACACTTGCACCCAACGCTATAAAGGGGTTGTCAATCCCTTCATGGTTACTTGCAAGGATGAGAACTGATAGATATAGATATAGATGATTTCCAAAAGTAAAACTAAAAGAAAAGTAAATAAAATTGCAGCAAGGTATTTTTGGTATTTTTGGTTTATAGATCCGAAAATATAATATGGAAAATAGACCCGGGGGCCATAGGTTTCACTAGAGGCTTCTCTCATGAAGGAAAATAATACGGTGGGTGAACAAATTACTGTCGAGCAATTGATAGAAAAGTGAATAATTATGAAGATATCCAAGGCAATGATTATGCATATAGGCATCACGTCCGTGTCAAGTAGACCGAAACGATTCTGCATCTACTACTATTACTCCACACATCGACCGACTCCTGCCTGCATCTAGAGTATTAAGTTCATGAAGAACAGAGTAACGCATTAGGTAAGATGACATGATGTAGAGGGATAAACTCAAGCAATATGATGAAAACCCCATCTTTTTATCCTCGATGGCAACAATACAATACGTGCCTCGCTACCCCTACTTTGTCACTGGGTGAGGACACCGCAAGATTGAACCCAAAACTAAGCACTTCTCCCATTGCAAGAATTACCAATCTAGTTGGCCAAACCAAACCAATAACTCGAAGAGACTTGCAAAGATATGAAATCATGCATATAAGAATTCAGAGAAGATTCAAATAATATTCATAGATAAGCTGAACATAAACCCACAATTCATCGGATCTCGACAAACACACCGCAAAAGAGTATTACATCGGATAGATCTCCATGAAGATCATGAAGAACATGGTATTGAAGAACAAAGAGAGAGAAGAAGCCATCTAGCTACTAGCTATGGACCCGAAGGTCTGTGGTAAACTACTCACGCATCATCGGAGGGGCAATGGAGTTGATGTAGATGCCCTCCGTGATCGAATCCCCCTCCGGCAGATTACCGGAAAAGGCTCCAAGATTGGATCTCACGGGAACAGAGGCTTCCGGCGGCGGAAAAGTATTTTCGTGGCTCTCTCTGGTATCCAGGAAATATTTGGGAATTTATAGGCCGAAGAATAGGTTTAGGAGGGCTGCTGTGGGGCCACAAGCCAGGGGGGCGCCCCCCCCTAGGGCGCGCCCCTGTGGCTTGTCGCCACACGGCGGCTCTCCTGCCTTCATCTCCAAGTCAGGTAAGTTTCTTCTGGTCCAAGAAAAATCTTTTCGAAGATTTTATTCCATTTGGACTCCGTTTAATATTCCTTATCTGCAATACTCAAAAACAAGGAAAAAACAGAAACTGGCACTAGGCTCTAGATTAATAGGTTAGTCCCAAAAATAATATAAAATAGCATATTAATGCATATAAAACATCCAAAACAGATAATATAATAGCTTGGAACAATCAAAAATTATAGATACGTTGGAGACGTATCAATGGCAGTGTTCCCAGACATGACCATCTGCATGATCCAGGAGCACCATCGCTCATCAAAACCACGACGCTGCATGACCAGACGAAGGAAAGACCAATCAAGGCGGTCGTAAGCCTTCTGGAAGTCGAGCTTCAGGAAGACACCCTTGTGACCACGTGAAGCAACCTCATGCACGATTTCATGAAAGGCTAAGATCCCGTCATGGATCTGCCGACCCTTCAGGAACGCCGTCTACAGAGGGTGAGCTATCCGGGAAGCAACCGGCGAAAGACGCGTAGCGCAAACCTTCGCAAAGATTCGCTCTAGCACGTTAATCACAGTGATCGGGCGAAAGTGGCGTATATCCGTCGCCCCAACTAGTTTGGGGATGAGGGATATGACGCCATAGTTTATTCGGGACATATCAAGCGTCCCAATATAAAACTCATGGAACATAGGCATGATGACAGGCCGAAGCACCTCCCAAAATTTCTGAAAGAACGAGACCGGGAGGCCATCCGGGCCTGGCGCCGAATTGGCTTTCATCGAGGAGATAGCCAGCCAAACCTCCTCAGGGGAGAAGGGGAGGGTGAGCTCAGCATTTTCCTCAGCAGAGACCCTAGCCTCCAGGGGCCAAAAGTCTTCACTAAGAGAGATGCCTCCACGAGGTTCCGCCGTGAAGAGAGCTTTATAGAAGGAGTAAATATGAGACGAAATCTCATCAGGGTGCTCAACGAGATTGTCTCCATCCAAAAGGTAGGGAATGGCGCACTTTCGCCTTCGACCATTGGCGATCGCTTGGAAGTACGCGGTATTGGCATCACCCTTGAGAAGCCAGTTTTGGCCTCCCCGGCGCTGCCAAAACAGCTCCTCTCCCTTGTAGATCTCAACTAGTGAGGCCTCAAGGGAGTAGCGCCTGGCCCAATCGTCAGGGGAGAGGCCAGGGCCATCCACGATGACGTCAAGGATCCTTATTTGATCTAAAAGGGCCCCTTTACGGGCCCTCAGCTCAGCACCCAGATTCGCCCCCCAGCCCCGCATGAACTGCCTAGCCATCCCCGAGCAATGGTGCCAGACGTCCACAACGCAAAAGACGCGGGGCGGAGAGGCGGCCGCATCCAGCAAGCGGGACCGGACCATCTCAAGGAAGCCCGGCTGAGACAGCTAAAAGGATTCAATGTGAAAGCGACGAGTCCGAGGCGGGGCATCGTCACCGGAAGAGAGCAGGAGGGGGGTGTGATCGGATCCAATGCGCGTGACAGCCTTGAGGGAGCATAATGGGAACATGGACTCCCAATGGGGCGAGGCAAAGACTCGATCGATAACACACCGGATAGGATCCAGTTGTTTATTCGTCCATGTGAATCGAGCCCCCACACGGGCAATCTCGCGAAGCGCCAAGTCCGCAATGCAGTCATTAAACATGCGCATGCGGAGGCGGTCTAGATTAGGGGAGCTTTTGTCAGAAGCCCACCTAATGAGGTTGAAGTCGCCAGCTAGAACCACAGGGGAGGAGCAACGGTCAACCTTCCCCTTTAGTTCAGCCAGGAAGTCCACAGACCTACTATGGTCCGCCGGGCCATAGACGATGATGACCTCCCAACTAAGGTTAACACGTCGGTCCGTGATGGACATACTAAGGAAGAATTCCCCATGGTCCATGTCCTCGACCGAAAAGGAATCCTCCCGGACACCCAGCAAAATGCCCCCCAATTGCCTGTTAGCAGGGAGCCATTGCCAGGCGAAGGGATGACGCGAGAGTCGCTAAAGCTCAGCAATGGAGAAGTCCTGTCGAATTGTTTCCTGAAGCCCAACTATGTCAATATCATCCTGGCGAAGGTAGTCAATAAGTTGTCGCCTTCGGCCAAGATGGCCAAAGCCGCGGATGTTCCAACAGAGCAACTTCATCTGGGAACCTCCGGGGAAGTCCTATGCCCCTCAGGCGGGGCCGAACTAGCCCAACCGCCAATTGCGGTGCGGGAAGAAGACTTCGCAGGACGGCCACGACGCCCCCGCGGAAGGGGAGTCAGACCAACCGAAGGCTCCGTAGGAGGAGTCTCGGCAGTAACCCCACGCACCTCTAAGCGGTGCTCAGTGGGGTGAAGATGAGTGGGAGGCCGGCCCCGGAGGACCCTCACAGGGGGAGGGTGCTGGGGGGCGAGCGCGCCCAAGGTCTCACTAGGAGGAGCCCCAACGACCACGACCTCTCTATGGTCAGGGTTGTTAGGGGCCGGGGAGCCAGGGGTCCCGCGCTCAGCACGAGCACGGGCTTCCGCAAGCGCCCCATAGAGCCTCTCCTTGGCGCAAATCGCGGAGATCTGCTCAAGACGAGGGCCTTTCTCACCGCGGAAAACTATGTCGCAGTCAGAGGCCACATTGGCCAGATGAGCAAGAGGGACCGAATCGAGAACCACAAAACTCGAGCCTGCATTGGAGGGAACAGGGGGAGCAGGGGGAATACCTGGGGAGAGGTCGCGGGCGGCCGCGCGCAGAGCGGCCCGCTCAGGGACCGAAGGCACGCGACCATCCTGGAGGGACCGGGACTGACTAAGCCGGGCACTCAGACGAAGAGCGATCGACGGAGAGGCGCCCGTACGATGCTTGGACCGCACCGCGGTGGGCAGCACCGAGGAGGGATCCAGGAGAGGCGGCGGAGGAGTCGCAGGAACCAGAGCCGGGGACCCCAGGGTTGGGGAAGAGGGCGTCCCAGGCGAGCGAGAGTAGCAGACGACCCCCGGGGAGCGCGGGGAGGACGGGGGCCGCACGTCCAAACCAATGCTCAGAGAATCGCCCTCATCGGCGTCCAGGGGACCGGCGACGGTGAGAGCGGGCGTGGAAGCCCCCACCGGCGCAGGAGGGTCCGGGGCTGCGCCGGTCGGGCTACTCTGGCCAGCCCCCGGAGCAGCGGGGTCGTCGTCGTCGTCCCCCGAGGGGCTGTCTCCGGAGGAACTGCCGTCACCGTCCTGACGCCCATCAGAAGGGAGCCGAGGAGGAGGGGGGAAGACAGCATCAGGTACCCCCTCCGCCTCTGGAGACTCAAGCTCGTAGGTGATGCGCTTGCCCTTCATGGTGAAGTAGAAGATCAGGGACAAGCCATCGACCTCCGCAGGGGCCGGACACAGGATCTCGATGCGCGCAGGGCCATCATCCTCCAAGGAGGCAAGGTGAACAGTGAGAAGCTTGCCAATTGGCTCAGAGATCGCCTTGAGGATGTGCTGAAGCTTGGCACCGCGAGGGGAAGAGGAGTCCCCCTTAGGGAGCCCGTAGACGAGGACCCACACCCGCGCGAGAGGCGGAATCGCGTTCGGCTCCGCGACCGCCGCACGGATAGAGATCAGGAACTTGTTGATGGGGCACTTGACTACATCATGAGAGCAGACGCGCAGAAGCTCCGCGGAGGGGAAGGGGACTGAGAAGACCATGGGAGCGGTCTCAGTCACCTCCCAAGAGAAGGCGGAGCCGCGGAAATCGCCGATGTAGGCGGACAGCTCAGGCCGGATGAGGTCGGAGGTGATGGGTAGAGACGGCGGTAGGGCCTGATCTGGGACGAGCGAGACCACCGCCAGGTGCGGACGGGCCGGCTCCTCCTCAAACTCAGCGTCAACGAAGTAGAAATTGCCCCCCTCTGTCCCATAGCCTAGGTAGGCAAGCGTCGAGGGACAGCGAGGGGGAGCCTCACACTCAGAACGGAAGTGTCCCGCGCAACCGCAGTTCATACACATCGTCTCCTCACGAGACCTCGGACGGCCGGAACGGACGGCAGGGGCCGCCGGAGCCTCCTGCTCCGGCAACCCTACCGAAGGAGGGGCCAACGACGGACCCGGAGTCTTCTTCTTCTTACTCTTGCTCTTCTTCTTCTTGGTCGGAGCCGGGACTCCCGCAGCGGCAGGAGGCCGACGAGGGGGAGAACCGCGCACGTCACGGGAGCCGGCCTCAGCACGGCGCCACTCCGGCGGACCGTCACGGGAGGCCGTCCTGGAGTCCCGCGGACCGTCACGGCCGGACCGGGCAGGCGCCGCCGGGGACCTAGGGCGGTCACGGGAGTCCTCCCGACGAGACCTCTTGGAGTCCGCACCGCGCCCCGAAGATGCAACCTCACGGTTGCGCGGAGCCGCGGCTTGGCGGGCATCCAGCTCCCGGTGGAGCTCCTCCTCGCGTGCGCGGTCCTCCTCCAGCCGGCGAGAGGCCTCGAGCCGGCGCCGATCACCGGGGGAGCCGGGAAGGGGGAGGCGAGGGTCTCGGAGCGGGTCGCGGGGAGGAGGCGGGTGACGAAGGGAGGTGCCGGCGTAGGACGAGCCGCGGCGGGAGGACCCCGCAGCGTCGGGCCGGGCGTCGGATGAGCCGGCAGACATCGGCCGTTTGGGACGGGGCTGCCCGTCGCCGGACTCCCTGGCCATTAGCGCGTCTCGGAACGAGAGCCGCGGAGGGGACGACGAGGCAGAGGAAGGAGCAGGGAGCAGAGCAGGCGCCGCCGGCGAGAGGGAACGGGGGGGTGGTGCGATGGGACAGGCAGGAGCGGAGGGAGGCGGCGCTGGAGGTCGGGGGATGTAACGAGCGAAGGCCTTCCAACGTCGCACATCAGCCCTAGAGGCAGAGCAGGCGAGCCGAAAGGGTGACGGACCCCCGTTGGATCCAGACCCAACAGTCCGGATCTTCCGGTGCCAGCCACCAGTGCCGGTTGGCCAGGCTGAGAGCCTCCCGGGCCTTGCGCGCAGCCGCCGCGGCCCACTGAGCCTGCAGGCCGTCCCAGCTAGCAGAACCCCCACGACGGCGCGCCTGGAGGCTGGCCCAGGGCCCAGCGGGGAGGCCCACGCCACGAGCCAAAGTCGCCCCGCATCACGCGGCCTCACCCACCACAGCCGCCGAACCAGCCAAGCCAGCCCTAGGGCAGGGAGCAGCCGCCGCCGGCGCCGAGGCAGTCTCACCCAAGACGGAGACCACCGCGGTACCAGGGCAGCCAGGAAGGGGGGACGAGGTCACGGAAAGGGGTCCGATTGCTCCAAGGCCTTGGCCAGCCGGAGCCGCCGGGCGGCGAGCGTGGCGGAGCGCAGGCAGCTCGGAGGGCGACGGGCGGCGGGGAGCGCGGGACGGGCGAGGGCGAGCCGGCCGAGCAGAGGATAAGAAATCCCCGAACACCGGCGGGGCGAGGGAAACGACGGCCTCAACGCGGCCGGAGTCGTCGGACTCGTCGTCGTCGGCGAGGTCGGCCCAGGAGACGACGGAGCGCGAGAAACGGAGGGACGGAGGCGGCCGCGCGGACACGGCATCGGGCGCGCACGGGACAGCCGCACCAGCGGCAGCCATCCCGCCGGCGGCGAGGGGCGGGTCCGGCGGGGGGACGCAGGGGATTTCAAAATCGCCTAACGTTCGCCTCCCCGAGAGAAGAGAGATCGCCAGCCGCTGAGGGTCGTGAGGACCTCTAGCGTCTTTGGTCGTGATCATTGTAGTGGCGTTGTGCTGCCGCCGTTGCAGGATTCCGACGTCGCTTACTCGTCGTCTCGTCGATGCCACCACTTCTGCCCTCGGCGGAGTCCGCCACTGCCGGACCGAGCCTATGGTCGCCGCGGCGTATCGAATCGTCCATTCACTGGACGGCTCGACGTGTTATCAAAATCCATTAATACGCTCATCTCAACCATAGGTCCATGACACATAATCTGGCCTCATAGGTCCATGACACATAATCTGGCACGTGCTCGATCTCCAGTACACTGACTAGCATGGTGAAGACACATGGTGGCGGTGCACTCGGTTGGGGGCTCCCCTCCTCCCATCATTCGTGGTGGCATGAAGCGAGCGTGCCCACTTCTCACGTGGCTGCCTTGCTAAAGCCGGATCGCGTCGCCCCCGCCTTTCCGCCATTGCCGCACCTTGGATTGGGATCGTCGGGAGCATCATGCCTTGTCGATGGATGAGAGTTGGCAGCCTAATCATGTGGCGTCGATCGGGTAAGTTGCCAAGGATAAACTGATCATTTGTTTGTCCCGTTCTTTTTTAGATTCTGCAAACAAAAGCATCGACCGATTACAGACAGTGATCGATGTACATAAATGATGATTATAAGAGTTCCTTCAGTTAAAGTAAACGTACAGAGCAGAACATTTTTTTTCATTTCAGGAAAGGTAATTTTGCAATTCTAGGGACGCAAGTATTTGCAATGAAAGAATATTACAGTTTGCAGATATTGTTTCTACACTGTAGCAAGAGCTCAAGCAATAATCCGCCCAGCAAATCTAGACCATGTCGTGTCTTCTCACAAATCCCCAAAAGAGCCAGAGACTCAAACATTCTAATATACAAAAAAGAGCAAACTAGGGAGACAATAGAGATGTAACATGTCTCTCGGTGTGCAACCCCTAGTTACAGAAACCCAAACTGTACACCTTTTGCGGCAAACACAACTGTTGTTTGCCAACAGTAGCACTATTTACTCGCTCATTTTCTGATTGGAACCTTCTGCTCCAAGAATAGCCATCTGATGATGAATATGAGCAAGTTGATACTATGTGCAAACGCTATGTAGTGGAACTATTTGCAGCTGCGTTATTTACTGTGCAGCAGCAAGCAAGCTAAGGCTGTGTTTGGTTCAGCTTCAGCTTCCAACTTCTGGGTCCAAAAGCCATAAGCTGAATCAAAGGGGTAAATTTACAAAGCAGCTTTTGAGAATCTGCAGCTTCTCTGTAGTGTAAATTTTGAAGCTGGAATACCCCAACTTTTCAGCTTCTCAGCTTCTAAACCAACCATTTTTGACTGTCCCCTAAAACCGAGTAGTATTTACCCATCAATGCCACCATTGTTTCATAGCCGTTTCAGCCAAATAACCGTTTCAACCAAACAGCTTCCAGCTTTTTCACAGCAGCTTTTCACAGCAGCTTTTCCACAGCAGCTTTTCCAGAATCTGCAGCTCAACCAAACACAACCTAAGTAAACTTTCTACCGTGCCTCTGTCACTGAAACTGCCATACATGTTTAGCAGGGATTGTATCACGGATTTGGACAATAACAGGCCCTTCTTTACAACGCACGCATGCATTGCCTTTCCATATTGTACCGAAGCTGCATCTTTCATGGCAGCAAGTGCTGCGGAGAAAATTGTTGGACTTGGTGCTGGCTCCAATTCCTGCATTTTGCGGCATAGATTCATTACCTCGCAGTGCATACCATTTTGAGACAAGCCAGTTATTAACAGGCTCCATGTGCGTAGATTTGGGTGTGTTTTTGTTTGTAGCATCTCATTGAAGATCTCTAGGGCCTTATCAATCTGCTCATTCTTCATAAAAGCTGAAATAACTGAATCCCAGCACGCTGCAGTTGGAGATATTCCCTCATGCTGCATCTGATATAAAACCTTGAGAGCCTGAGAACTCATCCCACGATCTGCATAAGCAGAAATCATCACTCTGCACATGACCATGTCTCTGCAACTCATGGCATCGAACAGCCGGCATGCATGTTCAGTCCTTTGAGTACTCATATACAACTCTATCAGGCCACAAGCAACCGCTTTGTCCGATTCAAGGTTGTTTCTAACTGCATAGCCGTGAGCAACTCTACCCATCTCCATACCACAGGATGTCATGCAAGCCATGATAATGGATGCCAACGTCACACAATCAAACCTAAGGCCAGACTCGAGCATTTTTCGACAAGTGGCAAAAGCCTTGTGGGCAGGGGCGTTTCTATGTGTTGGCTGTGGGGTCAGCTGACCCCACAGCTTTTCAGTAAAACAGCCTAAAAATACTGTACAGTTACTGTACATTGTAAAGAAAAAAATTCAGGAAATTAGCTATGACCCCACTGATTTGTTAGGCTGGCTTCGCTGTCGACTCTGCCCATCCTGCAAATACCCAGCAATCATCAAATTCCATGTAACAGCGTCTCTTTCCACCATCTGCTCAAACACGGCCTCCGCAGCCTCGACCAGCCCAACCTTACAGTAAAAGTTGATGATCGAGCTGCCCAAAATCACACCCATCTCTAAGCCGCTCGATACGGCCACGGCATGGCCCTGCCTACCCCAATCAGCAGCTTCGAAATCCGCCGATGCAGACAGAAAGCTAAGAACGCTCACCCTCGTCGGTAGCACGCCTTCAACCCTCATCTGATAGAACAGCTCCACGGCATCATCGATTCTTCCATTGTTTATATACCCCATCAACATGGAGTTCCAGGTCACCACAGTCGTCTCCGGCATTGCATCAAACACCTCCCTCGCATCATCCACCTCGCCGCACTTCCCGTAGAAGTCCACCAGGCTGCTCAACACGTACACGCATTCCATGAACCCCGCCTTCCAGGCGTACCCGTGCAGCGCCCTACCGGTCCCGACCATCCCGATCCCCGCGCATGCCTTCAGCACGTTGGGCACGACGAAGTTGTCCGCGGGGACGCCCGCCTGCAGCATGTCGATGTAGCCGTCGAGGGCCCTGGCGTGCAGTCCGGTGCGGCTCCATAATCCGATGACGGCGGCCCAGGCGAAGGCGTTCTTTTTGGGTAGCGCGTCGAACACGCGCTCGGCGTCCGCCAGCGCGCCGCATCGGGCGTAGAAGACCGCGAGCTTGGTGCCGATGTAGGCGTGGCGGCAGTAGTAGGGCCCGCGTTTGACGGCGGCAGCGTGCACCTGGCGTCCCGCGCGGAGGGACCCCGCGGCGACGCAGCACTGCAGGAGGGACACGTACACCTCCGGGCCGACGGCAGCGGCAGCGCCGGGGCTCGACTGGCGCTCGGCGCGGGAGACGAGGGCGAAGGCGTCGCGGAGGCTGCCGTAGTCGCTGCCTTGCTTGGAGAGGGAGGCGAGCGCCGCATGGAGTGGGGCGGGCCGCGGGGACTCATGGGGTTTGGGTGGGTAAGGAGTGGCCGGAAGGGGGAGAGGAAGCGGAGCCATGGCGGGGTCGTGCCATGGAGTTCGGAAACAGAGGATAAATGGGCAAGGGCCGTGAGGTCCATGTTTAACGGAACAATGGGCCTCACTAAAACTAGTTTTTTTTTCTGTTTCACATTACTAGATCTACTCTCTCCGTTCCTAAATATAAGTCTTTTTAAAGATTTCTCGAAAAAAAAAGTCTTTTTAGAGGTTTCATTATAAACTACATACGGATGTATGCAGACATACTTTAGAGTGTAGATTACTCATTTTGCTCTGTATGTAGTTTTTAGTGGAATATCTAAAAAGACTTATATTTAGGAACGGAGGGAGTATTTATTATGTCTTCATGGATGTACCTTCCATAGAGCTGATGATTTTTTTTAGAGGTAAATATACCAGTGGTGCTTGAACTTGTCAAGGATGTGCACTTTAGTGTCTGAACTTGTAAAATACATCGAACTGGTTCCATAACTTGGCATGTATGTGCATATACGGTTCAAATGACGTTTGTATACGTCCAGGATGCTGACGAGGCATGTCCAGCATGGCATGGGACCTGCTGTCAGTAACTGGATGGCAGGCACAAGGGTGTGTGGCTTGAATTTCTTTTATGGAAAACCACCTGAAATTATTTTTCTTACAATAAGACCAATAGCAAGAAATTGGGAAATTATAAAATAAAAACTAAAAATGGTCATGTGGTGGTTTGAACCAGTGACCTACGGAGTCAAGTGCATGCAGTGGTGTCACTCAAACGTCCGACCAAAACGTATAGACCGGGCACGGCTGCCACTCCAACCAACGTGTTCTCATGTATCAAAGTACAAGTAATCTTTATGACTGTATAACAAACATAGTTTCAAACAAATGCAAAAATCTTCATGTCATTTTAAAATGCACTCACGTGTCATTAAAACATATTCGTACAATTGAAAATATTTATGAATGATAAAAATGTTTATATGATTTGTTATTCATATGAGGATCTGCAATCTAAGGGCGTACTAGGCTTGATTTTTTTTGAAAAAACACAAAGTCTTATATACTATATAAACATTTTAAACAACATAGTTTGTACTTAAAGCATGAACACTTTATATACTACATGAATATTTCATTAAAAATGTGGAAATTTTAAAATCATATGAAAATTTATTTGATTATGTGCACGTTTCTAAAATTACTTAATTTTTTTAGTAAAATGCGAACATTTTTCAAATGATAAAATATATTACTGATTCATAATTTTATTATGTATATTTTTGTTAAATTATTACATAGGAATTTTATGAAATTATATGAACTTTTTAACATAATTTGTTTTGAATATATGTGTATTGTTTGTAACACATGATTGTAGTTTACACATCTTTTTCGAATTAGAAAACAAACACGTTGAAACTGAGCCCCACCGTGGTCCGTTTTAGCCACACGGGCTCGTTATGTTATAAACCTAAATTTATCATTTTTATCATTCGATGCCATAGGTTGGAGTGGTATGTGCGGCCAGATATTGCCCCTGGTTGCAGGTTCAACTCAAGGCACTATATTTGCTAATATATTCTGATATATATATATATATATATATATATATATATATATATATATATATATATATATATATATATATATATATATATATTATTCTGATCATGGGATGAGAATAATATTCTGATAACTACCTGACTCGTCCCAGCAGTAGCACTTGAACTTCCCCGAGTGGTAGGTTGAACTTTTGGTAAAAGTGCCCAAATGAGGCTTGCAATATACCGTTTGAAAGCTATGGACACCAGTATAACAGCCTAGGTCTAATTTTTAGCAAAATGTACACGGTTTAAGAGCAGTTTTGAAAACCGTTTTTGTTCATACAAAAAAACGTGAATCGTATTTTCGACGCTATTTCTAAACCGTTCATCGGAATGAGGCAAATGAGATGGCGTTGGATAGCTGCTGCAAATCCGCTCATTTCACATGTTGAACATTTTCCCAAATTCCGTACGGATTAAGAGGAATTTCAAAAATGGCGGAATTTTGGAAACCAAACAGCCGGGTTCGTATTTCGGGGTTGATTTGAAAACGATTAGTCGTATCGACGCATATGATATGGCGTTGGAAAGCTTATGAAAATGCGCATCTTTCCATATAAAAAGTTTGTTCTAACCATGAACGGTTTAAAAGTAATTTAGAAAATGGCCGAATCTGTACCGAGTGCGTATTTTCACATTATTTTCTCAACGGTTTGTCAGAATGAGGCAAATGATATGGCGTTGGAAAGCTTGAACAAATGCGAAACTTTTATATGTAGATTGTTTTTTCAAATTCCTTACGATTTTAAGTCAATTTCTAAAATGGCTAAAAACGTTTTTTGGCCATAATTTCTAGAAAGTTTTATCGGATTGGGACAAATAATATACCGTTGAAAAGATAAGGAAAATGCGAAACTTTTTTATGTAGATGGTTTTCTCAGATTCCTAGGCGTTTTCAAGAAATTATGAAAACGGCGAGATCACGCGTTCTGCCTTTTATCGCGAAACAGAGTCTTCGAAAATGCACCGCGTGAAGAACTTGAACTTCATCGCACGTCTACCTGAACTTCACTCTGTTTCTTCACGTACTGTTTTTTGCCTGTAGCTCTCCATCCACTCACCAGAATTGAGCAAGTGATATACCGATGGAAAGCTCTTGTAAACACGCAACTTTTCCGTGTTGATCATTTTTTCATATTCGCGACGGTTTAAAAGATTTTCATCTGAAATTCATTCAGTGTAGTTGTTGAACTTCCTACTGTTTTCACGTTGAATTTCTGTCACATTTTTCGTTTGTAATTTCTCACACATTCGTCGGTGTTACAGAAATGATATTCCTTTTTGTACAAACCTCTCTCACAATAATTTTCTAACTTTCTCCGACCGAAGACTTAAACTTATAGCAACAAAAAAATTGGACCTTGCATTTTTATTCATCTTTCTCACATTAAACACACACCATGTAGTACGTGAACTTTCTCCGTTTTTATAATTTGAATTTTTATTTTTCTTTTTTTGAAATCGAATTGCTCCCAAATAGTAACTGAACTTCTTTGTGGATTGAGTGAATTATTTTAAAACGCAAAAAACAATCTCCTTTTTGTGTTTTTGAACATGGAAATACAAGGTGAATCTCTCTCGCAAGAATTTTTGAATTTCCCCGGGCAGAGCACTTGAACTTCTAGCAACAAACCTTTTAAGCTTTTATTTTTTTATTCTTTTATTCTCACGTGAAACGCATTCCTGGTAGTACTTGAACTTCTCGTTGTTTTCACTATGAACTTCTGTCATGTTTTATATATACATTGAATTACACGTAATTGAAGGTCGGACGTCATTTTTACCATTTTAAAACATGTAATTTGAAGGTCGGATGTCCCGCAATATAAATTCTGAACCGTGCACGGAGCTGCACGTGAACTTCTTGCAACAAACCTTTTAGGATTTTAGTTTTATATTATTTTATTCTCATGTGAAAACGCATCCCGTGTAGTAGTGGAACTGTTCGCTGTTTTCACATTGAACATCGGTCACGTATTTTTTTTCGTAATTCCTCACCCGTTCCTCGGAGTTGCTCAAATGACGTACCATTAGAAACATGTTGAAAACGCGCTTTTTTTATGCGGTTAAACTTTTCTTTTTGAACAACATACACCAATTTGTTTTAACCATTGTTTTAAATAAGAATAGTTATATACCATTTGAAAGTTGTTGAATAGGAGGAAAATTTTCATGTAGAACATTTCTATTCCAATTTTGTAATTGATTGAGAGAATTATTTATAGAACACATTTTTGTGTGTTTTTTGCACAAGTAAATACATGGTGAACTTCCTTTACAAGAATGTTTGACCTTCCTGGGGCGACCACGTGAACTTCTAGCAAAAGTCTTTTTAGACTTTGCCTTTTTATTCTTTATTTCTTATATGAAAGACACTCTATGTAGTAGTTGAACCGTTAGTTGTTTTGAATTTGAACTTCTAAACACTAATTGAAATAACCGTTAGAATCCATCGAAAAGGCATAACTTTTACCTATCGAGAAGTTTTTCTAATCCGTCGGAGTTGCACAACAATTTTTTTGTATTTTTGCACATGTAAATACAAGGTAAACCTACTTTACAAGAATTTTTGAACTTTCCTGGACCGACCAAACAAACTTCTAGCAAGAGTCTTTTTGTACTTTACCTTTTTATTTCTTTTTTCTGATATGAAACACACTTCTTGTAGTAGTTGAACCGTTGGTTGTTTTCCCTTTGAACTTCTCTCTGCTTTTCTATCCATAACTCTTAACACACTCTTGGTTTAACAACGAAAATGAAATGCTCTATTATTCTAATTTGGTCTTCTAGGTTTTCATTTATTTAGAAAAGTGATTTTTTTTCAAAACATCGAAGAGGGAATATCCATTTTTTATGAACGTCAAAATACTACTAAAAAACTAAACTTCTTCTTTCGTTTCTTAAACTTTCGGAGTCTACATTTTTTGGGTGAGGCTTTGAACATGACATTTTTTCTTTTTTTAACTCTACGATTTCTGTTTGTTTTTTTGTTGTTGAACTTCATGGGTTTTTATATTTGAACTTGCAAGGGTTGACATACCAACTAAGATATTTTTAACCTCTACGATTATTGTAGTTTTTGATGAATGCCCCTGTTTTTTGGGAACCCTTCTGTCTTTTTTCTTGATATTTTTGGCAATAGTAATACATGAACTTCATCAACTTTTTTGTCAAGTAAGAAAAGCTGCAGAACAAATTCGGAAGAGTGCAATTTTTATTTCACGACTTTCCCATGATTTAAATCATTAACTTGAACCCCTCCATGATATTTTTATTCCACGACCACCAAACGCACGCACAACACAAGAATACATTAGATAACAACAAGGAGATTTTCCACTACTGACCATGTATTTGAACATCCAAACTCCATCTGTTATGGAATCTATAATCATATACCTCGCTACAGGAAGTATTTCTTAGAGCAACTTTTTTTGTTTATTTCTTTTGAGCATATCATCAAAATAATTAGTGAGGACGCGAGAACGTATTTCTTCTTTTTGTTGTCTACTGGTATAAAATCAGAACATGGTCATACACAAAATAAAAGAACAAGAGAACAATCAGGGAAAATTTGTACTCATTTGTTGCATCTGCACAAAAAAGAATCATCGGACTGCTTGTTGCATTTGCACAAAAAGAATCATCGAACAATCAGGGGGACGGAGCAGAACGACTATGAAGAGATTTCTTGTCGGGCGTCGTTGTCGATGGCGCACTGGCCGCACGGGCGAGGTTGGACTGCCCGGAAACGTCACCGCCGCGCGTGCGAGCTTGCCACGGACGCAGGTGAACCCATGTGGTTTCTCACGGCGGGGCACGGGAGGAGGCCGGTGGCGGGGCGCGGGTGGAGGCCGGCGGCCGGGCGCGCGAGGAGGCCGGCGGCGAGGCGAGGGTGGAGGCCGGCGACGGGGCGCGCGAGGAGGCCGGCGGCGGGGCGCGGGTGGAGGCCGGCGGCGGGGCGCGCGAGGAGGCAGGCGGCGGGGGGCGCCGGGATCCAGGGGCAGGGGGGGGCCGCCGCGGTGGATCGAGAGGCAGGGGGTCGCCGCCGCGGTGGATCCAGGGGATGGAGGCCGACGGCGCGCTGGAGTGGAGGGAGCCGCCGCGATCCAGGGAGGGAGGCAGGGGATGGGATCGGGGGAGGTGGGGAGGGGATCGGGGCACTGGGTGGGGTGGTTTTTTTTTCTTTATGGTCGGGTGGGTTTCTCCGGATCTCAGAAGGAACTTTGTCGGCCCTATATAGGCATGGGTGTGATCATAATAACTATTCTAATCCCGGGATTAGAATAGTGCCATCCTATATATATATATGTATATATTGTTTAGCTTTATGTTTATAGTGTATGAATCCTCTCATGTTCACGTTTTTATAGACAAGCTTATATCCAGTCGCTGACAACGTGTCCAATGCCATGATGGCATGCTTTGCCAGCGTCATTGGCATATAAAAACGAGATTTGAACCGTATATGCACGTCAATGCCAAGTTATGGAACCAGTTCAATGTATTTTGCAAGTTCAGGCACCAAAGTGCACATTCCTGGCAAGTTCAAGCACCGGTGGTGTATTTAGCTCTTTTTTTTATGGAGAGGTGGAGATGTTGATTGAAGGAAGAAGTAGAGGAAAGGAAAGCATGACTACTTCGTGGTGATGTAAGTAGTGGCTTAACTCAACCTGCAAGCTTACAAGCGTTGTTGTTGATTGTCGAGTGACCAAGCTGACGTTTTTTAATTTTGATTTTGATTATACTTTTGAAATGGTGTTTAAATTTGATTCAATGTGTCACAAGAAAAATTGGGTTTAAAATTTTACATTACGATGAAGGTGTTTCTCAAAGTATGCATTGGCAGGCTTAGTCCCTCTCAATACTTGATGGCTTAGTTACCTTATTTGTTAGAAGGTTGGTTTCTTTTCCTTTGAAGAATAAACCGTTGATCTGGTTCATAAGGCTGCTTTATTATGCTTGTCAATTTTATAAGTAAACTAGAAGATAAATGTCTCATTAGTACTGAGTCTATGATTGTATATATGCATCTAACTGGAGCCATATTGGCAGCGTAGTAGCTTCTAGATAGACTATTAGAACTAGGATAATCAGAGCGAACATAGTAGTTTTAGCCCCTGGTACTTCCCTTTCCCGTACTCTATTTCTCTATCCTCCCTTTACCAAGGCTCGTGGGGCCCTGTCCACCTAACCTCCAGGCGACGCCCATGACCACCAAGGATGGTTGTCCATCCCGACGCCTCAAGGTGAATCTTCTCCAGAGAGTACCCCTCTCCCCTCCTCTCCATCGATCCACCATCTCCTCTGTTCTTTTATTTTTCTATCTCTCGATCGGTAACCCTAGAACTTGTGGACTTTGAGGTGGAACCGCGGGAACAATTGTCTCCCATCGGAGACGGTGGCCTTTCGCCAACATGTTTCGTAGAACTACATGTGCGGACCTCTCATCCCCTCTTCTTCCTTTCTATCTCTTCTCTATGAATTTGTGTTTTTTTATTCCTAGTCGTTCTTCATTTCTTGATTATTCGAACAAGGTTCAAGACTTTGCTATGTAGTTATCCATTCTCCCTCTAGCGGAATGATCTGATATCATCTCAAAGTCTAATGAGCCTGAATTATCAGGTATTAAAAATGACTTTAGTTTATAAATGTTTGTCTTAGACATACAAATAGTTTGGATGGCATACTAATTGACCCATATGTGACCAAATTTAGCATGCATATGAGATATCATGGAAAGTATTATAAATGACAAAACTTTAAATAGACTATCACAATTTTCTTGTTGGATAAAACGAATAAAATCTCGCCTTTATTATAAGAATTGTTTCTTCTGCAATTTACAGTATGGGCATCAATGTGCTTGATGATTTGTTAAGGTGGCTTATGTTAACGGATCTACTAGCGGTTCTTTTTGTATTTATTGGTTAGTTTCGAGTAAGGATCACCGCCCAACATGCTAAAACTATAGTATACCTTAATTAAGAGGCTAAGACTATACTAAATTTGTTGGAAACATGCCCTAGAGGCAATAATAAATGGTTGTTATCATATTTCCTTGTTCATGATAAGTGTTTACTATTCATGCTAGAATTGTATTGACCGTAAACTTAAATACATGTGTGGATACATAAACAACACTGTGTCCCTAGTGAGCCTCTACTAGACTAGCTCGTTGATCAAAGATGGTTAAGGTTTCCTAACCATAGACATGGGTTGTCATTTGATAATGCGATCACATAATTAGGAGAATGATGCGATGGACAAGACCCAACCATAAGCTTAGCATATGATCGTGTCATTAAAGTTTAATTGCTATAGCTTTCTTCATGTCAAGTATCTGTTCCTTAGACCATGAGATCGTGCAACTCCTGACACCGGAGGATTACCTTGTGAGCTATCAAACATCACTTCATAACTAGGTGATCATAAAGGTACTATTCAGGTATCCGAAGGTTTCTGTTGGGTTGGCATGGATCAAAACTGGGATCTTTGTCACTCCGTATGACGGAGAGATATCTATGGGCCCTCTCGATAATACAACAGCACAAGAAGCTTTCAAGCATATGGCTAATGAGTTTAGTCACGGGATCTTGTATTACGGAACGAGTAAATAGACTTGCCAGTAACGAGATTGAACAAGGTATGGAGATACCGAAGATCGAATCTCGGCCAAGTAACATATCACTAGACAAAGAGAATTGCATACGGGATTAACTGAATCGTCGACATGGTGGTTCAGCCGATAAAGATCTTCGTGGAATGTGCAGGAACCAATATGGGCATCTAGGTCCCGCTATTGGTCATTGACCGGAAAGGTGTCTCGGTCATGTCTACATGATTCCCAAACCCGTAGGGTCGCATGCTTAACGTTCGATGACGCTAGAGTAGTATTGGGATATGTACGTTGTTGACCGAATATTGTTCGGAGTCCCAAATGAGATCCCATGCGTCACGAGGAGCTCTGGATGGTCCGGAGGTAAAGATTTATATATGGGAAGTCATATTTGGGCTACCGAAAAAGTTTTAGGTTTTACCGGCAAAGTGTCGGGAGTGCCGGAAGGGTTCTGAGGGTCCACCGGGGGGGCATCTGCTCCGGAGGACCACATGGGCTATAGAGGGGGCGCACCAACCCCTGATGGGATGGGTGCCACTCCCTTCCAAGAGCCCATGCGCCTAGGATTGGGGGGAACCCTAGGGTGGAGGCGCCCCCTTACTTGGGGGACACTCTACCCCCCTTGGTCGTCAACCCCTCCTTGAAGGAGGGGTTAGATGGCCGGTGCCCCTCCCCCTGCCCCTATATGTAGTGGGGGTGGGAGGGCTTCCATACCCCTTTCCACGACGCAACCCTCCCTCCCGTCTCTCCCATTTCTCCCTCGTTCGTTGCCCCGACAGTGCTCGGCGAAGCCTTGGTGGCGCTGGACCACCACCATCACCGCCACGTCGTCGTGCACGCTGTGGTCCCATCTACTTCTCCCCCTTTGCTTGCAGTATCAAGGAGGAGGAGACGTTACAGAGCCGCACGTGTGCTGAACTCGGAGGTGCCGTCCGTTCGGCGCTATATCAGATTGGATTGTGATTGGATCGCAAAGAGTACGACTACATCAATCGTGTTATATACACTTCCGCTTAACGGTCTACAAGGGTACATAGACACACTCTCCCCTCTCATTGCTATGCATCTCGATAGATAGATCTTGGGTGTGCGTAGGATTTTTTTTCCATGCTTCATTCCCATCAATGGCATCATGAGCTAGGTCTATGCGTAGATGATATGCACGAGTAGAACACAAAGTAGTTATGAGCATTGATGTTTAGATTGCTTACCTCTATTTGTCTTATTTGGATTTAGTGGTATTGTGGATGAAGCGGTCCGTACCAACCTTACTTGTACTCGCACAAGAGACCGGTTCCACTGAGAGACATGTAACTTGTATTGCATAAAGTGGTTGGCGGGTGTGTCTCTCCCACTTTAGTTGGATTCAATTTGACAATAATGGTCCTTGTAGAAGGTTAAAAGGCAACTTGAATATCAGCGTGATGGCTTTGTGTAGGTAAGAACGGGTCGTTATAGTTGACCAAGAAGCCACGTAAAATTTGCAACAACAAAGTAGAGGACATGTAACTTGTTTTTGCAGGGCATGTCGTGATGTGATATGGACAAGACGTGATTTGATATATAATTGATGTATGTGATGATAATGTTTTTAAATAGTTTTCACGACTTGCGTGTCGCTGAGTACGGCAACCGACGGGGGCCATAGGGTTGTCTTTAATTTATTGTATGACCCGCGTGTCAATCATTCAACGCCATGTAATTGCTTTACATTATTGCTATGAGTTAGCAATAGTTGTAGAAGCAATAGTTGGTGGAGACAACCACATGACGACACGATGATGGATATCATAGTATCATGCCGGTGATGATGGAGATCGTATCGATGCTTTGGAGATGGAAATCAAAAGCAGAAGATGATGATGGCCATATCATATCACATATTGATTGCTGATGAGTCCAAATTATGTGAATATTTTACTGGTATTTCTATGCCTATTATGTAGGCTTTGTAGAATTTTATCGCGTTCACGCACTTCTTTTTGTCATTTTCCTCACATATTGCTTTTGGGATCAAATATTAGTTATGGAAGAAATCTTAGAAAATGTTAGTGGAATCACACAATTAAAGTGATAATCTCCTACCTTAAAAGAAAGAAGCAAATTGGGCAAAGGAACAGTCGTCGCCGGATGACGAGAGCAAACGACGATGTTCCATACGACCGCATGCGCTCGTATGGACGATCGTATGGAGTGTTGTCGTTGCCGCCTCGTCAACTATATTCATCCTATGAAGACGGATCATGGATTGGAGACCCAGAGACACCAGAAACTCGCCCATAAGCATGAACCCTAGCCGTCAGAGCGATCCGAAGGGAGGAACTGGCCAAGGGAGGCGGCGCCTCCACCATCTCCATCAGGAAGGATCCATCATCATCCTCATCACCACCATCTCTTTTTTTTCCATTGTAATCTCAGGAACCCTAGAGTAATAACTTGTGTATTACATGTGTGATTCGTTCATGTCCTTCATCATTGGTGAGATGATGTTTGTTGTCTTCATGAGTGAGTAGTCCCCTTTGTTCTCGGGGTCTGGATGAACCCTAGTGTGTAATAGATTGTTCGATATTAGGAATTGACATCCTCTTTACATGTTTATGTCAATGATCTTCTTGATGTTGGGTGAAGTCGACCATCCAATGTATGCCAATTTGGATGGAAGGTTATTACTGTTGGCTAACCGTGTGGTTGCGGAGTTGGGTGACGTGACAAGCCCCATCTCCCTTCATAGCGCATGGTTGCAACAGGGGGTAAAATGGAGACCACTTTGGCTGCGTCCACGGGGACCTCTTTCCCCTTAATCATCGTTTGATAACCAGAGTGGGGAAGAACGGCAATGGCGTATGTGATAAGGAGATGCCACTTGTATACACGTATCCATACCGGCTCCGCCCACAAAGAGAAACATGTAAAGTGGCTTAGGAATCTAACATAGCATTGTGTTTAGGCACCACTATAGATGCACACTAGAGGGGATTCCGGACCCTCGGGAACGCTTTAATCTCATTTGTCTCAAGTCTCATTTACAATTTCAGTTGAATTATTCACCTTTTTACTTGCAACTTTATCTTTATTATTATTACTGTTCTGGAACACTTACAATTTACAAGCACATTATTCGCACCCTCAAAAGACAAAAGATTGAATCCTGTGCCCCCGTTGGGATCGATACTCTTACTTTGGAAAGGCTACACCTAAACCCTGTGCACTTGCAGGATATCAAGCTTTTTCTCGCGCCGTTGCCGGGGAGCTGAGCGATTTTGGTTTTAGTCTTGAGTTTGGTTTGAATTTTGTGTACTGAGTTGTTTGTAGGTTTAGAACAACCATGGCTAAGTACGGACACAACTATCAACTGGCAACCATGCGTCTTACGGGACCACCTATTCGAGAAACATTCACATCGTTGGGTCCTAATCTTACCGGTGTAGCCTATGAGGTGAACCCAAGTGTCCTCGAATTACTGCACGGTAAACGGTTTAAATGTGAGGAAGTGAGGATCATTATCAACATTTGCAATTTTTTGAAGATGTATGTGGGAAATTTAAGTTTAATGCTTTTAGCCTAGATAATATGAAGCTGAAATTATTTCCTCATACTTTGGCTAAAAAGGAAACAAATTGGTTAGTGTGTCACCTTGCAGGTACCTTTGATATATGGAGTAAACTAGCAGAAACCTTTTTATCAGATTTTTATCCAGAAATGAAATCTTGTTAAGCAAGGAGGAGGATTCTAAACTTATGAGAGAGACCCGGTGAAAGTTTGGTAAACGCATATCAAAGGTATAAAACTCTACTAAATGATTTCCCCCATCATAAGCTTCTGGAATGGCTAGTATTAAATCTTTTTTTATGGAGGACTGCAATATGATTCGAAAGAAGAACTAGATTTAGCCTCTGCAGGTTCTTTTATTACCAACAAAGTCCTAGAGGTACTACTCGCATGCCCCTAGGTAATTGGTTGGTAGGAGTTAACCATCGCGCGCATCTAATTATAACACCACTCAAGGATTTGATTTGAGACATAAAAATGCTCACACCTCATCACCATGCCATGACCAATACTTAGATGAGAAATTAATAAAAAGCTTTAATACCGATATTTCTACTAACCAATGATCATGAACCAATATCCTTTCATATTACTGCATCAATATAATCAAACCATACGTTTCATATTTAGTGATCTACATGAAAGTTTTTATTATACCCCCCATGAATACCTATCTTTTTTTGGACTAGTCTTATAACACATGCATATTGCCCTTACTATTAATTAGAATCTCAAAAATATTTAAGGGAATCATGAGAGTGCAACCATTTCTATAAAATATAACCACCGTCGTGCTCTAAAAGATATAAGTGAAGCACTAGAGCAACTGCCTAGCCCAAAAGATATAAGTGAAGCACATTGAGTATTCTAACAAATTATGATGATAACATGTATCTCTCAAAAGGTGTGCCCAGAAAACAATGATTGTGGCAAAATAAAAGGAAAATAAACCATAATACACAACGCTCCAAGAAAAATACATATCATGTGATGAATAAAAATGTAGCTCCAAGTGACATACCGATAAATTCTAGACGAAAGAGGGGATGCCATCTGGGGCATCCCCAACCTTAGATGCTTGGGTATTCCTTGAATATTACCTTGGGGTGCCTTGGGCATCCCCAAGCTTAGGGTTTTGGCGCTCCTTATTCCTTCATCCATCGTTGTCTCACCCAAACTTGAAAACTTCAGCACACAAAACTCAACAGAAACCTCGTGAGATCCGTTACTATAATAGACATATCATAAACTTTAGGTAATATTGTAAATAGGTTCATATTTAGTATTGTATTCTAACTTCTCGATGACTTGTAGCCCCCCCCCCCCGATATAATACATAGCATCATTAAAACAAGCAAACTATACAAGCAAAAACAGAATCAGTCTAAAACAGAACAGTCGATAATGATCTGTACTAAACCATACTTATGTAACTCAAAAAATTCTAAACAATTAGGAAAACCTGGGGAATTTGTATATAAATACTGTGTAAAATATTCATACCAAGAAGATGCTTCAGTAAAACCAAAGAAATTAAATAGTGGGCGCAAAAGTTTCTGTTTTTGCACAAAATTGATTCTACTATCATCCAAATCATTCCAAAGGCTTTACTTGGCACAAACACTAATTAAAACATAAAAACACAACCATTACAGTAGCAATAATCATGTCATCACACCAAAACATAAAGTAAAAACAAAAAAATAAGATAATATTGGGTTGCCTCCCAACAAGCGTTATTGTTTTACGCCCGTAGCTAGGCATAATGCATCGTTTAAAGTATTGTCATACTTCATATTCTCCATTACATTTTTATACATAATTTCATCATAAGCGCATCTTACCAATTCTCTTCTTTCGGCAATAGATTTTCTATTAGGGGAACTCAGGTAATAGAACGGGCTATCCTTCATAACTTTATATCTTCTAAGTTCAATTTTTGAGGACTATGGCCATCAAGGGACCTTTCATAAGTGACCGTAAATTCATCTTCTATAAGAACTTTAGCATTATCAAAGCAATCTTCATCAAACCCACTTTTGTTGCCATTGACAATCCAAGAATATTGTTGGTTGGTACTATTAAATAAGTGTTGAATTAGGTTAAGGTTTGGAACTTCTTTCCTGGCATTTTTCTCAAAAGCATGATGATTCCTAGACATATATCTCTGCATTAAATCTCTATCATAAAGAACCACATCTATAATAGGACACTCAAGATTCACATCATAATGATAAAAAAATTCTCTAGCTTCAGAGACTATGTAATCAAATTCATTCATGAGGATAATAGTAGCTATTTTCTTAGCTCTAGGATCGTTTATAACAGGTAATTCGAAGAATAATCTTTGCAAAGTGGGATGAGTATCCATAAATCTTCTTTCAAGTTCGATAATAAGAGCAGAAATAGCTTGAGCATAACTATTAGTTCTTTTAAGAATAGGCTCGTCATTATTTACCAAAGCTCCCGTGCAAGTGAAAAATTCCTGAATAACACCATTTCTGATAATATTCCCACTTCCCGTTACAAAAGTTTTATTTTCATACTTAACTAGAGATTCATTCTTATCAGGCTCATTATCCTTACTATCATCTTTACCAATCACAAAATCAGACATGATAGCAACTTCAAGCAAGACAGGCGTTTTTTATTTTTTTAGAGATGTGGAGGGAGATGAAAAATAGAGGCAAATGGAAAGGCAAATAAAAAGTAGAATAATTGGATGATAGTTTGTATGTAGGAACCTTATGAGAATTTGTTGATGTCTCCTCGACAACGGCGCCAGAAATTCTTTCTGTTACTTGTGAGCTACGTTGTGTTTTCCCTCGAAGAGGAAGGGTGAAGCAATATAGTAGCAATAAATATTTTCCTTAATGAGTACCAAGGTTATCGAACCAATAGGAGAACCAAAAAAACTCTCATCGTCAGCACCTACACCCACAAAAGCAAACATGTATGAACAAAGTATGTCTACCAAAGGGGGGTGAACGGGAGTTTAAAATTTCTTTCGAAAACTTTAAAGTCACGGAACCCAGTAGCGGAATGAATAGAAACTAACCTACAACGAGTAACTACTAGAGTACGAAAAGATACTACAACTCATGCATCAAAGGAAATCACATGTTTGATATTCTTCATAAAACACCAAAGGAAATGATAGATGCGATAAGAATGACCGTGGGTGCTCGATGGCGACATGGCGTTTGATAGACCGATTCGCCCTTCTGCAAAAGGACTTGTCTGGTTGGAGGAGTTGTGATTTAACACCGAAGATAAACTCTCTTCACCCTATTCTCCTCGGCAATTGGTTCGTCAACCAATGTCGATTACTCTTGGTAAATACTTGAGATGATCTCCGAACCTTTACAGACTACTTCGAGAACCACAATTACTCTTGGTTTCTTAAGATTTTGACACCTAACAGTCTAGAGAGTTGAAGCTCTCAAGAGTAATAGGCGGAGTGTACTAGACTTAGATTCAAGTGATGCTAAACCACTATCTAATTTTTCGGCTCTGGGGTTTTCTCTTGGTGGATTTTAAATTCAAATCACTCAGGAGAGAGGGTTGCTCACAAACATCTCGGAATAAAACGGAGCAGCCACCGGACAAAGCCGATGCGGGGTTTCTATTTATAGCCTAAGCCTCCCCTGATAGGAAATGACCATTTTGTACACGCGATCCAGCCAATGGCCAACCGACACGTTCTCAACGGTCGGATTTTAGGAGCAACGGTAACATTACTCGAGGAACAAGTAATGCTAACTCCTCGGTCTGAGACAAATCTCTCGCAGTGAAGAAGAACACATTCTCTTGCTGGCGAATATTTGCTCGGAGCATAAAGAGATTTCTCTCTCAACTCATATATGATTGGATTTAGCATCAATGAATCAAAGTTTTCAAACATTGTACCCCTCTTAGTAGTACGGTGGTCTGATAACCCACAAGTATAGGGGATCAATTGTAGCCTTTCTCGATAAGTACGAGTGTCGAACCCAACGAGGAGCTAAAGGTAGAACAAATATTCCCTCAAGTTCTATCGACCACCGATACAACTCTACGCACGCTTAACGTTCGCTTTACCTAGAACAAGTATGAAACTAGAAGTACTTTGTAGGTGTGATAGGATAGGTTTGCAAGATAATAAAGAACACGTAAATAAAATCTAGGGGCTGCTTAGATAAAGAAACAACTAAGTTAGTCTTAGTAGAGAGCTTTTTGTCACAAGAAAGTTATTTGTCCCTAGGCAATCGATAACTAGACCGGTAATCATTATTGCAATTTTATATGAGGGAGAGGCATAAGCTAACATACTTTCTCTACTTGGATCATATGCACTTATGATTGGAACTCTAGCAAGCATCCGCAACTACTAAAGATCATTAAGGTAAAACCCAACCATAGCATTATAGGGTATCAAGTCCTCTTTACTCCCATATGCAACAACCCACCTACTCGGGTTTATGCTTCTGTCACTCAAGCAACCCACCATAGGCAAATCATGAACACATTGCAACACCCTACAGCGAGGATCCCTCACGCTTGCGCGACACGGAGAGCACCATAGGACAGCACCAATAATAAAACATGCAACTCAAACCAATCATGATCATCAATCAACCCATAGGACAAAACGGATCTACTCAAACATCATAGGATAGCCATACATCATTGGGAAATAATATATAGCGTTGAGCACCATGTTTAAGTAGAGATTACAGCGGGTAGAAGGGGTGTTACACCGCTGCATAGAGGGGGAGAGAGTTGGTGATGACGGCGGCGAAGTTGTTGGTGTAGATCGCCGTCACGATGATGGCCCCGGCGGCGTTCGGTGCCACCGGGAGAGAGGGGGAGAGAGCCCCCCTCCTTCTTCTTCTTCCTTGACCTCCCCCCTAGATGGGAGGAGGGTTTCCCCTCTGGTCCTTGGCTTCCATGGCGGCGGAGGGGCGGGAGCCCCTCCGAAATTGGATCTCTCTCTCTGTTTCCTTCTGTTTCTGCGTTCTCAGATTCTGGCCTTTCACCGTTTCTTAAATTCCCGGAGATCCGTAACTCCGATTGGGCTGAAATTTTAACACGATTTTTATCCGGATATTAGCTTTCTTGTGGCGAAACAAGGGCACCAACCGCCTTACGGGGTGGCCACAAGCCAGCCTGGCATGCCCTACCCCCAGGACGCGCCCCTATGGCTTGTGGGCCCCTCGGGCACCGACTTCTGTTGATTCCACTTCCCAAATTCACATATATTCCAAAAAAAATCTCCGTAAGTTTTTATCCCGTTTGGACTTCGTTTGATATGGATTTTCTGCGAAACAAAAAACATGCAACAAACAGGAACTGGAACTGGGCACTGGATCAATATGTTAGTCCCAAAAATAGTATAAAAAGTTGACAAAAGTATATGAAAGTTGTAGAATATTGGCATGAAACAATCAAAAATTATAGATACGATGGAGACGTATCAGCATCCCCAAGCTTAATTCCTGCTCGTCCTCGAGTAGGTAAATGATAAAAAAGATAATTTTTGATGTGGAATGCTACCTAGCATAATCTTGATCATATAATCTAATCATGGCATGAATATTAAGACACGAGTGATTCAAAGCAATAGTCTATCATTTGACATTAAGACAACAATACTTCAAGCATACTAATAAAGCAATCATGTCTTCTCAAAATATCATGGCTAAAAGAAAGTTATCCCTACAAAATCATATAGTCTGGCTATGCTCCATCTTCATCACACAAAGTATTTAATCATGCACAACCCCGGTTTTAGCCAAGCAATTGTTTCATACTCTAGTATTCTCAAACTTTTTCAACTTTCACGCAATACACGAGCGTGAGCCATGGATATAGCACTATAGGTGGAATAGAATATGGTGGTTGTGGAGAAGACAAAAAGAAGGAGATAGTCTCACATCAACTAGGCATATCAACGGGCTATGGAGATGCGCATCAATAGATATTAATGTGAGTGAGTAGGGATTGCCATGCAACAGATGCACTAGAGCTATAAGTGTATGAAAGCTCGAAAAGAAACTAAGTGGGTGTGCATCCAACTCGCTTGCTCACGAAGACCTAGGGCAATTTGAGGAAGCCCATCATTGGAATATACAAGCCAAGTTATGTAATGAAAAATTCCCACTAGTATATGAAAGTGAAAAAATAGGAGACTCTCTATCATGAAGATCATGGTGCTACTTTGAAGCACAAGTGTGGAAAAAAAGATAGTAACATTGTCCCTTCTCTCTTTTCTCTCATTTTATTTATTTTTTTTATTTTGGTGGGCATCTTTGGCCTCTTTTTTTTATTTGGACTTCTTTGGCCTCTTTTATTTATTTGTAAAGTCCGGAGACTCATCCCAACTTGTGAGGGAATCATAGCTTCCATCATCCTTTCCTCACATGGGACAATGCTCTAATAATGATGATCATCACACTTTTATTTACTTACAACTCAAGAATTACAACTCGATACTAGAACAAAATATGACTCTATATGAATGCCTCCGGCGGTGTACCGGGATGTGCAATGATCTAGCGTAGCAAATGACATCAAAAAATGGACAAGCCATGAAAACATCATGCTAGCTATCTTACGATCATGCAAAGCAATATGACAATGATGGTGCGTGTCATAATAAACGGAACGGTGGAAGTTGCATGGCAATATATCTCGGAATGGCTATGGAAATGCCATAATAGGTAGGTATGGTGGCTGTTTTGAGGAAGGATATATGGTGGGTGTAATGCACCGGCGAAAGTTGCGCGGTACTAGAGAGGCTAGCAATGGTGGAAGGATGAGAGTGCGTATAATCCATGGACTCAACATTAGTCATAAAGAACTCACATACTTATTGCAAAAATCTATTAGCTATCGAAACAAAGTATTAGACGCATGCCCCTAGGGGAGAGGTTGGTAGGAGTTAACCATCGCGCGCTCCCGACCTCCACACAAAGGATGACAATCAATAAATAAATCATGCTCCGACTTCTTCACATAACGGTTCACCATACGTGCATGCTACGGGAATCACAAACTTTAACACAAATATTTCTACCAATCCACAATTACTCACTAGCATGACTCTAGTATCACCATCTTTATATCGCAAAACTATTGCAAGGAATCAAACATATCATATTCAGTGATCTACAAGTTTTATGTAGGATTTTATGACTAACCATGTGAATGACCAACTCCTGTTAACTCTCTAAATAGATATAAGTGAAGCATGAGAGTTTAATTCTTTCTAAAAAAGATATGCCCACGCTCTAAAAAATATAAGTGAAGCAAAAGAGCATTCTACAAATGGCGGTTTTCTATGTGTAGAGAAACAGGCAATCCAAACTTCAAATGAGATAAGTGAAGCACATGAAGCATTCTATAAAGCCATACTCAAAAGATATAAGTGAGGTGCAAAGAGCCTTCTATAAATCAACCAAGTACTTTATCATACCAGCATGGTGCATTATTAAAAAAAAAAAAAAAGCACACGACGCTCCAAGATTTACGCATATCATGTGACGAATAAAAATATAGCTCCAAGTAAAATTACCGATGGTTGTTAGAAGAAAGAGGGGATGCCTTCCGGGGCATCCCCAAGCTTAGTTTCTTGGGAGTCCTTGAATATTACCTTGGGGTGCCTCGGGCATCCCCAAGCTTAGTCTCTTTCCACTCCTTATTCCTTCATCCATCGTGATCTCACCCAAAACTTGAAAACTTTAATCACACAAAACTTAACAAAACCCTCGTGAGATCCGTTAGTATAATAAAGCAAATTACCACTTTAAGTACTGTTGCAAACCCATTCACATTTTATTTTTGCATTGTAGCTACTGTATTATAACTTCTTTATGGCCTATACCACCGATAAAATCGATAGTTTCATCAGAACTAGCAAAACAATGCATCAAAAACAGAATCTGTCTTAAACAGGACAGTCTGTAGCAATCTGAACATTCACCATACTTATGTAACTCTAAAAATTCTGAAAAATTAGGAAAAAATAAAAAAAAATCATATCAGTACTGTGTAAAAAATTCAGAAACTTTTGACATTCCAGTAAAAAATGTAAATTCACGCACTACAGCCAAAGTTTCTGTTTTTGCACTGCACACACCAAACAAGCAATCTAATCATCCTAAAGGCAAATCTTGGCACATTATTTTTATAATACAATGGATTTATACAAGGGGATAATTATTTTTGTTGAAAAGTTTCTGTAATTAAGATTCACAAGGTTTCCATGGGCATGAACAAAGTTCAAGGCTAGCTCCCACTTTCACAATGCTCGTCCCTCTCACTTTCACTTTTCTTTTTGAAAAGTTTTAGGTTACCCTCTTTATTTTTTTGTTTTTAAACTATATAAAAGCACACAACATAATAAAATGACTATCTAAAACTTCCGGGTTGTCTCCCTGGCAGCGCTTTCTTTAAAGCCATTAAGCTAGGCATAAAGTGCTCAAGTAATTGATCCATCCGGATCCCAAGGTATATCAAAGCCAATTTTAATTAACAATGATTTGTAATTTAGTATTGAGCACAAAGTAATATATATCATGCAATGACGAAGTCTAACTCTCTTCCTATGCATCGGCATGTCATAAAAGAACAATTCATGCACATCAAGTAAAGGCCAATACATAGCATAAGCAGTTTCTTGCAATTTTATCATATTGAAAACATAGAGAGGTGGAGATGTAGTTCCTCTCTCATAATAATTGCAAGTAGGAGCAGCAAGCACATGCATATTATATCTATCAAAATCATCATGTGCAATGGTAAAACGCAACCCATCAATATAATCCTTAATAAGCGCAAACTTCTCCGATATAGTGTAGTTGGGAGAATTCAAAAAGATAACAGGACTATCATGCGTGGGTGCAATAGCAGCAATTTCATGTTTAACATAAGGAACTATAGCAACTTCATCTCCATAAGCATCATTCATATTGGCATCATGGCCACAAGCATAGCAAGCATCAATTTCATCAAAAAGGGATATTTCAAATGAATCCAAGGGATCATAGCAATCATCATAGCATTCATCCTTTGGTAAGCACGAAGGGAAATTAAACACTGTATGAGTTGAAGAGTTACTCTCATTAGAAGGTGGGCACGGGTAGCTAGTCCGCTCTTCCTCCTTTTGTTCTTCGCTCTCCTCGTCATCTTTTTCATCAAATGAGCTCACAGTGTCATCATTTTCTTCTTCCATAGTTTCTTCCAAAATATTAGTCTCCTCTTGGACAGCGGAGGAGTCCTCAATATATGGCTTAACATAAGCATTAGAAGCATAGTTTTCATAGCAATATTTAAGTATGGCAAAACTTTCAGATTTGTAAAGAGTAGCATCATACTTTTCAATCAAAGAAGCAATTTCATAGGCACCCTTAAAAGCAACAAATTCTTCAATTTGCTCAATATCATATTAATTATAAACACCCTTGGCATAAGAAGATACGATTCCATTATCCTTAAACTCACATTGATAGGGAAGGTGTTTTTTAGGGTCTTCAGAACAACAAGTAAAATCATAAATTTCGCATAAATTCCAAGCATAGCATTGCAAAGTATTAATATGATGCCATAAAAGTTTCCCTTTTTGAGATAAGCGGTGTCGCACATAATAATCATGCTCATTTAATGATTTGCCCTCAACTAAGCTAGTTGGGGTTTCGGCGCGAGCACAAACGGATAGAAGATGATCCAAATAATATTCTTCGGTAGTACGGAACACTAGTGGTTCCTCAACTTTTGGAGCAGCAAGTACATCTATTTTTTTTGGTATTTTGTGTTTCCTACCCATATCTAAAGATAGAAAACAACTAAGAACAGCAAAGAAAATCTACTTAGTGATAAAGCAAACAAGCACACACGAGAATATTCACCCCACGCTATTGCTCCCCGGCAACGGCGCCAGAAAAAGGTCTTGATAACCCACAAGTATAGGGGATCAATTGTAGCCTTTCTCGATAAGTAAGAGTGTCGAACCCAACGAGGAGCTAAAGGTAGAACAAATATTCCCTCAAGTTCTATCGACCACCGATACAACTCTACGCACGCTTAACGTTCGCTTTACCTAGAACAAGTATGAAACTAGAAGTACTTTGTAGGTGTGATAGGATAGGTTTGCAAGATAATAAAGAACACGTAAATAAAATCTAGGGGCTGCTTAGATAAAGAAACAACTAAGTTAGTCTTAGTAGAGAGCTTTTTGTCACAAGAAAGTTATTTGTCCCTAGGCAATCGATAACTAGACCGGTAATCATTATTGCAATTTTATATGAGGGAGAGGCATAAGCTAACATAATTTCTCTACTTGGATCATATGCACTTATGATTGGAACTCTAGCAAGCATCCTCAACTACTAAAGATCATTAAGGTAAAACCCAACCATAGCATTATAGGGTATCAAGTCCTCTTTACTCCCATATGCAACAACCCACCTACTCGGGTTTATGCTTCTGTCACTCAAGCAACCCACCATAGGCAAATCATGAACACATTGCAACACCCTACAGCGAGGATCCCTCACGCTTGCGCGACACGGAGAGCACCATAGGACAGCACCAATAATAAAACATGCAACTCAAACCAATCATGATCACCAATCAACCCATAGGACAAAACGGATCTACTCAAACATAATAGGATAGCCATACATCATTGGGAAATAATATATAACGTTGAGCACCATGTTTAAGTAGAGATTAAAGCGGGTAGAAGGGGTGTTACACCGCTGCATAGAGGGGGAGAGAGTTGGTGATGACGGCGGCGAAGTTGTTGGTGTAGATCGCCGTCACGATGATGGCCCCGGTGACGTTCGGTGCCACCGGGAGAGAGGGGGAGAGAGCCCCCCTCCTTCTTATTCTTCCTTGACCTCCCCCCTAGATGGGAGGAGGGTTTCCCCTCTGGTCCTTGGCTTCCATGGCGGCGGAGGGGCGGGAGCCCCTCCGAGATTGAATCTCTCTCTCTGTTTCCTTCTGTTTCTGCGTTCTCAGATTTTGGCCTTTCACCGTTTCTTAAATTTTCGGAGATCCATAACTCCGATTGGGATGAAATTTTAACACGATTTTTATCCGGATATTAGCTTTCTTGCGGCGAAAGAAGGGCACCAACCGCCTTACGGGGTGGCCACAAGCCAGCCTGGCGCGCCCTACCCCCCAGGGCGCGCCCCTATGGCTTGTGGGCCCCTCGGGCACCGCCTTCTGTTGATTCCACTTCCCAAAATTCACATATATTCCAAAAAAAATCTCCGTAAGTTTTTATCCCGTTTGGACTTCGTTTGATATGGATTTTCTGCGAAACAAAAAACATGCAACAAACAGGAACTGGCACTGGGCACTGAATCAATATGTTAGTCCCAAAAATAGTATAAAAAGTTGCCAAAAGTATATGAAAGTTGTAGAATATTGGCATGAAACAATCAAAAATTATAGATACGACGGAGATGTATCATGGTCCTATGACACAATGAAAGAGAAGAAGAACAACAAAAAGAATGCTACATCTTCACTTTGTCTCCATATTCTCGACTATAGTCATATCCTTCGGACAAACACCAAAACAATTGCTTAAATTAGGGTTCACTCTTGTCAGCATAATCTTTGGTGATAAGTCTCCCTGCAACGCACAAGATTATCTTTGGAGTTTGACCAAACTTCTCGAGACTTCATGGACCTGCTACTCTATGTGCACTGGCAAACACATCAGTCCCCAACTGTTTTATGTCAACAAACTTCAAAACATAAGGAGGCAAATTATTGCACCAACAACCCCCCCTTTTGGATGATTGTTCACAAAACAGATAATCATCGAAGAAGAGATAGATAATTGAAAGTATTCTGAACAAGAGTGGACAAGTGTTACTTTTCTCGATGAAGAAATGGACTCCCTCTAAATGTATGCAGGTATGAAGGAAGATAGAGATACATTCCCTTGCATTTTTTAGTATGTGTGGAGAGAATTCACGAAGCTGTATTTGCACTTATAAGATAAATTCCATCGAGAGTGAAGTGCAATCATTCGTAACTTCTGATAATAATTCCACATGCAAAATAGATGCTTCGAGAGAAATGTAGTAGCAGCAGGAGGGGTTATTAATTACATCACGGAAGTTAATGAGAGTTTTGCGACGAGATATACAAAACATATAAGTACGGTTGCAAACTCAAAAGACCAAGATCAGATCAAACACCAAAAGGAAAATCTATCAAAAACTCGATGTAATTCCCCCCACCCCCCTATTTGTCAACGAGTGTCAAAAAGGTGACGAATAACATGAGGCGGCAAGGCTTGATGAAGATCACTCCAAGGATTTTCCCGAAGAGCTGGTGGAGGAGACTTCTTCTTTGGAAGTAACTGGTGGTATAATAGCTACGTCGGAGTCGGTAGCAGCATATTTCGCTTCAGGTTGAGTTTGGTGTTGACCAGATGACCAGGCATGAGTGGATCATCTTGAGGCAGTACACGAGTGAGAGCATTTCTTTCTGATTGTTTCACAGTAGGAGACGTGGCCTCTGATTCTTCTAGCATCTTGCGAATCTTGAGATGAAGAAGATTAGTCATTGGCTCACATTCAGGCAGAGGAGGAACATTGTGATCTTGGAAATCTTCAATAGTGAAACCCTTGACAATATAATCGTATAGCTCTTGGAGATTCACATTCATGAGTTGCTTTTCGGTGCAGAACTTTCGAAGCAATTTCTGTAGCCTCTTCTTGTTCTCGTCAGCTATCAAGTGCATGACTCGAGTGCGGTTGTTGATGGAATTGAGCTCAGCAGTGAGATGTTCTTTCTCGCGACAATCTTCCTCAATATGTTTGACGAGAAGTTGTTGTGTGTGCAGGCTAACTTCAAGTTGAGAAGGTGACAGAGGGGAAGAAATTAGGTCGCGTTGAGGCAGACGAGGGCCATCAAACTTGCGATGATAATCCTGGCTTGAGGCAGGAGATTTACCCGAGGTAAAATCATCCAAGACTTGCAGTGTGTCACGCACATGAGGAATGAAACACTTGTGAGTGGCCTTGGCAAGATACGACGTCTTCATCATGTGATCAATCACCTTTTCTGAATCCATGGGGCATACACTTTGATGCACATTGGGTATTGCGCCAAATCCTTGAAAATGTGCAGGAAGAAATCTTTGACATTGATACGTCTCCAACGTATCCACTTTTCCTTACTCTTTTGCCCTTGTTTTGGACTCTAATTTGCATGATTTGAATGAAACTAACCCGGACTGACGCTGTTTTCAGCAGAACTACCATGGTGTTGTTTTTGTGCAGAAACCAAATTTCTCGGAATGGAACGAAACTTTTTAGAGAATTATTTCAGAATATATGAGAATTATTGGAGCCAAAATCCACCGAAGAGGGGGGCCAGGGTGAGCAGCACCCACCAGGGCGCGCCAGGCCCCCTGGGCGCGCCCTGGTGGGTTGTGCCCACCTCGTGGCCCCACTGACCCTAATTCCGCCACTATAAATTCCTATTTTCGAAGAAAAAATCAAAGAGAAAGTTTCATCGCGTTTTACGATACGGAGTCGCCGCCACCTCCTGCTCTTCATCGGGAGGCCAGATCTGGAGCCCGTTTGGGACTCCGGAGAGGGGAATCTTCAGTCTTCATCATCACGAACCTTTGTCCATCGCCAATTCCATGATGCTCCCCACCGGGAGTGAGTAATTCCTTCGTAGGCTTGCTGGTCGGTGAGGAGTTGGATGAGATTCATCATGTAATCGAGTTAGTTTTGTTAGGGCTTGATCCCTAGTATCCATAATGTTCTGAGATTGATGTTGCTATGACTTTGCTATGCCTAATGCTTGTCACTAGGGCCCGAGTGCCATGATTTCAGATCGGAACTATTTATGTTATCATCTCTATTTCCATGTTCTTGATCCGATCTTGCCTAGTCATATGCACCTATTACGTGTTATGATCCGTCAACCCCATAGTGACAATATTTGGGATACTTCGCGGTGATGACCGTAGTTTGAGGAGTTCATGTATTCACCATGTGTTAATGCTTTGTTCCGGTTCTCTATTAAAAGAGGCCTTAATATCCCTTAGTTTCCTTATGGACCCCGCTGCCATGGGAGGGTAGGACAAAAGATGTCATGCAAGTTCTTTTCCATAAGCACGTATGACTATTTACGGAATACATGCCTACGTTACATTGATGAACTGAGCTAGTTCTGTGCCGCCCTAGGTTATGACTATTATATGATGAATATCATCCAACAAGTTACCGATCCAGTGCCTACGAGTTTTCCACTTATTGTTCTTACTAAGCTACTATTGATGTTGCTACTGTTCCAACTGCTACAAAGCTATTGCTACTACTGTTACCGCTACTGTTACTGTTGCTACTGCTATCAAGACTATCATATTACTGTGCTACTGATCACCTTGCTGCAGATATTTAATCTCCAGGTGTGGTTGAATTGACAACTCAACTGCTAATACTCTCAAGTATTCTTTGGCTCCCCTTTTGTCGAATCTATAAATTTGGGTTGAATACTCTACCCTCGAAAACTGTTGTGATCCCCTATACTTGTGGGTTATCAAGACCTTTTTCTGGCGCCGTTGTCGGGGAGCATAGCAATATTTGTTGAGTCACTTGGGATTTATATCAATTGATCACTATGAAGAATCTGAAGGATCCAAAGACTAAGATTTTTCCCTCTAAGACGAGGGGAGGTAAGGAACTGCCATCTAGCTCTGCACTTGATTCACCTTCTGTTATGAGTAAGCTTGCAACACCACCACATGCTAGTAATCCTGATATGTCGCAAGTTATTGATGATGCCACCTCTGCTATGAATGATGCTTATGATGATGCTAGTACCATGCTTGATGATAATGTGCCACTAGGAGAATTTCTTGATGAACAAATTGCTAGAGCTAAAGAGAATGAAATTGCTGAAACTGATGAAGCATGTGAAACTGATAATGACTATGAAACACCTACTAGTCCTAGCTCTCCTAAGTTTGAAATGCCTAAGATACCTGAAGGTTATGTTATGGACGAAGAGGTAACTAGAGAAATTCTTTCTTGCAAGGATAGAAACGATCTTAAGAAATTGCTACGCAAGTATAAGGAAAAGACTTTGAATGCTAGAATGAAATGTGATCCTAAGTTTGCTACTTCACCTATCTTTGTGACCGATGAGGATTATGAGTTCTCTGACGACCCAGAGTTAATTACTTTGGTTGAATCTGATCCTTTCCATGGCTATGAAACTGAAACTGTAGTGGCACACCTTACTAAGTTGAATGATATAGCCACCCTGTTTGCTCATGATGAGAAGATTCGCTACTATTACATCCTTAAGTTATGTCCGTTCTCATTAAAGGGTGATGCTAAGACATGGTACAATACTCTTACTCTGGGTTGTGTGCGTAGTCCCCAGGATATGATTTACTACTTCTCTGAAAAATATTTTCCTGCTAATAAGAAACAAGCTGCCTTACAGGAAATATTTAACTTTGTGCAAATTGAATAAGAGAGTCTCCCACAAGCTTGGGGGAGGCTTCTCCAGTTGCTTAATGCTTTGCCTGATCATCCTCTCAAGAAAAATGAAATACTTGATATCTTTTATAATGGACTAACCAATGCTTCTAGGGATTTCCTAGATAGTTGTGCTGGTTGTGTTTTCAGGGAGCGAACCGTTGAACAAGCTGAGGAATTATTAAATAACATATTGAAGAATTATGATGATTGGACTCTTCCTGAGCCACCGCCTAAACCCACTCCGAAGAAGAGGGGTATCTTATTTCTCAGTCCAGAAGATATGCAAGAGGCAAAGAAATCTATGAAGGAAAAAGGTATCAAGGCTGAGGATGTTAAGAATTTGCCACCTATTGAAGAAATACATAGCCTTGACACACCACCACCTCCACAGGTGGTAGAGGTAAATTCTTTATTAAAGTTTAATGAAAGTGACATTCCTCACAATAAACATCCTAGTCAATGCTTATATGAGTTTGGCAACTATATTATGAAGCAAGATCATTTCAATGCTCATGTTTTGAAACAATTGAAATATAATTCCGATATGATTGCTCGCTTGAGTGACTTGCTATTTAGAATCAGTAATGATGTTAGAGGTGTAGGAAAGCATGCCTCTATGGTTCAAACTCAGTTAGAACAAGTTGCTAAGTCTCAAAAGGAATTGCTTGATGAAATGAATAATAATATGCATGATTTTGCTGCTAGAGTAGTAACTAGAGGAGGTAGAATGACACAAGAACCACTCTATCCTGAGGGTCATCCTAAAAGAACTGAACAAGACTCAGGGAATTAATACTGATGCACCTTGTCCTTCTAAGAAGAAAAAGAAAAAGAAAAATGATAGGACTTTTTGAATACTGCAGGGGCTGTTATTGATTGCAATAAAAGCAAAGTCACTTTTCATATCAATGGTAATGAGCATACGGTGCACTTTCCGAAGAAACAATTCCAAGTGAATGGTATAAATGTTATTGAAGAATCTCCAACCATTACTATTGGAAGTTTTCAATTACCTCTTCCTACTGCCAAAAAGAAATATGATATACTTATTGTCGGGGATATGCACATCCCCATTGAGGTAACTTAGTGTTTTACGAAAGTTCTTCGGTTTCATGCTAATCGGAAGTGGTTGTTAATAAGACTTGATCAACCTTATTAATGAATCATTTTTGAGAGGTATGAAGTCGATGAATCTAGTAAGCACAACTTTCTGCTCCCACCTTTTATTTTCTGTTTTAGTTAGTCAAATAAAATAAAATGCCATGATTATCCTGTTTTCTGTTTTCTCCGTGCAATAAAAAATGACCCAAAAATAAAAATTCTCAGAATGCCCTGAAAATTTAACACGATTTTTTTCCAATTATTTATGAATTTTTGGTGCAAATAATACCAGAGGGGGTGCACCTGGTACCCACAAGACACCAGGGCGCGCCCTGGTGGGTTGTGGCCCACACGTGGGCCCCCTCACTTATCTCTTTAGCCCACATCATCCCCTACCTCCAGAAAAAAATCACCACAACCACCATTCCCGTGTTCTTGCTCTCAAACCCATGGATTTTGATCTCTTAGCTCGAAGCTCCGTTTCTGAAACTGTTTGGAGGGATTTCTACTTGGTATGTGACTCCTCCATTGCTCCAATTAGTTTTTGTTTTAGTGGGTTATTTTTAGAGTAATTAGCTACTCTTGGTGCTGCTGTAGATGAGCTTGCATGTTGAATTCTTAGAGTTCTAAGTAGTTTGAATGCTCAATATGGCCTCTATGCATGCTTAGGAGTAGTTGCTAACAATCTTACAAAGTTTTGTTGACAAAATTTTTGTGGACTAATTTTTTTTCAGAATTTTTACAGGAATAAAATGAAAATCTTTAGGAAGTTCTCCTCCAAGAAAAATGCCAAGGGAGTCATTGGGGAATCATCGGACAATGACCTTCACACCCCAAGAAGGGCGAAGGTGCGGCGGTGTGAATGGCCGCATGATGCCTTCATGGAGGAGGCCGGGTTCCATCAAGAGTTCGCTCAGTTTGTTGCAAACGCTGGGTTGACCGAGTTCCTCGCAGCTAAGTGTGACCAATATCACATCCTTACAAATTCCTTTGTGCATTTATTATCTAGGGAGAAACAATCCTCCTAAAGTGCAGTTTAATCTTTATGCTGAAACTTATAAATTGCCGCTAACTGACTTCTGCAACATATGCTTGATCCCTTCTGATGGGGAATTGAGAGAACCTAGGCCATCTGAGTTTGAGGATTTTCTCCTCGCTTTAACAGTGGGTGAGGATAGAGGCGTGTCAAACGCTACTGCTACTAGCTTGCAGTTTCCCTCAGTGCATTACTTCGCTTTGGTCATCGCTAAGTGTTTAACCGCTAGGGAGAAGGTCGGCGCACTTAGTGCCTCTGACCTTGCTATTTTACGTCGTGCACTTTATGATGATCACACCTTTAGTATGGGGGCTATTATTGCTCGTCGCTTACATCTTAACAAAACTAAGGGAAAGATACATGGTGGTATTTATGCTACTCGCTTAGCGAGACACTTTAGGGTTCAGTTTCGCCCTCATGATTATCTCTTGCCCCGAGTTTACCTTGATCAAAAGTCACTGCAGGATCACCAATTCCTTGATGTAACCGATTCTCCCCGTGACATTCATTACAACCTAGTATTCAGTAAGGAAACACGTGATGATATTCCGTTGCCTGCACCTGCTTTGTTTGATTCTATTGCCAGGAACGGATACAGGATCATGCCAGATGACATTACATCCTACCGGAACAACCTAGCAGCTGCTGAGGAGGAGCCCCAGGGGTGGGATGCTCAGGTGCCGCCTCCACCTCACTACAACTTGGGACCGGACAGCTACTACGGATGGTGATTACCAAGCTAGGCCAAAAGCCTAAGCTTGGGGGAGTATGTATTTCCACCGACATTACATTCATGTTCACACATTTCATTCCAGTTGTCGGTGTTCACACTTTTTCATTGTAATATCCATGCTAGATTTGTTTTCCCGCTTTTTTCTTGTGTGTTGAAAAACTTTGAGAAAATCCAAAAATATTTCCTACTTCTTTTTAGTTTTTCTTTCTAGCTTAGTTTAATTGTTGTATCAAAAGAAAACCCAAAAAGATTTCTCGCTTCTTCTTTTACTTGTTGGGAGCTTTCCCGTGTAAATAGTTTTTCTCGTTTTTGTTTTTCCTCTTTAATTTGCTTTCTTCAAGAAAAAACAAAAACCGCAAAAATATTTCAGTGTGTTTCTCTGAAATTCTTTTATTTTTACTTGAGTCGTACCAAGGAGAAGACCACAATGAAATTGTTGAGTGGCTCTCATCTGCATTATTGTTTATCTTACAAAGAGTCCATATTACCTTGTCTTCTCCTCTTGAATAAAATGTTTGCAGATTCCAGCTTAGTCCATGCCACTCTTGCACTATTATTATCTTCTTATCATTCGGTAGTGCAAGTGAAAGGCAATAATGACGACATTTGATGAATTGACTGTGGCAGAGAAAAGCGGGTATGAACTCAACTTGTTTTTGTTTTTGTAAATATGTTTAACCTAGTATCCTTGATTCAGCTCATTATGATCAAACATGTTTGCAATGACCATTAGAGATTATAGTTGTTCATGCCATGCTTAAGTAGCTAGGAGTGGATAATGATTTATCTTGGGTGTCAACATGCATTAAAATGGTTGTGATGCGATATGATGATATGGTATCCTCCTCTGAATGTTTCAAGTGGCTTGACTTGGCATATGTTCACGCATGTAGTTGAATCAAAACCAACATAGCCTTCATGATATTTATGTTCATGGTGTCCATATCCTACTCATGCTAGTATTCAATGTTGATTATATGTAATGCATGTTCATGACCATTTTCGCTCTCTAGCTGGTCGCTTCTCAATCTATTTGCTAGCCTTCGCCTGTACTAAGCGGGAATACTGCTTGTGCATCAAAACCCTTAAACCAAGTTGTGCCAGATGAGTCCACTATATCTACCTATATGCGGTATTACCCTGCCGTTCCAAAGTAAATTTGCATGTGCCACCTCTAAAAATTCAAATGAACATTTGTTTTGTGTGCCTGGACCGCTCATGGAGCGACAGGGGGCGGTCAGTATCTTCCATGCTAAGAGGGTTATTCTCATGATGAGTGTTTATTCACTTGTCCTTACACGAGAGGGGCGGTAATAGGGATTCCCAGTCCCGAAATCAAAAATCAAAAATAATTAAACAAAACTCCCCCAGGAATGTTGTTGGTTTGGACGGTACCCGTGGATGCGGCTAGCCGTGGAGTGTGATTGTTGGTGGAGGGGGAGTAAACCTTTACTTTTACCGCTTGGGAACCGTCGCTAATTTGTTTATCATGGAAGATATTGATAACTCTTGGTTGTGACGTTGATAGGAAGGGTGTACCTCCCAAAATTATATCTATCTCTGTTTTAAACTTTGAGCTCTGGCACCGCTGCAAATCCATGCTTCCCTCTGCAAAGGGACTATCTATTTACTTTTATGTTGAGTCGTCACCTTCTCAAATAAGCGCCAGATCTGAGAGCACTATTGTCATCCTCATGCATTGTGTATAGTTGATGTTGGGTGCAGCATGACTGGATCTTTTCTACCATGAATTACAAGTCGCTGCTTGAACTTTGGAGGTGCTCTGCATTTATGTTTTGCGGTCTTAGAAAGGGCTAGCGAGATACCACTATTGTCATATTGTATCAAGATTGTTTTAACAAAGTGTTGGCGCTTGAGATATCTTATTATTGCTCACTAGTTGCTTATGTTATTGATATGAGTTAATATAATTTCTAAGAGTTATTGCCGGCATGGTTAGTCATAATCTTTGCTGAAAACTTGGGTGCTACTTAAGCATATATATGTAAACAAAAACAAAAGAGTTCATAAAAGTTTTTCTTTATCACTTTCAGCTTGTCAACTGAATTGCTTGAGGACAAGCAAAGGTTTAAGCTTGGGGGAGTTGATACGTCTCCAACGTATCTACTTTTCCTCACTCTTTTGCCCTTGTTTTGGACTCTAATTTGCATGATTTGAATGAAACTAACCCGGACTGACGTTGTTTTCAGCAGAACTACCATGGTGTTGTTTTTGTGCAGAAATAAAGGTTCTTGGAATGGAACGAAACTTTTTGGAGAATTATTTCAGAATATATGAGAATTATTGGAGCCAAAATCCACCGTAGAGGGGGGCCAGGGTGAGCAGCACCCACCAGGGCGCGTCAGGCCCCCTGGGCGCGCCCTGGTGGGTTGTGCCCACCTCGTGGCCCCACTGACCCTAATTCCGCAACTATAAATTCCTATTTTCGGAGAAAAAAATCAGAGAGAAAGTTTCATCGCGTTTTACGATACGGAGCCACCGCCACCTCCTATTCTTCATCGGGAGGCCAGATCTGGAGCCCGTTTGGGGCTCCGGAGAGGGGAATCTTCGGTCTTCGTCATCACCAACCTTTCTCCGTCGCCAATTCCATGATGCTCCCCACCGGGAGTGAGTAATTCCTTCGTAGGCTTGCTGGTCGGTGAGGAGTTGGATGAGATTCATCATGTAATCGAGTTAGTTTTGTTAGGGCTTGATCTCTAGTATCCATAATGTTCTGAGATTGATGTTGCTATGACTTTGCTATGCCTAATGCTTGTCACTAGGGCCCGGGTGCCATGATTTCAGATCTGAACCGTTTATGTTATCATCTCTATTTCCATGTTCTTGATCCGATCTTGCCTAGTCATATGCACCTATTACGTGTTATGATCTGTCAACCCCATAGTGACAATATTTGGGATACTTTGCGGTGATGACCGTAGTTTGAGGAGTTCATGTATTCACCATGTGTTAATGCTTTGTTCCGGTTCTCTATTAAAAGGAGGCCTTAATATCCCTTAGTTTCCTTATGGACCCCGCTGCCACGGGAGGGTAGGACAAATATGTCATGCACGTTCTTTTCCATAAGCACGTATGACAATTTATGGAATACATGCCTACATTACATTGATGAACTGAGCTAGTTCTGTATCGCCCTAGGTTATGACTGTTATATGCTGAATATCATCCAACGAGTTACCGATCCAGTGCCTGCGAGTTTTCCACTTATTGTTCTTACTAAGTTAATATTGCTGTTGCTACTGTTCCAACTGCTACAAAGCTATTGCTACTACTGTTACCGCTACTGTTACTGTTGCTACTGCTATCAAAACTATCATATTACTGTCCTACTGATCACCTTGCTTCAGATATTTAATCTCCAGGTATGGTTGAATTGACAACTCAACTGCTAATACTCTCAAGTATTCTTTGGCTCCCCTTGTGTCGAATCTATAAATTTGGGTTGAATACTCTACCCTCGAAAACTGTTGCGATCCCCTATACTTGTGGGTTATCAGACATCAAAGATGAACTTCTCGGAAATAGCATAGATGGTATTTCGAAGAATATCAGAGATGAAATTGTTGGGATTCATGCCAGCCATGGGACAGATTGTGTACGAGAGAAAATGGTAGAGGGTATGGTTCTCGAATGATAAGTTTTCAAGACGAAGAGATCCAGAGTAGTCATGAATATTTTCTGCATCCATAGTGCATTGAAACTCCTCATCGGAGATAACATCAACGTTATGAACACAATATTTTGATCTCCATGCTCGATGCGAGGAAAATGAAAGTGTGACAGGAAGTCTTTGGCTGTGCACTTGATGCGTTTTCCTTCAGTCATCCACTCCATTACCCATTTAGAGCTGTCATCTTCATCACCTGTGATGTATAGGGTAGCATAGAACTGGAGAACAATTTCGCAGTTCCATGGATGCTCGAAGGCAAACACTTTGGTGAGACAGAAATCATCCATGTCTTAAAGCAATTGAGCAAAACATCCAATCTCTCGCATAGCAGCAATATATGGATATTCATGAGGGAATATCTTTCGACATTCATAAAGCACCCGAGAGTAATAAATTGCTTGTTCTTGAGTCCAAAAGCGAGGGGAAGGCGAGGTGCGGGGGCCATCATAGGGACTGGTTTGAAAGAATTTTGGATGCGCTTTGCGATTGAAAAGCCGTCCTTTGGCGCCTGCACCGACTAAGAACAGTGGCAATTCTTCTTGGGGATTGGGATGTTGTAATTCTTCTTCGGGCATAAAAATTCATCGTCGTAGACCACAAAGTCAGGATTTCTGGCAGAAACAAATTTCTTTTCAGAAGGGCCAGCATGCTCATCTCTAGTTGAAACATCAACTGTGAGCTTCGGAGGTGGAGTGTGAACCTGTAACATCCCAAAATTTTCCAAATTTTCGAATGTTAATAATAAGATAATATTGAGTGAATTTCTATGATTTTCAGGGGAAATAAAAATCTTTTGAGTCTTGCTTGAAAATTTTCAAATTCGATTTTTTCTTGACTCCCATGAAATATTTTGAAACTAGAATCAAATTATAGAGTGAGAATAAAATGACTTTCTCAAATGTGGTGGATACATATTTCATTTGAAGTTCGTCGAATTTTCGAGTTTCATTTCAATTGGATCTTATTTGGAGTTTTCATGCCATTTAAATATTTCCAACTATTCGAATGGAAATTTAGTGAGAGGAGATAATGGGACTTCTCCAAAAATATATTTGGAAATATTTAATATAGCACAACTATCTTTTTGACGTTTATTTGTTGCTGATTAATTTCTTAAAACAAATTACATAGGTGTTATATACTAAAAATGAGTTTTAATAAAATAAATATGTACACAGAGCCTTTAAACTAAATAGCCGATTAATAAAAATTATTTGTAAGATAAAATTATTTTTACCAGAGTATAAATTATTTTCTGGTAATTATTAACATTTTCGAACATTTGTTTTCTAAAAAAAAAAGTGCACATGGGCTCAGCCCACATGCTACGCACACTACAGGTCGTCCTCTTCCTCACGTTTCAGGTTCATGGCAGAGGAGCAGATGCACGCACGCACCACACCCAACCCGATGCTCCACCCCCTCCCCTCCTTTCCCCCGCCCAGAAACTCCTCTGAATGGAACCCCCTCACCTCCCTCGACCCTTTCCCCTCCCCAGTGCGTCTTGGAGTCGCCCATAGTGGCCATTACAAGGCAGAGGAACAGCCACCATTAACCACCACCATCTGCTCGCATTCTAGCCTCCCCGAGCCTTATAAAAAGCTCCCCCGCGAGACCCTCTCACCCCTCGTCCGATTCCCCTTCTCTGGTAGCTCTTCCATGCTCCACACCTTCGTGAATTGCTCGTCGGAGTTCGAAAGCTCCGGCGGTCGTTCCACGCCGCCACGGGGCGAGGCCGAGCCCGGGACCTTTCCCAACGGACTTCCTTCGTCAAACTCTTCGCCGTTCCCCTGCTATTGGACATCGGGGACCTTCTTGCACAACTCCGACGACCTTCTTCCCCAACTCCGGCGACCAAGTCCGGTGAGCTCCCTGTAAATCCCGTAATTCATTTTCAGAAAAATATCCAAACTTAAAAAAATCATATCTCCTAGACCATATGTCGGATTTCAACAAATAATATATCCCCGGATTCGTTGGAACATGCAGTTTATTATAAAATTATAAAATTTCACTTTTGGACAAATTAAAATTCAGTTTTTATTTAAATAAAGATTTGAGTAATTTTGCTATATCTTTGATTCTGTAAATCATATAAAAATGTTTCATATATGCAAGTTGGACCTTAGGACCTCACCTCTCTGTTGGAACCCATGTCATAATTTATCAACTATGTTTAGTTACTATTTTATCTTCAACACTTTAAATTGACTCTCTTTAGTCATAATTCATTACCCTTATCCAATTAAATTTTATTCTTGGATAAATCCCTTAGATTGATCCCTAGAAGACCTCTCTGGTCATTTGCTACCACCACAAAAATTTTGAGTTGCAAGATTAAGAATTTAATTCTTTTATCTTGAAACTTATGCCATATCCATTCCATTAACCCATATTCAAATATTTCGATCAAACCCATTGTAGGATTTGCCGTAGGACCTTGACTCACTGTCGTCGTTTTCTCACGACAGATGTCATGGGGAGGTTTATCGAGAGTGGTTGGGGCCGATGGACGCCGGTGGACTCCGGGAGCGAGATCGGGGACAAACGGTGCGGGACACGCGATGTACCCAGGTTCAGGGCCCTCCGTGGGAGGTAATACCCCTAGTCTTGCCGGTCTGGTTGGTGAAGCAAATGGGGGTTACAATGGTGCTCCTTGAGCTGTATGGGTGGAGGAGGAAGAAGGGGCTAGCTGCCCTCTCTGCCTCTCTACGTGGGTGTGTGTGCGTGTGCGCTAGGGAAGAAGCCTCTCTTGCATGGGGGAGCTCCGGGGGGTTTTATAGGCCAACCCCCCGGAATACAATATGAGTAGAAGGCTCCGGAGGGCCCCAGCTGGCGGTCTGTCTAGCCAGCCGTGGGGCCCCCGGCTGAGGGGTCTCGTCGCTGGTAGGGCCCGCCGGCTGCGGGGTCCCGTCGGGAGCCGGAGAGGACCCGCCCGGCAGGCCCCTGTGCCCGTCTCATCACGGCACGGGCCGTCCTTCGGGGCGTCGTCTTGCGGTAGCCGGGCGCGGTCAGCGGTACGGCCGGCCGCGCTGTAGCCATGCCGGGGCAGGTAATGGAGTGGTTGAGGGCAGGTCGGCACTGTGCCGTTCGCAGGGTCGCAGTCGGCCAGGGTCAGAGGCACTGTCGCCTCACTGTGGCCATGCGGGCGCTGACCCCCGATGCGACGAGGGCTTCTGTAGCCACGCGTGTTCTGACAGCAGTACCTGCAGCACCGCCGGCTAGGGGGCTAAGTGCCTCCGCCCCTAGCCGGCCGATTGGTGGAGCTGGCCGCGCGGAGCCGGACTGCAGGGGGAGGTGGCTCGTCCTGCAGTCGTTTTGAAAAGTTGGAGGAAGGAGTCGGCTTAGGCTACCCCGGGGTTATCCCCCCGCCAGTAGTCCCCGAAGCAGGGGAGGCCCGCCGGTGAACGGCGGCAGGCCTCGCCGGCTTGAGTCTTGTCTCGTATTACGCACGGTCCTGGCGCCAGAGGAGGCGGGAGCGCGGCGGCCGGCTCCGTAGCCGGCCGACGCTTCACAGGACGCCTCGAGTGCCCCGTCGGGCAGAGGAGGCGCGCCACGTGGGGGGCGCAGCGGGCCGTGACCTGACAGGACACGCGGAAGACAAGACCGGGCCGTGGGGCGGGGCCCACTTCGGCCGCGGCCTCGGCCCGTGCGCACGGATGTTCTGCGGCCCGGGCCGTCGGTTGGCGTTCCCGGAACGCTTTAATGCCCTTCCCGCGTGAGGCGGGAGCAGTGGGGATCGTGCGCGACGAATCCGCTCCCCACTACCTTCGCGCCTTGCCTTCATCGCCCCTCCTCTCCCCGCTCCGAGAGAGAGAGAGAAGAGAAAGCTACGCGCTCGCCGCGCCGTCGTCCGCCGTCGCCGGGAGCCGCACCACAACCGAGCCCTTGCGCCTCGTCGCCGCGGCCGCAAAACCCTCAAGGGCAATGGTGAGCAAGGGGGCGTGGGACGGTAGTGACGTCGACGAGCACTTCATCGAGCATCTCCGCCACCACCGCAAGCTGCCGTCGGCGGAGCACCTGGAGGCGCGCGTCGCCGAGGCGGAAAACGCGCCGACCCCGCGGGAGGGCGAGGTGGTGGTTTTCGCCGAGCACTTCCTCCGCGGGCTCGTCCTGCCGACGAGCACATTCTTCTGGCGGTTCCTTACGCACTTCGGGCTGCAGCCGCACCACCTGGCCGCCAATGCCGTCCTGCAGCTGGCGGCGTTCGTCTCCCTCTGCGAGGGCTACCTGGGGGTGGAGCCGCGCCTGGACCTCTGGTGCCGACTCTTCTACCTCAAGCGCCATACGGTGAAGGACCCGGCAACCGGTCAGAAGGCCATGACCGCCTGTGGAGCCGCCCTGATGCACTTCCGCGCCGGAGCCGGGTTCCCGCAACTCCCCTTGCAGGAATCGGTGAAGAACTGGCAGAAAGGGTTCTTCTATGTGAAGAACGTGAAGCCGGAGGAGGACTACATCAACCTCCCCGCCTTCGTCAACCAGCCGCCCGTCGCAATGTTGAACTGGAGGACGCCTCCGGCCGGAGCGCCCGAGACGGCGAACCGGCTCTGCGAGCGCCTGGTGGTGATGACCAGAACGGAGGGGCTGATGGCCACGGATCTCCTGGCTACGATGGTGGCGCGCCGGGTGCAACCGCTGCAGCGTCGGCCACACCTCATCTGCCAGATGGGAGGGCGGCGCGACCCTTGCCGGCTCTCCACCAAGGAGTTGAAGGCGGTGTAGGTGGCGAGGAGGGTGAACGCCATCTCAGTCGCCAAGATTAACGAGGGTGAATGGCGATGGGGGAAGGCCCCGTACAGCCGGGACCGCCCGGCTCCGCGGGTACGTGGCGAGCCGTCCCCCACCCCTTTTTCGCGTTGAAGCCGGCTCCCCCTCACGGCCTGACGACGGAGGGCCTCTCTTGTATGCAGGTCTTCCCGCAGCTATAGAACTACGGCGTGCCGGCTGCCTACGTGGCGGAGTCGGACCCGGAGGAGGTCGAAGACGTCGACGACGTGGAGCCGGCCGAATCGGAGCCGGCCGGTGCGCCCGGCGTCGACGGGACGGAGACGGAGGCAGCCGAGTCGGCTGGTGAGTTCCCTCGCCAAACACCTTTGCGGGACTGGATCGACGACGACGCTGAAACGGAAAGGGTGCGCAATGCAGCGGCTCCAGAGGACCCCGAAGTTTTGGGAGATGACACCATGGCGCCGAGGAGGTGCGTTCGCCGCGCCGACCGCGTGCCCAGTCGGGACGACGCGGTCGCCGGCGGCAGGGGGAAGCAGCCGGCCAGTTCCAGGCCGGCTCCCAAACGAGCGGCCACCGGACAGCCGGGTGGCGGCCGTGGAGGCGGCGGGAAGAAACTGCGGGTCGCCCGGTCGGGCCCCGCCAGGCGGGCGGTCTCTGTTACCATCGGGTAAGTCCGTTCTAAATACTTGCTTGTTTCTTGGTCGGCCTCACTTCCTTATCTTGCCCATCCAGGGAGCCGCGCGCCCTTGGGAGGGCCACGGCTACCGAGACGGCGGCGACAGCGCCGCCGCCCGCCGCCAAGGATTGGGAGCGTGCGGCATGGCGGGACCTCGAGGCGGCCGAGCGGGAGCTGCGCGAAGAGGAACGTCGCCCATGGGAGGAGGCTGCGCGGAAGCGGATGTCGGGGCGGGCCCCGGCCAGTCGTGGGAGCCTTTTCCCCTTGGCCGGGAGAGGAGATCCAAGGACAGGCACGACCCCGGGCGGCGGGCGGAGGCGGACGCGCGGGTCGAGAAGGAGGCGCGCGCGACCGCGAGTGCGGCGGATGCCGCTGAAGGGGCGGAGCTGGGCAGCAACACGGCCCCGTCGGCGGCGGAGGACGTGCCGCCGGGGGCGGAGGAGCCCCCAGAGGTCGTTGTCCTGGACGCAGAGGTCCCGGCTCCGGAGGCGAGCCGAGCCGGCGCCGCCAGAGGCGGAGCGCCGGTCAGCGAGACAGCGGCGCCCGGAGGGGCGGATGCCCCAGGCTCATCAGCAGGGGCACCCGGAACCATGGCGCCGAGAGGGGCAGGCCCCCTGGTGACCACGGCGAAGGGCGCGTCCGGGCCCGCCGACGGGGGTCGGCCGCAGGAGACCTGGGCCGCGGACAGAGGCGCGGCCATCAACGACGCGCCGAGCGCCCTTGGGGCTGCGGTGGTTGCCGTCGTCGAGGAGTTTGCCGCCTGCCGCGCCCAGGTGGCGCAAGATGCCCGGGCCGCCAGCGACCGGCTGGTCCACCTCGAGCAATCCGTCGCAGTAAGGGCTCGAAGCCTCGTATTTTGCTTTGATTTTTTCCAATGGGGGCGCGCCAGCGCACCCACTGGGTGTAGCCCCCGAGACTCGGGCGGGCTCGGACATAGGCGGGTCGAGTCTAATGGCATCTTTGCTTCTGTGTTCTTTGCAGGCTGCGCACGACCGCCGGGTAGCCGCGTACAACACGCTGCTAGGCTTGTATCATGGAGCCGAGAACCGGATGGCTGTTACGTCCGCCGACCTGAAAGGTAAGGTTCTTGCGAATGTCCAGTGGGGGCGCGCGAGCGCACCCACTGGGTGTAGCCCCCGAGATTCTGGCCGGCTACTCCCAAGGCGGGCTGAATCCCTTTCCTTGCTTGCTTTCTGACAGAGGTGTCCTCATCCCGGGCAACCACCCACGCCGAGACGGCCAGCCTCCGTCGCCAGGTGGTGCAGCTTGGCGAACAGCGGGACCTCCTGACGGCGGAGTGCGACCGGCTCCGCCAAGAGGCGGATCGGGCGCAGGCGGAGAAGGATGCGCGTGAGGCGGCCCACCGCCTAGAGCAGGAGGAGCGGGAGGCGGCCCTTCGCCGGGAGGCGGAGGAGCGGGAGGCGGCCCACCGCCAGGAGCTGGAGAACAAGGATGCCCTGCTGGCGAAGTCGGCCGAGGAGGCGCAGACGGCCCGTGCAGGAGCAAGGGAACGAGGTGGACCGGCTCCTGGCCGGTAAGTTTCGATGTCTTGCATTTGCCTGCTTGCTTCTTTTAGGGTGCTACGATTCTTTCATCGTTCATCCCACCTCCCTTTCTCCCTTAGGGCTTTTCCCAGGCACGCAGGAGGTCGCGGAGGCGGCCGTGGAGGACCACCGCGAGGACCAGCGGGCGTAGGGAGTCCCCATCGGGCAGCACACCGCCTGGACGCTGGATGAGGTGGGAATCGCCGTCGACCCTGAAGCGGCTCCAGGCGGCCGGCACGGAGCTGGTCTGCACCCTCTGGCGGAATGCGGTGGAGCCGAACTCCATGAGTCGGCTGTCGAGGTGGCTGAAGTTCGGGACCGCACGGGTGAACGCCTGGAGGGCCTCCGCCGCGCGCGCCGGAGCGGCCATGGCGCTTCGCCTCGCGAGGTCGTGGTACCCCGAGCTGGACTTGGGGCTGCTTACGGCCCAGCGCGCTGGCACCGACGCGGAGCTGGAGGCGGCTGCCGATGCGCTGGCCGTTCGGACCAGCAATCTTGCTTCCTTCGCCGCGTGGGACGAGTACGTCCCGGAGCGTACGGGAGACGGCGGGGTGATCCCGGAAGACCCGTACACACTCGCCCTTGACGACCCGGAGGGTAGCGCCGCGGAGACGGGCGACGAAGACGCCGGGTCCAGCACCGACGACTACGCCGACTCCGAGCTGGCCCGCGAGTCGGGCGTGGGGGCCGACACGGATCGCGCTGTGGCCAAGGACGGGGCCTCCACTTCAGCCGCCGCGAAGGATGCCGGGGGAGAAGACGGCGCTGCCGCTATTTAGGACTTTTCTTTCTTGCATTTTGTTTAGACTGCAATTCCACCCACTAGGGGTGTAAATGTAATGAACTTGGGGCCGTGGGCCGTTTTGTATATAAGTTTGTGCTTTTGGTTGCAAAAGTTTTTTATGCATGCCGACTCGACCTTAGCCCTTTTGCCCTTTTTGGCTCTGTCTACCCAAAGCCTTGTCCCTTTCGGCATCGGCCCCGCCAGCCGGACAGCCGGGAGCCGGTCTGTAGCTGGGACGGGGCGTTCGCCTCGGGGGAGGCGGCCGTGAGTTTGAGAGCCGTGAGGATGTTTTGGCTAAGGTGAATGGCAGAGGCTAGAGAAAATTTCGGCGATCCCTAGCCGGCGACCCCCTGTGACCGTTTTCGCGTGTGCTAAGTTTACCGTCCCGAGAACCCACCAGCCGGACAGCCGGGAGCCGGTCTGTAGCTGGGAGGGGTGGTAGGGTGTTCCCTTAGTTCACACTACTTGACCGGCTTCGGGGAGCGACTGTCAAGGCTAGCCGGCGAGCCCCCGAGACCGTGGAACCGGGTCCGAGAACCGGTGAGTGGGGCGAACTGCTTTGGAAGAAACGAAAGGGGCGTGTCCCAAGAGCTGGCTTGGGGCACCCATTGCATTCATAAGCCCAAAAGGGGAGATACATACATACACTGGTCCTTAGCAGTAAAACGGGCGGAGGAGCGCCGCGTTCCATGGGCGCTCCGTCTCCTCGCCGGAGGCGTCTCTCTTGCGCTTCTGCGGCTTCTGAGCGTCTATGTTTTGGCTAAGGTGAATGGCAGAGGCTAGAGAAAATTTCGGCGATCCCTAGCCGGCGACCCCCTGTGACCGTTTTCGCGTGTGCTAAGTTTACCGTCCCGAGAACCCACCAGCCGGACAGCCGGGAGCCGGTCTGTAGCTGGGAGGGGTGGTAGGGTGTTCCCTTAGTTCACACTACTTGACTGGCTTCGGGGAGCGACTGTCAAGGCTAGCCGGCGAGCCCCCGAGACCATGGAACTGGGTCCGAGAACCGGTGAGTGGGGCGAACTGCTTTGGAAGAAACGAAAGGGGCGTGTCCCAAGAGCTGGCTTGGGGCACCCGTTGCATTCATAAGCCCAAAAGGGGAGATACATACATACACTGGTCCTTAGCAGTAAAACGGGCGGAGGAGCGCCGCGTTCCATGGGCGCTCCGTCTCCTCGCCGGAGGCGTCTCTCTTGCGCTTCTGCGGCTTCTGAGCGTCTATTAGATAGTACGCGTTGTTGTGCAGCGCCTTGCTGACGATGAATGGGCCCTCCCATGGGGAGGACAGCTTGTGCTGGCCGGCGATTCGCTGGATCCACCTGAGCACCAGGTCCCCCTCGCGGAAGGAGAGGGGCCGGATGCGCTTGCTGTGGTAGTGCCGGAGCTTCTGCTAATAGATAGCTGTCCGGTTCAGCGCTAGCTCGCGGGCCTCCTCGAGAAGGTCGACGCCGTCCTCCCTTGCCTCTTTTGCGTCCGTCTCCGTGTACAGGGTGACGCGAGGCGAGTCGAACTCGATGTCCGTGGGGATGACCGCCTCGGACCCGTACACGAGGAAGAAGGGTGTGAAGCCGGTTGATCGGTTGGGCGTGGTCCTCAGGCTCCACAAGACGGCCGGCAGTTCCTCGATCCAGCAGCCGGCTGAGCGGACGAGCGGTGCCACGAGCCGGGGCTTGATGCCGGCCAGGATTAAGCCGTTAGCCCTTTCGGCCTGGCCGTTCGACTGCGGGTGGGCGACCGAGGCCAGGTCGAGCCGGATGCCTTGCTTGGCGCAGAAACGTGCTAGCGCGCCGTTGGCGAAGTTGGTGCCGTTGTCGGTGATGATGCTGTGCGGGACGCCGTAGCGGACCGTTATGTCTTCGATGAATCGGACGGTGGTGGGGCCATCCAACTTCTTGATGGGTCTGGCCTCGATCCACTTGGTGAACTTGTCGACGGCTACCAGCAGATGCGTCATGCCGCCTCGAGCGGTCTTGAATGGCCCCACCATGTTGAGCCCCCATACGACGAAGGGCCACGACAGCGGGATGGTCTTGAGCGCCGCAGCCGGCAGGTGGATTTGCGCGCGGAAACGCTGGCACCCTTCGCACTTGTCGACAAGGTGCGTCGCCTCCTCTAGTGCAGTCGGCCAGTAGAAACCGTGGCGGAACGCCTTGGCCACTAGGGTCCTCGAGGCGGCGTGGTGCCCGCACTCGCCCTGGTGGATATCTCGGAGGATCTCTTGGCCTTTCTCGGACTAGACGCAGCGTTGGTACACGCCGGTTGTGCCGCGGTGGACCAGCTCATGGTTAATGATGCTGTAGGCGGGAGCACGACGCTGGATCTGCCGGGCTTTGTCTTCATCGGCAGGGAGCTCGCTGCGCAAGAGGAAAGCCAGGATTGGCTGGGCCCACGACGGAGCCGGCTCCGGCTCGGGTCGGAGATTCTGGGCAGCCGGAGCCCCCGAGTTCGTTGACGGAGCCCCCGGGCCCGGCCCGCCGGGCTCGCCAGTTTCCGGGGCCGGCTGGTCGACAGCCATCATGACGGCTGCGGGCTCGGGGCCGACTGTCGTCGGAAGGACAACTGCTGGAGCCGGTGCGGCGGGCGTAGCCGGTAAAACAGGTGGAGCCGGTGGAACCGCCGGAGCCGGCGGAGTCCCTAGGCCCGTCGAGGAGCCGGCGGGATCCGTGGGCACGAAGATGGATTCCGACTCGGCGGAGGGCTTGATCGACGGCTTGTGCAGCTGCTCGAGGGAGACGCCAGCTGGGATGGCCTGGCGGGTGGAGCCGATTTTCGCCAAGGCGTCTGCCTCCTCGTTGTCCGCCCGGGGGACGTGATGGAATTCGCAGCCCTCGAAGGAGCCGGTAAACTGCTGGACGAGGAAGCGGTAGCTGGCCATGTTGGCGTCCCTGGCGTCCCATTCGCCAGAAACCTGCTGCACCACCAGGTCGGAGTCGCCGAAACACAAGATGCACCGGATGCCAATCTCCTTGGCGAGCCGGAGGCCATGGACGAGTGCCTCATACTCGGCCACGTTGTTGGAGGCGGCGAAGTGGATTTGGAGTGCATACTTGAGTTGGTCTCCTTTCGGAGACGACCAGACGATGCCGGCTCCCAGACCGGTCCGCATCTTCGAGCCGTCGAAGTGCATGCGCCAGTGCATGGAGTCTGGGGGAGGCGGCACGAACTGGGTCTCAGCCCAGTCGACGAGGAAGTCGGCCATCCCCTGTGACTTGATGGCGGTGTGCGGCTCGTATCGGATCTCGTAGTCGGCGAGGGCTATGGCCCACTTGGCGATCCGTCCGGTGGCGTCCCGGCCGCTCATGATCTCGCCCAGCGGCGCTGTGCTCACCACGATGATGACGTGCTCTTGGAAATATTGCTTGATCTTCTGGGCGGCGAAGTATATGCCGTAGCACATCTTCTGGTAGTGGGGGTAGTTTTGCTTGGAGTCGGAGAGGACTTCGCTGAGGTAGTAGACGGGACGCTGGACTGTCAGCGCTTTGCCCTCCTCCGGCCGCTCCACGACCAGGACGACGCTGATGACGCGGGTGGTCGCCGCGATGTATGCGAGCAGGGGCTCCTTCTCAGCCGGCGCGGCCAGGATGGGCGCACGGGTGAGGACTCGTTTGAGGTCGCGGAACGCCGCGTCCGCCTGGTCGGTCCACTCGAATTTGGCCGGCTTCCTGGTGGAGTTGGCGCCCGGCTCGATAAGCGCCGTCTTCCTCATGAGCTGGTAGAGGGGCAGGGCCTTCTCTCCCAGCCGGCTGATGAACCGACTGAGCGAGGCGAGGCAGCCGGTGAACTTCTGGACGTCGCGGAGCCGGGTCGGCTTGGGCATACGCTCGATCGCCCTGATCTTCTCTGGGTTAGCCTCGATGCCGCGGGCGGACACGAAGAAACCCAGGAGTTGGCCGGCTGGGACGCCGAAAACGCACTTCTCCGGGTTGAGCTTGACCTTGTACTCGCGCAGATTGGCGAAGGTCTCCCGGAGGTCGTCAAGGAGGCTGAAATGCTTCTTGGTTTTGACGACGATGTCGTCAACATAGACGTGGACGTTCCTGCCGATCTGCGGCAGTAGGCACTTCTGCATGCAGCGCTGGAAAGTGGCGCCTGCATTCTTCAGGCCGAAGGACATGGTGATGTAGCAGTAGGCCCCGAAGGGGGTGATGAAGGAGGTTTTCAGCCGGTCGGCCGGGTCCAGCTTGATCTGGTGGTAGCCTGAGTAGGCGTCCAGGAAGGACAGCAGATCGCAGTCGGCCGTGGAGTCGATAACTTGATCGATCCGCGGCAGGGCGAATGGGTCCTTGGGACATGCCTTGTTCAGGCTCGTGTAGTCAATACACATGCGCCATGTCTTGTTTTTCTTTAGTACCAGGACTGGGTTGGCCAGCCAGTCCGGGTGGAACACTTCCATGATGAAGCCGGCTGCGAGCAGCCGGGCGATCTCCTCTCCTATAGTACGCCGCTTCTCCTCGGAGAAACGGTGCAGGGGTTGCTTGACCGGCTTCGCATCCAGCCGGACATGAAGTTTGTGCTCGGCGAACTTCCTCGGAACACCCGGCATGTCTTTGGGAGACCATGCAAAGATATCCCGATTCTCACGGAGGAAGTCGACGAGCTCGCCTTCCTATTTGCTGCTGAGGTTGGCGCCGATGGTGACGCACTGCTTGGGGTCAGCCGGGTCGAGCGGCACTTGCTTGGTGTCCTTGGACGGCTGGAACGACGCTTTGCTGGCCGACTGGGACGGAGGAGCCGGCACGGCCGGCTGGTCGGAGGCGTGAGCCACGAGCCGGTCGAGCTGCCGCCTTTCCTCCGCTATCTCCAGAGCCTCGGCCAGCCGGCTACCGTCGCGGGCGCACTCGATCGACATCTTGTAGTCGCCGGCGACAGCGATGATGCCCTTGAGGCCCGGCATCTTGAGCTTGAGGTAGGCATAATGGGGGATCGCCATGAACTTGACGAGGGCCGACCTGCCCAGCAGCGCGTGGTAGGGACTGTCGAGGTCCACCACCTCGAACCATATCGGCTCGCGGCGGAAATGGCTCTTGTCGCCGAAGAGGACGTCGAGCTCGATCTTGCCGATGGGGGTGCAGGATTTTCCCGGCACGATGCCGTGGAAAACCGTACGGCTTGCTCGCAGGTCTTTCACCTTGAGCCCCAGCTTGAGCATTGTGTCGCGATAGAGGATGTTGATGTTGGGGAACGTTGCATGGGAAAAAAAAAATTCCTATGCACACACAAGATCTATCCATGGTGATGAGCATCTACGAGAGGGAGAGTGAATCTACATACCCTTGTAGATCGCTAAGCGGAAGCGTTAAGAAACGCGGTTGATGTAGTCGAACGTCTCCGCGATCCAAATCGCAAGTCGTCCCTCGAACCGATCACGAACTAGTGCCGAACGGACGGCACCTCCGCGTTCAACACACGTACAGCTTGATGACGCCTTCACCTCCTCAATCCAGCGAGCGATGGTGAAGTAGTAGATGAGTTCCGGCAGCACGACGGCGTGGTGATGGTGGTGAGGAACAATCTCTGCAGGGCTTCGCCAAGCGCTACGGAGATTATGACGGAGGAACTAGAGGGTTAGGGTTGCCGACACACGGCTTGGGGAAATCTTGATGTGTTCCGGGTGCTAGCCCTATCCCTCTATTTATATGTTGAGCCCTGGGGTCGAAACTTGGAGAAAGAGCCTCCTCAAAGTCGGTTTGGCCCGCAAGGCAAGAGTCCTGCTCAGACTCCAGAACCAGACGCCAGGGTCCTCGGCGTCTGGCCCCAGACGCCAGGGTCCCTGGCGTCTGGCCCCTGGCCTCCGCAAAACTTCCTTTTGCACCTTCCTAAAGCCTCGTGGGCTTTCCCCCTTGGCCCAAATAAAGTGTTCTCGTACCCGAACATTTCGGGAAACATCCGAAACTCCTTCCGGTGAATTCCGGAACCCTTCCGGAGACCAAACACTATTATCCCATATATCAATCTTTACCTCCGGACTATTCCAGAGCTCCTCGTCATGTCCGGGATCTCATCCGGGACTCCGAACAACTTTCGGTCACCAACATAACAACTCAACTATACTTATATCATCACCAAACGTTAAGTGTGTAGACCCTGCGGGTTCGAGAACTATGTAGACATGACCGAGACACCTCTACGGTCAATAACCAATAGCGGGACCTGGATGCCCATATTGGCTCCTACATATTCTACGAAGATCTTTATCGGTTGAACCTCTATGTCAAGGATTCAGTTAATCCCGTATGATGTTCCCTTTGTTTATCGGTATGTTACTTGCCCGAGATTCGATCGTCGGTATCTCTATACCTAGTTCAATCTCGTTACCGGAAAGTCTCTTTACTCGTTCCGTAATACAAGATCCCGTGGCTAACACTTTAGTCACATTGCTTGCAAGGCTTATAGTGATGTTGTATTACCGAGTGGGCCCTGAGATACCTCTCCGTCACACGGAGTAACAAATCCCAGTCTTGATCCATGCCAATTCAACAGACACCCTCGGAGATACCTGTAGAGCATCTTTATAGTCACCCAGTTACGTTGCGGCGTTTGATACACACAAGGTATTCCTCCGGTGTCAGTGAGTTGCATGATCTCATGGTCAAAGGAACAGATACATGACATGCAGAAAACAATAGCAATAAACTGACACGATCATATGCTACGTTTACAGTTTGGGTCTTGTCCATCACATCATTCTCCTAATGATGTGATCCCGTTATCAAATGACATCTCATGTCCATGGCTAGGAAACCTTCACCATCTTTTGATCAACAAGCTAGTAAACTAGAGGCTTACTAGGGACACAGTGTTGTCTATGTACCCACATATGTATTTGAGTTTTCAATCAATACAATTATAGCATGGATAATAAACGATTATCATGAACAAGGAAATATAATAATAACCAATTTATTATTGCCTCTAGGGCATATTTCCAACAGTCTCCCACTTGCACTAGAGTCAATAATCTAGTTCACATCACTATGTGATTTACATTGTAATGAATCGAACACCCATACAGTTCTGGTGTTGTTCATGTTTAGCCCTTGGAAGAGGTTTAGTCATCGGATCTGCAACATTCAGATCCGTGTGTACTTTGCAAATATTTATGTCGTCCTCCTTGATGTAATCGCGGATGGAATTGAAGCGTCGCTTTATGTGTCTGGTCCTCTTGTGAAATCTTGGTTCCTTAGCTAGAGCAATGGCACCAGTGTTATCACAAAACAGAGTCATTGGGTTAAGCGCACTAGGCACTACTCCAAGATCTGTCATGAACTCCTTCATCCAGACACCTTCCTTCGCCGCCTCCGAGGCAGCGATGTACTCCGCTTCGCATGTAGAATCAACTACCACGCTCTGCTTGGAACTGCACCAACTAACCGCACCCCCATTAAGAATAAATACGTATCCGGTTTGTGACTTAGAGTCATCCGGATCAGTGTCAAAGCTTGCATCGACGTAACCCTTTACGACGAGCTCTTGATCACCTCCATAAACGAGAAACATGTCCTTAGTCCTTTTCAGGTACTTCAGGATATTCTTGACCGCCGTCCAGTGTTCCATTCCTGGATCACTTTGAAACCTTCCGACCATACTTATAGCAAGGCTGACATCGGGTCTTGTGCACAACATTGCATACATGATAGAGCCTATGGCTGAAGCATAGGGGATGACACTCATCTTTTCTCTATCTTCTGCAGTCACTGGGCATTGAGTCTTACTCAACTTCACACCTTGCAATACAGGCAAGAACCCCTTCTTGGACTGATCCATTTTGAACTTCTTCAAAATTTTGTCAAGGTATGTGCTTTGTGAAAGTCCTATCAAGCGTCGTGATCTATCTCTATAGATCTTGATGCCTAATATGAAAGCAGCTTTTCCTAGGTCCTTCATTGAAAAACTCTTGTTCAAATATTCCTTCACGCTTTCCAACATTTCTATATTGTTTCCAATCAGTAATATGTCATCCACATATAATATTAGAAACGCTATAGAGCTCCCACTCACTTTCTTGTAAATACAAGCTTCTCCGTAAACTTGTATAAACTCGAACGCTTTGATCACCTCATCAAAGCGAAGATTCCAACTCCGAGATGCTTGCACCAGTCCATAAATGGATCGCTGGAGTTTGCAAACTTTGTCAGCATTCTCTGGATCGACAAAACCTTCTGGTTGCATCATATACAACTCTTCCTTAAGGAAACCGTTAAGGAACGCTGTTTTGACATCCATCTGCCAAATTTCATAATCGAAAAAGGCAGCTATTGCTAACATGATTCTGACGGACTTAAGCATCGCTACGGGTGAGAAGGTCTCATCGTAGTCAACTCCTTGAACTTGTGAAAAACCCTTTGCCACAAGTCGAGCTTTATAGACGGTGACATTACCGTCCGCGTCCGTCTTCCTCTTAAAGATCCATTTGTTCTGAATGGCCTTACGCCCTTCAGGTAATACTTCCAAAGTCCACACTTTGTTTTCATACATGGATCCCATCTCGGATTTCATGGCCTCTAACCACTTCTCGGAATCCGGGCCCATCATCGCTTCTCCATAGCTCGTAGGTTCATCGTTGTCCAACAACATGACTTCTAAGACAGGGTTGCCGTACCACTCAGGAGCAGTACGCGTCCTTGTCGACCTACGAGGTTCGATAGCAACTTGATCCAAAGCTTCATGATCATCATCATTAACTTCCTCTTCAGCTGATGTAGGCTCTACAGAAACATCTTTCTGTGCTGCGCTACTCTCAGGTTGAAGTAAAGGTTCAACAACCTCATCAAGTTCTATCTTCCTCCCACTCAATTCTTTCGAGAGAAACTCTTTCTCAAGAAACGTTCCGTTTTTAGCGACAAACACTTTGCCTTCGGATCTGAGGTAGAAGGTATACCCAACTGTCGCTTTTGGGTATCCTATGAAGACGCATTTCTCCGCTTTGGGTTCCAGCTTTTCAGGCTGAAGCTTTTTGACATAAGCATCACATCCCCAAACTTTAAGAAACGACAGCTTTGGCTTCTTGCCAAACCAAAGTTCATATGGCGTCGTCTCAACGGATTTCGATGGTGCCCTATTTAAAGTGAATGCAGCTGTCTCTAATGCATAACCCCAAAACGATAGTGGCAAATCGGCAAGAGACATCATAGATCGCACCATATCCAATAAGGTTCGATTACGACGTTCGGACACACCATTACGCTGTGGTGTTCCAGGCGGTGTTAGTTGTGAAACAATTCCACATTGTCTTAAGTGACTGCCAAACTCATAACTCAGATATTCTCCTCCTCGATCAGATCGTAGGAATTTAATCTTCTTGCTACGATGATTCTCAACTTCACTCTGAAATTGTTTGAACTTTTCAAACGTTTCAGACTTGTGTTTCATTAAGTAAATATACCCATATCTACTTAAGTCATCAGTGAAGGTGAGAAAGTAACGATAACCACCGCGCGCCTCAATGCTCATCGGACCGCACACATCAGTATGTATGATTTCCAATAAGTCACTTGCCCGTTCCATTGTTCCAGAGAACGGCGTTTTAGTCATCTTGCCCATGAGGCATGGCTCACATGTGTCAAGTGATTCAAAATCAAGTGACTCCAAAAGTCCATCAGCATGGAGCTTCCTCATGCGTTTTACGCCAATATGACCTAAACGGCAGTGCCACAAGAAAGTGGTATTATCATTATCAATCCTACATCTTTTGGCATCAATGTTATCAACATGTGTATCATTACTATCGAGATTCAATAAGAATAAACCCCTTACATTGGGTGCATGACCATAAAAGATATTACTCATATAAATAGAACAACCATTATTCTCTGATTTAAATGAGTAACCGTCTCGCAATAAAGAAGATCCAGATATAATGTTCATGCTTAACGCAGGCACTAAATAACAATTATTCAGGTTCATCACTAATCCCGATGGTAATCGAAGAGCGAGCGTGCCGACGGCGATCACATCAACCTTGGAACCATTTCCCACGCGCATCGTCACTTCGTCCTTTGCCAGCCTCCGTCTATTCCGCAATTCCTGTTTTGAGTTGCAAATATGAGTAACCGCACCGGTATCAAATACCCAGGCACTACAACGAGAGTTGGTAAGGTACACATTAATAACATGTATATCATATATACCTTGTTTGTTGTTGGCCGCCTTCTTGTCAACCAAATACTTGGGGCAGTTCCGCTTCCAGTGTCCAGTTCCCTTGCAATGAAAACACTCAGTTTCTGGTTTGGGTCCAGCCTTGGGTTTCTTCACGGGAGGAGCAACTGCTTTGCCACTCTTCTTGGAGTTACCCTTCTTACCCTTGCCATTTTTCTTGAAACTAGTGGTTTTATTTGACCATCAACACTTGATGCTCCTTCTGAATTTCAGACTCAGCGACTTTCAGCATCGCAAACAGCTCGGCGACTGACTTGTTCATCCCGTGCATGTTATAGTTCAACACGAAGCTCTTGTAGCTAGGTGACAATGATTGAAGAACTCTGTCAGTGATAGCCTCTGGCGGAAGGGGCATCCCCAATTCAGCCAGACGGGTGGAGTACCCAGACATTCTGAGTACGTGATCACTGATAGACTCGTTCTCCTCCATCTTGCAAGCATAGAACTTATCGGAGATCTCATATCTCTCGATCCGGGCATTCTTGTGAAAGATAAACTTCAACTCTTGGAACATCTCATATGCTCCATGACGTTCAAAACGTCTTTGAAGTCCCGGTTCTAAGCCATACAATATTGCACATTGAACTATTGAGTAATCTTCAGAACGAGCCTGCCAGGCGTTCACAACGTCTAGAGACTCAACTGGAGCGGGTGGATCACCAAGCGGTGCATCAAGGACATAAGCCTTCTGGGAAGCCGTAAGGATAATCCTTAGATTACGGGCCCAGTCCACAAAGTTACTTCCATCATCTTTCAACTTAGCTTTCTCTAGGAACGCATTAAAATTCAGGGGTGCTACAGCGCGAGCCATGATCTACAACATAAATATAGCAAAGACAACTTAGACTATTGTTCTAGATAATGAGTTTAGTTAATCATATTACTTAAAAAACTCCCACTCAAATTGACATCCCTCCGGTCATTCGAGCGTAACATGATCCAAATCCACCAACTCAAGTCCGATCATCACGTGAGTTGAGGTGGTTTCAATGGTGAACATCTTCATGTTGATCATATCTACTATATGACTCATGTTCGACCTTTCGGTCTCTTGTGTTCCGAGGCCATGTCTGTACATGCTAGGCTCGTCAAGTTTAACCCGAGTGTTCCGCACGTGCAACATGGCTTACACCCGTTGTATGCGAACGTAGAGTCTATCACACCCGATCATCACGGCGTGTCTCGAAACGACGAACTTTCGCAACGGTGCACACTCGGGGAGAACACAATTTATCTTGAAATTTAAGTGAGGGATCACCTTATAATGCTACCGTCGTCCTAAGCAAAATAAGATGCATAAAAGGATTAACATCACATGCAAATCATAAGTGACATGATATGGCCATGAACTTGTGCTTTTGATCTCCATATCCAAAGCACCGGCATGATCTCCATCGTCACCGGCATGACACCATGATCTCCATCATCTTGATCTCCATCAACGTGTCGCCATGAGGTTGTCGCGCCGACTGTTGCTTCCACGACTATTGCTAACTCATAGCGATAAAGTAAAGCAAAACGGCGAAAATAATTAAAGACAACTCTATGGCTCCTGCCAGTTGCCGTACTCATCGACATGCAAGTCGTGATATTCTATACAACACATGATCATCTCATACATCACATATATCTCATCATGTAATTGGCCATATCACATCACAACATACCCTGCAAAAACAAGTTAGACGTCCTCTAATTGTTGTTGCAAATTTTACGTGGCTGCTACGGGTTTGCAAGAACCGTTCTTACCTACGCAAAACCACAACGTGGTGTAGTGATTGCTTTTTGATCTTCTAAAAGAACCCTCTTCATTGAAATCGATTCAACTAAAGTGAGAGAGACAGACACCCGCTAGCCATCTTTATGCAACAAAGTTACATGTCAGTTGAAGGAACCGGTCTCTCGTAAGCGTACGAGTAATGTTGGTCCGGGCCGCTTCATCTCACAATACCGCCGAATCAAGTATCAACTAGTAACGGCAAGCAATATGTATACACCCACGCCCACAACTCGTTTGTGTTCTACTCGAGATCTCATCTACGCATAGACCTAGCTCTGATACCACTGTTGGGGAACGTTGCATGGGAAACAAAAAATTTCCTACGCACACACAAGATCTATCCATGGTGATGAGCATCTACGAGAGGGAGAGTGAATCTACATACCCTTGTAGATCGCTAAGCGGAAGCGTTAAGAAACGCGGTTGATGTAGTCGAACGTCTCCGCGATCCAAATCGCAAGTCGTCCCTCGAACCAATCACGAACTAGTGCCGAACGGACGGCACCTCCGCGTTCAACACACGTACAGCTTGATGACGCCTTCACCTCCTCGATCCAGCGAGCGATGGTGAAGTAGTAGATGAGTTCCGGCAGCACGACGGCGTGGTGATGGTGGTGAGGAACAATCTCTGCAGGGCTTCGCCAAGCGCTACGGAGATTATGACGGAGGAACTAGAGGGTTAGGGTTGCCGACACACGGCTTGGGGAAATCTTGATGTGTTCCGGGTGCTAGCCCTGCCCCTCTATTTATATGTTGAGCCCTGGGGTCGAAACTTGGAGAAAGAGCCTCCTCAAAGTCGGTTTGGCCCGCAAGGCAAGAGTCCTGCTCGGACTCCAGGACCAGACGCCAGGGTCCTCGGCGTCTGGCCCCTGGCCTCCGCAAAACTTCCTTTTGCACCTTCCTAAAGCCTCGTGGGCTTTCCCCCTTGGCCCAAATAAAGTGTTCTCGTACCCGAACATTTCGGGAAACATCCGAAACTCCTTCCGGTGAATTCCGGAACCCTTTCGGAGACCAAACACTATTATCCCATATATCAATCTTTACCTCCGGACTATTCCAGAGCTCCTCGTCATGTCCGAGATCTCATCCGTGACTCCGAACAACTTTCGGTCACCAACATAACAACTCAACTATACTTATATCGTCACCAAACGTTAAGTGTGTAGACCCTGCGGGTTCGAGAACTATGTAGACATGACCGAGACACCTCTACGATCAATAACCAATAGCGGGACCTGGATGCCCATATTGGCTCCTACATATTCTACGAAGATCTTTATCGGTTGAACCTCTATGTCAAGGATTCAGTTAATCCCGTATGATGTTCCCTTTGTTTATCGGTATGTTACTTGCCCGAGATTCGATCGTCGGTATCTCTATACCTAGTTCAATCTCGTTACCGGCAAGTCTCTTTACTCGTTCCGTAATACAAGATCCCGTGGCTAACACTTTAGTCACATTGCTTGCAAGGCTTATAGTTATGTTGTATTACCGAGTGGGCCCTGAGATACCTCTCCGTCACACGGAGTAACAAATCCCAGTCTTGATCCATGCCAATTCAACAGACACCCTCGGAGATACCTGTAGAGCATCTTTATAGTCACCCAGTTACGTTGCGACGTTTGATACACACAAGGTATTCCTCCGGTGTCAGTGAGTTGCATGATCTCATGGTCAAAGGAACAGATACATGACATGCAGAAAACAATAGCAATAAACTGACACGATCATATGCTACGTTTACAGTTTGGGTCTTGTCCATCACATCATTCTCCTAATGATGTGATCCCGTTATCAAATGACATCTCATGTCCATGGCTAGGAAACCTTCACCATCTTTTGATCAACAAGCTAGTCAACTAGAGGCTTACTAGGGACACAGTGTTGTCTATGTACCCACACATGTATTTGAGTTTCCAAGCAATACAATTATAGCATGGATAATAAACGATTATCATGAACAAGGAAATATAATAATAACCAATTTATTATTGCCTCTAGGGCATATTTCCAACAGTTGACGCTGCTACCCCCGTCGATCAACACCCGCGAGAAACGGCAGGTGCGCCTCTCGAAGACGATGGTGGGATCGAGGACGAGGGCGTAGCTGCCCGGGTTTGGCATCACGGCCGGGTGGTCCGTCCGGCTCCAGGTGACCAGCTTCTCGGACCAGTGCATGAATTGGGGGACCGAGGGGGCGGTGGCGTTCACCTCGTGCCGGCGCTGGTGAATACGACGTAGGACCCGTCCTGGTTAGGGAACTGGTCGTGGAGGCGGCGTCGTTGGCAGCCGGGGCCGGGGCGGGCGGCTGGGCCGGAACTGGAGCTGGTTCGCGGGGAGCCGGAGGCGGAGGAGCCGGAAGGCCCTCGCCTCGGGCCAGCCGCTGGGAGAAGCTGCACTGCCGGAGCGTATGGGTGGCCGGCTTGGCCCCAGAGTGATGCTTGCAGGGTAGGTCGAGCATCTGCTCGAAGGTAAGCTTGGGCTGCCAGGCGGCCTTGCCGGTGAGCTGGCGCTGGCCGGGGGCCTGGACAGCCGGTTGCTCCTCCTCGATGGTGGCGACCTGCCGGCTCCCGTAGCGGGGATCCGGCTGGTCGGACTTGCGCTTGTTGTTCTGCTGCTGCCGGTTGTCGGCAGCCGCCCGCGGCGCGGCAGGCGGCGGGGCCGGCTTGGCCGGCATGGCGACCTTCATCTGCATCGCGGAGTCGGCCGTGGCGTACTTCTCTGCCTTGGCCATCAGGTCCACCAGGGTAGCCGGCTCGGAGCACAAGAGCTTGCGCTTGAGGTGGGTGCCGTCGCGGCAACCCTCGATGAAATACTGGATGGCCTACACCTCGTGCACTCCCTCGTAGGAGTTGCAGAGCTCGGTCCAGCGCGTGAGGTAGTCGCGGAGGGGCTCCTCCGGCCCCTGGACACACATGGCCAGCTCGCGGGGCCGGCCGGGCCGCTTGTAGGTGCCGGTGAAGTTGCGGACGAACGCTTCCTCGAAGTCCGTCCAGGTGTTGATGTCGCCGGTCGACAGGCTGTTAAGCCAGGTCCGGGCCGAGCCGGTCAACATTAGGGGGGCGTAGCGCACGGCTACGCGCTTGTTCCCCCTGGCAATGCCGACCGCGGTGGTGTAGTCGACTAGCCAGTCCTCCGGCTTGGCGGTGCCGTTGTACTTCGGGGTGTCGCGAGGGAGAGTGAAGCCGGTTGGGAACTGCTCGTTGCGAATCCGGGGGCGAAACACGTCGGGCCGATCGAGCCCTCCTCCTCGAGGAGGGCCGACTGCACTAGCCGCTCGATGCGGGTCCGAGCGTCGTTCTCGCTCCGCGGGACGCGCGGGCCAAGCCGAGCGGCGAGCTCGGGACGGTCAGTCGGGGCAGGCGAGCGGGCACGTTCCCGCCGCGGGGGCGGGGTATGGTCCCGGCTGCGCCGGCTGCCGCCAGCCGGAGCGTCGTCGCGCCGGCTGTTGACGGCCGGCTGCTCATCTCGCAGCCGGGAGCGTCCGTTGTGAGACCCAGAGCCCCGCCGGCCAGAGCCGCGAGGAGAAGAGGCTTCCTGGACCGGCCGGCGCTGGCCAGCAGTAGGCGGAGCGTCCCCCTCGGGGACGGGAATTTCGGAGCCGGCGTTGATGCCGCCGAGCCGGGCCTGCTGGGCGTTGGCGGTGGCGATGAGGTCTTGGATGTGGCGGTCCTGCTGCTCTCGCTCTTCGCCCACCAGGCCGGCGAGGCCGGCGTAGGCTACGTGGGCAACCCTCAGGTTGGCAGCCGGTGTGTCATAGGTGGGGAGCCTGCCGCCGAGGATTTCTGCGACCACACGACCGCGGTTGCGGATGTCGCCACGCCGGCTGGGCTCGTCGTTGGCGGGGGTGAGGCCGTAGGCGGAGTTGTACTCGCGCTGCGCGGACTCCATCCGGCGCTTGGTGGTGGCAAGCACGGTCGCCTCGTCTAACAGCAGCCGGCGAGCAACCTCCAGCTCGGCCGTAGCCGTGGCTGGGTTCATCGTAGGCGCGACGGGGGTGCTGAGGCCTCGAAGCATGGAGCCGAGGGGGTCGGAGGTGCCGGCGCGAGCAGCCGCGGCGGCCGCGTCCGCCTCCGCCCTGCCACGGCCGGAGGTCGTGGAGGAGCCAGTGGCCATTACCCCAGCGCGGACGCGGGGGTCGCCGGCCTCGCCCGGGGCTAGTGCGCCCACGGACGAGGGCGGGTCAAGGCAGTCGAGCACCTGGCTTGGGTACTCGTCGGCGGCTGGCTCGTCGGCGAGGCTCAGCCTGCCGACGCGCTCGGTGAGGTCGGTAATGTTGAACAGAGGGTCGCTGCCGAGCCGCTCAACGGAGAGGCCGGCAGCGTCGCCCGCAGGGCCAGCGGGGGCGGGGCTTCGCCCCGTAGGAGCAAGCCTCACGAGCGTGCAGTTCCGCCCGGACGCGGGGCGGCCGGGGGAGGTGGAGAAGGGTCCCGCCCGGAGCGTGACTCCGGCCGGCGCCACGTTCGGACCCACGGTCGGCGCCAACTGTCGTCGTTTTCTCACGACAGATGCCATGGGGAGGCTTATCGAGAGTGGTTGGGGCCGATGGACGCCGGTGGACTCCGGGAGCGAGATCGGGGACAAACGGTGCGGGACACGCGATGTACCCAGGTTCAGGGCCCTCCGTGGGAGGTAATACCCCTAGTCCTGCCGGTCTAGTTGGTGAACCAAATGGGGGTTACAATGGTGCTCCTTGAGCTGTATGGGTGAAGGAGGAAGAAGGGGCTAGCTGCCCTCTCTGCCTCTCTACGTGGGTGTGTGTGCGTGTGCGCTAGGGAAGAAGCCTCTCCTGCATGGGGGAGCTCCAGGGGGTTTTATAGGCCAACCCCCCCGGAATACAATATGAGTAGAAGGCTCCGGAGGGCCCCAGATGGTGGTCTGTCTAGCCGGCCGTGGGGCCCCCGGCTGAGGGGTCTCGTCGCTGGTAGGGCCCGCCGGCTGCGGGGTCCCGTCGGGAGCCGGAGGGGACCCGCCCGGCGGGCCCCTGTGCCCGTCTCGTCGCGGCACGGGCCGTCCTTCGGGGTGTCGTCTTGCGGTAGCCGGGCGCGGTCAACGGTACGGCCGGCCACGCTGTAGCCATGCCGGGGCAGGTAATGGAGTGGTTGTGGGCAGGCCGGCACTGTGCCGTTCGCCAGGTCGCAGTCGGCCAGGGTCAGAGGCACTGTCGCCTCACTGTGGCCATGCGGGCGCTGACCCCCGACGCGACGGGGGCTTCTGTAGCCACGCGTGTTCTGACAGCAGTACCTGCAGCACCGCCGGCTAGGGGGCTAAGTGCCTCCGCCCCTAGCCGGCCGATTGGTGGAGCCGGCCGCGCGGAGCCGGACTGTAGGGGGAGGCGGCTCGTGCTGCAGTTGTTTTGGAAAGTTGGAGGAAGGAGTCGGCTGAGGCTACCCCGGGGTTATCCCCCCGTCACTCACAATCTTCAAATCATCATATCCACTTTGTATCCATATGGTCCAACCCTAAAACATGACTATGCCATATTTCTTCACACATCAAACTTGATCCTTTATCAATCCTAACCATGCACTAGAAATTTTCGTAGTGGCACGTGTTAGTATTTGGATTTCATTTGGATTTTGTTGTGTGTTGAATTATTTTTCCTTTATCGTTAGATATATCGTAAGGTGAAGGAGAGGCGACTAAGAGTAGAACATTTCATCTTCAAGAGACGCAGGCAAGTTGCAACTTGATCATACTTGTCCTATGCTTTTGAAATATGCATGATCTCTTTAAAATTTACTATTATGCATGTTTTACTAAAACGTTTTGCAAAGTATTATTGTTAGCTAAATCCCTAGGAACTTGTAGCTATGCTTAGCCTTGCTTGCAAACAAAGGGGTTGGGAATCAAACAAGTTTTAAACAAATGAACTTGCCCTCTTTTGGGGCAACATTTGTGAGTTTTTTTTTTAAAAACAAAGCTATATATTATTTTACGTCTACTCCCTGGGCGGAACGGTATGACGGGAGCGTCTACAAGTGATTGCGCCCATCGGGGTCTTGTAGTGAATGCGCCCGACTGGGGTCTTGCACACAGGTTTTTGGTGGGGACCGCCGTCCAGGGGACCGAGATCTTCCAAGTACAGTTTGATGTAGCTTCCAGTACAGCCACATGCTATTATGGCTCTGGCTTAGCTTTTCCTTAATGGGAAACCCTTACTCAGGTACGGTCATCGAAGATGGGCCTTAATAGCCAAGGGAGCGGGCCGTGCTAGAACTAAGTAAAGGGGGCCGTTTTGGAAAGGCTTCGTCACAATCTCCTCCCGGTCACACACCCAAGTGGTGTCACGACAAAAAGGGTTGATTGTGTCATGTGGGGAACGTGTACGACCTCTGCAGAGGGTTAAACCTAATCGATTAGCCGTGCCCCCGGTTACGGGCAATTTTGAGCAACTGAAGACTTGGACTGAAGAAGAATCTCCCCTCTCTTTTCTAAAAGTCTGTTTTAAGGGTTAAAGTTGAGGAATGAGCACAGTGAATGTGTTTCACTTCAACCTTACGTATGTTTTAAACTGATTTGGAGAATGAGCACTGGTGCGTATATCCAAGTGTTTCACTCCTACCTTTTATACTAAAGACTATTCTTATTTCAAAAGAAGTTTACAAAATTAGTATAGGACAAAATTGGCTTTATGCAAACAAAACCTCCACCAATACTTACCCTGCATATACATTCTGTTATACTTTCCTTTGCAACTTGCGAGTACATTCCATGTACTCATCTGCACCTGTCATGTGCAGATCTCAACAGATTAAGAGACGAAAGGGTTATGGTCTACACTCAACGAGCCCAGTGGTGTTGATGAAGCCCTAACTTAGAGACTGCGTATTATTCTGCTGTATTATGTGCCAACATTGAGCTGTGCCAACGGTATGTATTTGCCTAGCTCTGGATCTATCGTTGTAGTACAATGATGTATGTCTTACTGATATTCATTCTTGTTACTGTGTGTGCTAGCTACGATCCAGGGATAGCACAGTAAGCACAGAGACTTAGATTTTACCAAATCCGGGTCATTACAAAATGGTATCAGAGCATACGTTGACTGTAGGACGTGACCCTAGAAAATGGTTTAGAAATAGGAAGACCTTGATAGGAACAACTTATATTTTCAGTAGTACTAATAGCATTCTTGTATCCTCTTCTTTTCTTCACTAAAGTTCTCATCTGCTTTCAAAAACTTAGGTGACCAGCCTCCTAAACTACAATGACCTTGACACCAATATGAGATATGGATTTTCAAGAACGGTAAAGGACCTTAATGGAAATGATGATAAAACAAAGGCGTCTCCAAGAAGTTACATCCAAGAAGTTGAAGAAGAACGGAAGACACTAAAGACTAAGATGGCTAAGAAGAAGCTGAAGATTACCCCTATCATGGCATATCCCACACAGTTCAAATAGTATCCAAACCCACCATGAGAGTTGTGAAATAAACGAAAGAGTGCGAGTAGTGTGCCTGACCATGGGAACTCATGTGGATGAAGGTACCATAGGAATTGTTTGTTTGAAATCTATGAGTGAATTTGGAGTTTTGTTGGAGTTCTTCGCAATTGATTTGATTTATTTTTTTCATTTGAGTTATGTGATTTAAAACGTTGCGTTATTAGGATACGAACTCCATACGTTTGTAGTACTTAGTCAACCTTGAGAGGTGCAAGTTACGGAAAATAATAGAAGACCTTCATACGGGTGAAGCATCACACACTGAGGACTTTCAAGAACTGAAGAATTGAAGACTTCATGAAGAAACCATAGTAAACGAGCCTATTATAAACGTTAAGATGTGAGTTGTTTATTGATTGTTGTGTGTGAATCCATCTCTCTTTCTCTAAAGCTCTATCTCATCTCTGACATACCTTCAAACCCCATAGATGGACGAAATTATTTTGATGGGACAAGTGACACATTCAAAAGCGGAAGAATGGATTAGAAAAAGTAATGGAAGATGCCAAAGTAAATCTGATGGAGAAGATCAAGTATGCTTCTCGGTAGTTTATTTGAGAGGATGACACTTGGCTAAAGATGTGTATCACCATCATTGAATTCCGAAAGGGTAATTACATGGGACAATTCAAGAAGTTTATGTTTCAATCTCGTCTTGTCATATGGGATTAGAAGAAAACAAGTGAAGACGCGAGGAAAATTCCGCGTTATTATACACATGCAAGTTTTAATAAAGCATGTGTAGGATTATCGCCACCCTAGAACGTTTTATTAGTTTCGTAGGTGAAGACCTCATTAAGAGGAGTGAGAAAGACCGAGTGTTAGAATACGTGATTCACCAATCTACATATGAAGTAATGATTTGAGTACGGGATGGATTGGCCCCATACCGGAGACTCTTATTATATACATTTGTATGTTTGATTGATAAATCAGAGAGACTTGAAACCCTACTTGAGTGTCAATACGACAAGCCTAAAACCATAGAATGGTAAGATGTGTTACCCTTATAGATAGGCAGTTGTGCCTAACGTAGGCTAAACGGTGAGGATGAAACCCGAAGAACATTCAAGGAGTTCCATCAAAAGCTATTTATTTTGACCACCATGAGAATCTCGATAGTTAGTTCTGAAAATTGAGTAAGAATAGTTCTTTTGAGGAAAAGCTCAGCTTTTTACTCACACGAGCTTGGCGATAAACCATGAGGGAATGAGGCAGCAATGGAATCCCTCGCAAGTATGTTTTTAAGGGTGGTAGCTCCCGACATCCTAAAAGGATAGTTGATACCAAACACCACCCTGGTTGAGACTCAATGATGGTGTCTAAAGTGTCATACCTAAGATATGCTGAAGCAACTAAAGCACAAGGAATTGCACCAACGGAAGATATTCGCTCAGGACGGAAGTGAAGGATAAGCCGCAAGAGTGCGGATGGTATGTCATAGACATAGGGAAGTAACCCAAGAGACCGAACCCAAACCGAATTCTTTCTAGCCTCCACAAATCTCGAGGTCGAGATTTCTTTTAAGGGTGGTAGTTTGTAACATCCCACAATTTTACAAATTTTGGAATGTTAATAATAAGATAATATTGAGTGAATTTCTATGATTTTCAGGGGAAATAAAAATCTTTTGAGTCTTGTTTGAAAATTTTCAAATTGGATTTTTTTTGACTCCCATGAAATATTTTGAAACCAGAATCAAATTATAGAGTGAGAATAAAATGACTTTCTCAGATGTGGTGGATACATATTTCATTTGAAGTTCTTTGAATTTTCGAGTTTCATTTCAATTGGATCTTATTTGGAGTTTTCATGCCATTTAAATATTTCCAACTATTCGAATGGAAATTTAGTGAGAGGAGATAATGGGACTTCTCCAAAAATATATTTGGAAATATTTAATATAGCACAACTATCTTTTTGACGTTTATTTGTTGCTGATTAATTTCTTAAAACAAATTACATAGGTGTTATATACTAAAAATGAGTTTTAATAAAATAAATATGTACACAGAGCCTTTAAACTAAATAGCCGATTAATAAAAATTATTTGTAAGATAAAATTATTTTTACCAGAGTATAAATTATTTTCTGGTAATTATTAACATTTTCGAACATTTGTTTTCTAAAAAAAAAAGTGCACATGGGCTCAGCCCACATGCTACGCACACTACAGGTCGTCCTCTTCCTCACGTTTCAGGTTCATGGCAGAGGAGCAGATGCACGCACGCACCACACCCAACCCGATGCTCCACCCCCTCCCCTCCTTTCCCCCGCCCAGAAACTCCTCTGAATGGAACCCCCTCACCTCCCTCGACCCTTTCCCCTCCCCAGTGCGTCTTGGAGTCGCCCATAGTGGCCATTACAAGGCAGAGGAACAGCCACCATTAACCACCACCATCTGCTCGCATTCTAGCCTCCCCGAGCCTTATAAAAAGCTCCCCCGCGAGACCCTCTCACCCCTCGTCCGATTCCCCTTCTCTGGTAGCTCTTCCATGCTCCACACCTTCGTGAATTGCTCGTCGGAGTTCGAAAGCTCCGGCGGTCGTTCCACGCCGCCACGGGGCGAGGCCGAGCCCGGGACCTTTCTCAACGGACTTCCTTCGTCAAACTCTTCGCCGTTCCCCTGCTATTGGACATCGGGGACCTTCTTGCACAACTCCGACGACCTTCTTCCCCAACTCCGGCGACCAAGTCCGGTGAGCTCCCTGTAAATCCCGTAATTCATTTTCGGAAAAATATCCAAACTTAAAAAAATCATATCTCCTAGACCGTATGTCGGATTTCAACAAATAATATATCCCCGGATTCGTTGGAACATGCAGTTTATTATAAAATTATAAAATTTCACTTTTGGACAAATTAAATTTCAGTTTTTATTTAAATAAAGATTTGAGTAATTTTGCTATATCTTTGATTCTGTAAATCATATAAAAATGTTTCATATATGCAAGTTGGACCTTAGGACCTTACCTCTCTGTTGGAACCCATGTCATAATTTATCAACTATGTTTAGTTACTATTTTATCTTCAACACTTTAAATTGACTCTCTTTAGTCATAATTCATTACCCTTATCCAATTAAATTTTATTCTTGGATAAATCCCTTAGATTGATCCCTAGAAGACCTCTCTGGTCATTTTCTACCACCACAAAAAATTTGAGTTGCAAGATTAAGAATTTAATTCTTTTATCTTGAAACTTATGCCATATCCATTCCATTAACCCATATTCAAATATTTCGATCAAACCCATTGTAGGATTTGCCGTAGGACCTTGACTCACTGTCGTCGTTTTCTCACGACAGATGCCATGGGGAGGCTTATCGAGAGTGGTTGGGGCCGATGGACGCCGGTGGACTCCGGGAGCGAGATCGGGGACAAACGGTGCGGGACACGCGATGTACCCAGGTTCAGGGCCCTCCGTGGGAGGTAATACCCCTAGTCCTGCCGGTCTGGTTGGTGAACCAAATGGGGGTTACAATGGTGCTCCTTGAGCTGTATGGGTGGAGGAGGAAGAAGGGGCTAGCTGCCCTCTCTGCCTCTCTACGTGGGTGTGTGTGCGTGTGCGCTAGGGAAGAAGCCTCTCCTGCATGGCGGAGCTCCGGGGGGTTTTATAGGCCAACCCCCCGGAATACAATATGAGTAGAAGGCTCCGGAGGGCCCCAGCTGGCGGTCTGTCTAGCCAGCCCTGGGGCCCCCGCCTGAGGGGTCTCGTCGCTGGTAGGGCCCGCCGGCTGCGGGGTCCCGTCGGGAGCCGGAGGGGACCCGCCCGGCAGGCCCCTGTGCCCGTCTCATCGCGGCACGGGCCGTCCTTCGGGGCGTCGTCTTGCGGCAGCCGGGCGCGGTCAGCGGTACGGCCGGCCGCGTTGTAGCCATGTCGGGGCAGGTAATGGAGTGGTTGAGGGCAGGCCGGCACTGTGCCGTTCACCGGGTCGTAGTCGGCCAGGGTCAGAGGCACTGTCGCCTCACTGTGGCCATGCGAGCGCTGACCCCCGACGCGACGGGGGCTTCTGTAGCCACGCGTGTTCTGACAGCAGTACCTGCAGCACCGCCGGCTAGGGGGCTAAGTGCCTCCGCCCCTAGCCGGCCGATTGGTGGAGCTGGCCGCGCGGAGCCGGACTGCAGGGGGAGGTGGCTGATCCTGCAGTCGTTTTGAAAAGTTGGAGGAAGGAGTCGGCTGAGGCTACCCCGGGGTTATCCCCCCGTCAGTAGTCCCCGAAGCAGGGGAGGCCCGCCGGTGAACGGCGGCAGGCCTCGCCGGCTTGAGTCTTGTCTCGTATTACGCACGGTCCTGGCGCCAGAGGAGGCGGGAGCACGGCGGACGGCTCCGTAGCCGGCCGACGCTTCGCAGGACGCCTCGAGTGCCCCGTCGGGCAGAGGAGGCGGGCCGTGACCTGACAGGACACGCGGAAGACAAGACCGGGCCGTGGGGCGGGGCCCACTTCGGCCGCGGCCTCGGCCCGTGCGCACGGATCTTCTGCGGCCCGGGCCGTCGGTTGGCGTTCCCGGAACGCTTTAATGCCCTTCCCGCGTGAGGCCGGAGCAGTGGGGATCGTGCGCGACGAATCCGCTCCCCACTACCTTCGCGCGGGGGTTTAAATGGAGGGGGGAGAGGAGCGGAACGGCGCATTCGTTTCCTCTCCCCCAGCGCCTTGCCGTCGCCGCCCCTCCTCTCCCCGCTCCGAGAGAGAGAGAGAAGAGAAAGCTACGCGCTCGCCGCGCCGTCGTCCGCCGTCGCCGGGAGCCGCACCACGACCGAGCCCTTGCGCCCCGTCGCCGCGGCCGCAAAACCCTCGAGGGCAATGGCGAGCAAGGGGGCGTGGGACGGTAGTGACGTCGACGAGCACTTCATCGAGCATCTCCGCCACCTCCGCAAGCTGTCGCCGGCGGAGCACCTGGAGGCGCGCGTCGCCGAGGCGGAAAACGCGCCGACCCCGCGGGAGGGCGAGGTGGTGGTTTTTGCCGAGCACTTCCTCTGCGGGCTCGTCCTGCCGACGAGCACATTCTTCCGGGGGTTCCTTACGCACTTCGGGCTGCAGCCGCACCACCTGGCCGCCAATGCCGTCCTGCAGCTGGCGGCGTTCGTCTCCCTCTGCGAGGGCTACCTGGGGGTGGAGCCGCGCCTGGACCTCTGGTGCCGACTCTTCTACCTCAAGCGCCATACGGTGAAGGACCCGGCAACCGGTCAGAAGGCCATGACCGCCTGCAGAGCCGCCCTGATCCACTTCCGCGCCGGAGCCGGGTTCCCACAACTCCCCTTGCAGGAATCGGTGAAGAACTGGCAGAAAGGGTTCTTCTATGTGAAGAACCTGAAGCCGGAGGAGGACTACATCAACCTCCCCGCCTTCGTCAACCAGCCGCCCGTCGCAATGTTGAACTGGAGGATGCCTCCGGCCGGAGCGCCCGAGACGGCGAACCGGCTCTGCGAGCGCCTGGTGGTGATGACCAGAACGGAGGGGCTGATGGCCACGGATCTCCTGGCTACGATGGTGGCGCGCCGGGTGCAGCCGCTGCAGCGTCGGCCACACCTCATCTGCCAGATGGGAGGGCGGCGCAACCCTTGCCGGCTCTCCACCAAGGAGTTGAAGGCGGTGCAGGTGGCGAGGAGGGTGAACGCCATCTCGGTCGCCAAGATTAACGAGGGTGAATGGCGATGGGGGAAGGCCCCGTACAGCCAGGACCGCCCGGCTCAGCGGGTACGTGGCGAGCCGTCCCCCACCCCTTTTTCGCGTTGAAGCCGGCTCCCCCTCACGGCCTGACGACGGAGGGCCTCTCTTGTATGCAGGTCTTCCCGCAGCTACAGAACTACGGTGTGCCGGCTGCCGACGTGGCGGAGTCGGACCCGGAGGAGGTCGAAGACGTCGACGACGTGGAGCCGGCCGAATCGGAGCCGGCCGGTGCGCCCGGCGTCGACGGGATGGAGACGGAGGCAGCTGAGTCGGCTGGTGAGTTCCCTCCCCAAACACCTTTGCGGGACTGGACCGACGACGACGCTGAAACGGAAAGGGTGCGCAATGCAGCGGCTCCAGAGGACCCCGAAGTTTTGGGAGATGACACCACGGCGCCGAGGAGGCGCGTTCGCCGCGCCGACCGCGCGCCGAGTCGGGACGACGCGGTCGCCGGCGGCAGGGGGAAGCAGCCGGCCAGTTCCAGGCCGGCTCCCAAACGAGCGGCCACCGGACAGCCGAGTGGTGGCCGTGGAGGCGGCGGGAAGAAACTGCGGGTCGCCCGGTCGGGCCCCGCCAGGCGGGCGGTCCCTGTTACCATCGGGTAAGTCCGTTCTAAATACTTGCTTGTTTCTTGGTCGGCCTCCCTTCCTTATCTTGCCCATCCAGGGAGCCGCGCGCCCTTGGGAGGGCCACGGCTGCCGAGACGGCGACGACAGCGCCGCCGCCCGCCGCCGAGGATAGGGAGCGCGCGGCATGGCGGGACCTCGAGGCGGCCAAGAGGGAGCTGCGCGAAGAGGAACGTCGCCCGTGGGAGGAGGCTGCGCGGAAGCAGATGTCGGGGCGGGCCAGCGCGAAGCCAGCCGGCCAGTCGTGGGAGCCTTTTCCCCTTGGCCGGGAGAGGAGATCCAAGGACAGGCACGACCCCGGGCGGCAGGCGGAGGCGGACGCGCGGGTCGAGGAGGAGGCGCGCGTGACCGCGAGTGCGGCGGATGCCGCCGAAGGGGCGGAGCTGGGCAGCAACACGGCCCCGTCGGGGGCGGAGGACGTGTCGCCGGGGGCGGAGGAGCCCCCAGAGGTCGTTGTCCTGGACGCGGAGGTCCCGGCTTCGGAGGCGAGCCGAGCCGGCGCCGCCAGAGGCGGAGCGCCGGTCAGCGAGACAGCGGCGCCCGGAGGGGCGGATGCCCCAAGCTCGTCAGCAGGGGCACCCGGAACCATGGCCCCGAGAGGGGCAGGCCCCCTGGTGACCACGGCGAAGGGCGCGTCCGGGCCCGCCGACGGGGGTCGGCCGCAGGAGACCTGGGCCGCGGACGGAGGCGCGGCCATCAACGACGCGCCGAGCGCCCTTGGGGCTGCGGTGGTTGCCGTCGTCGAGGAGTTTGCCGCCTGCCGCGCCCAGGTCGCGCAAGATGCCCGGGCCGCCAGCGACCGGTTGGTCCACCTCGAGCAATCCGTCGCAGTAAGGGCTCGAAGCCTCGTATTTTGCTTTGATTTTTTCCAGTGGGGGCGCGCCAGCGCACCCACTGGGTGTAGCCCCCGAGACTCGGGCCGGCTCGGACACAGGCGGGTCGAGTCTAATGGCATCTTTGCTTCTGTGTTCTTTGCAGGCTACGCACGACCGCCGGGTAGCCGCGTACAACACGCTGCTAGGCTTGTATCCTGGAGCCGAGAACCGGATGGCTGTTACGTCCGCTGACCTGAAAGGTAAGGTTCTTGCGAATGTCCAGTGGGGGCGCGCGAGCGCACCCACTGGGTGTAGCCCTCGAGATTCAGGCCGGCTACTCCCGAGGCGGGCTGAATCCCTTTCCTTGCTTGCTTTCTGACAGAGGTGTCCTCATCCCGGGCAGCCACCCACGCCGAGACGGTCAGCCTCCGTCGCCAGGTGGTGCAGCTTGGCGAATGGCGGGACCTCCTGACGGCAGAGTGCGACCGGCTCCGCCAAGAGGCGGATCGGGCGCAGGCGGAGAACGATGCGCGTGAGGCGGCCCACTGCCTAGAGCTGGAGGAGCGGGAGGCGGCCCTTCGCCGGGAGGCGGAGGAGCGGGAGGCGGCCCACCGCCAGGAGCTGGAGAACAAGGATGCCCTGCTGGCGAAGTCGGCCGAGGAGGCGCAGACGGCCCGTGTGGTCGGCCAGGGAGGCCGCATTGCAGGAGCAAGGGAACGAGGTGGACCGGCTCCTAGCCGGTAAGTTTCGATGTCTTGCATTTGCCTGCTTGCTTCTTTTATGGTGCTACGATTCTTTCATCGTTCATCCCACCTCCCTTTCTCCCTTAGGGCTTTTCCCAGGCACGCAGGAGGTCACGGAGGCGGCCGTGGAGGCCCACCACGAGGACCAGCGGGCGCAGGGAGTCCCCATCGGGCAGCACGCCGCCTGGACGCTGGATGAGGTGGGAATCGCCGCTGGGGCGTGTCTGCACGAGGTGGTCCGGGCCTTGAAGCGGCTCCAGGCGGCCGGCACGGAGCTGGTCCGCACCCTCTGGCCGAATGCGGTGGAGCTGAACTCCATGAGCCGACTGTCGAGGTGGCTGAAGTTCGGGACCGCACGGGTGAACGCCTGGAGGGCCTCCGCCGCGCGCGCCGGAGCGGCCATGGCGCTTCGCCTCGCGAGGTCGTGGTATCCCGAGCTGGACTTGGGGCTGCTTACGGCCCAGCGCGCCGGCACCGATGCGGAGCTGGAGGCGGCTGCCGATGCGCTGGCCGTTCAGGCCAGCGATCTTGCTTCCTTCGCCGCGTGGGACGAGTACGTCCCGGAGCGTACGGGAGACGGCGGGGTGATCCCGGAAGACCCGTACACACTCGCCCTTGACGACCCGGAGGGTAGCGCCGTGGAGACGGGCGACCAAGATGCCGGGTCCAGCACCGACGACTACGCCGACTCCGAGCTGGCCCGCGAGTCGGGCGTGGGGGCCGACACGGATCGCGCTGTGGCCAAGGACGGGGCCTTCACTTCAGCCGCCACGGAGGATGCCGGGGGAGAAGACGGCGCTGCCGCTATTTAGGACTTTCCTTTCTTGCATTTTGTTTATAAATGTAATGAACTTGGGGCCGTGGGCTGTTTTGTATATAAGTTTGTGCTTTTGGTTGCAAAAGTTTTTTATGCGTGCCGACTTGACCTTAGCCCTTTTGCCCTTTTTGGCTCTGTCTACCCAAAGCCTTGTCCCTTTCGGCATCGGCCCCGCCAGCCGGACAGCCGGTCTGTAGCTGGGACGGGGCGTTCGCCTCGGGGGAGGCGGCCGTGAGTTTGAGAGCCGTGAGGATGTTTTGGCTAAGGTGAATGGCAGAGGCTAGAGAAAATTTCGGCGATCCCTAGCCGGCGACCCCCTGTGACCGTTTTCGCATGTGCTAAGTTTACCGTCCCGAGAACCCACCAGCCGGACAGCCGGGAGCCGGTCTGTAGCTGGGAGGGGTGGTAGGGTGTTCCCTTAGTTCACACTACTTGACCGGCTTCGGGGAGCGACTGTCAAGGCTAGCCGGCGAGCCCCCGAGACCGTGGAACCGGGTCCGAGAACCGGTGAGTGGGGCGAACTGCTTTGGAAGAAACGAAAGGGGCGTGTCCCAAGAGCTGGCTTGGGGCACCCATTGCATTCATAAGCCCAAAAGGGGAGATACATACATACACTGGTCCTTAGCAGTAAAACGGGCGGAGGAGCGCCGCGTTCCATGGGCGCTCCGTCTCCTCGCCGGAGGCGTCTCTCTTGCGCTTCTGCGGCTTCTGAGCGTCTATTAGATAGTACGCGTTGTTGTGCAGCGCCTTGCTGACGATGAACGGGCCCTCCCATGGGGAGGACAGCTTGTGCTGGCCGGCGGTTCGCTGGATCCGCCTGAGCACCAGGTCCCCCTCGCGGAAGGAGAGGGGCCGGATGCGCTTGCTGTGGTAGTGCCGGAGCTTCTGCTAATAGATAGCCGTCTGGCTCAGCGCTAGCTCGTGGGCCTCCTCGAGAAGGTCGACGCCGTCCTCCCTTGCCTCTTTTGCGTCCATCTCCGTGTACAGGGTGACGCGAGGCGAGTCGAACTCGATGTCCGTGGGGATGACCGCCTCGGACCCGTACACGAGGAAGAAGGGTGTGAAGCCGGTTGATCGGTTGGGCGTGGTCCTCAGGCTCCACAAGACGGCCGGCAGTTCCTCGATCCAGCAGCCGGCTGAGCGGACGAGCGGTGCCACGAGCCGAGGCTTGATGCCGGCCAGGATTAAGCCGTTAGCCCTTTAGGCCTGGCCGTTCGACTGCGGGTGGGCGACCGAGGCCAGGTCGAGCCGGATGCCTTGCTTGGCGCAGAAACGTGCTAGCGCGCCGTTGGCGAAGTTGGTGCCGTTGTCGGTGATGATGCTGTGCGGGACGCCGTAGCGGACCGTTATGTCTTCGATGAATCGGACGGTGGTGGGGCCGTCCAACTTCTTGATGGGTCTGGCCTCGATCCACTTGGTGAACTTGTCGACGGCTACTAGCAGATGCGTCATGCCGCCTCGAGCAGTCTTGAATGGCCCCACCATGTCGAGACCCCATACGACGAAGGGCCACGACAGCGGGATGGTCTTGAGCACGGCAGCCGGCAGGTGGCTTTGCGCGCGGAAACGCTGGCACCCTTCTCACTTGTCGACAAGCTGCGTCGCCTCCTCTAGTGCAGTCGGCCAGTAGAAACCGTGGCGGAACGCCTTGGCCACCAGGGTCCTCGAGGCGGCGTGGTGCCCGCACTCGCCCTGGTGGATATCTCGAAGGATCTCTTGGCCTTTCTCGGACTCGACGCAGCGTTGGTACACGCCGGTTGTGCCACGGTGGACCAGCTCATGGTTGATGATGCTGTAGGCGGGAGCACGACGCTGGATCTGCCGGGCTTTGTCTTCATCGGCAGGGAGCTCGCTGCGCAAGAGGAAAGCCAGGATTGGCTGGGCCCATGACGGAGCCGGATCCGGCTCGGGTCGGAGATTCTGGGCAGCCGGAGCCCCCGAGTTCGTTGACGGAGCCCCCGGGCCCGGCCCGCCGGGCTCTCCAGTTTCCGGGGCCGGCTGGTCGACAACCATCATGACGGCTGCGGGCTCGGGGCCGACTGTCGTCGGAAGGACAGCTGCTGGAGCCGGCGCGGCGGGCGTAGCCGGTGGAACCGCCGGAGCCGGCGGAGTCCCTAGGCCCGTCGAGGAGCCGGCGGGATCCGTGGGCACGAAGATGGATTCTGACTCGGCGGAGGGCTTGATCGACGGCTTGCGCAGCTGCTCGAGGGAGACGCCAGCCGGGATGGCCTGGCGGGTGGAGCCGATTTTCGCCAAGGCGTCTGCCTCCTCGTTGTCCGCCCGGGGGACGTGATGGAATTCGCAGCCCTCGAAGGAGCCGGTAAACTGCTGGACGAGGAAGCGGTAGCTGGCCATGTTGGCGTCCCTGGCGTCCCATTCGCCAGAAACCTGCTGCACCACCAGGTCGTTGTCGCCGAAACACAAGATGCGCCGGATGCCAATCTCCTTGGCGAGCCGGAGGCCGTGGACGAGTGCCTCATACTCGGCCACGTTGTTGGAGGCGGCGAAGTGGATTTGGAGCGCATACTTGAGTTGGTCTCCTTTCGGAGACGACAAGACGATGCCGGCTCCCAGACCGGTCCGCATCTTCGAGCCGTCGAAGTGCATGCGCCAGTGCATGGAGTCTGGGGGAGGCGGCACGAACTGGGTCTCAGCCCAGTCGACGAGGAAGTCGGCCATCGCCTGTGACTTGATGGCGGTGTGCGGCTCGTATCGGATCTCGTAGTCGGCGAGGGCTATGGCCCACTTGGCGATCCGTCCGGTGGCGTCCCGGCCGCTCATGATCTTGGCCAGTGGCGCCGTGCTCACCACGATGATGACGTGCTCTTGGAAATATTGCTTGATCTTCTGGGCGGCGAAGTATATGCCGTAGCACATCTTCTGGTAGTGGGGGTAGTTTTGCTTGGAGGCGGAGAGGACTTCGCTGAGGTAGTAGACGGGACGCTGGACTGTCAGCGCTTTGCCCTCCTCCGGCCGCTCCACGACCAGGACAACGCTGATGACGCGGGTGGTCGCCGCGATGTATGCGAGCAGGGGCTCCTTCTCAGCCGGCGCGGCCAGGATGGGCGCACGGGTGAGGACTCGTTTGAGGTCGCGGAACGCCGCGTCCGCCTGGTCAGTCCACTCGAACTTGGCCGGCTTCCTGGTGGAGTTGGCGCCCGGCTCGATAAGCGCCGTCTTCCTCATGAGCTGGTAGAGGGGCAGGGCCTTCTCTCCCAGCCGGCTGATGAACTGACTGAGCGAGGCGAGGCAGCCGGTGAACTTCTGGACGTCGCGGAGCCGGGTCGGCTTGGGCATACGCTCGATCGCCCTGATCTTCTCTGGGTTAGCCTCGATGCCGCGGGCGGACACGAAGAAACCCAGGAGTTGGCCGGCTGGGACGCCGAAAACGCACTTCTCCGGGTTGAGCTTGACCTTGTACTCGCGCAGATTGGCGAAGGTCTCCCGGAGGTCGTCAAGGAGGCTGAAATGCTTCTTGGTTTTGACGACGATGTCGTCAACATAGACGTGGACGTTCCTGCCGATCTGCGGCAGTAGGCACTTCTGCATGCAGCGCTGGAAAGTGGCGCCTGCATTCTTCAGGCCGAAGGACATGGTGATGTAGCAGTAGGCCCCGAAGGGGGTGATGAAGGAGGTTTTCAGCCGGTCGGCCGGGTCCAGCTTGATCTGGTGGTAGCCTGAGTAGGCGTCCAGGAAGGACAGCAGACCGCAGTCGGCCGTGGAGTCGATAACTTGATCGATCCGCGGCAGGGCGAATGGGTCCTTGGGACATGCCTTGTTCAGGCTCGTGTAGTCAATACACATGCGCCATGTCTTGTTTTTCTTCAGTACCAGGACTGGGTTGGCCAGCCAGTCCGGGTGGAACACTTCCATGATGAAGCCGGCTGCGAGCAGCCGGGCGATCTCCTCTCCTATAGTACGCCGCTTCTCCGCGGAGAAACGGCGCAGGGGTTGCTTGACCGGCTTCGCATCCAGCCGGACATGAAGTTTGTGCTCGGCGAACTTCCTCGGAACACCCGGCATGTCTTTGGGAGACCATGCAAAGATATCCCGATTCTCACGGAGGAAGTCGACGAGCTCGCCTTCCTATTTGCTGCTGAGGTTGGCACCGATGGTGACGCACTGCTTGGGGTCAGCCGGGTCGAGCGGCACTTGCTTGGTGTCCTTGGACGGCTGGAACGACGCTTTGCTGGCCGACTGGGACGGAGGAGCCGGCACGGCCGGCTGGTCGGAGGCGTGAGCCACGAGCCGGTCGAGCTGCCGTCTTTCCTCCGCTATCTCCAGAGCCTCGGCCAGCCGGTACCGTCGCGGGCGCACTCGATCGACATCTTGTAGTCGCCGGCGACGGCGATGATGCCCTTGAGGCCCGGCATCTTGAGCTTGAGGTAGGCATAATGGGGGATCGCCATGAACTTGACGAGGGCCGACCTGCCCAGCAGCGCGTGGTAGGGACTGTCGAGGTCCACCACCTCGAACCATATCGGCTCGCGGCGGAAATGGCTCTTGTCGCCGAAGAGGACGTCGAGCTCGATCTTGCCGATGGGGGTGCAGGATTTTCCCGGCACGATGCCATGGAAAACCGTCCGGCTTGCTCGCAGGTCTTTCTCCTTGAGCCCCAGCTTGAGCATTCTGTCGCGATAGAGGATGTTGACGCTGCTACCCCCGTCGATCAACACCCGCGAGAAACGGCAGGTGCACCTCTCGAAGACGATGGTGGGATCGAGGACGAGGGCGTAGCTTCCCGGGTTTGGCATCACGGCCGGGTGGTCCGTCCGGCTCCAGGTGACCGGCTTCTCGGACCAGTGCATGAATTGGGGGACTGAGGGGGCGGTGGCGTTCACCTCGTGCCGGCGCTGGCGCACACTGTGCTTGTCGGTTGCTTCGCTGGTGAAGACGACGTAGGACCCGTCCTGGTTAGGGAACTGGTCGTGGAGGCGGCCGTCGTTGGCAGCCGGGGCCGGGGCGGGCGGCTGGGCCGGAACCGGAGCTGGTTCACGGGGAGCCGGAGGCGGAGGAGCCGGAAGGCCCTCGCCTCGGGCCAGCCGCTGGGATAAGCTGCACTGCCGGAGCGTATGGGTGGCCGGCTTGGCCCCAGAGTGATGCTTGCAGGGTAGGTCGAGCATCTGCTCGAAGGTAAGCTTGGGCTGCCAGGCGGCCTTGCCGGTGCGCTGGCGCTGGCCGGGGGCCTGGACAGCCGGTTGCTCCTCCTCGATGGTGGCGACCTGCCGGCTCCCGTAGCGGGGATCCGGCTGGTCGGACTTGCGCTTGTTGTTCTGCTGTTGCCGGTTGTCGGCAGCCGCCCGCGGCGCGGCAGGCGGCGGGGCCGGCTTGGCCGGCATGGTGACCTTCATCTGCATCGCGGAGTCGGCCGTGGCGTACTTGTCTGCCTTGGCCATCAGGTCCGCCAGGGTAGCCGGCTCGGAGCACAAGATCTTGCGCTTGAGGTGGGTGCCGTCGCGGCAACCCTCGATGAAATACTGGATGGCCTGCACCTCGTGCACTCCCTCGCAGGAGTTGCAGAGCTCGGTCCAGCGCGTGAGGTAGTCGCGGAGGGGCTCCTCCGGCCCCTGGACACACATGGCCAGCTCGCGGGGCCGGCCGGGCCGCTTGTAGGTGCCGGTGAAGTTGCGGACGAACGCTTCCTCGAAGTCCGTCCAGGTGTTGATGCTGCCGGCCGACAGGCTGTTAAGCCAGGTCCGGGCCGAGCCGGTCAACATTAGGGGGGCGTAGCGCACGGCTACGCGCTTGTTCCCCCTGGTAATGCCGACCGCGGTGGTGTAGTCGACCAGCCAGTCCTCCGGCTTGGCGGTGCCGTTGTACTTCGGGGTGTCGCGAGGGAGAGTGAAGCCGGCTGGGAACGGCTCATTGCGAATCCGGGGGCGAAACACGCCGGGCCGATCGAGCCCTCCTCCTCGAGGAGGGCCGACTGCGCTAGCCGCTCGATGCGGGTCCGAGCGTCGTTCTCGCTCCGCGGGACGCGTGGGCCAAGCCTAACGGCGAGCTCGGGACGGACAGTCGGGGCAGGCGAGCGGGCACGTTCCCGCCGCGGGGGCGGGGTATGGTCCTGGCTGCGCCGGCAGCCGCCAGTCGGAGCATCGTCGCGCCGGCTGTTGACGGCCGGCTGCTCATCTCGCAGCCGGGAGCGTCCGTTGTGAGACCCAGAGCCCCGCCGGCCAGAGCCGCGAGGGGAAGAGGCTTGCTGGACCGGCCGGCGCTGGCCAGCAGTAGGCGGAGCGTCCCCCTCGGGGACGGGAATTTCGGAGCTGGCGTTGATACCGTCGAGCCGGGCCTGCTGGGCGTTGGCGGTGGCGATGAGGTCTTGGATGTGGCGGTCCTGCTGCTCTCGCTCTTCGCCCACCAGGCCGGCGAGGTCGGCGTAGGCTACGTGGGCAACCCTCAGGTTGGCAGCCGGTGTGTCGTAGGTGGGGAGCCTGCCGCTGAGGATTTCTGCAACCACATGACCACGGTTGCGGATGTCGCCACGCCGGCTGGGCTCGTCGTTGGCGGGGGTGAGGCCGTAGGCGGAGTTGTACTCGCGCTGCGCGGACTCCATCCGGCGCTTGGTGGTGGCAAGCACGGTCGCCTCGTCTAACAGCAGCCGGCGAGCAACCTCCAGCTCGGCCGTAGTCGTGGCTGGGTTCGTCGTAGGCGCGACGGGGGTGCTGAGGCCCCGAAGCATGGAGCCGAGGGGGTCGGAGGTGCCGGCGCGAGCAGCCGCGTCCGCCTCCGCCCTGCCACGGCCGGAGGTCGTGGAGGAGCCAGTGGCCATTACCCCAGCGCGGACGCGGGGGTCGCCGGCCTCGCTCGCGGCTAGTGCGCCCACGGACGAGGGCGGGTCAAGGCAGTCGAGCACCTGGCTTGGGTACTTGTCGGCGGCTGGCTCGTCGGCGAGGCTCAGCCTGCCGACGCGCTCGGTGAGGTCGGTAATGTTGAACAGAGGGTCGCTGCCGAGCCGCTCAACGGAGAGGCCGGCAGCGTCGCCTGCAGGGCCAGCGGGGGCGGGGCTTCGCCCCGTAGGAGCAAGCCCCACGAGCGTGCAGTTCCGCCCGGACGCGGGGCGGCCGGGGGAGGTGGAGAAGGGTCCCGCCCGGAGCGTGACTCCGGCCGGCGCCACGTTCGGCCCCATGGTGGGCGCCAACTGTCGTCGTTTTCTCACGACAGATGCCATGGGGAGGCTTATCGAGAGTGGTTGGGGCCGATGGACGCCGGTGGACTCCGGGAGCGAGATCGGGGACAAACGGTGCGGGACACACGATGTACCCAGGTTCAGGGCCCTCCGTGGGAGGTAATACCCCTAGTCCTGCCGGTCTGGTTGGTGAACCAAATGGGGGTTACAATGGTGCTCCTTGAGCTGTATGGGTGGAGGAGGAAGAAGGGGCTAGCTGCCCTCTCTGCCTCTCTACGTGGGTGTGTGTGCGTGTGCGCTAGGGAAGAAGCCTCTCCTGCATGGGGGAGCTCCAGGGGGTTTTATAGGCCAACCCCCCCCCCCCCGGAATACAATATGAGTAGAAGGCTCCGGAGGGCCCCAGATGGCGGTCTGTCTAGCTGGCCGTGGGGCCCCCGGCTGAGGGGCTCGTCGCTGGTAGGGCCCGCCGGCTGCGGGGTCCCGTCGGGAGCCGGAGGGGACCCGCCCGGCGGGCCCCTGTGCCCGTCTCGTCGCGGCACGGGCCGTCCATCGAGGTGTCGTCTTGCGGTAGCCGGGCGCGGTCAGCGGTACGGCCGGCCGCGCTGTAGCCATGCCGGGGCAGGTAATGGAGTGGTTGTGGGCAGGCCGGCACTGTGCCGTTCGCCAGGTCGCAGTCGGCCAGGGTCAGAGGCACTGTCGCCTCACTGTGGCCATGCGGGCGCAGACCCCCGACGCGACGGGGGCTTCTGTAGCCACGCGTGTTCTGACAGCAGTACCTGCAGCACCGCCGCATAGGGGGCTAAGTGCCTCCGCCCCTAGCCAGCCGATTGGTGGAGCCGGCCGCCTGGAGCCGGACTGCAGGGGGAGGCGGCTCGTCCTGCAGTAGTTTTGAAAAGTTGGAGGAAGGAGTCGGCTGAGGCTACCCCGGGGTTATCCCCCCGTCACTCACAATCTTCAAATCATCATATCCACTTTGTATCCATATGGTCCAACCCTAAAACATGACTATGCCATATTTCTTCACACATCAAACTTGATCCTTTATCAATCCTAACCATGCACTAGAAATTTTCGTAGTGGCACGTGTTAGTATTTGGATTTCATTTGGATTTTGTTGTGTGTTGAATTATTTTTCCTTTATCGTTAGATATATCGTAAGGTGAAGGAGAGGCGACTAAGAGTAGAACATTTCATCTTCAAGAGACCCAGGCAAGTTGCAACTTGATCATACTTGTCCTATGCTTTTGAAATATGCATGATCTCTTTAAAATTTACTATTATGCATGTTTTACTAAAACGTTTTGCAAAGTATTATTGTTAGCTAAATCCCTAGGAACTTGTAGCTATGCTTAGCCTTGCTTGCAAACAAAGGGGTTGGGAATCAAACAAGTTTTAAACAAATGAACTTGCCCTCTTTTGGGGCAACATTTGTGAGTTTTTTTTTTGAAAAACAAAGCTATATATTATTTTACTTCTACTCCCTGGGCGGAACGGTATGACGAGAGCGTCTACAAGTGATTGCGCCCATCGGGGTCTTGCAGTGAATGCGCCCGACTGGGGTCTTGCACACAGGTTTTTGGTGGGGACCGCCGTCCAGGGGACCGAGATCTTCCAAGTACAGTTTGATGTAGCTTCCAGTACAGCCACATGCTATTATGGCTCTGGCTTAGCTTTTCCTTAATGGGAAACCCTTACTCAGGTACGGTCATCGAAGATGGGCCTTAATAGCCAAGGGAGCGGGCCGTGCTAGAACTAAGTAAAGGGGGCCGTTTTGGAAAGGCTTCGTCACAATCTCCTCCCGGTCACACACCCAAGTGGTGTCACGACAAAAAGGGTTGATTGTGTCATGTGGGGAACGTGTACGACCTCTGCAGAGGGTTAAACCTAATCGATTAGCCGTGCCCCCGGTTACGGGCAATTTTGAGCAACTGAAGACTTGGACTGAAGAAGAATCTCCCCTCTCTTTTCTAAAAGTCTGTTTTAAGGGTTAAAGTTGAGGAATGAGCACAGTGAATGTGTTTCACTTCAACCTTACGTATGTTTTAAACTGATTTGGAGAATGAGCACTGGTGCGTATATCCAAGTGTTTCACTCCTACCTTTTATACTAAAAACTATTCTTATTTCAAAAGAAGTTTACAAAATTATAATAGGACAAAATTGGCTTTATGCAAACAAAACCTCCACCAATACTTACCCTGCATATACATTCTATTATACTTTCCTTTGCAACTTGCGAGTACATTCCATGTACTCATCTGCACCTGTCATGTGCAGATCTCAACAGATTAAGAGACGAAAGGGTTATGGTCTACACTCAACGAGCCCAGTGGTGTTGATGAAGCCCTAACTTAGAGACTGCGTATTATTCTGCTGTATTATGTGCCAGCATTGAGCTGTGCCAACGGTATGTATTTGCCTAGCTCTGGATCTATCGTTGTAGTACAATGATGTATGTCTTACTGATATTCATTCTTGTTACTATGTGTGCTAGCTACGATCCAGGGATAGCACAGTAAGCACAGAGACTTGGATTTTACCAAATCCGGGTCGTTACAAAATGGTATCAGAGCATACGTTGACTGTAGGACGTGACCCTAGAAAATGGTTTAGAAATAGGAAGACCTTGATAGGAACAACTTATATTTTCAGTAGTACTAATAGCATTCTTGTATCCTCTTCTTTTCTTCACTAAAGTTCTCATCTGCTTTCAAAAACTTAGGTGACCAGCCTCCTAAACTACAATGACCTTGACACCAATATGAGATATGGATTTTCAAGAACGGTAAAGGACCTTAATGGAAATGATGATAAAACAAAGGCGTCTCCAAGAAGTTACATCCAAGAAGTTGAAGAAGAACGGAAGACACTAAAGACTAAGATGGCTAAGAAGAAGCTGAAGATTACCCCTATCATGGCATATCCCACACAGTTCAAATAGTATCCAAACCCACCATGAGAGTTGTGAAATAAATGAAAGAGTGCGAGTAGTGTGCCTGACCATGGGAACTCATGTGGATGAAGGTACCATAGGAATTGTTTGTTTGAAATCTATGAGTGAATTTGGAGTTTTGTTGGAGTTCTTCGCAATTGATTTGATTTTTTTTTCATTTGAGTTATGTGATTTAAAACGTTGCGTTATTAGGATACGAACTCCATACGTTTGTAGTACTTAGTCAACCTTGAGAGGTGCAAGTTACGGAAAATAATAGAAGACCTTCATACGGGTGAAGCATCACACACTGAGGACTTTCAAGAACTGAAGAATTGAAGACTTCATGAAGAAACCATAGTAAACGAGCCTATTATAAACGTTAAGATGTGAGTTGTTTATTGATTGTTGTGTGTGAATCCATCTCTCTTTCTCTAAAGCTCTGTCTCATCTCTGACATACCTTCAAACCCCATAGATGGACGAAATTATTTTGATGGGACAAGTGACACATTCAAAAGCGGAAGAATGGATTAGAAAAAGTAATGGAAGATGCCAAAGTAAATCTGATGGAGAAGATCAAGTATGCTTCTCGGTAGTTTATTTGAGAGGATGACACTTGGCTAAAGATGTGTATCACCATCATTGAATTCCGAAAGGGTAATTACATGGGACAATTCAAGAAGTTTATGTTTCAATCTCGTCTTGTCATATGGGATTAGAAGAAAACAAGTGAAGACGCGAGGAAAATTCCGCGTTATTATACACATGCAAGTTTTAATAAAGCATGTGTAGGATTATCGCCACCCTAGAACGTTTTATTAGTTTCGTAGGTGAAGACCTCATTAAGAGGAGTGAGAAAGACCGAGTGTTAGAATACGTGATTCACCAATCTACATATGAAGTAATGATTTGAGTACGGGATGGATTGGCCCCATACCGGAGACTCTTATTATATACATTTGTATGTTTGATTGATAAATCAGAGAGACTTGAAACCCTACTTGAGTGTCAATACGACAAGCCTAAAACCATAGAATGGTAAGATGTGTTACCCTTATAGATAGGCAGTTGTGCCTAACGTAGGCTAAACGGTGAGGATGAAACCCGAAGAACATTCAAGGAGTTCCATCAAAAGCTATTTATTTTGACCACCATGAGAATCTCGATAGTTAGTTCTGAAAATTGAGTAAGAATAGTTCTTTTGAGGAAAAGCTCAGCTTTTTACTCACACGAGCTTGGCGATAAACCATGAGGGAATGAGGCAGCAATGGAATCCCTCGCAAGTATGTTTTTAAGGGTGGTAGCTCCCGACATCCTAAAAGGATAGTTGATACCAAACACCACCCTGGTTGAGACTCAATGATGGTGTCTAAAGTGTCATACCTAAGATATGCTGAAGCAACTAAAGCACAAGGAATTGCACCAACGGAAGATATTCGCTCAGGACGGAAGTGAAGGATAAGCCGCAAGAGTGCGGATGGTATGTCATAGACATAGGGAAGTAACCCAAGAGACCGAACCCAAACCGAATTCTTTCTAGCCTCCACAAATCTCGAGGTCGAGATTTCTTTTAAGGGTGGTAGTTTGTAACATCCCAAAATTTTACAAATTTTGGAATGTTAATAATAAGATAATATTGAGTGAATTTCTATGATTTTCAGGGGAAATAAAAATCTTTTGAGTCTTGTTTGAAAATTTTCAAATTGGATTTTTTTTGACTCCCATGAAATATTTTGAAACCAGAATCAAATTATAGAGTGAGAATAAAATGACTTTCTCAGATGTGGTGGATACATATTTCATTTGAAGTTCTTTGAATTTTCGAGTTTCATTTCAATTGGATCTTATTTGGAGTTTTCATGCCATTTAAATATTTCCAACTATTCGAATGGAAATTTAGTGAGAGGAGATAATGGGACTTCTCCAAAAATATATTTGGAAATATTTAATATAGCACAACTATCTTTTTGACGTTTATTTGTTGCTGATTAATTTCTTAAAACAAATTACATAGGTGTTATATACTAAAAATGAGTTTTAATAAAATAAATATGTACACAGAGCCTTTAAACTAAATAGCCGATTAATAAAAATTATTTGTAAGATAAAATTATTTTTACCAGAGTATAAATTATTTTCTGGTAATTATTAACATTTTCGAACATTTGTTTTCTAAAAAAAAAAGTGCACATGGGCTCAGCCCACATGCTACGCACACTACAGGTCGTCCTCTTCCTCACGTTTCAGGTTCATGGCAGAGGAGCAGATGCACGCACGCACCACACCCAACCCGATGCTCCACCCCCTCCCCTCCTTTCCCCCGCCCAGAAACTCCTCTGAATGGAACCCCCTCACCTCCCTCGACCCTTTCCCCTCCCCAGTGCGTCTTGGAGTCGCCCATAGTGGCCATTACAAGGCAGATGAACAGCCACCATTAACCACCACCATCTGCTCGCATTCTAGCCTCCCCGAGCCTTATAAAAAGCTCCCCCGCGATACCCTCTCACCCCTCGTCCGATTCCCCTTCTCTGGTAGCTCTTCCATGCTCCACACCTTCGTGAATTGCTCGTCGGAGTTCGAAAGCTCCGGCGGTCGTTCCACGCCGCCACGGGGCGAGGCCGAGCCCGGGACCTTTCCCAACGGACTTCCTTCGTCAAACTCTTCGCCGTTCCCCTGCTATTGGACATCGGGGACCTTCTTGCACAACTCCGACGACCTTCTTCCCCAACTCCGGCGACCAAGTCCGGTGAGCTCCCTGTAAATCCCGTAATTCATTTTCAGAAAAATATCCAAACTTAAAAAAATCATATCTCCTAGACCGTATGTCGGATTTCAACAAATAATATATCCTCGGATTCATTGGAACATGCAGTTTATTATAAAATTATAAAATTTCACTTTTTGGCAAATTAAAATTCAGTTTTTATTTAAATAAAGATTTGAGTAATTTTGCTATATCTTTGATTCTGTAAATCATATAAAAATGTTTCATATATGCAAGTTGGACCTTAGGACCTCACCTCTCTGTTGGAACCCATGTCATAATTTATCAACTATGTTTAGTTACTATTTTATCTTCAACACTTTAAATTGACTCTCTTTAGTCATAATTCATTACCCTTATCCAATTAAATTTTATTCTTGGATAAATCCCTTAGATTGATCCCTAGAAGACCTCTCTGGTCATTTGCTACCACGACAAAAAATTTGAGTTGCAAGATTAAGAATTTAATTCTTTTATCTTGAAACTTATGCCATATCCATTCCATTAACCCATATTCAAATATTTCGATCAAACCCATTGTAGGATTTGCCGTAGGACCTTGACTCACAATCTTCAAATCATCATATCCACTTTGTATCCATATGGTCCAACCCTAAAACATGACTATGTCATATTTTTCACACATCAAACTTGATCCTATATCAACCCTAACCGCGTACTAGAAATTTTCGTAGTGGCACGTGTTAGTATTTGGATTTCATTTGGATTTTGTTGTGTGTTGAATTATTTTTCCTTTATCGTTAGATATATCGTAAGGTGAAGGAGAGACGACTAAGAGTAGAACATTTCATCTTCAAGAGACCCAGGCAAGTTGCAACTTGATCATACTTGTCCTATGCTTTTGAAATATGCATGATCTCTTTAAAATTTACTATTATGCATGTTTTACTAAAACGTTTTGCAAAGTATTATTGTTAGCTAAATCCCTAGGAACTTGTAGCTATGCTTAGCCTTGCTTGCAAACAAAGGGGTTGGGAATCAAACAAGTTTTAAACAAATGAACTTGCCCTCTTTTGGGGCAACGTTTGTGAATTTTTTTTGAAAAATAAAGCTATATATTATTTTACTTCTACTCCCTGGGCGGAACGGTATGACGGGAGCGTCTACAAGTGATTGCGCCCATCGGGGTCTTGTAGTGAATGCGCCCGACTGGGGTCTTGCACACAGGTTTTTGGTGGGGACCGCCGTCCAGGGGACCGAGATCTTCTAAGTACAGTTTGATGTAGCTTCCAGTACAGCCACATGCTATTATGGCTCTGGCTTAGCTTTTCCTTAATGGGAAACCCTTACTCAGGTACGGTCATCGAAGATGGGCCTTAATAGCCAAGGGAGCGGGCCGTGCTAGAACTAAGTAAAGGGGGCCGTTTTGGAAAGGCTTCGTCACAATCTCCTCCCGGTCACACACCCAAGTGGTGTCACGACAAAAAGGGTTGATTGTGTCATGTGGGGAACATTTACGACCTCTGTAGAGGGTTAAACCCAATCGATTAGCCGTGCCCCCGGTTACGGGCAATTTTGAGCAACTGAAGACTTGGACTGAAGAAGAATCTCCCCTCTCTTTTCTAAAAGTCTGTTTTAAGGGTTAAAGTTGAGGAAGGAGCACAGTGAATGTGTTTCACTTCAACCTTACGTATGTTTTAAACTGATTTGGAGAATGAGCACTGGTGCGTATATCCAAGTGTTTCACTCCTAGCTTTTATACTAAAAACTATTCTTTTTTCAAAAGAAGTTTACAGAATTTAGTATAGGACAAAATTGGCTTTATGCAAACAAAACCTCCACCAATACTTACCCTGCATATACATTCTGTTATACTTTCCGTTGCAACTTGCGAGTACATTCCATGTACTCATCTGCACCTGTCATGTGCAGATCTCAACAGATTAAGAGACGATAGGGTTATGGTCTACACTCAACGAGCCCAGTGGTGTTGATGAAGCCCTAACTTAGAGACTGCGTATTATTCTGTTGTATTATGTGCCAGCATTGAGCTGTGCCAACGGTATGTATTTGCCTAGCTCTGGATCTATCGTTGTAGTACAATGATGTATGTCTTACTGATATGCATTCTTGTTACTGTGTGTGCTAGCTACGATCCAGGGATAGCACAGTAAGCACAGAGACTTGGATTTTACCAAATCCGGGTCATTACAGAACCTTTTCAGGCGGTGCTCCCCAGGCAGTTGCTTGAGGTGCAACCGTATATTGAGGGGGCACTAGGGCCGAATCATGAACATGTGCATGTTGCTCGGGCTCTTGTGCTGAGACAGGTGGAACCGGCAATTTTTTCTCTTCAGCAGCAACTGGTTGTGGAGGCTGTGGTGCATCTTGAGAAGAGGGAGCCGAATTCGTGGAGCAAAGAATTCCACCCTCCTCGTATGCAGAATGCTGTGAATGTATATGAGTTGATGCTGGCGGAGCCAGAGGTACTGATTCAGTTAGCCATGGAGAAGGAGCATTGATCTGAACGGGAGGCTCCGAAGGTATGATGGGCTCAGGTGTGTTTTACTTCACGGATGGAGCAGAAGGTGGTTCAGGTGAATCTTTCATGACAACAGGAAGCGGATTCTTCGACGCATGTTTCTTTCACTGTTTCTTCTTCTTCTGAACAGTTTGATCAATGTGGCCTTTAACCAGATCTTTGTAGCTAGTGAATTTATCTTGACGGGCTTCACAAATCTTCCGAACCATTTGATCAACATCAAAATGGAAACACAAACGACGATTCCGAAGGATTGAGATGGCACGATTGACATCCTTGAAGGAATCTTCTAGTTCTGTGATGACAAATTTGGAGGAAGTGGACTTCATCCTGTCAGTCAGTTCAAGAGCTTCGGCAAATAGCTGATTCAACTCGACAACATCATTTCGCATTTCCATCACCAGTGATGTAGCTTGTTCAACGAATTTGGGAGGTACTGGAAAATATGCCACTTCTCCTTCGCTAAAAGGATCTTTAATGAAGCGATCGGGCTTCTCCATGATGAAAATGTGATTGTAGTTGTGGGGAGCTGCAGATGTGGTAACAGGAGCAGGTTGCGAAGGAATTGGCTCAAGTGGAGGTTTGGAGGCTGATGGTTGAGCCTGAGTTGAAGCAAACATGGTTGCCTTTTCTCTCGGAGCTGCAGAGGGAGGACAATTGTGCTCGGTTGGAGAAGCCTTGAGCTGTTTCAGAGCAGGCTTGGAAATCTTTTCGCCTGGCTTAGCTGTTTTGACGGGGGCATCCACAACCAAGTCTTTGAGGTCAATGGCATCTGGGTCAGGAGCAAAACGAGGATGGACAAATTCATAGTTGAACCACCTTCGAACCCAGTGGCGCCGAATCTTTTGATGTCTCCTTCACTGGGCACCACTACTCTCCCTAGAGACAGTGTTGTATTTATCATGAGGAATGAACTCAATGGAGTTTGTGATCGGTTGCATGCCTCCTTTTCTGTTCTTGACAGGGGCATTTTCTTCTTGCTCGCGAGCTGTTCTCTTTCGCTTGCTCGTTGATGGATTATCTGCTGGTTTGTTCAAATCATTCGGTGCCTTTGATTCATCTACGGTGCCTAGAATTTCATCAGTGTTAACTGTTCGTCCGACTGGCTGGGCCGAATCTTCAACTGATTATATTTTCCTGTGAATAAGAGAGATGAGAGGGAAAATGGGGACAGGGTTACGAATGCATTGAGCAAAAAATTTCAAGCAAAATCATTTTTGGAGAGAAGATAGATACTGGATTTTGTGCAATTTTGATCGCTCTCTCATTGTCGCACAATAATGAAATCTTCTTGACATTGATGCCATAGTCATTCAGTGTTTGCTTCATCGATAGTAACTGAGTGCAACAGGCACCATTAGCAATATATTCGGCCTTAGTCGTAGATAATGAGACACAATTGCTTCCTTGACGTCCAATAAACCAAAGATCTACCAAGGAAATGGCATGTCCCCGAAGTAGATTTCCTATCAACACGGTCACCTACATAATCTGAGTCTGAATAGCTAATGAGATCAAACTGTGCTTCCTTAGGATACCATAAACCTAAGGTGAGGGTGTGAGCCAAATATCTCAGAATGCGCTTGACCGCTTGATGGTGCGATAGATTTGGTGCAGCTTGGAATCGGGCACACATACAAACACTCAACAAAATGTCAAGTCTGGATGCACATAGATAAATCAGAGAACCAATCATAGAACGATAAGCTTTCTTATCGTAATCTTTACCAAACACATCTGCATCAAGCTGACCATTCGTGGGCATAGGAGTTTTGTAGCCCTTGTGATTGTAGTCTTGCATTTTGAACTTCTTCAGACAATCTCTGAGTTACTTTTCTTGAGAGTTAAATATCCCTTTTTCCCGTTGACGAATTTGAAATCGGAGAAAGAACTTGAGTTCACCCATCATAGACATTTGATACTTCTTGGACATCATTCGTTCGAATTTCATGCTGCAAGCATTGTTAGTACAACCAAAGATAATATCATTCACATAAATTTGATAGACGAAAAGATCACCGTTAAAAGCACGAGTGAATAATGTGGAGTCAGTGGATCCTGGCTTGAATCCTTTATTGAGCAGAAACTTCTTCAAGGTATCGTACCAGGCTCGAGGAGCTTGCTTGAGCCCATTGAGAGCATTTTTCAACCTGAAAACTTTGTTAGGAAACAGAGGATTTTCAAAGCCAGGTGGCTGCCTAACTTGTGCTTATCCTCAATCACACCATTGAGGAAAGCACTCTTCACATCCATTTGATAAAGCAAGATGTTATTGAAATTTGGATATGCGAGAATAATGTGAATTGCCTCAAGACGTGCAACATGAGCATATGTTTCGCCGAAATCAATACCTTCTACATGTGTACAGTCTTGAGCGACTAGACGCGGTTTGTTTCTCACAACGATGCCACTTTCATCTTTCTTGTTTCGGAAGATCCACTTGGTGCCGATAATATTGTGCTTCTTAGGATTCGATCGATCGACCAATTCCCATACATCATTTAATTCGAATTGCGCCAGCTCCTCTTGCATGGCATTGATAGCCCCCAAGTATAGGGTATCATTTGTAGCCTTTTTTGATAAGGTGTCGAACCCAACGAGGAGCTAAAGGTAGAAATAATATTCTATCAAGTTCTATCAACCAGTGATACAACTCTAAGCGCAACAATGTTCAATATACCTAGTACAAGAAATAAACTACTTTGCGGGAATAAAACTAGAAGTACTTTGTAGGTGTAAGAAGATAGTTTTGCAAGATAATAAAGAACATGGAAATAAAAGTTAGGTGTTGTTTGAACAACTAAGTAAATATAGCGAGTGTGGAAAAGTGGAGGTAGGATTTGCGCGATTGTCCTAGGCAATTGATAACTAGATTGGTAATTATTATTGTAGTTCTATATGAGGGAGAGGCATGAGCTAATATACTTTCCGTACTTGGATCATATGAACTTATGATTGGAACTCTAGCAAGCATCCACAACTACTAAAGATCATTAAGGTAAAATCCAACCATAGCATTAAGTAACAAGTCCCCTTTACTCCCATACGCAACAACCCCCTTACTTGGGTATAAGCTGTTGTCACCCTCGCTATCCACTATAAGCGAATCATGAACGTATTGCAACACCTTACAGTGGGGATCCCACATGCTTGCGCGACACGACGGACACTATAGGACAACACCAAAATAAACCACAGAACTCAAACCAATCATCATCAATCAACCCATAGGACAAAAAGGATCTACTCCAACATCATAGGATAGCAACAAAGCATTGCATAATAACATGAAGTATAAAGCACCATGTTCAAGTAGGGGGTACAGAGGGATGCGGGAGAGTGGACCACTGTAAATAGATGAGGGAAGGTGATGGTGGTGGTGAGGAAGACGGCGGAGTTGTTGGTGTAGATCGCCGCCACGCTAGTTCCCCTGACGGCACTCCGGCGCCACCGGGAGAGAGGGGGAGAGATCCCCCCCTCCTTCTTCCTTGGCCTCCCCCCTAGATGGGAGGAGAGTTTACCCTCTGGTCCATGGCCGCCATGGCTCCTGGAGGGGACGAACCCCTATACGATTGGATCTCTCTCTCTATTCTCTTTTGTTTTTGCGCTCCTGATTCTGGCCGAAAACCGTTTCTTATATTCCCAGAGATCCGTAACTCCGATCGGGATGAAATTTTAACATGATTTTTTCTCAATATAAGCTTCTTTGCGGCCGAAGAAGGACCCCAACCGACTAACGAGGTTGCCACAAGGCAACCCCGTGCGACCAGGGGGGTGGTGGCGCCCTTATGCCTTGCAAAGTCCATGGGCCTCCATTTGCGTTGATTCTACCTCCCAAAAATCACATGTAATCCAAAATAAATGTCCGTAAATTATTATCGCGTTTGGACTTTGTTTGATATGAATTTTCTGCGAAACAAAAAACGTGCAACAAATAGGAACTCACACTAGGCCTTAGATCAATATGTTAGTCCAAGAACATCACATAAATTGTTGCCAAAAGTATATAAAAGTTGTAAAATAATGGCATGAAACATTCAAAAATTATAGATACGGCGGAGACATCCATACTCAGGTTTACTAACAAATAATCATGCCCTCGAGTAGGTAAATGATAAAAATATATCTTTTATGTGGAATGCTACCTAACATAATCTTGAGCAAATATCTAAACTGTAACATCCCAAAATTTTAAATTTTGGAATGTTATATTAAATAAATAATTAGGATTGTTTGCTTGAATGTTGTGTGATTGATTGTTTGAAATTGAGTAGAATTTGAATTGTTTTGAAAATTTAATGAGAGGGAATAAAAGGACTTTCCCAAAATTTTCCATTTGCATCCCTATTCAGATTTTTTTTGAACCCCAAACCGTAGAACAATTGTTCTACGGTATATTTTTTATATATATAAAAACAAAGTAATAAGTACAGGAAAATAGAGGAGTAAAATGACACTCCAAAATCAGAGACAATGTTTTGTTTGAGATTCAGATTTGAAGATAGAAACTATTTGTAATTTATTTGAAATTCAAATTCCTTTTCATTTAGGAGTTATTGCAAAAAAAATAATTTTTCTTAAAGTATTTTATTTGGCCTTGAAAATATGTTCATGCAGTAGGAAATTTTATTCTGAAAATTTTGATATATAATATGCCTATATAAAATATTTTGTTATTTTGTTTAATTGTTTTTCTTCGCTTTTTTAAAAAGCAAACACTATTCATACGGAAAAAATATTCCGAAAAAAAAACTGCGCGCACAGTACACACGCAGCCCGGCCGAAGGCCCATGCGGCGCTTCTATTGCTTCTTTTTCATTAATCTATATATTTCCGTCTACTTTTAGTCCCATCTTGCCTAGCCTTAGCCTTAGACCTTTAAACCTCCCTCTCATCTATAAATATAGACTTACCCAAAAATCATCCAATTCGGGTTAAATTAATTTTTTTGGTTTGACTAGTTTATTAAATAAAAATATTTCCTTTTCTCCGGCGGATTTCTGGAAGTCGTCTCCTTTTTGAAATTATCTCTTCTCTATATTAAGAAGGCATTCTCTTCGTAATTTTTTTATAGTCCTCTAGTTTATTATTTGTAGACTAGTATTTCTAGACTAATGTACGGTAGAGTAATTAGATTATTAATTAGTCTCTGTATTTACACATTAATCCTAGTATTCTTTTAGAAATATTTATTTTTCTTCCGTAAAACAGCTTGGTCCTAATTTTTCAAATGGTCATAACTTTTTACTCGTTTATCCGAATTAGATGAAATCAATGCCTAGATTTTCGTATTGGTCCCACCTATCCAGTGATCTTATCACATCAACTTTTTACAACTTTTAAATTTCGAAATTTGTTCAGATTCATATTCAAACTTCTTTTGATCATATATTTTTATCCGTAGCTCCGTTTCCGATGAATCCAATTGCGTCGGATTCATATCGAAGTAATCTTTCCGTTCATATCATTAGTGATATATTTTCAACATATAATTTTGATCATAGTCATATTACTCCACTAGTCCACAGTAGTGTTGCCACACAGCGTTCTAACCAGATTCAATGCCATATTAAACTACTTATATCTTTTGATCAGTTATTCATAATCTAGTCATGTTTTTCTACATGTCCATATTGACCTCCCATAACCAGTAGCATCATTACTTTTAAACTTTGTACCTTTCAAATTTGATGGATTCAATTTGAATCATATCTTGCAAACCGTAGCACATTTTCAATTCTTATAATTCTACTTGTCACACTCCGAGAAATCTATCGTAAACGAATAAACATGCAATAAGCATCCATGCTAAAAACAAGAACCAAAAGAACGTAAGAACAAAACATGTCTTAGTGCGAAAATAACAACATACTTAGGTTTAATAAGAAAAGGAGAGGTTCTTATGGTGTTGCAAAGTGACAGGTGAAGGAATCAATTCAAAAGAGTTAATGGACGATGAACTATTGATTTATGAGCTTAGGTTTGACATGTTATAGAATACAATCAAAAGTTCAAGGAGAACATCATGAATGTTCTTTGACAGATAGCATACGACATAAGAATTTATATGCAAAAAGAATCGATTGAGAGGGAGCACTACAACGCAAGTTATAGCGAATTGAAGTACGAATAGAATTTGAATTCAGAAATTGCAAAGTATTTAATTGGAGTATGGTGGATGTGAATATAAAGTATATGACACAAATGTTTAGGTGCATCAGGAATCAATTGAAAATGTGCTACGGTTTGCAAGATATGATTCAAATTGAATCGGTCAAATTTGAAAGGTACAAAGTTTGAACATCCCAAAATTCTAAATTTTGGAATGTTATATTAAATAAATAATCAGGATTGTTTGCTTGAATGTTGTGTGATTGATTGTTTGAAATTGAGTGGAATTTGAAACTTTTTGAAAATTTAATGAGAGGGAATAAAAGGACTTTCCCAAATTTTGTGAGAATTAATTTATGATCAAGACCTCAAGAATTTTTCAAGATCTCATGATGCAATATACCTCTGGGTGGAAGATGTTTGAACGGCGCCCTGGAGAAACCAGTGGTTAGCCTAGGTGTTGCTGGAGAAGTGCCAGTATTCACGCGAAAAGTTCCACCCAGGCACAAAGAGATGGAGGGATACTTCAAGACCCGAGGCTTACCTACACATCCACAAGTCATTATGGGCTCTGGCTTGGTTGGACATCGTGGTAACTCTAGACGGGCGGTGCTACGAGATGTAGAAGAACGGTAGGATTGGATGGGCACCGACAGTGGCTCAGAGGAACCCTTTGGAAGACCATGTTTCGATCATCCGGTTCTCAAACACCATGCAGTGCGAGGACTTAAACGGAGGCGATCGAATCTTGTGGGGAAAGTGTGCAAAACTTTGCAGAGTGCCAAACCTAATCGATTAGCCGTGTCCACGGTTACGGACAACTTGAGCCGAAGGAACTGAAACTATTAGGAACTCTCAACACAAATATTATTAATGAAGTGGGTGTTATTGTTAACTTGGGTATGAGAAATGGTTGGTGGAACCTTCTCATTAAACAACCAACTTTGTAGTAACAGTTTTTGCTTTGACCTCTTTGTTGTAGGAAAAATCAGCTTTATGCAGAAACTTTAACTTACAGCCCCACCTGCCACATATGCATATAGTATAGATGAATTTTTACCTCTCATTTGGTGACTTGCCGGCATATTCAATATGCTGACCTACACGGCTGCAACGTCTTATGTTGCAGATATTTTTCTACGACGAGTAATAGTATGATTTAGGGTTATCGTCTACACTCAACCTGCCGTTGGTGTTGATGGGACTCCACTCCCAGTTTGACTGTTTCCGCTGAGACTCATGAGGTATATATCAGTTTTACGTTATTTACATATGATTGGACTTTGATATATACATTGATGTACTGTGTGTGCTAGCATACTGATCCAGGGATGGTACAGACACACAGAGACTTGACCATTTCAGGTCAGGTGGCTACATAAACATGGCATGAATATTATGATACGAGTGATTCAAGGCAATAGTCTACCATTTTACATAAAGACATCCATACTCGGGTTTACTAACAAACAATCATGTCCTTCAAAATAAACAAAGCTAAAGAACGTTATCCCTATACATTTAATCATGTAAGCATGGCATGCCTCCGTCTTCCTAACACAAGTACTCCCTCCGTTCCTAAATATAAGACCTTCTAGAGATTTCACTATAGACTACATATGGACAAAATGAGTGAATCTACTCTCTAAAATATGTATATATACATCCATATGCAGTCCATAGTGCAATCTCTAAAAGGTAGGAATGGAGGGAGTACAAATCATGATCACCCCGGAGTCAAGTCAGGCATTGAGTTCATACTTTTTCACGCTCTTCGGCATTTTCAACTACACTCAATACATGAGCGTGAGCCATGGACATAGAACTATGGGTGGAATAGAATATGGTGGTAGAGATCAAAGGAGTTAAAAGGTGGGAAAGTCTCACATCAACTAGGCGGATCAACGGGCTATGGAGATGCCCATCAATCGATATTGATGCGAGGAGTAGGGATTGCCATGCAACGGATGCACTAGAGCTATAAGTGTATGAAATATCAAATGAAACTAAGTGGGCTTGCATCCAACTTGCTTGCTCATGAAGACCTCGGGCATTTGAGGAAACCCGTCATCGGAATATACAAGCCAAGTTCTATAATGAAAAATTCCCACTAGTATATGAAAGTGACAAATGAGGAGACTCTTTATATGAAGAACATGGTGCCACTTTTAGACACAAGTCTAGTAACTGGATAGTAACAATGCCCCTTCTCTCTCTTCTTTTTTAGATGGGATCTTTTTGCCTCCCCCTTTCTTTTTTTTATGGTGGGCTCATTTGGCCTCCCACATTCTTCTTTTTCTTTTTTTCGTCCGGAGTTTCATCCCGACTTGTGAGGGAATCATAGTCTCCATCATCCTTTCCTCACTGGGACAATGCTCTAATAATGATGATCATCACACTTTTATTTACTTACAACTCAAAATTACAACTCGATAAAGAAGAATATGACTCTATATGAATGCCTCTGGCAGTGTACCAGGATGTGCAATGATCTAGCATAACATGTAATCAGTGATGAACGGTGGCTTTGCCACAAATACTATGTCAGCTCTATATGATCATGCAAAGCAACATGATGATGAATGCTCAAGTCATGTATATGATGATGAATGCTCAAGTCATGTATATGATGATGATGGAAGTTGTATGGCAATATATCTCGGAATGGCTATGGAAATGCCATAATAGGTAGGTCTGGTGGTTGTTTTGAGGAAGGTATAAGGTGGCTTATATGTGATAGAGCGTATCATATCACGGGGTTTGGATGCACTAGCGAAGTTTGCACCAGCTCTCGAGATAAGAAAGGACAATGCACGGAACATAAAAGGCTAGAAAATCGCGGAAAGGTGAGAGTGCGTATAATCGATGGACTCACATTAGTCACAAAGAACGCATATACTTATTGTGAAAGTTTTATTAGCTCTCTCGAAGCAAAGTACTACCAGTGCACCCCTCGGGAGGAGGTTGGGAGGAGTTAACCATCGCGCGCCCCTGACTCAAACAACACAAGGATTTCAACAAGGAATAAAAGTGCTCCAACATCCCGGTCATGCCATAACCAACACTTTAATGAATACGAGATCACAAACCTTAACATCAATATTCCTACGAAACCATGATCATCCACTAGTACACCCACCTATTACTATCTTAATGTCGCAAAACTATTGCAAGGAATCAAACATATCATATTCAGTGATCTACAAGTTTTATGTAGGATTTATGACTAACCATTTGAATGACCAATTCCTGTTAACTCTCGAAACAGGTATAAGTGAAGCATGAGAATTTATTTCTTTATACAAAAGATCTAGACATGCTCTAATAAATATAAGTGAAGTAAAATATCATTCTACAAATAACGGTGTTCCCAATGTAGAGAAGCGAGCATCCAAACTTCAAAAGATATAAGTGAAGCACACAAAGCATTCTATAAAGCCATACTCAAAAGATATAAGTGAAGTTCAAAGAGCATTCTACAAATCAACCAAGGACTATCCCATACCAGCATGGTGCATTGCTAAAATAAAAATAAAAAGGCACACGACGCTCCAAGAATTTACGCATATCATGTGAACAAAACAAAAACCGAGACATACCGATAAATGTCGAGGAAGAAAGATGGGATGCCTTCCGGGGCATCCCCAAGCCTAGAATCTTGAGTCCCCTTGAATATTTACTTGGGGTTCCTTGGGCATCCCCAAGCTTGAACTCTTGCCTCTCCTTATTCTTCTCATATCGATACCTCCTCGATCTTCGAACACTTCATCCACACAAAACTTAACAGATCTTTTATTAGATAGGCTAGTACATATAACATCAAATCCCATCATGTATTGCTATAACATTATTGTATAATTATAATCCAACATTACCCACTGTATGCTATCACAATTCTATGGCTCCCAAGTCAACGAGGCTCAACAAGATTTCAAACAGAAGCAGTTAAAGAAACTATAACAACAATTTATGAAAAACAAGATAGTCTGTAAAGATGCAGATGAAACATATACTTCTGTAACTTAGAAATTCTTAATAATAAAAATTTCACATAACAGTATTGTGTAAAAAAATCAGAATTTTTGCACGCTCCAGTAAAATATCAAAATTCAAACACTACAGGAGAAGTTTCTGTTTTTGCACCACACACATCAAACAAGCAATTCAAACATCCTAAAGGTAAATCTTGGAACATTATTTTTATAATACAATGGATTTGTACAAGGGGATAATTATTTTTGTTGAAAAGTTTCTGTAATCAAGATTCACAAAGTTTCCATGGGCATAAACACAAAGTTCAAGGCTAGCCCCCACTTCAACTGTGCTCGTCTTTCTCACTTTCACTTTTCTTTTTGAAAACGTTTTAAGTTCCACACTTTATTTTTTGTTTTTAATTATTTTAAAAGCACACAACAAAATAAAATGACTCTCTAAAACTTCTGGGTTGTCTCCCTGGTAGCGCTTTCCTGAAATCCATTAAGCTAGGCATATAGTGCTCAAGTAATTGATCCAACCGGATCCCAAGGTATATCAAAGCCAATTTTAATTAACAATGATTTGTAATTTCGTAGTGAGAAGAAAGCAACATATATCATGTAACAACGGAGTCTAACTCTCTTCCTATGCGTTGGCATGTCATAGAAGAACAATTCATTCACACAAAGTAAAGGCCAATGCATAGTATAAATAGTTTCTTTTAATTTTATTGTATTAGAAAAATAAAGAGGTGAAGATTTGGTTCCTCTCTCATAATAATTGCAAGTCGGAGAAGCAAGCACATGCATATTATATCCATAAAAATCATCATGTGTAATAGTAAAATGCAACCCATCAATGTAATCCTTAATAAGTGCAAACTTCTCCGATATAGTGTAGCTGGGAGAATTCAAAAAGATAATAGGACTATCATGTGTTTTTGCAATAGTAACAATTTCATGTTTAACATAAGGTACTATAGCAAGTTGTAAGAGCACATTTATCCATGTGTGGTTTTGGTAATTGATGACAATCCCTATGGACTAATGGTTGCCTTGAGTTATATTCGAAGGATTTGTCCGTAGGTACTTCTTGAAGTCCATCTGTTGGTTTCAAGGAGTTTATATGGTGACCAAGGTGGTATTCAAGGTTTTATCCAAAGATTGGTCATGTGAGAGTTGAGCTTATTGCAAGCATGTCTTGAAGAAAAAGATTGTGTGAGCACTCATGTTTACCTTCAAGACATCATCTTTATGAAGAGAGAAGATAAGATACAAGGTTGATCAAGACTAAGTCAAAGAGTGAACCAAGTTGATCAACACACAAAGCGTACAAGATATACCGAGAGGGATCAAGTGATCCCATGGTATGGTAAGCATTGTCCATTACGCTTTGTGTACTAACCCATGGTCTACGTGAGTGTTGTTTGTAGGGTTAGGTATATTTCCATGGGATTGCATCAAGAGGAAGATCCCATACAACCCATGGAAGATGACATCAAGTGGTGATCGTCATAAAGGTTGATGTGTGCAAGTTCAAGTGAATCATCACGGAGAGATCATGCTTGAAGCTTTCCGTCCATTGTGGTGACAATGGACTTGAGAAGATGTGGTGAAGAGTGGCTCACCCATAGTGGAGTATGCGGGAGCAATCTACTAGTCTTCATCGAGCCGGCGCAATCAAGAAAGGTGGTCCATCTTGAGAAGGACAAGATCATCATCATCTAGCTCAAGTGGACTATGCGCAAGGTAAAGGTTTGACCTTGATAGGTTTTCTATTTTACCGGTCTCATGGTGATAGTTGGGAGACCGAGTTATAGGATCGATTGCTATACTATCAAGGGGGGCTCTCAAGTGAGTAGCTTGATCGTATCGTTCGTTGAGAGCTCAAACCATTTGCATCCTTGCATCATCATCTTTCTTGGTCCTTATTTGGTTTTTCTCTATGTGAGTTTTTGAGCTTATGGTCTTCATCGTGATAAGTTCAAGCTCATCGAAAACAGATTTTGTATGCATCATATTGTGTTTTCGGTGTTGGAGATTTTGCCGGATATTTATTGGGAAGGTCATCTTCCTTATCCTAGTGGCATTTATTCTCCATTGCTTGTTCTTAATTTAACTAGTCATTGTTGGATAGCTCTTGTTGTCCATTATCCAACAAGCTTGAGTTTGCTCAAATCGGAGCTCGTATGCAAAAGTTATGGCTGTTTTAGTGTTACCTATTTTACATAGAGAGGTTGTACCGCCCCATAGAGAGGTTGTACTGGTTGACCGGTACAACCGGTGTTTGGAGCGGTTGTACCGCTCCAGAATTGGTCCGAAGGTTGTACCGACCATGTACCGCTCTACCACCGGACTAGTTTCTGTTGTGGTGCGGTTCTTGGGCGGTTGTGGGCCGGTTGTACCGCTTATTACTTGTTACCGGTTGTACCGGTGCTCATAGAGGTTGTACCGCTCCTATGTTATTCTACACATAACGGGCAGATTCGTGGGGACCTATTTAAGGGGGTCTTCTTCCCTAATGGTTCCCCAACTCTTGAGCTCGTTTTTGCCCCCCATTGTTGACCTTCTTTGAGCTTGCTATCTCTCAATCGCTCCAATGATTCTTGCTAGTTCTTGAGGGAAAAGGGAGAGGAGATCTAGATCCACATTTCAATCAATCACTTTCTCCTCTATGTGAGGGGAACCCCTTGGATCTAGATCTTGGAGTTCTTCGTGTTCTTGTTTGTTCTTCCTATCATTTTCCTCCCTAGCATTAGTTGCTTTGGTGGGATTTGGGAGAGAAGGACTTGGGCACTCCGTGTGCCCTTGCCATTGCATTTGGTGCATAGGTTTGAGTTCTCCACGGTGATACGTGGAAGTGAAGTTTGAGAAGCTTATTACTCTTGGGTGTTTGAGCACCCTAGAGATTGTTCCTCTTGGGTGCCTTGGCGCCCTAGACGGTTGGTGGTGCCTCGGAGCTCAATCATTGTGGTGTAAAGCTCCGGGCAAGCGTCGGGGTCTCCAATTAGGTTGTGTAGATTGCCCCGAGCAATTTGTACGGGTACCGGTGACCGCCCCCAAGGGTTGCCAAAGTGTACGGGTACCGGTGACCGCCCCCTAGGATTGCCATTTGTACGGGTTCGGTGACCGTCCTCAAGGGTCCCTTAGTGGAATCACGGCATCTTGCATTGTGCGAGGGCGTGAGGAGATTACTGTGGCCCTAGTGGCTTCTTGGGGAGCATTGTGCCTCCACACCGCTCCGAACGGAGATTAGCATCCGCAAGGGTGTGAACTTCGGGATACATCATCGTCTCCACGTGCCTCGGTTATCTCTTACCCGAGCGCTTTACTTGTGCACTTTACTTTGTTATAGCCATATTGTTTCTTCTTATATATCTTGCTATCACTTAATTGTTTATCTTGCTTAGCATAAGTTGTTGGTGCACATAGGTGAGCCTAGTTGTTTTAGGTTTTGTGCTTGTCATATTTTACGTTAGTTTTATTCCGCATTTGTTCAAGCCTAAACCGTAATTATTTTAAGGCGCCTAGTCACCCCCCTCTAGGCGGCATCCACGTCCTTTCAATTGGTATCAGAGCTAGGTCTCTCATTATTAGGTTTAACCACCTAGAGAGTAAGGATGTCGACTAGGGGATTAGGATTCTCTGACACTGTTAGTTTCGATGACACAAATTTTGATGTTTGGGTAATTCGCATGCTTAATCTCTTTAGGGTCATGGACCCAAATTTGGAGTGAATTGTAGATATGGGTTTTTCTCCTCCAAAGGATTCTCAACACACATCTTTAGAGGATGAGGAAAACTCTTATCTCAATGCTCAAGCTTCTAATGTGCTTTTCGATGCTTTGAGCAATGTAGCTATATTTCAACCAATGTTGAGGATATCGCTTATCGTTAGCGTCTCGGTCAACTGGGGATTAGAGATTAATCGGAAACCGGATGATTAATCGATTTTATTGGTCGACTATTAATCAGACATTTTTTGCAAATCTGAGGTTCCCAACACTAAAATATGCTATATTCAACACCAAAAAATATTAGACGGAAGTGTTACCTGGATTCCTAGCCTTTGAATCCTCGTATAATGACAAACAGAATAGGGCAATAGTACATATTGCATAAGAAGGTCGACAAAAACACAAATAAACATAGTTTTTGCAAACATATTGCTAGGAATAGGCCAGATTTATCGGTAGATTCGCGATAAATCACTTGTCAGAGTGATAAATCGGCTCAAAAGATAAACGGTAAAGATAAGGCATAATCTTATCGGTCACCCCAAGAGTAGCGATAAATCGGATGATAAATCGCTGAATCGGAAGATTTTTTGAACAGTGATTTCAACTCATGCCGTTCCGGGATGCTCATGAGTTGTGGACAAAGCTTCAAGATAAATATGGTATGTCCAAGATTTGTAGGGATGATTGTTCTCCCTCCACCTCCGGTCGTGTTGTCTTCTCAACTTCATCTACTTCACCTACATGTGGATTGCCACAAGGTAATGATATGGTGAGTAGTGGTGATCATTGTAATGATGATAGTGGGCTTATTGTTGATGATACTTCATCACTATCTTATTGCAATGTTTCATCTTTGGACTTTAACACTTCGAGCACTCTAAATGTTTCACATGCTTGTGTTGATAGTCCTTGCATATCATGTAGAAATTGCTTGACTAAATCTCATGATGATATGCTTGCCATGTCTTGTTGTCGTGATAAAAATGCATCGCTTTCCTCGAGTTGTTGTGCTAACAATGTAGAGGAAACCCAACACTCCATGGAACAAGATGTGGTCTTGAATGGTGCGTCAAGGGATCCTACATCATCATCTATTATTTCTCACTTTTGCCTTATGGCTAAGGCTTCAAAGGTATCTCCTACTTTGAATCCCAATATATCTTATGATGAGGATGTTGATGATAATGATGATGAGGATAATGATGAAGAGAGTGATAATATTGCTTCCTTAAAAATTAAGGGAGAAATGGTTTTTAAAGCTCTTCATAAGAATAAAATTGCTCGTTCCAACTTCATGGAAATCATGTCTATTGCCATTGAGGGCAAGAAATATATTGAGGAGTTGGAAGCTCATCTCGAGGAGCATGAGGCCACCATTGATAAAATGGAAGGTCATGAGCGTGATTACGCTAATGAGATCGCGGAGCTATCTCAAGCTCTTGAAAATGAACAAACCACCAAGGAATCTCTTGAGGAGACCTTTGCTCTAGAATTATCTAGATTAAAGGAATCCCATGATAGAGCTCTCGAGGTGGCTAATGATTTTAGAACTAAAAATGATAAGCTTGAAGTTGCACATGCTAAACTCCTTGAGGAATTTGAGCACCTCGAAAATGGCTCAAGGGTCATTAAGAGTTCGCTCATTGAACTCACCGAGTCTCATGCTCAACTTGAAGCTTCATATGCTAAAGAGCTTGCCAAGTTGCCTTCTCCTCTTGTTGTTAATGATGATGCTTGTGCTACTAACTCTATTCCTTGTGAAGCATCCATTTTGAAGGAGAATGTTGAGCTAATGGCTCAACTTGAGTTGCTATCTAGCAATTATGTGAAATTGGAAGAAAGTCATGAAAAGCTCTCGAGCTCTCATGGTGATCTTCTAGTATCCCATAATGTGCTAAAAATAGCTCATGAGGCTAGTACTACTAAGGTAACATCTAGTGAGCCTCATGTGGACATTAGCACTACATCTAGTGGAAATGCTTTATTGCCATGTGCTAGTCCTCGTAGTTCATCTACTCATAATGTTGCTACATCCTGTGATGAATTACTTTCCTTGCCTTGTTGCTCTAACGATGAAGCTTATACTTCCTCTAGTACTTGTGTTCATACTAACCATGTAGAGGAAATCAATGAGCTCAAGGCCCAAGTCACTTCTTTGAAGAAAGACTTGGAAAAGAGTCATGAAGGGAAGTCCACACTCAACAATATCTTGAGTGTGCAAAAATCCCCAAATGACAATGGTGGACTTGGATTCAACTCCAATAAGAAGAAGGAATCCAAGAGCAACAAGAAGAAGGGCCGAGAACAAGTCAAGAACTTGGCCAAAATTGTTTGCTTCAAGTGCAAAATAGAAGGGCACCATGTTAGATCTTGCCCATTGAAGAAGAAGCCCCATAGTGACAAACAACAAGGGAAGCGGCCACAATCTCATGCTCAACCGCAAGTTGAAGCAAAGCATATTCCCAAGAAGACCCAAGTCAACGCTCCTCAAGTTGAGAAATCAATTGAGAAGAAAGTAAAGGGTAAATGTTGCTACTTATGTCGTGAGAAGGGTCGCTTTGCTTCTTCATGCACGAATGGTAACTTACCCAACCCAATTATTATTGATGATATCTATTCTCTTGGGAAGGATAAGGTTGGCAATGTGTTTGCCAAGTTTGTTGGTACTCAAAGTGGTGTCAAGAAAAGAACCATTTGGGTAGCCAAGCCTATTGTGACTAACCTCTTAGGACCCAACTTGGTTGGGGACCAACAAGCTCAAACTTGATCAATAGGTGTTGTTGGAGGGCATTGGTGACCTGGCTACATCATGAAGAATTAAGGGATCTTCATCATTCATATTATCTCAAGCCAAGTCATTTGGATTATCGAGTTTCTATCTTATATCCAATGTGCCTCCTTACGGTAACTTGTACTTAAATTGTTTACATTGATAGTTACTTGCCCCTTTGCATGTTGTGGTTTTGTACCTTGCATGTGTTTTTATATGTTGTGCTTCCTATTTGTTTATCTTGAGTAATCAAGTATGTATGATGGGTTGCACATCATGTATGTGTGAGTCTTGTGTAGAGACTTTTTGCATCTTGTCTTATCTTAGTTGGCTCTTTTGAGAGATTAATGGATTATCCCATTTTGGGGGAGTGATGTGCTTTGTGCACTTCACAATCCTACAAATGTGTGTACATGAGTAATACCACTTAGTATTGATATTACAAGATTATCTAGCTTCTATGTGGTATGTCTTCTCATGAGAAATTCAAATTCTAAACGGTCCATTAATTATCTCTGGTTGGATTTCATTTACCACTTGTTAATCATTTTGGGTTATCACATTATGGAGGAGTAATATGCTATGTGCATATTACAAGCCTAGAAAATGTGTACATTTGAGGTATCGCCACTTACAATTGATATTGTAAATTATCTTGTTCCTAGGTGGCATGCTAGCTCTACAAGTGTCATTTGCTTATGATTTAGGTGTGAAGATGATGTTGGAGATCTTTGCAATCTACCAATAGGAATTATTTCGAATTACTTCTTGTCCTTTGACAATTGGTATCCTTTTATGTGGTAGAAATTTCTTCTCATCTTTACTTTGGATTTTGTTTATCCGTTTGTCTTCCATGCCTCTTGTGGATCTTTTTGAACATGTCTAGTGTTTCTATAGATATAGTGAAAGTGATGATCCCATCTTGTGCATCTTGTATTCAAATGCAAATTCTATATAAATCACATTTGTTGGGGGAGCTATTCTATTTTCTTTAGAACACTCTCTTTATGCATTTATCATAAAACGTTTTGATCCTTATAAAGTGTGTGTTGGTGGAAGTCAATCCTTTTCTTTTTAGTGCTTTGTGCCATCATGAAAATTTGCCGAGGGTTTGGTTTGTTTGGAACCTAGCTCTGTTTTGGTAACTTGATACCTCTTGTTTGTTTTCTTTCGATTGGTATCTTGTTTCCTGTTATTTGGCATGTGTCAATGGATATGTCATTCCTTGATGTATCTTTTTATTGGTATCCTTCAAGTGATAATTTCTTCGTTTGGTATCTTATTTTCACTTGGTATATTTTCTTTTGGTATCTTATCAACTATGTGTTGATTTGGTTCTTGAAAGTCTTGAGCATGCATATTTACTATGTACTTTCTATGGCATGCCTTCTTTCTTCGACCCAATATATAGGAGAAACTCAACTATGTCACAAATTGGCTAAAGTGTGCATGAAATTCAAGTTCATATCTATATGCACATAGTTATGTGGAGTTTGTCCTATGTATTGTTGGTTTACTAACTCTTTGGTCCCAATGAGTTTGGGTACCATTTTGTTTGTGTTGTTGTTCTAGGAACAATTGGAGATGCATTGGATGCTCGGCTCACTTACAAGGAAGGTGTTGACACCATGTGCTTATTGGATCCAAGCTAGGATGATCGATGAACCATTATCTACTACATCAATCCAATGCTATCTCGGTAACAAGTATCTACTTCATGCATACATTTCTTGCATTCAACTTCTTTTAGGTTGCATCATGGCATGAATTTGTTGATTCTTTCTTGTGGTACTTGTTTCCTTACTCAAAGCATCCCAACGATGATCTCTTGCTGCTAGTTGTGATGTCTTTGATGTTCGTGTGGTGGAGTCTAGTTATATACAATAAGACAATATTAAGCCATGTGCTATGCTTTCAAGCAAAGTTCTTATTGGTATATTTATGACTTCCGTTTGGATATCTTGCTCTTTCTTATTGTAACTATTTCATGTGTACATCCTTCTTTGTGGATATATATCATCATGATTGTCTTCTACCTAGAATCTTATACACATGAGAGAAGTTACATCTCTAGTTGATATCCTCTTTTCCTTCACGTCCACCGTTGCATTCCCTTTTTTAATTCCTTGGTGGTTTCGTGAATGAATTTGTCTTGAGTGTGGATCTTATATCCATGCATCTTGATGCACTCTTTGGTGGTGAAGATTATTTTTTCTCATGCTTGTCTTGACGAGGGTTTTTCCACTTCGTTTGGTATCCCTCCTCTTGATAAGGCTATTATTTCCTATCTTCACCATGGGTTGTCACAAGCTTTGGTTTTTAATTTTCTTATTAGTTAGCTTGTGAACCCATTTGCTAAAGTGCTTTGTGTGTGTGGGAAGGATATGTCTTGCACTTTGTGTCTCATTTCATCAAGACTATATTGATGCTTAATGCTCATCCTTATAATAGTCTTCTCAAGTGCTTTGTCATGACTCACACACATCATTTTGGTTGAGCGTATTCTTAAGTTGCCTCTTTTACATGTTGCTCAACCATATGTTTGGTGCAAGTGATATTTTTATTGTCTTATCTATGTGCTTGCACTTTTTGTGTGTTTTTATTGATTTTGGGGGAGTGATGATCCTATTTTGTGCTCTCGTGTCCTAATACAAAAAATTCTTAATAGTGCACAAATCATGGGGAGCTTCCCTAGGTTCTCTAAAACACTCTATTGCCCATATCATAATATCTTTTATTCATGTGGCTCGTAGGTCCATGTGATTGTTTGTTCCAATTGGTATCTTTTGATTGCTTGCTTCTCTTTTGTATGTCTTTGTGCCATAGGATCCTTTTTGCAATCTTTGGATCCTCAATATAGTTTGTTTTCCTCCAACTACTTATAATTGGATATGTGTATTTCATTGCACTCATATTTTGAGAAATACACACTTTTTGGAGGAGCACCTATTATATTGGCTTTCTAAGCGTTTCGTCCATTTTAGCAATCAATACCAATGGGGGAGAAGTTTGGAGAGTTTAGTTTGTAAAGTTTAGAGAGTTTTGCGTTTGATTGCTTAAGCATTTGCATCTCATACCCATGCATTATTGCTTTGCATGTGTGTGCTTGGTTGTTCTTATTTCCTTATATAAACTCTCTTGAAAGTGGTTGTCATCAATTACCAAAATGGGGGAGATTGTAAGAGCACATTTATCCATGTGTGGTTTTGGTAATTGATGACAATCCCTATGGACTAATGGTTGCCTTGAGTTATATTCGAAGGATTTGTCCGTAGGTACTTCTTGAAGTCCATCTGTTGGTTTCAAGGAGTTTATATGATGACCAAGGTGGTATTCAAGGTTTTATCCAAAGATTGGTCATGTGAGAGTTGAGCTTATTGCAAGCATGTCTTGAAGAAAAAGATTGTGTGAGCACTCATGTTTACCTTCAAGACATCATCTTTATGAAGAGAGAAGATAAGATACAAGGTTGATCAAGACTAAGTCAAAGAGTGAACCAAGTTGATCAACACACAAAGCGTACAAGATATACCGAGAGGGATCAAGTGATCCCATGGTATGGTAAGCATTGTCCATTACACTTTGTGTACTAACCCATGGTCTACGTGAGTGTTGTTTGTAGGGTTAGGTATATTTCCATGGGATTGCATCAAGAGGAAGATCCCATACATCCCATGGAAGATGACATCAAGTGGTGATCGTCATAAAGGTTGATGTGTGCAAGTTCAAGTGAATCATCAGGGAGAGATCATGCTTGAAGCTTTTCGTCCATTGTGGTGACAATGGACTTGAGAAGATGTGCCGAAGAGTGGCTCACCCATAGTGGAGTATGGGGGAGCAATCTACTAGTCTTCATCGAGCCGGCGCAATCAAGAAAGGTGGTCCATCTTGAGAAGGACAAGATCATCATCATCTAGCTCAAGTGGACTATGCGCAAGGCAAAGGTTTGACCTTGATAGGTTTTCTATTTTACCGGTCTCATGGTGGTAGTTGGGAGACCGAGTTATAGGATCGATTGCCATACTATCAAGGGGGGCTCTCAAGTGAGTAGCTTGATCGTATCGTTCGTTGAGAGCTCAAACCATTTGCATCCTTGCATCACCATCTTTCTTGGTCCTTATTTGGTTTTTCTCTATGTGATTTTTTGAGCTTATGGTCTTCATCGTGATAAGTTCAAGCTCATCGAAAACAGATTTCGTATGCATCATATTGTGTTTTCGGTGTTGGAGATTTTGCCGGATATTTATTGGGAAGGTCATCTTCCTTATCCTAGTGGAATTTATTCTCCATTGCTTGTTCTTAATTTAACTAGTCATTGTTGGATAGCTCTTGTTGTCCATTATCCAACAAGCTTGAGTTTGCTCAAATCGGAGCTCGTATGCGAAAGTTATGGCTGTTTTAGTCTTACCTGTTTTACATAGAGAGGTTGTACCGCCCCATAGAGAGGTTGTACCGGTTGACCGGTACAACCGGTGTTTGGAGCTCGTATGTGAACTTTACTTTGTGATAGCCATATTGTTTCTTGTTATATATCTTGCTATCACTTAGTTGTTTATCTTGCTTAGCATAAGTTGTTGGTGCACATAGGTGAGCCTAGTTGTTTTAGGTTTTGTGCTGGACATATTTTACGTTAGTTTTATTCCGCATTTGTTCAAGCCTAAACCGTAATTATTTTAAGGCGCCTATTCACCCCCCTATAGGTGGCATCCACTTCCTTTCACAAGTTCATCTCCATAAGCATAATTCATATTGGCATCATGGCCACAAGCATATAAAGCATCAAGTTCATCAAATAGGGATATTTCAAACAAATCCAAGGGATCATAGCGATTATCATAGCATTCATCCTTCGGTATGTGCGAAGGAAATTAAACAATGTATGAGATAAAGAGTTACTCTCATCAGAAGGTGGGTACGGGTAGCTAATCAGCACTTCCTCCTTTTGTTCGTCACTCTCTTCCTCATTTTTTTCATCTAATGAGCTCATAGTTTCAACAATTTCTTCTTCCATAGATTTCTGCAAAATATTAGTCTCTTCTGGGGCAGCGGAGACTTCCTCAATAAATTTATCAATACGGGCATTGTATTCATAATTCACCTAGCAATATTTAAGTATAACATAATTTTTAGATCTGTAAAGGGCATCATCACAATTTTCACACTTTTCAAACAAAGATTCAATTTCATAAGCACCCTTAAAAGCAACAAATTCTTCTATTTGTTCCACATAACAGTAATCATAAATACCATTAGCATAAGAATCCAAGGTTTTATTATCATTAAATTCACATTGAAAGGGAAGGTGTGGAGCGTTCATCTTAGAGCAACAAGTATAACCACATCTTAAACATAAATTCCAAGCATACCAACGCAACATTTTAATTTGATTCCATAAGTGTTTCCCTTTTTAGTCAAGCGATAATCCCTAAAGTACTCTCGGTGATCCAAAGTATCTCCCATTATCAAGTTGAATGGAGATTTATGAGGATTATCAAAGTAGTATTTAATGTTTTCCACATAACCAGCATCGAGGGTTTTAGGAGGTTCTGTTGGAAATATGACCTAGAGGCAATAATAAAATGGTTATTATCATATTTCCTTGTTCATGATAATCGTTTATTATCCATGCTATAATTGTATTGATTGGAAACTCAGATACATGTGTGGATACATAGACAACACTGTGTCCCTAGTGAGCCTCTACTAGACTAGCTCGTTGATCAAAGATGGTTAAGGTTTCCTGACCATGGACATGAGTTGTCATTTGATAACGGGATCACATCATTAGGAGAATGATGTGATGGACAAGACCCAACCGTAAGTATAGCATTTGACCATACTAGTTTATTGCTACTTCTTTATCCATGTCAAGTATTTGTTCCTACGACCATGAGATCATGCAACTCCCGAACACCGGAGGAATGCCTTGTGTGTATCAAACGTCACAACGTAACTGGGTGACTATAAAGGTGCTCTACAGGTATCTCTGAGGGTGTCTGTCGGGTTGGCGTGGATCGAGACTGGGATTTGTCACTCCGTATGACGGAGAGGTATCTCTGGGCCCACTCGGTAATACAACATCACAAGAAGCTTGCAAGCAATATGACTAAGGAGTTAGTCACGGGATCTTGTATTACGGAACGAGTAAAGAGACTTGCCGGTAACGAGATTGAACTAGGTATGGAGATGCCGACGATCGAATCTCGGGCAAGTGAATACCGATGGACAAAGGGAACTGTATACGAGATTGATTGAATCCTTGACATCGTGGTTTGACCAATAAAGATCTTCGTGGAATATGTAGGAGGCAATATGGGCATCCAGGTTCCGCTATTGGTTATTGGCCAGAGAGTGTCTCGGTCATGACTACATAATTCTCGAACCCGCAGGGTCCGCAAACTTAATGTTCGGTGATGACATAGTATAATTGAGTTGCATATGTTGGTAACCGAAGGTTGTTCGGAATCCCGGATGAAATCCCGGACATGACGAGCAGCTTCGGAATGGTCCGGAGATAAAGATTGATATATAGGAAGTTGGTATTTGAGTTCCGGAAAAGTTCCGGGACTTACCGGTTTTTGTGACGGAGATGCCGGAAGTGTTCCGGGGGTCCACCGGGAGGTTCCACCTGCCCCAGAGGGCCCCATGGTCTGTGAGAGGGGCTGCACTAGCCCCTGGTGCCCTGGACGCCCCTCCCACATAGGCCCATGCGTCTTGATGGTGGACGCCCCTCCCACCCGGCAGGAGCCATAGGGTTGTCTTTAATTTATTTTCGCCATTCTTGCTTTACTTTATCACTATGACTTACCAATAGTTGTAGAAGCAATAGTTGGTGCGACAACCACATGACGACATGATGATGGAGATCATGGTGTCATGCCGATGACGATGGAGATCATGCCTGTGCTTTGGAGATGGAGATCAAAAGCACAAGATGATGATGGCCATATCATGTCACTTATATGATTTGCATGTGATGTTTATCCTATTTATGCATCTTATTTTTCTTAGAACGATGGTAGCATTATAAGATGATCCCTCACTAAAATTTGAAGATAAATTGTGTTCTCCCCGAGTATGCATCGTTGCAAAGGATCGTCGTTTCGAAGCACCTCATGATGATCGGGTGTGATAGACTGTACGTTCGCATACAACGGGTGTAAGCCAGATTTACACACGCGGAATACTTGGGTTAAACTTGACGAGCCTAGCATGTACAGACATGGCCTCGGAACACAAGAGACCGAAAGGTCGAACATGAGTCATATAGTAGATATGATAAACATGGAGATGTTCACCATTGAAGCTACCCCATCTCACGGGATGATCGGACTTGGGTTGGTGGATTTGGATCATGTCACACTTATACAACCTGAGGGATGTTGATTTGAGTGGGAGTTCTTTAGTAATATGATTAGTTGAACTCGTTATTGACGACCCACAACTATAGGGGATCAATCGTCGTCCTTTCGATAAGTAAGAGTGTCGAACCCAACGAGGAGCAGAAGGAAATGACAAGCGGTTTTCAGCAAGGTAATTTCTGCAACCACTGAAATTGTAGGTAACAGATAATTTGTTAGCAAGATAATTGGTAACAAGCAAGTAAAGGTAACGGTAAACAAGGTGCAGCAAGGTAGCCCAATCCTTTTGTGGCAAAGGATAGTCCAAAACAATCTCTAGTAATAGGCAAAGTGTTCTTGAGGGTACACGGGAATTTCATCTAGTCACTTTTATCATGTTGGTTTGATTCGTGTTCGCTACTTTGATAATTTGTTATGTGGGTGGACCGGTGCTTGGGTGCTGTTCTTACTTGAACAACCTCCCACTTATGATTAACCCCCTCGCAAGCATCCGCAACTACGAGAAAAGTATTAAGATAAAAATCTAACCATAGCATTAAACGTTTGGATCCAAATCAGTCCCTTACGAAGTAGCGCATAAAGTAGGGTTTAAGCTTCTGTCACTCTAGCAACCCATCATCTAATAACTACTCCACAATGCATTCCCTTCGGCCCATGAATGGTGAAGTGTCATGTAGTTGACGTTCACATGACACCACTAAGGGAATCACAACATACATATCATCAAAATATCGAACACATATCAAATTCACATGATTACTTGCAACATGACTTCTCCCGTGACCTCAAGAACAAAGGTAACTACTCACAAATAATAATCATGCTCAAGATCAGAGGGGTATTAAATAGCATAATGGATCATAACATATAATCTTCCACCAAATAAACCATATAGTAATGAACTACGCAAGGTAATCAACACTACTAGTCACCCATAGGTACCAATCTGAGGTTCCGGTACAAAGATTGAACACAAGAGATGAACTAGGGTTTGAGAGGAGATGGTGCTGTTGAAGATGTTGATGAAGATTTGCCTCCCAAAGATGAGAGGGGTGTTGGTTATGACGGTGGCTTCGATTTCCCCCTCCGGGAGGGAAGTTCCCCCGGCGGAATCACTCCGCCGGAGGGCAAAAGTGCTCCTGCCCAAGTTCCGCCTCGAGGCAGCGGTGCTTCATCCCGAAAGTCCTCCTCTGATTTTTTCTAGGTCAAATGTGACTATATACCAGAAGATGGGCACCTAAGGTGGGCCGAGGAGGCCACGATACACCAGGGCGCGCCCAAGGGGGGTCTGGCGCGCCCTGGTGGGTTGTGCCCACCAGGCTGGCCCCCTTCGGTAGTTTTCTGCTCCAGTATTTTTTATTAAATACAAAAATAATCTGCCTAAAATTTCAGCTTCATTGGAGTTGTGCAAAATAGGTATCTCTGATGTGCTTTTCTTGGGTCCAGAATTCCAGCTGCCGGTATTCTCCCACTTTGTGTAAACCTTGCCTATTATGAGAGAAAAGGCATTAGAATCACTCCCTAAAGCATTATTATTCAACGAAACATAGTAATAACAGTAGGAAATCATGATGCAAAATGGACGTATCAGTTATCATGAACATAGTCTAAAGTTGTCTTTGCAAAATTATATTGTAGATCAATGGCTCGCACAGTAGCTCCCCTGAATTTTAATGCGTTCCTAGAGAAAGCTAAGTTGAAAGATGATGGAAGTAACTATGCGGACTGGGTCCGTAATCTGAGGATTATCCTCACGGCTTCGCAAAAGGCTTATGTCCTTGATGCACCGCTCGGTGACCCACCCCCTCCAGTTTCGTCTACAGAAGTTGTGAACGTCTGGCAGGCGCGTTCTGATGACTACTCGATAGTTTAGTGCCCCATGTTGTACGGCTTAGAATTGGGACTTAAGTGTTTTGAACGCCATGGAGCATATGAGATGTTCCACTGGCAACCGTTTGAATGATTTAGGAGTTGAGCTTCCGCCCGAAATGGTCACTGGCAGAATTCTCCAGTCACTGCCACCTAGCTACAAAGGCTTCGTGATGAACTATAATATGCAAGGGATGGACAAGTCTGTCTCCGAGCTATTCGCGATGCTGAAAGTCGCGGAAGTAGAAATCAAAAAGGAGCATCAAGTGTTGATGGTGAATAAAACCACTAGTTTCAAGAAAGGCTAGGGAAAGAAGGGAAACTTCAAGAAGGGTGGCAAGCAAGTTGCCGCTCCCGTGAAGAAACCCAAGGCTGGACCCAAGCCTGAGACTGAGTGCTTCTATTGCAAGGGGACTGGCCACTGGAAGCGGAATTTCCCCAAGTACCTGGCTGATAAGAAGGCTGGCAACGTCAACAAAGGTATATTTGATATACATGTTATTGATGTGTACCTCACTAGCTCTCGTAGTAGTGCCTGGGTATTTGATACCGGTTCAGTTGCTCATATTTGCAACCCGAAACAGGAACTACGGAATAAAGGGAGGCTGGCGAAGGATGAAGTGGTGATGCGCATCGGAAATGGTTCCAAGGTTGATGTGATCGCCGTCGGCACGCTCGCTCTTCAATTACCATCGGGATTAGTAGTAAACTTAAATAATTGTTATTTGGTGCCTGTGTTGACCATGAACATTATGTCTGGATCTTGTTTATTGCGAGACGGTTATTCATTTAAATCAGAGAATAATGGTTGTTCTATTTATATGAGTAACATCTTTTATGGTCATGCACCCAATGTGAATGGTTTATTCTTGTTGAATCTTGATAGTAGTGATACACAAATTCATAACATTGATGCCAAAAGATGCAAAGTTAATAATGATAGTACCACTTTCTTGTGGCACTACCGCTTAGGTCATATTGGTGTAAAACGCATGAAGAAGCTCCATGCTGATGGACTTTTAGAATCACTCGATTTTGAATCGCTTGATACATGCGAACCATGCCTCATGGGCAAGATGACGAAAACCCCGTTCTCCGGTACAATGGAGCGGGCAAGTGACTTGTTGGAAATCATACATACTGATGTGTGCGGTCCGATGAGTGTTGAGGCGCGTTGTGGATATCGTTATTTTCTTACCTTCACTGATGATTTGAGTAGATATGGGTATATTTACTTAATGAAACACAAGTCTGAAACATTTCAAAATTCAAGCAATTTCAGAGTGAAGTAGAAAATCATCGTAACAAGAAGATAAAGTTTCTATGATCTGATTGTGGTGGAGAATATCCGAGTTATGAGTTTGGCATGCATTTGAGACAATTTGGAATTGCTTCACAACTTACATCACCTGGAACACCACAGCGTAATGGTGTGTCCGAGCGTCGTAATCGTACTCTATTGGATATGGTGCGATTTATGATGTCTCTCTGATCTGCCACTATCATTTTGGGGTTATGCATTAGAGACAGCCGCATTCACTTTAAATAGGGCACCATCAAAGTCCGTTAAGACGACACCGTATGAATTATGGTTTGGCAAGAAACCTAAGCTGTCGTTTCTTAAAGTTTGGGGCTGCGACACTTATGTGAAAAGGCTTCAACCTGATAAGCTCGAACCCAAAGCGGACAAATGCGTCTTCATAGGTTACCCTAAGGAAACAGTTGGGTATACCTTCTATCTCAGATCCGAGGGCAAAGTGTTTGTTGCTAAAAATGGGTCTTTTCTCGATAAAGAGTTTCTCTCCAAAGAATTGAGTGGGAGGAAGGTAGAACTTGATGAGGTTATTGAACCGTCACTTCAGTTAGATAGTAGCACGACACAGAAAGATGTTTCTACGGCGCCTACACCAAGTGAAGAGGAAGCTAATGATGATGATCATGAAACTTCAGATCAAGTTACTACTGAGCCTCGTAGGTCGACAAGGAATAGTACCGCCCCTGAGTGGTACGACTATTGGAAATATGCCCTAGAGGCAATAATAATTTAGTTATTATCATATTTCCTTGTTCATGATAATCGTTTATTATCCATGCTATAATTGTATTGATTGGAAACTCAAATACATGTGTGGGTACATAGACAACACTGTGTCCCTAGTATGCCTCTAATAGACTAGCTCGTTGATCAAAGATGGTCAAGGTTTCCTGGCCATAGACATAAGATGTCATTTGATAACGGGATCACATCATTAGGAGAATGATGTGATGGACAAGACCCAAACTATGAACATAGCATATGATCTTGTCAGTTTATTGCTATTGTTTTCTGCATGTCAAGTATATGTTCCTATGACCATGAGATCATGCAACTCACTGACACCGGAGGAATACCTTGTGTGTATCAAACGTCGCAACGTAACTGGGTGACTATAAAGATGCTCTACAGGTATCTCCGAGGGTGTCTGTTGAGTTGGCATGGATCAAGACTGGGATTTGTTACTCTGTGTGACGGAGAGGTATCTCAGGGCCCACTCGGTAATACAACATCACAATGAGCCTTGCAAGCAAAGTGACTAAAGAGTTAGCCACAGAATCTTGTATTACGGGACGAGTAAAGAGACTTGCAGGTAACGAGATTGAACTAGGTATAGAGATACCGACGATCGAATCTCGGGCAAGTAACATACCGAAGAAACAAAGGGAACAACATACGGGATTAACTGAATCCTTGACATAGAGGTTCAACTAATAAACATCTTCGTAGAATATGTAGGAGCCAATATGGGCATCCAGGTCCCGCTATTGGTTATTGACCGTAGAGGTGTCTCGGTCATGTCTACATTGTTCTCGAACCCGCAGGGTCTGTACACTTAAGGTTCGGTGATGTTTCGGTATAGTTGAGTTATGTATGTTGGTGACCGAATGTTGTTCGGAGACCCGGATGAGATCCCGGACGTCACGAGGAGCTCCGGAATGGTCTGGAGGTAAAGATTGATATATAGGAAAGTGGTGTTTGAACTCCGGAAAAGTTTCGGGCATTTCCGGTAGTGTACCGGGAGTGACGAATGGGTTCTGGGGGCCCACCAAGTGGGGCCCACACACCCCAAGGGGCCACATGGACCTTAGTGGTGGCGCACCAGCCCCTGGTGGGCTAGGCAGCCAGCCCAAGAAGGCCTATGCGCAGGAGAAAGAGGAGAGGGGAGGAATCCTAGTCAGAGTAGGATTCCCCCACGCCCACCTCCTAGTTGGAGGTGGACTCCTCCACCTCTGGTTCGGCCGACCCTAGGGGAGGATCCCTAGGGCGCCAGCCCCTCCCCCTTCCTCCTATATATATTGCAGAAAGAGAGGGCAGTCCCTAACCCTAATTGCCACGTGCTGCCCTCTTCTTCCTCTAGATCGTTTTCTCCTCTAGTCTAGTTTCGACGGTGCTTAGGCGAAGCCCTGCCAGAATAGTTCCACCACCACCGTCGCCGCGCCGTCGCGCTGCTGGAGAACTCATCTACCTCTCCGCTCCCTCTTGCTGGATCAAGAAGGCGGAGATCGTCATCGAGCTGTACGTGTGCTGAACGTGGAGGTGCCGTCCGTTCGGCACTAGGTTGGAAGTATCGTGATTGGATCGCGGGACGGATCGTGATTGGATCACGAGACGGATCGTGATGGGATCACGGGATGGCTTGCGATTTGGATCACGAAGATGTTCGACTACATCAACCGTGTTTCTTAACGCTTCCCGCTTAGCGATCTACAAGGGTACGTAGATCCACTCTCCCTCTCGTAGATGCTCATCACCATGGATAGATCTTGCATGTGCATAGGAAATTTTTTGTTTCCCATGCAACGTTCCCCAACAGTGGCATCATGAGCTAGGTCTATGTGTAGATGAGATCACGAGTAGAACACAAAGGAGTTTGTCGGCGTTGATATTCAGATTGCTTCCTCCCTTGGTCTTTTCTTGATTCAGCGGTATTGTGGGATGAAGCGGCCCGGACCAACATTACTCGTACGCTTACGAGAGACCGGTTCCATCAACTGACATGTAACTTTGTTGCATAAAGATGGCTGGTGGGTGTCTGTTTCTCCCACTTTAGTTGGATCGGATTCGACAAAGGCGGTCCTTGAGAGGGTTGAATACCAATTTGTGTATCACCGTTGTGGTTTTTGCATAGGTAAGAATTGTTCTTGCTAGATACCCATAGCAGCCACCTAAAACATGTAACAACAATTAGAGGACGTCTAACTTGTTTTTGCAGGGTATGTTGTGATGTGATATGGCCAATTACATGATGAGATATATGTGATGTATGAGATGATCATGTTTTGTATAGAATATCACGACTTGTATGTCGGTGAGTACGGCAACCAGCAGGAGCCATAGGGTTGTCTTTAATTTATTTTCGCCGTTTTGCTTTACTTTATCGCTATGAGTTAGCAATAGTCGTAGAAGCAACAGTTGGCGCGACAACCTCATGGCGACACGTTGATGGAGATCAAGATGATGGAGATCATGGTGTCATGCCGGTGATGATGGAGATCATGCCGGTGCTTTGGAGATGGAGATCAAAAGCACAAGTTCATGGCCATATCATGTCACTTATGATTTGCATGTGATGTTAATCCATTTATGCATCTTATTTTGCTTAAGACGACAGTAGCATTATAAGGTGATCCCTCACTAAAATTTCAAGATAAAATTGTGTTCTCCCCGAGTGTGCATCGTTGCGAAAGTTCATCGTTTCGAGACACCACGTGATGATCGGGTGTGATAGAGTCTACGTTCACATACAACGGGTGCAAGCCAGTGTTGCACGTGCGGAACACTCGGGTTAAACTTGACGAGCCTAGCATGTACAGACATGGCCTCGGAACACAAGAGACCGAAAGGTCGAACATGAGTCATATAGTAGATATGATCAACATGAAGATGTTCACCATTGAAACCACCTCATCTCACGTGATGATCGGACTTGGGTTGGTGAATTTGGATCATGTGACACTCGAATGACTAGAGGGATGTCAATTTGAGTGGGAGTTTTTTAAGTAATATGGTTAACTAAACTCATTATCATGAACATAGTCAAAATGTCTTTGCAAATTATGTTGTAGATTACTAGCTCGCGTTGTAGCTCCCTTGAATTTTTATATGTTCCTAGAGAAATAGAGTTGAAAGATGATGGTAGCAATAATGCGGGCTGGGTCCGTGATCTGAGGATTGTCCTCATTGCTGCACAGAAGGCTTATGTCCTTAATGCACCGCTCGGTGCGCCACCCCCTCAAGCGTTGTCTGTAGATGTTGTGAACATCTGACAGGCACGTTCTGATGACTACTTGATAGTTCAGTGCGTCATGCATTACGACTTAGAATTGAGGCTCCAAAAGTTTTCGAACGTCACGGAACAAATGAGATGTTCTAAGAGCTGAAATTGGGATCTCAGGCTCGTGCCCGTGTTAAGAGGTATGAGACCTCCAACAAGATTCTTTGCCTGCAAGATGGAGGAGAATAGCTCAATCGGTGAGCATATGCTCAAATTGTCTGGGTGCTACAATCGCTTGAATCGAGTGGGAGTTTATCTTCCAGATAAGATAGTGATTGATATAGTTCTCGGAGTCACTGCCACTAAGCTACTAGAGCTTCGTGATGAACTATAAAATGCCAGGGATGGAAATAATGATCCCTGAGATATTCGCGATGTTTGACACCTCGAAGGTAGAAATCAAGAAGGAGCATCAAGTATTGATGGTTAGTAAAACCACTAGTTTCGACAAGGGCAAGGGCAAGGAGGGAAACTTCATGGATGGCAAGCCAGTTGCTGCTCCAGTGAAGAAACCCAAGGTGGAACCCAAACCCGAGACTAAGTGCTTCTATTATGAGGAGAGTGGTCGCTGAAGCGGAACAACCCTAGATACTCGGTAGATAAGAAGGCTGGCAACGTCAACAGAAGTATATTTGATATATGTTTTGTTCATGTGAACCTTACTAGTACTCCTAGTAGCACCTGGGTATTAGATACCGGTTCAGTTGCTAAATGTTGGTAACTCGAAATAAAAGCTACGGAATAAACGGAGACTAGCTAAGGTTGAGGTGACGATGAGGGTTGGAAGTGTTTCCAAGGTTGATGTGATCATCATCGCACGCTCTCTCTACCTTCGGGATTAGTGATGAACCGAAATAAATGTTATTTGATGTTTGCGTTGAGCATGAACGTGATTAGATCATGTTTGTTGCAATACGGTTATTCATTTAAGTCAAAGAATAATGGTTATTCTGTTTACATGAATAATACCTTCAATGGTCATGCATCCAATGTGAATGGTTTATTGAATCTCGATCGTAGTAATACACATGTTCATAATATTGATGCCAAAAAGATGCAAAGTTAATAATGATAGTACCACTTACTTGTGGCACTGCCGCCAAGGTCATATTGGTGTAAAGTGCATGAAGAAACTCCATGCTGATGGATCTTTTGACTCACTCGATTTTGAATCGGTTGAGACATGCGGACCATGCCTCTTGGGCAAGATGACTAAAGACCCCGTTTTCGATATGATGGAGCGGGCTAGTGACTTATTGGAAATGATACATGTCGATGTAGCGATCCAATGAGTGTTAAAGCGTGCGGTGGATATCGCTATTTTCTTACCTTCACTGATGATTTGAGTACATATGGGGATATTTACTTAATGAAACACAAGTCTGAAACGTTTGAAAAGTTCAAACAAATTCAGAGTGAAGTTTGAGATCATCGTGACAAGAAGATAAAATGTCTGCGATATGATTGTGGAGGTAAATATCTGAGTTGCGAGTTTGGTATACAACTTAAGACAATGTGGAAGTTGTTTCACAACTCACGCCACCTGGAACACCGGAGTGTGATGGTGTGTCCGAACGTCGTAGTCGTGCTCTATTGGATATGGTGCGTACTATGATGTCTCTTATCGATTTGCCACTATCGTTTTGGGGTTATGCATTAGAGACAATTACATTCACTTTAAATAGGGCACCATCTAAGTCCGTTGAGATGACACCGTATGAATTTTGGTTTGGCAGAAACCTAAGCTGTCATTTCTTAATGTTTGGGGCTGCGACGCTTATGTGAGAAAGGTTTCAACCTGATGAGCTCGAACCCAAAGCGGACAAATGCATCTTCATAGAATACCCTAACGTAACAGCCGGGTAAACCTTCTATCTTAGATCCAAGCACAAAGTGTTTGTTGCTAAAACGGGTCCTTTCTTGAGAAAGAGTTTCTCTCGAAAGAATTGAGTGGGAGGAAGATAGAACTTGATGAGGTTGTTGAACCTTTGTTTCAACCAGAGAGTAGCGCAGCACAGAAAGTTGTTTCTGTGGAGCCTACGTTAGTTGAAGAGGAAGTTAATGATGATGATCATGAAGCTTCGGATCAAGTTACTATCGAACCTCGTAGGTCGACAAGGACACGTACTGCTCCTGAGTGGTACGGCAACCCTATCTTAGAGGTCATGTTGTTGGACAACGATGAACCTACGAGCTATGGAGAAGCGACGATGGGCCCGGATTTCGAGAAATGGTTAGAGGCCATGAAATCCAAGATGGGATCCATGTATGAAAACAAATTATGGGCTTTGGAAGTATTACCTGAAGGGCAAAAGGCCATTCAGAACAAATGGATCTTTAAAAATAAGACGGACGTGGACGGTAATGTCACCATCTATAAAGCTCGACTTGTGGCAAAGGGTTTTTCACAAGTTCAAGGAGTTGACTACGATGATACTTTCTCACCCGTAGCGATGCTAAAGTCTGTTGGAATTATGTTAGCAGTTGCTGCATTTTTCGATTATGAAATCTGGCAGATGGATGTCAAAACATCGTTTCCTTAATGGTATCCGTGAGGAAAGGTTGTATGTGATACAACCGGAAGGTTTTGTCAGTCCTAAGGATGATAAAATGTATGCAAGCTCCAGCGATCCTTCTATGGACAGGAGCAAGCATCTCGGAGTTGGAATATACGCTTTGATGAGGTGATCAAAGTTTTTGGGTCTATACAAAGTTTATGAGAAACTTGTATTTACAATAAAGTGAGTGGGAGCACTATAGAATTTCTGATAAGTATATGTGGATGACATATTGTTGATCGGAAATGATGTAGAATTTTTGGAAAGCATAAAGGGTCGTTTGAAAGGAGTTTTTTCAAAGGAAGACCTGGAATGAAGCTACTTAAATATTGGGCATCAGAATCTATAGAGATAGATCAAGACGTCTGATGAGACTTTCAATGAGTACATACCTTGACAAGATTTTGAAAGAGTTCAAAATGGATCAGTCAAAGAAAGAGTTCTTGCCTGATTTGTAAGGTGTGGACTTGAGTGAGACTCAAGGCTCGACCACGGCAGAAGAAAGAGAAAGGACGAAGGTCGTCCCCTATGCCTTATCCATAGGCTCTGTATAGTATGCCATGATGTGTACCGCACCTAGTGTGTGCCTTGCCATGATTCTGTCAAGGGGTAGAAGAGTGATCCAGGAGTGGACCACTGGACAGCGGTCAAAATTATCCTTAGTAACTAGAGGACTAAGGAAATGTTTCTCGATTATGGAGGTGATAAAGAGTTCGTCATAAAGAGTTACGTCGATGCAAGCTTTGACACCTATCCGGACGACTCTGAGTAGCAGTCCGGATACGTATAGTGGAGCAGTCATTTGGAATAGCTCCAAGTGGAGCGTGGTAGCATCTGTAGTATGACATATAGATTTGCAAAGAACACACGGATCTAAATGCTACAGACCGTTGACTAGAACCTCTCTCACATGTAAAACATGATCGAACCCCAGAACTCATTGGGTGTTAGATTCACTATAATGTTAATCACATGGTGATGTGAGCTAGATTATTGACTCTAGTGCAAGTGGGAGACTATTGGAAATATGCCCTAGAGGCAATAATAATTTAGTTATTATCATATTTCCTTGTTCATGATAATCGTTTATTATCCATGCTATAATTGTATTGATTGGAAACTCAAATACATGTGTGGGTACATAGACAACACTGTGTCCCTAGTATGCCTCTAATAGACTAGCTCGTTGATCAAAGATGGTCAAGGTTTCCTAGCCATAGACATAAGATGTCATTTGATAACGGGATCACATCATTAGGAGAATGATGTGATGGACAAGACCCAAACTATGAACATAGCATATGATCGTGTCAGTTTATTGCTATTGTTTTCTGCATGTCAAGTATATGTTCCTATGACCATGAGATCATGCAACTCACTGACACCGGAGGAATACCTTGTGTGTATCAAATGTCGCAACGTAACTGGGTGACTATAAAGATGCTCTACAGGTATCTCCGAGGGTGTCTGTTGAGTTGGCATGGATCAAGATTGGGATTTGTTACTCCGTGTGACGGAGAGGTATCTCAGGGCCCACTCGGTAATACAACATCACAATGAGCCTTGCAAGCAAAGTGACTAAAGAGTTAGCCACATAATCTTTTATTACGGGACGAGTAAAGAGACTTGCCGGTAACGAGGTTGAACTAGGTATAGAGATACCGACGATCGAATCTCGGGCAAGTAACATACCGAAGAAACAAAGGGAACAACATACGGGATTAACTGAATCCTTGACATAGAGGTTCAACCGATAAAGATCTTCATAGAATATGTAGGAGCCAATATGGGCATCCAGGTCCCGCTATTGGTTATTGACCGTAGAGGTGTCTCGGTCATGTCTACATAGTTCTCGAACCCGCAGGGTCTGCACACTTAAGGTTCGGTGACGTTTTGGTATAGTTGAGTTATGTATGTTGGTCACCGAAGGTTGTTCGGAGTCCCGGATGAGCTCCCGGACGTCACGAGGAGCTCCGGAATGGTCTGGAGGTAAAGATTGATATATGGGAAAGTGGTGTTTGAACTCCGGAAAAGTTTCGGGCATTTCCGGTAGTGTACCGGGAGTGACGAATGGGTTCCGGGGGCCCAGCAAGTGGGGCCCACACACCCCAAGGGGCCACATGGACCTTAGTAGTGGCGCACCAGCCCTGGTGGGCTGGGCAGCTAGCCCAAGAAGGCCTATGCGCAGGAGAAAGAGGAGAGGGGAGGAATCCTAGTCAGAGTAGGATTCCCCCACGCCCACCTCCTAGTTGGAGGTGGACTCCTCCACCTCTGGTTCAGCCAACCCTAGGGGAGGATCCCTAGGGCGCCAGCCCTCCCCCTTCCTCCTATATATATTGGAGAAAGAGAGGGTAGTCCCTAACCCTAATTGCCATGTGCTGCCCTCTTCTTCCTCTAGATCGTTTTCTCCTCTAGTCTAGTTTCGGCGGTGCTTAGGCGAAGCCCTGCCGGAATAGTTCCACCACCACCGCCGCCGCGCCGTCGCGCTGCCGGAGAACTCATCTACCTCTCCGCTCCCTCTTGCTGGATCAAGAAGGCGGAGATCGTCATCGAGCTGTACGTGTGCTGAACGCGGAGGTGCCGTCCGTTCGGCACTAGATTGGAAGGACCGTGATTGGATCGCGGGACGGATCGTGATTGGATCGCGAGACGGATCGTGATGGGATCGCGGGATGGCTTGCGATTTGGATCGCGAAGACGTTCGACTACATCAACCGCGTTTCTTAACGCTTCCCGCTTAGCGATCTACAAGGGTACGTAGATCCACTCTCCCTCTCGTAGATGCTCATCACCATGGATAGATGTTGCGTGTGCGTAGGAAATTTTTTGTTTCCCATGCAATGTTCCCCAACAACGGCAATCCTGTCTTGGAGGTCATGTTGTTATACAACAGTGAACCTACGAGCTCTGAAGAAGCGATGGTGGGCCCGGATTCCAACAAATGGCTAGAGGCCATGAAATCCGAGATAGGATCCATGTATGAGAACAAAGTGTGGACTTTGGAGGACTTACCATATGACCGTAAGGCCATACAAAATAAATGGATCTTTAAGAAAAAGACGGACGCGAACGGTAATGTCACCGTCTATAAAGCTCGGCTTGTTGCAAAAGGGTTTACACAAGTTCAAGGAGTTGACTACGATGAGGCTTTCTCTCCCGTAGCGATGCTTAAGTCCGTCAGGATCATGTTAGCTATAGCTGCATTTTTTGATTACGAAATCTGGCAGATGGATGTCAAAACAGCGTCCCTTAACGGTTTCCTTAAGGAAGAGTTGTATATGATGCAACCAGAAGGTTTTGTCGATCCTAAAAATGCTGACAAAGTGTGCAAGCTGCTGCGATCCATTCATGGACTGGTGCAAGCATCTCGGAGTTGGAATCTTCGTTTTGATGAGGTGATCAAAGCGAATGGGTTTATACAAGTTCATGGAGAAGCTTGTATTTACAAGAAAGTGAGTGGGAGCTCTATAGCGTTTCTAATATTATATGTGGATGACATATTGCTGATTGGAAACAATATAGAACTTTTGGAAAGCGTGAAGATATATTTGAACAAGAGTTTTTCAATGAAAGACCTCGGAGAAGCTGCTTTCATATTAGGCATAAAGATCTATCGAGATAGATTGAGACGCTTAATAGGACTTTCAGAAAGCATATATCTTGATAAGATTTTGAAGAAGTTCAAAATGGATCAGTCCAAGAAAGGATTCTTGCCTGTCTTACGAGGTGTGAAATTGAGTAAGACTCAATGCCCAACGACTACAGAGGATAGAGAAACGATGAGTGTCATCCCCTATGCTTCAGGCATAGGCTTTTATAATGTATGCGATGCTGTGCACAAGACCAGATGTCAGCCTTGCCATAAGTATGGCCGGAAGGTTTCAAAGTGATCCAGGAATGGAACACTGGACAGCGGTCAAGAATATCCTCAAGTACCTAAAAAGTACTAAGGAAATGTTTCTCGTTTATGGAGGTGATCAAGAGCTCGTCGTAAAGGCTTACGTCGATGCTAGCTTTGACACAAATCTGGATGACTCTAAGTCTCAAACCGGATACGTATATATTCTGAATGGTGGAGCGGTAAGCTGGTGTAGTTACAAGCAAAGCGTGGTAGCTGATTCTACATGTGAAGCGGAGTACATCGCTGCTTCGGAAGCGGTGAAGGAAGGAGTCTGGATGAAGCATTTCATGACAGATCTCGGAGTTGTGCCCAGTGCACTGGATCCGATGACTCTCTTGTGTGACAACACTGGAGCCATTGCTCTAGCCAAAGAGCCATTGCTCTTGTGTATTCTTAAGTTGCCTCTTTTACATGTTGCTCAACCATATGTTTGGTGCAAGTGATATTTTTATTGTCTTATCTATGTGCTTGCACTTTTTGTGTGTTTTTATTGATTTTGGGGGAGTGATGATCCTATTTTGTGCTCTCGTGTCCTAATACAAAAAATTCTTAATAGTGCACAAATCATGGGGAGCTTCCCTAGGTTCTCTAAAACACTCTATTGCCCATATCATAATATCTTTTATTCATGTGGCTCGTAGGTCCATGTGATTGTTTGTTCCAATTGGTATCTTTTGATTGCTTGCTTCTCTTTTGTATGTCTTTGTGCCATAGGATCCTTTTTTTAATCTTTGGATCCTCAATATAGTTTGTTTTCCTCCAACTACTTATAATTGGATATGTGTATTTCATTGCACTCAGATTTTGAGAAATACACACTTTTTGGAGGAGCACCTATTATATTGGCTTTCTAAGCGTTTCGTCCATTTTGGCAATCAATGCCAATGGGGGAGAAGTTTAGAGAGTTTAGTTTGGAAAGTTTAGAGAGTTTTGCGTTTGATTGCTTAAGCATTTGCATCTCATACCCATGCATTATTGCTTTGCATGTGTGTGCTTGGTTGTGCTTATTTCCTTATATAAACTCTCTTGAAAGTGGTTGTCATCAATTACCAAAATGGGGGAGATTGTAAGAGCACATTTATCCATGTGTGGTTTTGGTAATTGATGACAATCCCTATGGACTAATGGTTTCCTTGAGTTATATTCGAAGGATTTGTCCGTAGGTACTTCTTGAAGTCCATCTGTTGGTTTCAAGGAGTTTATATGGTGACCAAGGTGGTATTCAAGGTTTTATCCAAAGATTGTTCATGTGAGAGTTGAGCTTATTGCAAGCATGTCTTAAAGAAAAAGATTGTGTGAGCACTCATGTTTACCTTCAAGACATCATCTTTATGAAGAGAGAAGATAAGATACAAGGTTGATCAAGACTAAGTCAAAGAGTGAACCAAGTTGATCAACACACAAAGCGTACAAGATATACCGAGAGGGATCAAGTGATCCCATGATATGGTAAGCATTGTCCATTACGCTTTGTGTACTAACCCATGGTCTACGTGAGTGTTGTTTGTAGGGTTAGGTATATTTCCATGGGATTGCATCAAGAGGAAGATCCCATACAACCCATGGAAGATGACATCAAGTGGTGATCGTCTTAAAGGTTGATGTGTGCAAGTTCAAGTGAATCATCACGGAGAGATCATGCTTGAAGCTTTCCGTCCATTGTGGTGACAATGGACTTGAGAAGATGTGCCGAAGAGTGGCTCACCCATAGTGGAGTATGGGGGAGCAATCTACTAGTCTTCATCGAGCCGGCGCAATCAAGAAAGGTGGTCCATTTTGAGAAGGACAAGATCATCATCATCTAGCTCAAGTGGACTATGCGCAAGGCAAAGGTTTGACCTTGATAGGTTTTCTATTTTACCGGTCTCATGGTGGTAGTTGGGAGACCGAGTTATAGGATCGATTGCCATACTATCAAGGGGGGCTCTCAAGTGAGTAGCTTGATCGTATCGTTCGTTGAGAGCTCAAACCATTTGCATCCTTGCATCACCATCTTTCTTGGTCCTTATTTGGTTTTTCTCTATGTGAGTTTTTGATCTTATGGTCTTCATCGTGATAAGTTGAAGCTCATCGAAAACAGATTTCCTATGCATCATATTGTGTTTTCGGTGTTGGAGATTTTGCCGGATATTTATTGGGAAGGTCATCTTCCTTATCCTAGTTGCATTTATTCTCCATTGCTTGTTCTTAATTTAACTAGTCATTGTTGGATAGCTCTTGTTGTCCATTATCCAACAAGTTTGAGTTTGCTCAAATCGGAGCTCGTATGCGAAAGTTATGGCTGTTTTAGTCTTACCTGTTTTACATAGAGAGGTTGTACCGCCCCATAGAGAGTTTGTACCGGTTGACCGGTACAACCTGTGTTTGGAGCGGTTGTACCGCTCCAGAATTGGTCCGAAGGTTGTACCAACCATGTACCGCTCTACCACCGGACTAGTTTGTGTTGTGGTGCGGTTCTTGGGCGGTTGTGGGCCGGTTGTACCGCTTATTGCTTGTTACCGGTTGTACCGGTGCTCATAGCGGTTGTACCGCTCCTATGTTATTCTACACATAACAGGCAGATTCGTGGGGACCTTTTTAAGGGGTCTTCTTCCCCAATGGTTCCCCAACTCTTGGGCGGTTGTGGGCCGGTTGTACCGCTTATTGCTTGTTACCGGTTGTACCAGTGCTCATAGAGGTTGTACCGCTCCTATGTTATTCTACACATAACGGGCAGATTCGTGTGGACCTATTTAAGGGGTCATCTTCCCCAATGGTTCCCCAACTCTTGAGCTCGTTTTTGCCCCCCATTGTTGACCTTCTTTGAGCTTGCTATCTCTCAATCCCTCCAATGATTCTTGCTAGTTCTTGAGGGAAAAGGGAGAGGAGATCTAGATCCACATTTCAACCAATCACTTTCTCCTCTATGTGAGGGGAACCCCTTGGATCTAGATCTTGGAGTTCTTCGTGTTCTTCTTTGTTCTTCCTCTCATTTTCCTCCCTAGCATTAGTTGCTTTGGTGGGATTTGGGAGAGAAGGACTTGGGCACTCCGTGTGCCCTTGCCATTGCATTTGGTGCATAGGTTTGAGTTCTCCACGGTGATACGTGGAAGTGAAGTTTGAGAAGCTTATTACTCTTGGGTGTTTGAGCACCCTAGAGCTTGTTCCTCTTGGGTGCCTTGGCGCCCTAGACGGTTGGTGGTGCCTCGGAGCTCAATCATTGTGGTGTAAAGCTCCGGGCAAGCATCGGGGTCTCCAATTAGGTTGTGGAGATTGCCCCGAGCAATTTGTACGGGTACCGGTGACCGCCCCCAAGGGTTGCCAAAGTGTACGGGTACCGGTGACCGCCCCCAAGGGTTGCCATTTGTACGGGTTCGGTGACCGCCCTCAAGGGTCCCTTAGTGGAATCACGGCATCTTGCATTGTGCGAGGGCGTGAGGAGATTACGGTGGCCCTAGTGGCTTCTTGGGGAGCATTGTGCCTCCACACCGCTCCGAACAGAGATTAGCATCCGCAAGGGTGTGAACTTCGGGATACATCATCGTCTCCACGTGCCTCAGTTATCTCTTACCCGAGCCCTTTACTTGTGCACTTTACTTTGTGATAGCCATATTGTTTCTTGTTATATATCTTGCTATCACTTAGTTGTTTATCTTGCTTAGCATAAGTTGTTGGTGCACATAGGTGAGCCTAGTTGTTTTAGGTTTTGTGCTTGACATATTTTACGTTAGTTTTATTCCGCATTTGTTCAAGCCTAAACCGTAATTATTTTAAGTTGCCTATTCACCCCCCCTCTAGGTGGCATCCACGTCCTTTCACAAGTTCATCTCCATAAGCATAATTCATATTGGCATCATGGCCACAAGCATATAAAGCATCAAGTTCATCAAATAGGGATATTTCAAACAAATCCAAGGGATCATAGCGATTAACATAGCATTCATCCTTCGGTATGTGCGAAGGAAATTAAACAATGTATGAGATAAAGAGTTACTCTCATCAGAAGGTGGGTACGGGTAGCTAATCAGCACTTCCTCCTTTTGTTCGTCACTCTCTTCCTCATTTTTTTCATCTAATGAGCTCATTGTTTCAACAATTTCTTCTTCCATAGATTTCTGCAAAATATTAGTCTCTTCTTGGGTAGCGGAGACTTCCTCAATAAATTTATCAATATGGGCATTGTATTCATAATTCTCCTAGCAATATTTAAGTATAACATAACTTTCAGATCTGTAAAGGGTATCATCACAATTTTCACACTTTTCAAACAAAGATTCAATTTCATAAGCACCCTTAAAAGCAACAAATTCTTCTATTTGTTCCACATAACAGTAATCATAAATACCATTAGCATAAGAATCCAAGGTTTTATTATTATTAAATTCACATTGAAAGGGAAGGTGTGGAGCGTTCATCTTAGAGCAACAAGTATAACCACATCTTAAAAATAAATTCCAAGCATACCAACGCAACATTTTAATTTGATTCCATAAGTGTTTCCCTTTTTAGTCAAGCGATAATCCCTAAAGTATTCTCGGTGATCCAAAGTATCTCCCATTATCAAGTTGAATGGAGATTTATGAGGATTATCAAAGTAGTATTTAATGTTTTCCACATAACCAGCATCGAGGGTTTTAGGAGGTCTGTTGGAAATATGACCTAGAGGCAATAATAAAATGGTTATTATCATATTTCCTTGTTCATGATAATTGTTTATTATCCATGCTATAATTGTATTGATTGGAAACTCAGATACATGTGTGGATACATAGACAACACTGTATCCCTAGTGAGCCTCTACTAGACTAGCTCGTTGATCAAAGATGCTTAAGGCTTCCTGACCATGGACATGAGTTGTCATTTGATAACGGGATCACATCATTAGGAGAATGATGTGATGGACAAGACCCAACCGTAAGTATAGCATTTGACCATACTAGTTTATTGCTACTGCTTTATCCATGTCAAGTATTTGTTCCTACGACGATGAGAGCATGCAACTCCCGAACACCGGAGGAATGCCTTGTGTGTATCAAACGTCACAACGTAATTGGGTGACTATAAAGGTGCTCTACAAGTATCTCCGAGGGTGTCTGTCGGGTTGGCGTGGATCGAGACTGGGATTTGTCACTCCGTATGACGGAGAGGTATCTCTGGGCCCACTCGGTAATACAGCATCACAAGAAGCTTGCAAGCAATATGACTAAGGAGTTAGTCACGGTATCTTGTATTACGGAATGAGTAAAGAGACTTGCCGGTAACGAGATTGAACTAGGTATGGAGATGCCGATGATCGAATCTCGGGCAAGTGAATACCGATGGACAAAGGGAACTGTATACGAGATTGATTGAATCCTTGACATCGTGGTTTGACCGATAAAGATCTTCGTGGAATATGTAGGAGCCAATATGGGCATCCAGGTTCCGCTATTGGTTATTGGCCAGAGAGTGTCTCGGTCATGACTACATAATTCTCGAACCCGCAGGGTCCGCAAACTTAATGTTCGGTGACGACATAGTATAGTTGAGTTGCATATGTTGCTAACCGAAGGTTGTTCGGAATCCCGGATGAGATCCCGGACATGACGAGCAGCTTCGGAATGGTCCGGAGATAAATATTGATATATAGGAAGTTGGTATTTGAGTTCCAGAAAAGTTTCGGGACTTACCGGTTTTTGTGACGGAGATGCCGGAAGTGTTCCGGGGGTCCACCGGGAGGTTCCACCTGCCCCGGAGGGCCCCATGGTCTGTGAGAGGGGCCGCACTAGCCCCTGGTGGCCTGGACGCCCCTCCCACCTAGGCCCATGCGGCTGGATGGTGGTGGGCCAAGCCCTAGAGGTGGCACCACCCTTGCCTTGGGTGGCAAGGCACCACCCTTGGCCGCTGCCCCCCCCCCCTTAGGGGAAACCCTACCCCGGCCCTCCTCCAACCCTCCTCCTATATATACTAGAGGAGTGGGAGGCAGCCAACACACCAAGCCTTGGCGGCGCCCTCCCTCTCTCTCTCTCTAGTAGTTCTTCTCCTCCATCGTGTCGCGGCAGCGCTTGGCGAAGCCCTATCAAGATCGCACCACCACCACCGTCACCACGCCGTCGTGCTGTCGGAGGACTCAAGCTACTACTTCACCTTCGCTCTCCGGATCGAGGCGGTGAAGGCGTCATCGAGTTGTACGTGTGCTGAACGCGGAGGCGCCGTCCGTTCTAGATCGGGATGGATCGTGATTGGATCGCGGGACGGATCGTGATTGGATAGCGAAGACGTTTGACTACATCAACCGCGTTTCTTAATGCTTCCCGCTTAGCGATCTACAAGGGTATGTAGATGAACTCCCCCTCTCGTAGTTGTTGATCTCCATAGATAGATCTTGTGTGTTCGTAGGAAATTTTTTGTTTCCCTTGCAACGTTCCCCAACAGTGGCATCCTGAGCTAGGTCTATGTGTAGATTGTTGGGGAACGGAGCATGAATTTCAAAAAAATTCCTACGCTCACGCAAGATCTATCCATGGAGATGCATCGCTACGAGAGGGGAGAGTGTGTCTACGTACCCTCGTAGACCGTTAGCGGAAGCATCTCACAACGCGGTTGATGTAGTCGAACAATCCTTCGAGCTCCACCGATCGAGTACCGAACGTACGGCACCTCCGAGTTCTACACACGTGCAGCTCGGTGACGATCCTCGCCTTCTTGATCCAGCAAGACGTCGAGGAAGTAGATGAGTTCTGTCAGCACGACGGCGTGGCGACGGTGACGGTGAAGTGATTCCGGCAGGGCTTCGCCTAAGCTCTCCGAAAATATGACCGAGGTGGAAAACGGAGATCGGGGCACCGCACACGGCTATGGGACAATTGTGTGTTTTGGGGTGCCCCCTTGCCCCCGTATATAAAGGATGAAAGGGAGGAGGCCGGCCCCCTAGGGGTGCACCAAGTGTGGGGAGTCCTACTAGGACTCCTTAGTCCTAGTAGGATTCCACCTCCCATACGGAGTAGGAAAGGGGGAAGGGAGGGGGAAAGGAAAGAGGGGGCTGCGCCCCATCCCCTTGTCCAATTCGGTTTGGGCAAGGGGGGGCGCGCGCCTCCTCACGTGGCCTGCCTCTCCTTTTCCCGTATGGCCCAAAAAGGCCCATTACCTCTCCCGGTGAATTCCCGTAACTCCCCGGTACTCCGAAAAATACCCGAATCACTCGGAACCTTTCCGACGTCCGAATATAGCCTTCCAATATATGAATCTTTACCTCTCGACCATTTCGAGACTCCTCGTCATGTCCATGATCTCATCCGGGACTCCGAACAAACTTCGGCCACCAATCACATAACTCATATAATACTAAATCGTCATCGAACCTTAAGTGTGCGGACCCTACGGGTTCGGGAATGATGTAGACATGACCGAGACGACTCTCCGGTCAATAACCAACAGCGGAACCTGGATGCTCATATTAGTTCCTACATATTCCATGAAGATCTTTATCGGTGAACCTCATATGACAACATACGTTGTTCCCTTTGGTCCGGCGGTATGTTACTTGCCCGAGATTCGATCGTCGGTATCTAATACCTAGTTCAATCTCGTTACCGGCAAGTCTCTTTACTCGTTCCGTAATACATCATCTTGCAACTAACTCTTTAGTCACGGTGCTTGCAAGGCTTCTGTGATGCTGTATTACCGAGAGGGCCCAGAGATACCTCTCCGATAGTCGGAGTGACAAATCCCAATCTCGATCCATGCCAACTCAACAAACACTTTCGGAAATACCTGTAGTGCACCTTTATAATCACCCAGTTACGTTGTGACGTTTGATACACCCAAAGTATTCCTACAGTATCCGGGAGTTGCATGATCTCATGGTCAGAGGAACGTGTATTTGACATAGTGAAAGCAATAGCAATAAACTGAACAATCATTTGCTATGCTAACGGTTGGGTCAAGTCCATCACATCATTCTCCTAATGATGTGATCCCGTTATCAAATGACAACTCATGTCCATGGTCAGGAAATCTTGACCATCTTTTGATCAACGAGCTAGTCTAGTAGAGGCTTACTAGGGACTCAGTATTTGTCTATTATCCACACATGTATTAAGTTTCCGGTCAATACAATTCTAGCATGAATAATAAACCATTATCATGAACGGAGAAATATGATAATAAACACTTTATTAATTGCCTCTAGGGCATATTTCCAACAGTCTCCCACTTGCACTAGAGTCAATAATCTAGTTTATATCTCCATGTAATTAACATCCAATCAGTTCTAGGGCTGATCATGTTTTGCTTGTGAGAGAGGTTTTAGTCAACGGGTCTGCAAAATTCAAATCCGTGTGTTCTTGGGAAATCTCTATGTCATATGTAGATGCTGCTACCACACTCTGCTTGGAGCTACTCCAAAAACGACTGTCCCACTTTACGTATCCGGTCCGAGACTCATAGTCTTCCGGATCGGTGTTTAAAGCTTGCATCGACGTAACCCTTTACGACGAACTCTTTATCACCTCTATTCCCGAGAAATTCTTCCTTAGTCCTTTTCTGGTACTTCAGGATATTCTTGACCGCTGTCCAGTGATCTACTCCTGGATCACTTTGGTACCTTCCCACCAAGCTAATAGCGAGGCATACAACAGGTCTAGTACACAGCATGGCATACAAAATAGAGCCTATGGCTGAGGCATAGGGGATGACACTCATCTTCTCTTTGTCTTCTGCCATGGTCGGGCTTTGAGTCTCACTCAATCTCACACCTTGCAATACAGGCAAGAACCCTTTCTTTGACTGATCCATTTTGAACTTCTTCAAAATCTTGTCAAGGTATGTGCTTCGTGAAAGTCCTATGAGGCGTCTCAATCTATCTCTATAGATTTTGATGCCTAACATGTAAAACAACCTTTACCTAGATTTTCAAGTCTTACTCCACTTCACACCAGGCAAGAACTCATTTCTTTGACTTGATCCTATTTTGAACTTCTTCAAAAAAACTCATCAAGATGTGTGAACTTTTATCAGGCCTTTTGATCTATCTCCATAGATCTCGATGCCCAATCTGTGGATAACTCAAAAACAGGTTTTTATTGAAAACCTCCTTTCAATTCTTTATGCTTTCCAGAAATTCTACATCATTTCCAATCAACAATATGTCATCCACATATACTATTAGAAATGCTATAGAGCTCCCACTCACTTTCTGGTAAATACAAGTTTCTCCATAAACTTGTATAAACCCAAACGCTTTGATCACTTCATCAAAGCGAGTATTCCAGCTCCAAGATGCTTGCACCAGTCCATAGATGGATCGCTGGAGCTTGCATATTTTGTTAGCGCCTTTAGGATCGACAAAACCTTCCGGCTGTATCATATACAATTCTTCCTTAAGGAATCCGTAAAGGAATGCCGTTTTGACGTCCATTTGCCAGATTTCATAATCATAAAACGCGGCAATTGCTAACATAATTCTGACAGACTTTAGCATCGCTACGGGTGAGAAAGTCTCATCGTAGTCAACTCCTTGAACTTGGTGATAACCTTTAGCAACAAGTCGAGCTTTATAGATGGTGACATTACCATCAGCGTCCGTCCTCTTCTTAAAGATCCATTTATTTTTTTAATAGCTCGCCGTTCATCGGGCAAGTCTACCAAAGTCCACACTTTGTTCTCATACATGGATCCAATCTCGGATTTCATGGCCTCAAGCCATTTGTCGGAATCCGGGCTCGCCATCGCTTCTTCATAGTTCGTAGGTTCACCGTTGTCCAACAACATGACCTCCAAGACAGGATTGCCATACCAATCTGGTGCGGAGCGTGTCCTGGTTGACCTACGAGGTTCTGTAGCAACTTGATCCGAAGCTTCATGATCATCATCTACTTCCTCTCTGGTCTGTGTCGGTGTCACAGAAATTTCTTTCTGTGGCATACTACTATCCAGAGGAGGTACAATTACCTCATCAAGTTCTACTTTCCTCCCACTCACTTCTTTCGAGAGAAACTCCTTCTCTAGAAAGGATCCATTCTTTAGCAACGAAAACTTTGCCTTCGGATCTGTGGTAGAAGGTGTACCCAACGGTCTCTTTTGGGTATCCTATGAAGACGCACTTATCCGCTTTGGGTTCGAGCTTATCTGGCTGAAGCCTTTTGACATAAGCATCGCATCCCCAAACTTTCAGAAACGACATCTTAGTTTTCTTGCAAACCACAGTTCTTACGGTGTCATCTCAACGGATTTAGACGGTGCCCTTGTTTAAAGTGAATGCAGCTGTCTCTAATGCATAACCCCAAAATGATAGTGACAAATCGGTAAGAGACATCATAGAACGCACCATATCCAATAGAGTACGATTATGACGTTCGGACACACCATTACGCTGTGGTGTTCCATGTGGCGTGAGCTGTGAAACAATTCCACATTGTCTTAAGTGATTGCCAAACTCGTAACTCAAATATTCTCCTCCACGATCAGATCGTAAGAACTTTATTTTCTTGTTACGATGGTTCTCTACTTCACTCTGAAATTCTTTGAACTTTTCAAATGTTTCAGATTTAAGCTTCATCAAGTAGTCATAACTATATCTACTCAAATCATCAGTGAACGTGAGAACATAACGATATCCACCGCGTGCCTCAACACTCATCGGACCGCATACATCGGTATGTATTATTTCCAATAAGTTGGTTGCTCGCTCCATTGTTCCGGAGAACGGAGTTTTAGTCATCTTGCCAATAAGGCACGGTTCACATGTCTCAAATGATTCATAATCAAGAGATTCCAAGAAACCCATCTGCATGGAGTTTCTTCATGTGTTTAACACTGATATGACCTAAGCGGCAGTGCCTCAAATATGTGGTACTATCATTATCTTTTGGCATTCGTGTTATGAACATATGTATTACTACGATCAAGATTCTATAAACCTTTCATTTTAAGTGCATGATCATCAATGATATTATCCAAATAAATAGAATAACAATTATTCTCGGAAATTGAATAACCGTCTTGCAATAAACACTATCAGATATAATGTTCATGCTTAACGCAAGCACCAAATAACAATTATTTAGGTTCATCACTAATCCTGAAGGTAGAGAGAGCGTGGCGATGGTGATCACATCAACCTTGTAGACACTTCCAATGCACATCGTCACCTCGTTCTTAGCTAGCCCTCGTTTATTCCGAAGCTCCATGTTTCAAGTTGTAAGCAACTGAACAAGTATCAAATACCCAGGTGCTCCTACGAGTACTAGTAAGGTACATATCAATAACATGTATATCAAATATCTTTGTTGACATTGCCAGTCTTATTATCTGCCAGTTACTTTGGGGAAGTTCCGCTCCCTGTGACATTTCCCTTTGCAATGGGAGCACTAAGTCTCGGGTTTGGTTCAGCCTTGGGTTTCTTCGCGTGAGCGGCAACTGTTTTACCGTTCTTCTTGAAGTTCCCTTTTCTTTCCCTTGCCCTTCTTGAAACTAGTGGTCTTATTAACCATCAACACTTGATGCTCCCTTTTTTTGATTTCTACATCCGTAGATTGTAGCATCGCGGATAGCTTAAGGATCTTCTATCCCTTGCATGTTTATAGTTCATCACGAAGATCCAGTAGCTTAGTGATAGTGACTAGAGAACTCTATCAATCACCACTTTATTCGGAAGTCTAACTCCCACTTGATTCAAGTGTTTGAAGTACTCAGACATTCTGAGTACATGCTCACTAACGGAGCTGTTCTCCTCCATCTTGTAGCTATAGAACTTGTCGAAGGTGTCATACCTCTCGACCCGGGTGTGAGCTTGAAAAACAGATTTTCAGCTCTTGGAACATCTCATATGTTCAGTGTTGCTCAAAACATATTTGGAGCTCCGGTTCTAAGCCGTAAAGTATGGCGCACTGAACTATCGAGTAGTCATCTTTTCTTGTCTGCCAGACGTTCATAACGTCCTCAGACGAAGCCGTAGGGGTATTTCACTGAGCGGTGCATTAAGGACAAAAGCCTTCTGTGCAGCAGTGAGGACAATCCTCAGATCACGGACCTAGTCCGCATAGTTGCTTCCATCAACTTTCAACTTCGTTTTCTCTAGGAACATAATAAAACAGGGGAACTACAGCGTGGTCTATTGATCTACATCATAAATTTGCTAAGACAAGTAAGACTATGTTCATGACAATTGAAGTTCAATTAATCAAATTACTTTAAGAACTCCCACTTAGATTAACATCCCTCAAGTTGTCTAAGTGTAACATGATCCATATCAACTAAACCACGTCCGATCATCACGTGAGGTGGATTAGTTATCAATGGTGAACATCTTTCATGTTGATCATATCTACTATATGACTCATGTTCGACCTTTCGGTCTCTTGTGTTCCGAGGCCATATCTGTATATGCTAGGCTCGTCAAGTTTAACCCAAGTATTCTACGTGTGTAAAACTGGCTTACACCCGTTGTATGCGTACGAAAGAATCCATCACACCCGATCATCACGTGGTGCTTAGAAGCGTCGAACCTTCGCAACGGTGCATACTAGGGGAGAACACTTATCTTGAAATTTAGTGAAGGGATCATCTTATAATGCTACCGTCGTCCTAAGCAAAATAAGATGCATAAAAGGATTAACATCACATGCAATTCAATATATGTGACATGATATGGCCATCATCGTCTTGTGCTTTTGATCTCCATCAGCAAAGCACCGTCATGATCTCCATCGTCACCGGGTTGACACCTTGATCTCCATCGTAACGTCGTGACACCTTGATCTCCATCGTAGCGTCGTGGTTGTCTCGCCGGCTATTGCTACTACTACTACTGCTAACTTATAGCGGTAAAGTAAAGCAATTACATAGCGTTGGCATTGCATACAATAAAGAGACAACCATAAGGCTCCTGCCGGTTGCCTGATAACTTACAAAACATGATCATCTCATACAACAACTTATATCACATCATGTCTTGGCCATATCACATCACTAGCATACCCTGCAAAAACAAGTTAGACGTCCTCTACTTTATTGTTGCAAGTTTTACGTGGCTGCTACGGGTTTGCAAGAACCGTTCTTACCTACGCAAAACCACAACGTGGTGTAGTGATTGCTTTTTGATCTTCTAAAAGAACCCTCTTCATTGAAACCGATTCAACTAAAGTGAGAGAGACAGACACCCGCCAGTCATCTTTATGCAACGAGTGCACGTAGCGGTGAAACCTGTCTCGTGTAAGCGTACGCGTAATGTCGGTCCGGGCCGCTTCATCTCACAATACGGCCGAATCAAGTAACAACTAGTAACGGCAAGCAATATGTATACACCCACGCCCACAACTCACTTGTGTTCTACTCGTGCAATTCACATCTACGCATAGACCTGGCTCGGATGCCACTGTTGGGGAACGGAGCATGAATTTCAAAAAATTTCCTACGCTCACGCAAGATCTATCCATGGAGATGCATCGCTACGAGAGGGGAGAGTGTGTCTACGTACCCTCGTAGACCATTAGCGGAAGCGTCTCACAACGCGGTTGATGTAGTCGAACAATCCTTCGAGCTCCACCGATCGAGTACCGAACGTACGACACCTCCGAGTTCTACACACGTGCAGCTCGGTGACGATCCTCGCCTTCTTGATCCAGCAAGACGTCGAGGAATTAGATGAGTTCCGTCAGCACGACGGCGTGGCGACGGTGACGGTGAAGTGATTCCGGCAGGGCTTCGCCTAAGCTCTCCGAAAATATGACCGAGGTGGAAAACGGAGATCGGGGCACCGCACACGGCTATGGGACAATTGTGTGTTTTGGGGTGCCCCCTTGCCCCCGTATATAAAGGATGAGAGGGAGGAGGCCGCCCCCCTAGGGGTGCGCCAAGTGTGGGGAGTCCTACTAGGACTCCTTAGTCCTAGTAGGATTCCACCTCCCATACGGAATAGGAAAGGGGGAAGGGAGAGGGAAAGGAAAGAGGGGGCTGCGCCCCCTCCCCTAGTCCAATTCGGTTTGGGCAAGGGGGGGCGCGCGCCTCCTCACGTGGCCTGCCTCTCCTTTTCCCGTATGGCCCAAAAAGGCCCATTACCTCTCCCGGTGAATTCCCATAACTCCCCGGTACTCCGAAAAATACCCGAATCACTCGGAACCTTTCCGACGTCCGAATATAGCCTTCCAATATATGAATCTTTACCTCTCGACCATTTCGAGACTCCTCATCATGTCCGTGATCTCATCCGGGCCTTCGAACAAACTTCGGCCACCAATCACATAACTCATATAATACTAAATCGTCATCGAACCTTAAGTGTGCGGACCCTACGGGTTCGGGAATGATGTAGACATGACCGAGACGACTCTCCAGTCAATAACCAACAGCGGAACCGGGATGCTCATATTAGTTCCTACATATTCCACGAAGATCTTTATCGGTGAACCTCATATGACAACATACGTTGTTCCCTTTTGTCCGGCGGTATGTTACTTGCCCGAGATTCGATCGTCGGTATCTAATACCTAGTTCAATCTCGTTACCGGCAAGTCTCTTTACTCGTTCCGTAATACATCATCTTGCAACTAACTCTTTAGTCACGGTGCTTGCAAGGCTTCTGTGATGCTGTATTACCGAGAGGGCCCAGAGATACCTCTCCGATAGTCGGAGTGACAAATCCCAATCTCGATCCATGCCAACTCAACAAACACTTTCGGAAATACCTGTAGTGCACCTTTATAATCACCCAGTTACGTTGTGACGTTTGATACACCCAAAGTATTCCTACGGTATCCGGGAGTTGCATGATCTCATGGTCAAAGGAACGTGTATTTGACATAGTGAAAGCAATAGCAATAAACTGAACGATCATTTGCTATGCTAACGGTTGGGTCAAGTCCATCACATCATTCTCCTAATGATGTGATCCCATTATCAAATGACAACTCATGTCCATGGTCAGGAAATCTTGACCATCTTTTGATCAACGAGCTAGTCTAGTAGAGGCTTACTAGGGACTCAGTATTTGTCTATTATCCACACATGTATTAAGTTTCCGGTCAATACAATTCTAGCATGAATAATAAACCATTATCATGAACGGAGAAATATGATAATAAACACTTTATTAATTGCCTCTAGGGCATATTTCCAACATAGATAACATGCACGAGTAGAACACAAAAGAGTTTGTGGGCGTTGATGTTTAGATTGCTTACTTCCTTAGTCTTATCTTGATTCGGCGGTATTGTGGGATGAAGAGGCCCGGACCAACATTACTCGTCCATGTACGAGAGACCAGTTCCATCGACTGACACGCAACTTGTTGCATAAAGATGGCTGGCGGGTGTCTGTCTCTCCCACTTTAGTTGAATCAGATTCGACAGAGGCGGTCCTTGTAAAAGGTTAAATAGCAACTTGAATATCACTGTTGTGGCTTTGCGTAGGTAAGAACGGTTCTTACTAGTTGACCACATCAGCCACGTAAAACTTGCAACAACAAAGTAGAGGACGTCTAACTTGTATTTGCATGGCATGTTGTGACGTGATATGGCCAAAGACATGATGTGATATATGTGATGTACGAGATGATCATATTTTGTATAGATTATCACGCCTTGCATGCCGATGAGTACGGCAACCGGCAGGAGCCATAGGGTTGTCTTTAATTTATTTTTGCCATTCTTGCGTTGCTTTATCACTATGAGTTAGCAATAGTTGTAGAAGCAATAGTTGGTGCGACAACCACATGACGACATGATGATGGAGATCATGGTGTCATGCCGATGATGATGGAGATCATGCCTGTGCTTTGGAGATGGAGATCAAAAGCACAAGATGATGATGGCCATATCATGTCACTTATATGATTTGCATGTGATGTTTATCCTATTTATGCATCTTATTTTGCTTAGAACGATGGTAGCATTATAAGATGATCCCTCACTAAAATTTGAAGATAAATTGTGTTCTCCCCGAGTATGCATCGTTGCAAAGGATCGTCATTTCGAAGCACCTCATGATGATCGGGTGTGATAGACTGTACGTTCGCATACAACGGGTGTAAGCCAGATTTACACACGCGGAATACTTGGGTTAAACTTGACGAGCCTAGCATGTACAAACATGGCCTCGGAACACAAGAGACCGAAAGGTCAAACATGAGTCATATAGTAGATTAGTTGAACTCGTTATTGATGACCCACAACTATAGGGGATCAATCGTAGTCCTTTCGATAAGTAAGAGTATCGAACCCAACGAGGAGCAGAAGGAAATGACAAGCAGTTTTCAGCAAGGTAATTTCTGCAAGCACTGAAATTGTAGGTAACAGATAATTTGGTAGCAAGATAATCGGTAACAAGCAAGTAACGGTAACGGTAAACAAGGTGCAGCAAGGTAGCCCAATCCTTTTGTGGCAAAGGATAGGCCAAAACAATCTCTAGTAATAGGCAAAGTGTTCTTGAGGGTACACGGGAATTTCATCTAGTCACTTTTATCATGTTGGTTTGATTCGTGTTCGCTACTTTGATAATTTGATATGTGGATGGACCGGTGCTTGGGTGCTGTTTTTACTTGAACAACCTCCCACTTATGATTAACCCCCTCGCAAGCATCCGCAACTACGAGAAATGTATTAAGATAAAATCTAACCATAGCATTAAACGTTTGGATCCAAATCAGTCCCTTACGAAGTAGCGCATAAAGTAGGGTTTAAGCTTCTGTCACTCTAGCAACCCATCATCTAATAACTACTCCACAATGCATTCCCTTAGGCCCATGAATGGTGAAGTGTCATGTAGTTGACGTTCACATGACACCACTAAGGGAATCACAACATACATATAATCAAAATATCGAACACATATCAAATTCACATGATTACTTGCAACATGACTTCTCCCGTGACCTCAAGAACAAAGGTAACTACTCACAAATAATAATCATGCTTAAGATCAAAGGGGTATTAAATAGCATAATGGATCTGAACATATAATCTTCCACCAAATAAACCATATAGTAATGAACTACGCAAGGTAATCAACACTACTAGTCACCCATAGGTACCAATCTGAGGTTCCGGTACAAAGATTGAACACAAGAGATGAACTAGGGTTTGAGAGGAGATGGTGCTGTTGAAGATGTTGATGAATATTGGCCTCCCAAAGATGAGAGGGGTGTTGGTGATGACGGTGGCTTCGATTTCCCCCTCCGGGAGGGAAGTTCCCCCGGCGGAATCACTCCGCCGGAGGGCAAAAGTGCTCCTGCCCAAGTTCCGCCTCGAGGCAGCGGTGCTTCATCCTGAAAGTCCTCCTCTGATTTTTTCTAGGTCAAATGTGACTATATACCAGAAGATGGGCACCGAAGGTGGGCCGAGGAGGCCACGATACACCAGGGCGCGCCCAGGGGGTCTGGCGCGCCCTGGTGGGTTGTGCCCACCAGGCTGGCCCCCTCCAGTAGTTTTCTGCTCCAGTAATTTTTATTAAATACAAAAATAATCTCCGTAAAATTTCAGCTTCATTGGAGTTGTGCAAAATAGGTATCTCTGATGTGCTTTTCTTGGGTCCAGAATTCCAACTGCCGGTATTCTCCCACTTTCTGTAAACCTTGCATATTATGAGAGAAAAGGCATTATAATCACTCCCTAAAGCATTATTATTCAACGAAACATAGTAAATAACAGTAGGAAATCATGATGCAAAATGGACGTATCAGTTATCATGAACATAGTCTAAAGTTGTCTTTGCAAAATTATATTGTAGATCAATGGCTCGCGCAGTAGCTCCCCAGACTTTTAATGCGTTCCTAGAGAAAGCTAAGTTGAAAGATGATGGAAGTAACTATGCGGACAGGGTCCGTAATATGAGGATTATCCTCACGGCTTCGCAAAAGGCTTATGTCCTTGATGCACCGCTCGGTGACCCACCCCCTCCAGTTTTGTCTGCAGAAGTTGTGATTGTCTGGCAGGCGCGTTCTGATGACTACTCGATAGTTTAGTGCCCCATGTTGTACGGCTTAGAATTGGGACTTCAAAAGTGTTTTGAACGCCATGGAGCATATGAGATGTTCCAGGAGTTGAAGTTAGTATTTCAAGCAAACTCCCGGATCGAGAGGTATGAGACCTCCGATAAGTTCTTCGCCTGCAAGATGGAAGAGAATGGTTCTGTTAGTGAGCACCTACTCAGAATGTCTGGGTACTACAACCGTTTGAATGATTTTGGAGTTGAGCTTCCGCCCGAAACGGTCACTGGCAGAATTCTCCAGTCACTGCCACCTTGCTACAAAGGCTTCGTGATGAACTATAATATGCAAGGGATGGACAAGTCTGTCTCCAAACGGTCACACGGATCTGAATGTTGCAGACCGTTGACTAGAACCTCTCTCACATGCAAAACATGATCGAACCCCAGAACTCATTGGGTGTTAGATTCACTATAATGTTAATCACATGGTGATGTGAGCTAGATTATTGACTCTAGTGCAAGTGGGAGACTGTTGGAAATATGCCCTAGAGGCAATAATAATTTAGTTATTATCATATTTCCTTGTTCATGATAATCGTTTATTATCCATGATATAATTGTATTGATTGGAAACTCAAATACATGTGTGGGTACATAGACAACACTGTGTCCCCAGTATGGCTCTAATAGACTAGCTCCTTGATCAAAGATGGTCAAGGTTTCCTAGCCATAGACATAAGATGTCATTTGATAACGGGATCACATCATTAGGAGAATGATGTGATGGACAACACCCAAACTATGAACATAGCATATGATCGTGTCAGTTTATTGCTATTGTTTTCTGCATGTCAAGTATCTGTTCCTATGACCATGAGATCATGCAACTCGCTGACACCGGAGGAATACCTTGTGTGTATCAAATGTCGCAACATAACTGGGAAACTATAAAGATGCTCTACAGGTATCTCCGAGGGTGTCTGTTGAGTTGGCACGGATCAAGACTGGGATTTGTTACTCCGTGTGACGGAGAGGTATCTCAGGGCCCACTCGGTAATACAACATCACAATGAGCCTTGCAAGCAAAGTGACTAAAGAGTTAGCCACGGAATCTTGTATTACGGGACGAGTAAAGAGACTTGCCGGTAACGAGATTGAACTAGTTATAGAGATACCGACGATCGAATCTCGGGCAAGTAACATACCAAAGAAACAAAGGGAACAACATACAGGATTAACTGAATCCTTGACATAGAGGTTCAACCGATAAAGATCTTCATAGAATATGTAGGAGCCAATATGGGCATCCAGGTCCCGCTATTGGTTATTGACCGTAGAGGTGTCTCGGTCATGTCTACATAGTTCTCGAACCCGCAGGGTCTGCACACTTAAGGTTCGGTGACGTTTCGGTATAGTTGAGTTATGTATGTTGTTGACCGAAGGTTGTTCAGAGTCCCGGATGAGATCCCGGACGTCACGAGGAGCTCCAGAATGGTCTGGAGGTAAAGATTGATATATGGGAAAGTGGTGTTTGAACTCCGAAAAAGTTTTGGGCATTTCTGGTAGTGTACCGGGAGTGACGAATGGGTTCCGGGGGCCCAGCAAGTGGGGCCCACACACCCCAAGGGGCCACATGGACCTTAGTGGTGGTGCACCAGCCCCTGGTGGGCTGGGCAGCCAGCCCAAGAAGGCCTATGCGCAGGAGAAAGAGGAGAGGGGAGGAATCCTAGTCAGAGTAGGATTCCCCCACGCCTACCTCCTAGTTGGAGGTGGACTCCTCCACCTCTGGTTCGGCCGACCCTAGGGGAGGATCCCTAGGGCGCCAGCCCCTCCCCCTTCCTCCTATATATATTGGAGAAAGAGAGGGCAGTCCCTAACCCTAATTGCCACGTGCTGCCCTCTTCTTCCTCTAGATCGTTTTCTCCTCTAGTCTAGTTTCGGCGGTGCTTAGGCGAAGCCCTGCCGAAATAGTTCCACCACCACCGCCGCCGTGCCGTCGCGCTGCGGAGAACTCATCTACCTCTCCGCTCCCTCTTGCTGGATCAAGAAGGTGGAGATCGTCATCGAGCTGTACGTGTGCTGAACGCGGAGGTGCCGTCCGTTCGGCACTAGATTGGAAGGACCGTGATTGGATCGCGGGACGGATCGTGATTGGATCGCGAGACGGATCGTGATGGGATCGCGGGATGGCTTGCGATTTGGATCGCGAAGACGTTCGACTACATCAACCGCGTTTCTTAACGCTTCCCGCTTAGCGATCTACAAGGGTACGTAGATCCACTCTCCCTCTCGTAGATGCTCATCACCATGGATAGATCTTGCGTGTGCGTAGGAAAATTTTTGTTTCCCATGCAACGTTCCCCAACAACGGCAATCCTGTCTTGGAGGTCATGTTGTTATACAACAGTGAACCTACGAGCTCTGAAGAAGCGATGGTGGGCCCGGATTCCAACAAATGGCTAGAGGCCATGAAATCCGAGATAGGATCCATGTATGAGAACAAAGTGTGGACTTTGGAGGACTTACCATATGACCGTAAGGCCATACAGAATAAATGGATCTTTAAGAAAAAGACGGACGTGAACGGTAATGTCACCGTCTATAAAGCTCGGCTTGTTGCAAAAGGGTTTACACAAGTTCAAGGAGTTGACTACGATGAGGCTTTCTCTCCCGTAGCGATGCTTAAGTCCGTCAGGATCATGTTAGCTATAGCTGCATTTTTTGATTACGAAATCTGGCAGATGGATGTCAAAACAGCGTTCCTTAACGGTTTCCTTAAGGAAGAGTTGTATATGATGCAACCAGAAGGTTTTGTCGATCCTAAAAATGCTGACAAAGTGTGCAAGCTGCTGCGATCCATTTATGGACTCATGCAAGCATCTCGGAGTTGGAATCTTCGTTTTGATGAGGTGATCAAAGCGTATGGGTTTATACAAGTTCATGGAGAAGCTTGTATTTACAAGAAAGTGAGTGGGAGCTCTATAGCGTTTATAATATTATATGTGGATGACATATTGCTGATTGGAAACAATATAGAACTTTTGGAAAGCGTGAAGATATATTTGAACAAGAGTTTTTCAATGAAAGACCTCGGAGAAGCTGCTTTCATATTAGGCATAAAGATCTATCGAGATAGATTGAGACGCTTAATAGGACTTTCACAAAGCACATATCTTGATAAGATTTTGAAGAAGTTCAAAATGGATCAGTCCAAGAAAGGATTCTTGCCTGTCTTACGAGGTGTGAAATTGAGTAAGACTCAATGTCCAGCGACTACAGAGGATAGAGAAAAGATGAGTGCATCCCCTATGCTTCAGCCATAGGCTTTATAATGTATGCGATGCTGTGCACAAGACCAGATGTCTGCCTTGCCATAAGTATGGCCGGAAGGTTTCAAAGTGATCCAGGAATGGAACACTGGACAGCGGTCAAGAATATCCTCAAGTACCTGAAAAGTACTAAGGAAATGTTTCTCGTTTATGGAGGTGATCAAGAGCTCGTCGTAAAGGGTTACGTCGATGCTAGCTTTGACACAGATCCGGATGATTCTAAGTCTCAAACCGGATACGTATATATTCTGAATGGTGGAGCGGTAAGCTGGTGTAGTTACAAGCAAAGCGTGGTAGGTGATTCTACATGTGAAGCGGAGTACATCGCTGCTTCGGAAGCGGTGAAGGAAGGAGTCTGGATGAAGCAGTTCATGACAGATCTCGGAGTTGTGCCCAGTGCACTGGATCCGATGACTCTCTTCTGTGACAACACTGGAGCCATTGCTCTAGCCAAAGAGCCCAGGTTTCACAAGAGGACCAGACATATAAAGCGCCACTTCAATTCCATCCGCAATTATATCAAGGAGGAGGACATAAATATTTGTAAAGTACAAACGGATCTGAATGTTGCAGACCCGTTGACTAAGCCTCTTCCACGGGCAAAACATGATCAGCACCAGAAGTCTATGGGTGTTAGATTCATTAAAATGTAAATCACATAGCGATGTGAACTAGATTATTGGCTCTAGTGCAAGTGGGAGACTGTTGGAAATATGCACTAGAGGCAATAATAAAATTGTTATTATCATATTTCCTTGTTCATGATAATCGTTTATTATCCATGCTATAATTGTATTGATTGGAAACTCAGATACATGTGTGGATACATAGACAACATTGTGTCCCTAGTGAGCCTCTACTAGACTAGCTCGTTGATCAAAGATGGTTAAGGTTTCCTGACCATGGACATGAGTTGTCAATTGATAACGGGATCACATCATAAGGAGAATGATGTGATGGACAAGACCCAACCGTAAGCATAGCATTTGATCGTACTAGTTTATTGCTACTACTTTATTCATGTCAAGTCTCTGTTCCTACGACCATGAGACCATGCAACTCTCGGACACCGGTGCCTTGTGTGTATCAAACGTCACAACGTAACTGGGTGACTATAAAGGTGCTCTACAGGTATCTCCAAGAGTGTCTGTTGGGTTGGTGTGGATCGAGACTGGGATTTGTCACTCTGTATGACGGAGAGGTATCTCTAGGCCCACTCGGTAATACATCATCACAAGAAGCTTGCCAGCAATATGACTAAGGAGTTAGTCAAGGGATCTTGTATTACGGAACGAGTAAAGAGACTTGCCGGTAAAGAGATAGAACTAGGTATGGAGATACCGACTGTCGGCGTTCTGGATACCAGGGTACCCAGACTTGCCTGCCTGCGGCCCAAGGCGTGGCCCACCACGACGACCAAGTACGGCCCTGCACGGCTACGCCCAACACAAGGCCCTCGCAAGACCACCGGGCTCGCGAGGGAGGTAGCGCCACGACCCGCGGGTAGGCAGGCCTCCCCAGGCCTCCTCCCGAGCGGCGGAGACTCCTATGCAACACACGACCTCAGGAGGCCAAGGGTGATGCCAGCCAGGCCAGGCGGGCGCCAGTGCGCCAGAGGGGACAGTTTCCCCTTTGGTGCAAAGGAGGCAGGGACATACGCGAGTTCCCAAAGCACCCCCCAAAGGTTTCCACTTCGGTGCAACAAGACCAAGACCCCAAGCCCTGCAGGACGGACGTCATCACCGAGCCCACCACTGCATCACCATCGATTACTTTGCAGGCGAAGACCACCTTTCGTCAGGATAGGGTGTACCCCCTGTCCCCCTTCAAATTTGGCCGTTGTGGGGTCCCTTCCCGCCATTGCGATAAGGGAAGAGGACCCGGGCCGCTATAAATAGAGGCTAGGTCGCTCGGTAGAAGGAGAGGAGGACCACCCGACAGAGCAACGACCCCGCAAACACACCCGCAAGACAACACACCTCTGTACTAGTTCATCCACAAACCTCCTCGTGAGGCAATCCACCAAAGGCAGGAGTAGGGTTTTACGCTTCGCAGCGGCCCGAACCTGGGTAAACTCTTGTGTGCCATCGTCTTCCTCGCCATCGAGCGGGGTTATCATGTAGTGAGCTTGGAGGGGGCGAAGCTGTTGGGGAATCTTCGCACATGCCCCTTGGTTCGAATTCCTTAGGGTTGTGCGGAGCCCAAAATCCGACATTTGGCGCGCCAGGTAGGGGGCGTGTCGGAGTCTTCAGCAAGCTTCGCTTCTCCCTCACCCCGACGCGTCGATGGCCGACGCCCGACAAGCTCCTTTCGGTCTAGGCGGTCCTGCCTGCACCAACCTCGCCACTGCCGTCCAGGACCCATGCCACAACAGTGCGGTGCAGGGTGGCCGTTACCAGGCCACCAGTGTCGTCTCCACCACAGCCGCCGCTCGTGTCGACCGGGTGCGGGGCGGACGAGCGGCGCCCACCGGACCGGCGTTGCACTGCGCCAACGTGGGAGGCCTCAACGCATATGATTCGCTCCTGATGGCGAGTGAGATGCTTCGCCACCGCACGACGCACGGGGGCTTCGACGCCTGGGCCGACCACATCGCCGAGCTGGTCAATGTCACGAGGAGGGCCTGGCTTCCCCACCCCTCTTCGCGACCACCGGCCCTGGGCGCCGGGGGCTCACTCACCGTGCCCGTCGCCTCACCTGCGGGCGGCGTGCCCGCTCCACCCCCGGGCGAGCCTGAGCAGGGCCCGCCGCACGCTGTGCTCCTTCTCCTCCGGATCCCGGTGACAGGCTTCGGGGCACCACCCGGCCACGTCGGCGGCACCTTTGAGGAAGCCGACGGGGCGCTCCACACACACCCCGACGCGCGCGCCCACGCCCAAATGGGTCATCAACAACCTGGCTCATCCCGACGGGAGCGCGCCAACCGGCACAGGGAGCAGGCGGGTCAGGCTTTCGGCCAGGCAGGTAACCGCAATGGAGGCGCGATGGAAAATCAGGGGGCAACTCACGGCAAGAAACGCGCGGCCCACCCAACGACGGCGGCAAAGCCAGGCAACTTCGGGAAGAGGCCCGCCGCAGGAGAGTCTGTGGCCCGCGAGCCCAGGATGGATTCATCCCGCCACCCGGGGAGACTGCCCAGGGAGTGCGTGGGGACGACTCAGGAGGGGACCAAAGCCTCTATACGGACCCCTACGTTCCAAGCTACGTCATACCTGCGGAGGGCGAAGAGGACCAGGCGCCCTCTACGGACGCCGGCACCCTCCCGGGATAAGGAGGTGCCCCGGGCGCTCTCCCCCAAGCCGGGCATGGGGCTCCCATGGAGGGGGCACCAGGCCAGGTTTACACGAGTGGGGAAGAGGGGGGAGCGTCCCGGGAAGCGCGGGGGCGCAACGCAGCCGCCGCCCCCATGAGCAAGAAGCGCACAGCCGAACCTAGGACCCCAGGGCGACCGCCTCGGGAATCAGCAGGGTACAAGCAACGCGGGCCACCCGCGGCAACGGGGGCGCCGGAGCGGCCCTCGGGAGGCGGGTCCTCATGAGGCCCGCGGGCCGGGGTCCGGCCGGCGCCGCGGCACTTCACGAGGCGGCTTCACCGACACAACACCTCTGCAGCTGCGCTGGGTGTATTGCGCTCATGTTTGGGCCGTGGGAGCGCAATCCCGCGGCTATGCGGGGAGCAATGCTCACAGGTTTGGGCTGCAGAGGCGCGCAACCACGCAGTAATGCATGGGATGGCTCTAAACTGAGTTGGGAGCACCTAGGCCGTGCGCCTGGGGGCTTGCCCAGCTATCTTCGGCCGTGACACTCTCACGTAATAATGAGTGGGCTGTATACGCCCGGAGCCCCCCGAGGATGCGGAGGGGTTCCATCCCATGCCCAAGTGGAAGCCCCATGCTCCGCGCTGGCAGACAACACTGCACTCCAATGGCTATGCCCACGCAACGTGGATGCCCTACGCTCCGCGCTGGGGGAAGACGAAGGAGAAGACTAGCCTAGGTGCTAGACGCGGCTGTTGCTTGCTTCTTTTTGTGTTCGTGTTGCCACTTTTTGAAATGAAGTTGAAGATTTCGCAAATCTATTTGGAAAAGGGTCGGGAACTTTTCTCTCTTCGCGATTCCTCTTTCTGATCTTGAAGTCTTTTTCCCTTTGGATTGACACCTTGCCAAGCACGGCTCGCGCACTTTGGCTCCCCCTCGTGGCCTCTCGGAACAGGTCGGCAAGGGCCTGTCGCCTCGGGGGCACTCATCACTTAAACGGTCAACCCCCGCTCGGGGGCTCCGGCCACGGCCCGGCGTGGCATCACGGAACCTCGGGAGGCTCAGGCGCCACCAGAGGCGGTAGCCCGCGGAAAGGTAAGGAAGTCGCTTGAGCGTCAAGGGGGACTCCTGAGCAACGCGCCTCAGGAGCCTCACCGATCGCGTAGCTCCGCGCCCCTTGGTGTCGTCCTGGTGATCCGGACGCCCCAATTGCGGCCGAGGCCTCGCCCCCTTTGGTCTCGTCCGGTGATCCGGACGCCCCAACGGCGGTCGAGGTCTGCTCAAGATCGGGCCCTGCCAACACAGAGCACCACTTGAGTGTTAAAGGGGGGGGTTCCCAGGCAATGCGCCCCGGGAACCTCACCGATCGTGTAGCTCCGCGCCCCTTGGTCTCGTCCTGGTGATCCGGACGCTCCAATTGTGGCCGAGGCCTCGCCCCCCTTGGTCTCGTCCTGGTGATCCGGACGTCCCAACGGTGGTCGAGGTCTACTCAGGATCGGGCCCCGTCAACGCAGAGTGCAAAAAGGGCTCCTGGACCACCCCGTAAGCAAGGAAGAAGCTCTCCCAGGCGGGATCCTCGACCTCCCTGGGTGCTCCGCCTACGCTCGAGCCCGCCGCGACCCAATGAGCTAAGTACACCCGCCTAACGAAGGTAGAAACTTCTAATCAGTTAATGGCCCGAATGCCGGGCAGGAGGCATGAGCGCTAACATGAAAATGCAGGCACTACGGTTCGCTACGTAACCCCGTCGGGATTCTTGTGGCTCCAGGAGCAAAGGAGAGTAGCGTGAGGAAGGGATTCCGGCCACTCTAGGCGGCGGGGCTAAGGGTCTGTCCTTGGGGGCGACACGCTCCCCCTCAGGAGGGCCCGCCCCGCGAGGGCCCGACCGGATGCCGTCGCCGGTCTTAGTGCAATACCCTCGCGGACTTCTCAGGGGGCGCCGCGGTGCATCGGCGATGACACAAGGCCCCGCAGGAGAAGCAGGGACGTGCCACGCGAAACAAACAATCAACAGCTCAAAAGGGAGAAGGAATACGAAGGTAAAAACGCAAAAGTTAACGCCCCCAGGGGCCAGGTGTTGCATGACATGACAGGAGCTGGGAAGAGAAAACAGGGGAGGACTAGGCGGAGGAGCCGCTGTCGCCGCCCGGACCGTCGCCTGCCGTGGCGCCGGAGTCGTCGCTCTCGTTGGGGAGAGGCTCCTGGACGAACCGCTCCACCAAGGACTCCACGTGCGGGCGCGTCTCGTCCCTAAGGGGCCTCTGGAGCTCCTCGGGCACCAGCTCCATGACGCGGAGGAGGTCGAGCTCGGGGACGAAGTGCCGAAGGTTGGAGAAGACGCGTGTCAGCGCGAGGTCCAGGAGGTCGCGCGTGCTGGACACGTTGTCCTCGTCAACCTGGGAGACGCCGGTCTCCAGCGCCTCCACCACCTTGTCGAAGAAGTTGAGGTAGCCCCCGTCGCCGTGCGCGCACGGCAGCGTAGGGGCCTCCCCGACGAACCGACTCACCGCGCCGACCGCGCGGAGGGCGACGTCCCGATACTGCGTGGCGCGCTGCGCCTCCAGCATCATCGCATGGGCCGCCTCATCCTGGGTGGCCTGCACGGCGTCGACGGCCCCCTGGACCTGGGTCTGGAGCGATGCCAGCTCCGCCCGAGCCTCCGCCTCGCCCCTGAGCGCGGCTTGGAGGGCGGCCTCGGCGTCCATGAGCTGGACCCTCAGCGCATCAGCCTCCTCCTGGAGTTCCTCGAGCCTGCGCCTCTTGGGCGCGGGCGCCCTGGGAGGAGGGAACGATCAAGACCAGCGCGGCAGTTGCAATCATAAGAGAAGGAAGCGGGAGACAAGGAACTTACTCATCGAGGATGGCCCAGCGCCGGCGGACTTGGGCTGGCCTTGAGGGCCCCCCACCGCTGCCTCCGGGGGCCGCCGGTGAAGTCGGGAGCTCCGGACGCTTCCCAGCACCTGCCATGCTTCCACTGGACGCCATGGGTGAGCAAAGGAAAGGAAGAAGACGAAGAAGGTAACTTGGAAGGAAGAGAAGCGAGAGGGCGCGGCAAGATGGCAAGGCCCCCCGAGCGGGACGGGTTTATAGGCGCAACCGCTGCACACGAGGCGACGTGGGAAGTGGAGTCGTCAGGCACCTCGAGCGGCACGTGCCAGGCTCGACTGGCGTGCTCTCCTGCCTCACGTCGCTTCCCCTGCCCCCGTCGGGTCACATCCGCATGGCCCGAGGCAGGAGAGGACGCAAGGGGTCAACATCATTCAAAGAAGGATAATGATGGTCAAGGAGGCGCGCAGGCCAGGCGTCAGTTTGACCCGGGGCAGTTCCCGACGTCTTCGGGGAGCTGAGACGCCCACGTCTCGCGGTGCGCCACGCGTCGAGTCGGACCCGCAGGCGATTGGGGCCCACGGCGCTCCGGCTCATCCTCCGTGGCTTCGCCGCGAAGCTAGCTCGAGCGCGCCTCGGGCCCAGGGGCTACTGTCGGCGTTCTGGATACCAGGGTACCCAGACTTGCCTGCCTGCGGCCCAAGGCGTGGCCCACCACGACGACCAAGTACGGCCCTACACGGCTATGCCCAACACAAGGCCCTCGCAAGACCACCGGGCTCGCGAGGGAGGCAGCGCCACGACCCGCGGGTCGGCAGGCCTTCCCAGGCCTCCTCCCGAGCGGCGGAGACTCCTATGCAACACACGACCTCAGGAGGCCAAGGGTGACGCCAGCCAGGCCAGGCGGGCGCCAGTGTGCCAGAGGGGACAGTTTCCCCTTTGGTGCAAAGGAGGCAGGGACGTACGCGAGTTCCCAAAGCGCCCCCCAAAGGTTTCCACTTCGGTGGAACAAGACCAAGACCCCAAGCCCTGCAGGACGGACGTCATCACCGAGCCCACCACTGCATCACCGTCGATTACTTTGCAGGCGAAGACCACCTTTCGTCAGGATAGGGTGTACCCCCTGCCCCCCTTCAAATTTGGCTGTTATGGGATCCCTTCCCGCCATTGCGATAAGGGAAGAGGACCCGGGCCGCTATAAATAGAGGCTAGGTAGCTCGGTAGAAGGAGAGGAGGACCACCCGACAGAGCAACGACCCCGCAAACACACCCGCAAGACAACACACCTCTGTACTAGTTCATCCACAAACCTCCTCGTGAGGCAATCCACCAAAGGCAGGAGTAGGGTTTTACGCTTCGCAGCGGCCCGAACCTGGGTAAACTCTTGTGTGCCATCGTCTTCCTCGCGATCGAGCGGGGTTATCGTGTTGTGAGCTTGGAGGGGGCAAAGTTGTTGGGGAATCTTCGCACACGCCCCTGGGTTCGAATTCCTTAGGGTTTTGCGGAGCTCGAAATCCGACACCGACGATCGAATCTCGGGCAAGTGACATACCGATGGACAAAGGGAACTGTATACGGGATTGATTGAATTCTTGACATCATGGTTCGACCGATAAAGATCTTCATGGAATATGTAGGAGCCAATATGGGAATCTATGTCCCGCTATTGGTTATTGGCCACAGAGTGTCTCGGTCATGACTGCATCATTCTCGACCCCGTAGGGTCCGCACACTTAATGTTCGATGACGACATAGTATAGTTGAGTTGCATATGTTGGTAACCGAAGGTTGTCCGGAGTCCCGGATGAGATCCCAGACATGACGAGGAGCTTCAGAATGGTTCGAAGATAAAGATTGATATATAGGAAGTTGGTATTTGAGTTCCGGAAAAGTTCCGGGACTTACCGGTTTTTGTGACGGAGATGCCGGAAGTGTTTCGGGGGTCCACCGGGAGAGTCCACCTGCCTCGGAGGACCCCATGGGCTGTGAGAGGGGACCCACCAGCCCCTGGTGGGCTGGCCGCCCCTCCCACCTAGGCCCATGCATCTGGATGGTGGAGGGCTAAGCCCTAGGGGTGGCACCACCCTTGCCTTGGGTGGCAAGGCACCACCCCTTGGCCGCCACCCCCCTAGGGGAAACTCTAGGCCGGCCCTCCTCCACCCCTCCTCCTATATATACTAGCGGGGAGGGTGGCATCCAACACACCAAGCCTTGGCAACGCCCTCCCTCTCTCTCTCTAGTAGCTCTTCTCCTCCATCGCGTCCCGGCAGCGCTTGGCGAAGCCCTGTCGAGATCGCACCACCACCACTGTCACTACGCCGTCGTGCTGCCGGAGGACTCAAGCTACTACTTCACCTTCGCTCGCTGGATCGAGGTGGTGAAGGCATCATCGAGCTGTACGTGTGCTGAACGTGGAGGTACCGTCCGTTCGGCGCTAGATCAGGACGGATCGTGATTGGATCACGGGACGGATCGTGATTGGATCGCGAAGACGTTTGACTACATCAACCGCATTTCTTAACGCTTCCCGCTTAGCGATCTACAAGGGTATGTAGATGCACTCCCCTCTCGTAGCTATTGATCTCCATAGAGAGATCTTGGGTGTTCGTAGGAATTTTTTTGTTTCCCATGCAACGTTCCCCAACAGGTTCCCCATCTCCATGAGTAGCAAGTACAACTAATTTTTCTTGTATTTCATGTCCCATATCCATAACTAAAGATATAAAACAACTTAGAAAAGAAAAATAACTACTTAGAGGTAGAGCGAACAAGCACACACGAGAATATCCACCCCACGCTATCGATCCCCGACAACGGCACCAAAAAAAGGTCTTGATAACTCCCAAGTATAGGGGATTGTTTGTAGCCTTTTTCAATAAGTAAGAGTGTCGAACCCAACAAGAACCTAAAGGTAGAATTAATATTCTCTCAAGTTCTAGCGACCACCGATGCAACTCTACGCGCAACAATGTTCACTATACCTAGTACAAGAAATAAACTACTTTGCGGGAATAAAACTAGAAGTACTTTGTAGGTGTAAGAAGATCGTTTTGCAAGATAATAAAGAACGTGGAAATAAAAGTTAGGTGTTGTTTTAATAAAAGAACAACTAAATAAATATAGAGAGTGTGGAAAAGTGGTGGTAGGATTTGCGAGACTGTCCTACGCAAATTGATAACTAGATTGGTAATCATTATTGCAGTTTTATATGAGGGAGAGGCATGAGCTAACATACTTTCCGTACTTGGATCATATGAACTTATGATTGGAACTCTATCAAGCATCCGCAACTACTAAAGATCATTAAGGTAAAACTCAACCATAGCATTAAGTAACAAGTCCCCCCCATACACAACAACCCCTTTACTTGGGTATGAGCTAATGTCACCCTCGCTACCCACTATAAGCGAATCATGAACGTATTGCAACACCCTACAGCGGGGATCCCACACGCTTGCGTGACACGGCGGGCACCATAGGAACCATGCAACTCAAACCAATCAAGATCATCAATCAAACCATAGGACAAAAAGGATCTACTCCAACATCATAGGATAGCAAAAAATCATTGGATGATAATATGAAGCATAAAGCACCATGTTCAAGTAGGGGGTACGGCGGGATGCGAGAGAGTGGGGCGCTGTAAATAGATGAGGGAAGGTGATGATGGTGGTGAGCAAGACGGCGGAGTTGTTGGTGTAGATCGCCGCCATTCTAGTTCCCCCGGCGACACTCCGACGCCACCGGGAGACATGGGGAGACACCCCTCCCTCCTTCTTATTCTTCCTTGGCGTCCCCAAAGATGGGAGGAGAGTTTCCCCTCTGGTCCATGGCCGACATGGCTCCCGGAGGGGAGTAACCCCTCCGAGATTGGATTTGTCTCTCTGTTCTCTTATGTTTCTACGCTCCTGATTCTGGATGAAAACCATTTCTTATATTCCTGTAGATCCGTAACTTCGATCGGGTTGAAATTTTAACATGATTTTTTCTTGATATAAGATTCCTTGCGGCCGAACAAGGACCCAACCAATTTACGAGGTTTCCACAAGGCAACGCCGCGCGATGAGGGGGTGGTGGCGCCCTGATGCCTTGTGGAGGTTGTGGGCCTCCATTTGCGTTGATTCCACCTCCCCAAAACCACATATATTCCAAAATAAATCTCTATAGATTTTTATCGCGTTTGGACTTCGTTTGATATGGATTTTCTGTGAAACAAAAAACATGCAACAAACATGAACTCACACTAGGCAGTGGATCAATATATTAGTCCAAGAAAATCATATAAATTGTTGCCAAAAGTATATAAAAGTTGTAAAATAATGGTGCGAAACATTCAAAAATTACAGATATGACGGAGACATATCAGGCATTCATCCAACCAGGATCATTCATGGCATCCTCCTACTTACTGGGTTCTGTTAATGAGACAAAGGAGAAACTGCCACAATAGTTAGCCAAACGAGTGCAAGAATGAGTTGTGGGTCTGTAACCTGGGTTCTCGAGTTCTTCAATAATTAAAGCAGGGTCAAATCGATTTTCCACTTGGGGAAGAGGGTTTCCATCAGGATGATCATTTTCAATTTCCTTGGCATCGACATCTGGATTACCATTTCATGTGCCATTCTCATCAGGATTGTCATCAGGTTCGGCATTTTGATTCTCATGTGTATTTGGAGTGCCCTTTGCATCAGCAGTAGCTTGATGAGTTGTTCTTTGAATGGCGGGAGCATCATCATCAGAGGATTCAGGAGCATTTCCTTCGACATGCCTGACATTGCCTATCGCCATTTGGCAAATAGAATCCGAAATAGGGGGTTCATCTATCACATTTGGCAGGTGCTCCTTTTGAGAGCCATTAGATTCATCAAACCACACATTTACCGTCTCCGTAAATTTCCTGTGGTGAGATTTATAGACCCGATAAGTATGCGAGTTCGAGCCATAATCAGGAAGAAAACCTTCATGTGCTTTAGGTGCAAATTTAGAGTTGTGATTCATATCACAAATATAGCATGGTGCACAAAAAACACGCAAATACGAAACATTTGGTTTCTTGCTACTGATAAGCTCATATGAAGTTTCCTTAAGGAACTTGCGAAGATAAACATGATTGATAACATGACATGAAGTGTTAATGGCATCAACCCAGAAGGGAATGGGAGTTTTGTACTCACCGAGCATAGTTCTCGCCATTTCAATGAGAGTTCTATTCTTTCGCTCAACAACCCCATTTTTTCGAGGGGTGTACGCAGCTGAGAACTCATGAGTAATACCATTTTCATCGAGGAAATCTTTGATATGAGTATTTTTAAACTTAGTACAATTGTCACTTCTAACATGATTGATTCGAACATCATATTCATCCTGGGCCTTCTTGGCAAATCTTTTGAATATATCTTGGGTGCAAGTTTTGTCTTCGAGAAAGAATACCCAATTGTAGTGAGAGAAATCATCAACAATAACCAGACCATAGTGACTGCCACCGAAACTTGCATAATTTCGTGGCCCGAATAAGTCCATGTGAAGAATCTCTAGAGGTCTTGTTGTGGTCATGATAGTTTTCCAAGAAAGATGCTTCTTAGACAATTTCCTAGCCTCACATGCACCACAGAGATGATCTTTGTTGAATTGCACATCGGGAATACCACGAAGATGATTTTGCTTCAACGGAATTTGCAAATTCCACCTACCCACATGACCAAGTCTTTGGTGCCACAACCATCCTTCGGTTGCTTTTGCAAGCAAGCAAGTTTGGACCGAGGGACCTTTAGAGAAATCCAAAATATGCATATCACCTTTTGTATTTCCTACGAATACGAAGGAATTGTAGAGGCCATAAACACAATTCATTTGGATATGGAGAATAATACTACCATGCCTAGATCACACAGCTTGCCAACTGGCATAAGATTGAATCCTAGGGATTGAACAAGTAAAACATCACCAATGGTCTTTTCGTGGGATATGGAAACTTTACCTAACCCAATTATCTTTTGTTTATTGTTGTCGCTGAACATAATGTACTTCCGTGGAGAAGAAGTTAAGTTGGGGTTGACAAACAAGGACTTGTCTCCGATCATGTGACTAGTGCAACCATTATCCATAATCCATTCGGTACACCCGGAGACATAGTCCTGCAGAAGAATTAGGCATTCTTAACCACCCACATCTTTGCAGGTGGCTTCGAAACATATGTACGAGCAGGAGAGGATTTCTTTTGATAAACATATGAGTTATTTCTCGAGGGAGTATGAGCATAATCAAAAGAGTAGGCATTAAAGTTATTTCCAGATGAATGAGCATAATGGTTTGATGAGGTATGCATTTACTCATCTTGGCATCCTTTTCCAAGGACATATTGAGCATTTTCTACCTGCATGATTAGAAGACACGTAACATGCAATGCTCCGATAGTTCCTTTCGGAACCCAAATTGTTCGCTTTGGAGAACCATTTCTGTTGTTGGGTCCAACAGCGAGCAAATGCTTTGCCACGTTGGTTTCTGAACAACTTGTAGTTATCCAGAGAATCATCACAAGCATAATCAGGAATGGGGGATTCATATCCCAAAAGAAATGTTGGATCTAGCACTTTGCTCTTGGCAGGAATCCAAGTAGTGCGAGGATATTGATCAGCTGTCCAATAGGTACCATTCTCATTCAGTTTCCTTTCGAAACCGACTCCTTCCTACCTGGGATTGTTGTGAAGAATGGATTTTTCAACACAACACAAAGGGTTTCATGCCCTTTGAGACTCTTGAACATCCCAGTCTGAAGTAGGTCCTTCAACCTAGCATTGTCATCAAGAACATATACATTTTCCTCGGTGCAGGGGTTAGCATTGATATCATTCGAGGAAGTATCTTTTTCAGCATTTGAGCACTCAGCATTAGACTCTTGAACATCCTAGTTCACCGAGCAATGCCAAGACCTCACCAACTAACGGATCGAGCTTGCCAAATCCAAGGCCGAGTTCATCAATCGGGAGGCCAAGGCGGACAAGATTTAGAGCGAGACAGAAGAGATCTTCTCCACCACGAAGGCGGAGCTGACCTCTCGCAAGATCTAGCTCGACACCCATGAAGAAGAACTCGCGGCCTGGGAGAAGGATCTTGCCGACAAGCTCGGCGTCGAGATGGGGAAGCAAGTTCAGGCCCTGGAGGCGAAGCACAAAAGAGTCCACTGAGAAGCAAGCCGCCGAGTATGCTGGCAAGCTCCAGGAGGCCGTCCAGGCCACCGAGGCCACTCGCTCCACCCAAGCCGAGCTTGAAGGCAAGGTGCAGCAGCTGGAGTCAGACCTTGCCGCCTCCAACTTGGAGGTCCTCAGCCTGAAGGAAGAGGCCCAGAAAGGGGCAGAAACCCTGATGGACCTCCAGCTGGAGGTCCGTGGCAGGACGGACAAGCTGAAGGCCGCCACGGACGCCAATGCTGACTTGCGGGTGAAGGTGAGCACCCACGAGGATAGTCTCAGGGTCGCCCAGAGCAGAGAGCGCGATCTGCGCGAGGAGCTTCACAAGGAGAAGGATTTGTTCGCCTTCGCCGTGAGCGCATCTAATGAGCTTCAGACAAATGTCCAGCTATGGATGGAGCAGCTCGTTGATATCGCCGGCAAGCTTTCCGCCCAGCTTAGTGGCATGGGCCTGGAGGAATGCGTCTTTCCCGACGATGCCCGTGACGCGACGAGCGCGAGGCTGTCCATCTTCTTCGGGAGGCTCATCAAGGCGCTAGTGAAGTACGAGGCGGGGCAAGCCGACAGGTTCCTGCACGGATGCCGCAAGCTATGCCGTGGCGCCCTCCACAAGGTCCTTGTGAAGCTCGCCTACCACAACCCCGACGTCGACCTGAACAAGGCATTCGCCAAGCTGCCCAAGGACTTCAACACCAGCGAGCTCGACGCCCTCGTCGCTCCCTTCTCCAACAAGGTCGGCTCCGTGACCCTGAGGCGTTAATGTGCTTTTTCCATTTCTCTTTTGCAACGCATATACCAAGAATAGGTTGTCTTGCATTAGCGTCACAACTTTGTTGTTTTTCGATCGTAATGCACTTTAATCGCCCGACGGAAGGCCCCCCTCCTCTTAACGTAGTTCATACTTAGTGTGCTTTGCTTATCCCTGCGCTTGCCGGAAATGCCTGTCGGTGAGCACACCCGTACCACAAGGGCTAGAAGGAGCGGATCCTTAGCAGCCTATTGGTGGTGCCGCTGTCGTCGAGCCTCCTTGTTGTCACTGTCGTGGCAGTTTGGGATGTCGAGCAGACGCGAAACATCCCAATGCACGAACAAGATCGACAAGGGTCCTCCGCGTGCAGGTTTTCTCACACAAGCATCAACTCCGTTCGAGGTGGCGGCTTCTTGAACTTGTTTTAAAGGCTTGCGTAACTTAGCTTTTTCCCGCTGCGTTTCTTGCCGTCGAACGCTTCCGCAGGCGCTGTCGTTGAATGCTTCTGTAGGTGCCCGCCATCGTTACTCCCCCCGGGAAGGCTTGCACGCGGGGTCCCTTTTCCTTTTTTGCAAAAAGGAAAGAAGAGAAAATAGAGGAGGTGAGGGGCCTAGGTGGTTCACCAGACCCCTCACGCAACATGTCGTGAAAGATACACGAAATAAATATGCACTTAGATAGAGGTTGCGGAGTACTTAGCTTTTACTGCTTACGCGCAGGGCCATCGCCTGGCTTCATACGAAGGATTACACGCCCTTCTGGCACGACTTGCACAAAAAGAAAATAAAGGGATGGGGGGTGTCGCACCCTGTAGGCGGAACTTTTGCGGAAGCGCACAGTATATACGCAAGTCGCGCATGTTGGGTGTCGCTTCCGCTGTTTGCCCTATTTAGTGACTCGTTTCACCCGGCAAGAGTTTGGCGGCCCCTCCCTTCTTGCTCCTGGCGGCGGAGGTCTCTGGTAGGTCCTCGACGGGTGTGCTGCACTCTGTCGTGCGCTTCCCAGAGTTCCTACGAGACTCGCCAGAGCTCATGTCCTTGTTCTTCCCCCCGGGAGCTTTGCCGGCAGGAGCGAGTGCCTCATCGACAGATGCTGCCACTGCCTCCCGGAAGATCTTTTCTATGCAGAGGACCGCGTTCTTGTTGTCGGCCTTGATGGTGATGACGCTCATCAGCCCTGGCATTTTCAATGTGTTGTAGGCGTGGTGAGACGCCGCCATGAACCTCGCTAGCTCCGGTCGGCCCAGGATTCTGTTGTACGACAGCGACATCTTCGCGACGTCGAACACAACCTTCTCTGTCCTGAAGTTGAGCTTGCTGCCGAACGTGACCGGCAGACTTATCTTCCCCTTTGGCTGATACCTTCCCGGGTTGATCCCTTGGAAAGATCCCGTCGGCTTAAGACCCGAGTCAGGGATCTGCAAGCGCTTGATCACATCCGGTGAAATCAGGTTCAGCCCGACCCCACTATCGACCAGTATCTTAGTGACCTTGAGGTTGCGGATTGTCAGTGATACCAACAACGGCACACACCCGACAACAGTGATGCGGCCAGGGTGATCCCCAGCGTCAAAGATGATGGGAGTGTTGGACCACTTGATGGGTTTTCTTGCCTGCCGTTGGCTCCGCCGCGTTGACCTCACGGGCCCACTGCTTGAGCTGCCGATGAGAGGAGTGCAGGGACACGCCCCCGTCAATGCACATGGCATCCACAGCCTTCTGGAACTCTGGGTCTCCCGATTCTTCTTCGTCAGTGTTGCCATCATCATCTGACTTGTTATCTCAGCCTCTAGCGGGTTTCTCCTTGTGCTGCTTGGCCTTGCCGCGGCGCCCACCCCGACTGTTGTTGCCCTTCTTGCCGGAGCCGCCCGCACCGTATTGACCCTTCTCCTTTTCGCGCCTTTCGTACTCCCGCCTCTGCTTCTCGGCAAGCTATTCGACTTGGCGGCAACTGTTGATGTCGTGGCTCTTGGTGCGGTGGATCTTGCAGTACGGCCCACTTGTCTTCTCCCCCGCCGCGGCCTCATCGTCTTCGGAGCACGCGGCAATGTTCTTGCCGGACCCCTCGGATTTGGCCTTCTTGCAGGAGTCGGGGTTGACGCCCCCTTCGACAGCCATCACCGCCTTTCCCTTGTGCTTTTTGTTGCGCTTTCCGGCCCTTCTTCTTGGTGACCGGCGCATTGTCGTCGTCGGAGTCGACCTTCGCGCCAGCGTCTTCTCCGGGGAGTATCCTCCCTTCTTTAGCGCGTGCACACTTCTCAGCCAGGGCGTATAGCTCGGCGACGTCTCGCACCTTATTGATGCTCATCTCCTCCCGCATCCGGCGATTGCGTACGTTCGTGTGGAACGCGGCAATCACGGCGGCGGGGTGGATATCTGGAATGTTGTGCTTCACATGGCTGAACCTCTAGATGTACTTGCGAAGGGTCTCGCCGTCCCTCTGGGGAAGCACGTGCAAGTCGCTGGGCTGCCTTGGGACCTGGTGGCCCCCATGGTATGCACAAACGAACTAGTTGCACAGATCCGCCCAAGAAGAGATGGATCCTTCTGGCAAGTTCATCAGCTAACTCCTCACATTGGGCTTAGCGCTAGCGGGAAGTAGTTGGCAAGTATCTTCTCGTCCCGTCCCCCGGCGGCCTGCACGGCGATGGTGTAGATGTCGAGGAACTCCGAGGGGCTTATCTTCCCGTCGTACTTGTCGGGCAGCTCGGGCTTGAAGGCCCTGATGGAAGGCCAGCGGACCTGCCGCAGCTTGCGGGTGAACGCCGGGCATCCCACCTCGTAAGGTAGGCTACCAGGGCCCCCGGCGTGAGTTCGTCGACGGCGGGGTCCACGCGGCCGTCTGATTGACGGCGAGTCTCGCGTCGCCTCTCGATGGTCATGCGGGCGCCTTCCTTGCACCTGTCCTTCAGGATTTGGCACTGGTCTTGGTCCCGTCGCGGGTCCGGCGAGGCATACGACACCTCGTCTTGAACGTCCGTCCGGCGGGAAGTCCGTTGTGCAGGCAACTGGAACGTATGCGCCCCGCCGGCTTGTCGCGGTTCGCGAAGCTCAGCAGGCTCTGAATGGTTGCTCTCCAGTCCTCCATCTTCTCCGGCGCACGCGGGAAGTTCAGCAACAGATGTGCCTGCGCTAGGGCCTCTTCCGCAGTCCTGGGCATGCAGCGGTGTGAGGCACGGGTGATGCTCTTACTCCTGACAGTGTCAGGAGGAGCGTTCGCTCGTGCCGGAGTCACCGTTCCCTTGGCTTTCTTGCCAACCATGGGCGACGATGAAGCTGCTGGTGAAGGTGCGCAAAGACCGGTGAAGGTTTGTGCCAGAAAACTCCCCTACCTGGCGTGCCAAAGATGTCAGGGTACCGACGATCTATGGATCCGACAAGGACCTTCGTAATCAGGTGGGTAGGTTTCCGACACAAAGAGCATCACAGATCTCTGCGTACGCGATGAAGGTTTAGACAGGTTCAGGCCGTCGGAGCATAAAACCCTATGTCCTATGTTCTTGAGGATTATGGGTGTTCATAGTCCAAGGTGCAACAGCCCCGACAAGAGGTGCCTTGGGAGTGCAGCTACGCATGTAGAGTGAACAGGGTTTCGACCTTTCTAAAGGTAGCCATGGGCCTCCTTTTATAGACAAAGGGGTTACCACAGTGGCAAAATAGTCTTTACACCTGGCGAACAGTGGATACTACTTCTTGCCAGAGTGTCAGCAGAGCTGGTAGTGGGAAATACCTAACTCTGATGGACTAGGACAGGCGCATTGAACGCGCCATGAGGTGTCAAGCTGGCGACGTCTCCCGGCAAGGATTGCATCTCCTTCTGTGTCGTCCGCCCAGCTACCTTCTATTCTTTCGCCACGCCATGGGACATGTGTCGTTAAAGCTACTGTAAATCCCTCCGTGCTGCCACGCACGTCGGCCGGTTCCACCTATCTGCCTGCCCGCTCACCACTTGGTCGATGTAGACAACCAGCCTGGCGACGTGGAGCTAGGCCTTGGCGGGTGCGCGTGTCCTTGAGTCCCCGGCAAAGCGTCTTGCCGGGTTTGCTTGGCCTTTGCTCATTGTTGTTGGAGGAATGCTCGTGCCCGACAAGGTCTTGCCGGTCTGGAGGCTGTGGCGTCTAGTGCACAAGTCCGGGTGCTAAGGACCCCGTTTCTTAGTACACCGACAATGACACACTTGATTGACATAATCCCATTCAATATTAAAATCATGATGACAAGTTTCATGGTTACCATCACTCTTTATAGCATACATGTCATCATCATAATCATCATAGATAGGAGGCATGCCATCATCATAAAAAAATTGCTCATCAAAACTTGGGGGACTAAAAATATCATCTTCATCAAACATAGCATCCCCAAGCTTGTGGCTTTGCATATCATTAGCATCATTGATATTTAGAGAATTCATACTAGCAACATTGCAATCATGATCATCATTCAAGGAATTCTCATTAAGTATTTTCATAAATTCTTCCTCTACCAATTGAGCACAATTTTCCGAACCATCATTTTCACGAAAGACATTAAAAAGACAAAGCAATTGAGACAACCTAAACTCCATTTTTTTGTAGTTTTCTTTTATAAAACCAAACTAGTGAAAAACAAGAAACTAAAAGATTTAATTGCAAGATCTAAAGATATACCTTCAAGCACTCACCTCCCCGGCAACGGCACCAGAAAATGGCTTGATGTCTACTACGCAACTTTATTCTTGTAGAATTTGTTGGGCCTCCAAGCGCAGAGTTTTGTAGGACAGTAGCAATTTTCCCTCAAGTGGATGACCTAAGGTTTATCAATCCATGAGAAGTGCAGGATGAAGATGGTCTCTCTCAAGCAACCCTGCAATCAAATACAAGAAATCTCTTGTGTCCCCAACACACCCAATACAATAGTAAATTGTATAGGTGCATTAGTTCGGCAAAGAGATGGTGATACAAGTGCAATATGGATGGTAGATATAGATTTTTGTAATCTAAAAATATAAAAACAGCAAGGTAACAAGTAGAAAACAGTGAGCAAAACAGTATATAAATGCTTGGAAACAAGGCCTAGGGTTCATACTTTCACTAGTGCAATCTCCCAACAATGCTAACATAGTTGAAGCATATGATCATCCCTCAACGTGCAGCAAACAATCATTCCAAAGTTCCTATCTAGCAGAGAACAATAAGATGAAATTGGTGTAGGTTGTAGAACCACCTCAAAGTTATTATTTCCGGTCAATCTTTTGAGCTATTCCTATAAGTGTCACAAACAGCCCTAGAGTTCGTACTAAAAATAACACCAATGATACATATCAATTAACCCTAATGTCACCTAGATACTCCAATGTCACCTGAAGTATCCGTGGGTAAATTATGCGACATGCATCAAACAATTTCAGATCTATCATATTCAATCCAACACAAAGAACTTCAAGGAGCACACCAAGATTACTATCGAAGAACGTAGGACAAGAACATGTATCAACCCCTATGCATAGATTACCCCAATGTCACCTTGCGAATCCGCAAGTTGAGTACCAAAACATACATCAAGTGAATCAATAGAACACCCCATTGTCACCACGGGTATCCACATGCAAGACATATATCAAGTGTTCTCAAATCCAATATTCAATCCAACATAACGAGATCTCAAAGGGAAAGATTCAATTCATCACAACAAGATAGCAAGGGACACACACCATATGATCCAACTATATTAACAAAGCCCGTGATACATCAAGATCATGCCATATCAAGAACATGAGAGAGAGAGAGAGAGAGAGAGAGATTGAACACATAGCTACTGGTACATACCCTCAGCCCCGAGGGTTAACTACCCCCTCCTCGTCATGGCCTCCGCTGGGATGATGAAGATGGCCACCGGAGATGATTTCCCTCTCCGGCAGGGTACTAGAAAGGCTCCAGATTGTTTTTTCGTCGATACAGAGAGTTGCGGCGGCGGAACGGAGAGTCTCTCTTTATTTCTGGGGTTTTTGGGATTTATATGATTTTTCAGCGTTGGAATCACGCGCAACGGAGCCACGTTGGCCCCACAAGTCATCAGGGCGTGGCCTGGGGGGCGCCTTGTTGGCTTGTGGACCACAGGTGGCTCCCCTTCGGTGATTCTTCGCTCCAATATTGCTTATTTTCTCCAGAAAAAACATCAAAAAGTTTCGGGCGATTCCGAGAACTTTCATTTTCTGCACAAAAAACAACACCACGGTAATTCTGCTGAAAACAATGTCAGTCCGGCTTAGTTCTAAATAAATCATATAAAGTGCATCAAAACCATATAAAAGTACTGTAAACATAGGCAAACATGGCATGAATACTTCATACATTATCGATACATTGGAGACGTATCACGCCTCTGCCGTTGTCGTTTCACTTCGGCCAACTCCTCACCGTCAAGCTCTCGGCTGATAATTATCTCTACTGGCGTGCGTAGCTCCTGCCTCTCCTTTGTAGTCATTACCTCGAGGGTTTTGTTGATGGTACACTGTCGTGCCCTACGCAGTTCTTGTATCAAACTACGGTCGTCGGTTCTCCTATCATGATGCTCAACCCAGCATATCGTGCTTGGGTCGCCCAGGATCAAGCAATCCTCTCCGCTATCAGGGCATCTCTCACCGACGCTGTCTCCGGCATGGTTCTCTTCACCACCACATCATAGGATGCATGGTATGTTCTTGATGGGAGGTTTGTGTCTCAGTCGACAGCACACTCTATGCGATTCGTGGCCAACTTCAGGACTTGAAGAAACGCGACCTGCCTGCCTTGGTCTACTTCAACAAGATCAAGTCCCTTCCCGACACGCTCACTTCCATCGGCAAACCACTCCGTGATGAGGAATTTAACTCGTATGTTCTCAGCGGTCTTGACGGTGAATATGACTCTCTTGTTGAGGTTGTCCATGGTCATGAGACACCGATCGCCCCTCGCGATCTCTATGCTCGCCTTCTTGGGACAGAACAACGCATCGAGACTTGCCGGGCTGCAGAGTTCTACCACGACACTTCCTTTGCCAATATGGCTTACTGGGGCGGCTCTCGATCCAACTTCGGTGCTCGTCCCAACAACCGCTCCACCAGCAAGCCACCCTTCTCTCTACACCATCTCAGCATTTGTCGGCCACCAATGGCTCCAATGGTAGTTGATACGTCTCCAACGTATCCACAATTTTTGATTGTTCCATGCTAATATATTATCATTCTAGGATACTTTTTGGGTCTTTATTTACCAATTTATAATATTTTTTAGCACTAACCTATTGACCCAGTGTCGAGTGCCAGTTGCTGTTTTCTGCATGTTTTTTTACTTTTCAGGTTTACAGTACCAAACGAAGTCCAATTGCCACGAAACTTTTTGATGATTTTTTCTGGACCATAAGAAGACCTGGAAGCTTCGGAAGGAGGCCGGGAGGCGCACGAGGGACCCACCACACATCAGGGCACGCCCTGATATGTGGTGGCCCCCTCGGCTGCCTCCCGATGCGCCTCTCTGTCCTATAAATTCTCTAATATAGCAAAAAAAACAGAGGCAGTCCCGAAACCCTTTTTCCGCCGCCGCAAGTCTCTGTTACATCGCGAGGTCATCTGGAGCCCCGTTCCGGCACCCTGCTGGAGGGGGGGTCGATCACGGAGGGCCTCTACATCAACCATGCTGCCCTCATGATGATGTGTGAGTAGTTCACCACAGACCTACGGGTCCATAGCTAGTACCTAGATGGCAATCTCTCTATCTCTTCATCTTCAATACAATGGTCATCGCATCTTCGCTTTGATCTATCCGATGTAATCCTATTGTGCGGTGTGTTTGTTGGGATCCGATGAATTATGGGTTTATGTTCAGATTATTCATGAAAAGTATTTGAGATACCTCTGATATATATTGTCTCTTAATTGCATGATCATTATAGCTTTTTAATGCTCTCCGATTTATTGATGTGCTTTGACCAAGTAGATTGATATTTCACCGGTGGGAGTGGTGCGTTGTGGTAGGTTCAACCTGACGAGTTTCTATATCCCGGTGACAAAGTAGGGGACAAGATGCGTCTTTGTGTTGTTCTTACTAAGGATAACACAATGGGGTTCATTCATATTGCTTGAGTTTACTTTGTCTACATCATGTCATCGTTCTCCATGCATTACTCTGTTTTACTTAATACTCTAGATGCATGCTGGATAGCGGTCGATGAGTGGAGTAATTGTAATAGGTGTAGGCAGGAGTCAGCCTATTTGTTTATGGACGTGATGCCTATATACACATGATCATTGCCGTGAAAATCACATAACTATCCGCTTTTCTATCAATTGCCCAACAGTAATTTGTTACCCACCGTATGCTGCCTACATGAGAGATGCCGCTAGGGAAAACTACGGCCCCCGGGTCTATTGACTTATATATATTTGCAAACGCTATTATTACCTCGCTGCCTTATTTACTTTTTATTTTATTTTGCAATTTACATTTATCAAGAATTATCTACACAACTCATTTGCTTGCAAATAACGAGATCAAGGGGATTGACAACCCTCTTGCCCGCGTTGGGTGCAAGTTGTTTGTTCATTTGTGTGCAGCCGCTGAAGACGGTTGAGGATTGATAATCCTATTAGTTCGATAAACCTTGGTTTCATCACTGAGGGAAATACTTACCCACTTTGTGCTGCAATTACCCGTTCCTCTTCACGAAAAACCCAACGCAGATCACAAGTATCAGGAAGGGTTTCTGGCGCCGTTGCCGGGGAATATCATCATCAACTATCAAGTAACTTCACACAAATTTTCATTCACTTGTTCTTCTTTTTATTTGTTGTTATATTTAGCTTGTCTCATAAAAATCATAAATACAAAAATATTTAACTTTGCTTGTTACTTGTTTACTTCTTCGCTTGCTAGTTTACTTGTCTTGCTTGTTACTTTGCTGGCTCGGTCACCATGTCTTAAGATACTACTAAGTTGTGTGATTTCTCAAATATTAATAATAATGATTTTATTAGTACTACTATACCACCCACCACTAGTGCGGAGGCTTTTGATATTAATGCTGCATTGCTAAATCTTGTCATGAAAGATCAATTTTTGGGAAGTCCTAATGAGGATCCCGCGTCACATCTTAATATCTTTGTTGAATTATGTGACATGCAAAAGAAAAAGGATATGGATAATGATATAATGAAATTAAAATCATTTCCTTTTTCACTAAGAGATAAAGCTAAGGCTTGGTTTTCATCTTTACCTCGTAATAGTATTGGAACATGGGATAAGTGTAAAGATGCTTTTATTGCCAAGTATTTTCCTCCTGCTAAGATCATCTCCCTTAGAAATCAAATAATGAATTTTAAATAGAAGGATCAAGAGCGTGTTGCACAAGCTTGGGAGAGAATGAAATTGATGATAAGAAATTGTCCAACTCATGGTTTAAACTTGTGGATTATTATCCAAAACTTCTATGCTGGACTAAACTTTGTGTCTAGAAATCTTCTAGATTCTGCTGCAGGTCGTACCTTTATGGATGTGACCTTAGGAGAGGCCACAAAACTTCTCGACAATATTATGACAAATTATTCTCAATGGCATACCGAAAGGCCTCCAACCGGTAAGAAGGTAAATTTTGTTGAAGAAATCGCTACTTTGAGTGAAAAAGTGGATGCTCTTATGAATATGGTTGCTAGTAAAAATGCTCATGTTGATCCCAATGATATACCCTTGTCTACTTTGATTGAGAAAAATAATTATGCTATTGATGTGAACTTTGTCTCGCGAAATAATTTCAACAATAATGCTTATAGAGGAAACTTCAATTCTAGACCGTATCCCGGTAATTCCTCTAACTCTTATGGAAATTCTTCTACAAATTCTAATAGGATACCCTCTGATCTTGAGAACACGATTAAAGAATTTATTAATTCTCAAAAGGTTTTCAACACTATGGTAGAAGAAAAATTGCATGTAGTTGATACTTTGGCTAAAAACATGGATAGAATTGCTCTTGATGTGGAAACTCTTAAAGGCAAAGCTTTGCCACCCAAGCATGATTTTAATGATGCTATTAAATCTATCCAAATATCTATTAATGAAAGTAAGGAGAGTACCGCTAAGTCGAGAGCTAAGCGGGAATTCTTAGAAAAAGCTCTTCCACCCGGTTTTTACCGGAATCATGATGAAGATCTTAAAATGATTGGTACTTCTCCTATTTAATCTTTATTTACCTCTCTGAATATAAATGATAAAGGGACTGGAGATGAGTCAACTCTAATTGAGAGGCGTCCCGTTTGCTTGGAGGATGATGATTTTGATGCTAAAACTGAAAAACGTGGGTTTGTAGAGGGCGAAACTTTAACTTGTGATGTGCCCACTATTTTGGATTACAAGGACTTTAATTATGATAATTGCTCTTCAGTAGAATGTATTTCCTTGTTGCAATCCATTATTAGCTCACCCAATGCTTATGAACAAAACAAAGCTTTTACCGAACATATAGTAGAAGCTATGATAAAAGTGTATGATGAGAAACTTGAGCTTGAAGTTTCTATTCCTAGAAAATTGCATGATGAGTGGGAACCTACTATCAAGATTAAGATAAATAAATAGGAATGCAATGCCTTGTGTGACCTTGGTGCTAGGGTTTCAACTATTCCTAAAACTCTTTGTGATGTGCTTGGTCTCACTAATATTGAAGATTGTTCCCTTAACTTGCATCTTGCGGACTCTACCATTAAGAAACCCCTTGGTAGAATTAATGATGTGCTTATTATTGAAAATAAAAATTATGTGCATGTAGATTTCATTGTACTTGATATTGATTGCAATCCTACTTATCCCATGATAATTGGTAGACCTTTCCTACGAACTATAGGTGCAATCATTGACATGAAAGAAGGAAACATAAGGTTCCAATTCCCATTAAAGAAAGGGATGGAACACTTCCCTAGAAAGAGAATTAAACCACATTATGAATCAACCATGAGAGCTACTTATGGGTGGAGTGTCAAAGATGACAATACTTGAAACTATGCATTATGCCTAGCTAGGGACATAAAACAATAGCGCTTGTTGGGAGGCAACCCAATAATTATCTTTAAACTTTCTGTTTGTTTTTTATAACATGATTATTGCCGATGTAATGATTATTTTTTGTGTTTAAATTAGTGTTTGTGCCAAGTAAAGCCTTTGGGAGGACTGAAAGCACATTTGCTCCCTTGGTGGTTTTGGTAATTAATAACAACATATATATCATTGAACTAATATTTCCACTAAGCATATTTCAGGAAAGTTCAATGATGGGTTGGCAAAAGGATTGTGGAGAAACCCCTAGAAGCAAGGAAATGGATTGGCAAAGCTTCAAGCAAGAGGACTCTACATTTTACTTTGTGAGAAATCACCTTGAGTCCATAGGAAAGCCAATACTATTAAAAGGGGGTAAGGTATTGTTGGTGAACAAGATGCTCCACGTGCACAAGTGATAGTCACCAAAAACACCCACAAACTCTTCCACAAAATTCTCTCCAAGCCTATCATGAAAATCGGTGCTACCAACAATTTTCACTCGGTTCCACCGATTCCCACCTCAGACAGACCCATGCCAAACCCTAGCACATCGGTGCAACCGATTCTGATTCGGTGCCACCGAGTTCAGCTTGCTAACTCTCTGTTACCTCGAATCTTAAAATCGGAAATTCCGAGTTTTTGGATCGGCGTCACCGAGTTTTGGAAACTGACCGTTGGCCACCTAATCGGTACCACCGAGATTTATGTATCGGTCTCACCGAGATTCAAAAGTTGCTACCTTTGGAGCAACTCGGTACCACCGAGTTTTACACTTCGGTGTCACCGAGTTGGTCACTTTAGGTGTAACGGTTGGATTTTTGGGGATGCCTATATATACCCCTTCACCACCACCCACTAAAAAAAGGCACTCAGAACTATTCCATACTTGCCCCATACAATTTTCTGAGAGAGAGTCACCTGCTCATGTGTTGAGATCAAGCCATTCCACTCCATCCATATGAATCTTGATCTCTAGCCTCCCCAAGTTGCTTTCCACCAAATCAATCTCTTCCACCAAAGCCAAATCTGTGAGAGAGTGATTGTGTGTTGAGGAGTCTATCATCTTGAAGCACGAGAGCAAGGAGTTCATCGACATTACCGAGCCTATTACCTTTTGGAGGGTGGTGCCTCCTAGATTGGATAGGTGTCGCTTGGGAGCCTCCTACTTCGTGTTGTGGAGTTGAACCAAGAAGTTTGTACGGGCAAGGAGATTGCCTACTTCGTGAAGATCTACCCATAGTGAGGCTAGTCCTTCATGAACGGAAGCCGTTATGGAATAGTCAAGGTTGCTACTTCGTGGACCCTTATGGGTGGAGCCCTCCATGGACTCTCGCGACCGTTACCCTCCGTGGATTGAAGACTCCATAAACATGGACGTACGATAGCACCACCTATCGGAACCACGGGAAAAATCATTGTGTCTTCAAATTGCGTTTGATCTTCCTCCCTACCCTCTACTTCATATGCTTGTCTTTACTTTCTGCTGCTATACTCTTAGACATGCATGTGCAGGGTGTACTTGAATTGCTATAATCGCTAAAATCTGCCAACACTTAAAATTGGGAAAAGGTAGAATTTTTATTTGCTCAAGTAGTCTAATCACCCCCCCTCTAGACATTCTTTCGATCCTACAAGTGGTAGCATAGCTTTGGTCTCCATTGCATTGGTCTCACAACCTAGGAGAGTATGGCGTCTATGAGGGAAATTATCACCGTAGAGGTCCGTACTTTGATGGCACAAATTTTGCTAGTTGGAAGCACAAAATGAAAATGCATATTCTTTGTCATAACCCCGCCGTTTGGGCTGTTGTTGTGTTGGCTTGCAAGGTGAATTCTTTGGTGATGGAAAGTAACCGGATCGTGAAGCGACCGCGGATGAATTGAAGATGTTGCAATACAACGCTCAAGCATGTGACATTCTCTTCAACTGCCTATGCCCCGAAGAATTCAACAAAATCAGCCGTCTTGAGAATGCCAAGGAAATTTGGGATACTTTGGTTGATATGCATGAAGGTACCGAATCTGTGAGAGAATCCAAGTTGGACGTTCTTCAAAGTCATCTTGACAAGTTCAAGATGAAGGATGGTGAAGGAGTCGCAGAGATGTATCTAGGCTAGCTCTCATCACAAATGAGATTGCCGGCTTAGGAAGCGAGGAAATGACCGACAAATTAATCATCAAGAAGATACTTCGAGCTTTGGATGAGAGATACGACACCGTGTGCACATTGATCCAAATGATGCCCAACTACAAAGATCTCAAGCCTACGGAAGTCATTCGAAGGATTGTTGCTCATGAGATGACACTCAAGGACAAAGAAGAGCTTCACAACAAGTCTAGCGGTGCTTACAAAGCCACAAGTGATGCTCCCGCAACTTCAAGCGACAACCTTGTCACCAATGAAGAGATAAGCCTCATGGTCAAGAAATTCAACAAGTTCTACAAGAACAGAGGCAAAGAACGAAGCTCCAACTCAAGATGCGAAGAGAAGCGTTCGTCAAGTCGTGACCGAAACTGCTACAATTGTGGGAAGCCCGGACACTACTCCAATGAGTGCACGGCCTACAAACGAAGAGAAGAGTTACCTAGCAGACGAAGCTCAAGAAATGAATCACCTCAAAGAGAGAGAAGGAGTAGAGATGATCGTTATGAACGAAAACCCTCAAGGAGAAGTACGGGCTCGGAGAAGAAGGACAAGTACACCAAGAGCTACTCAAGAAGAAGACATCAAGCTCATGTTGGTGAATGGGTTTCCGGCTCCAAATTCGACAACCACTCCGAGAGAAGCTATCACTCCAACTCCGACTATAGTCAAGATGAAGGTGTTGCCGGACTTGCACTAGTGACTACCAACTCCTATGATCTATTTGATTCACCAAATGAAGGGAGTGGAAGTTGCTTCATGGCTAAAGGCCCCAAGGTATCACACCCCGAGTATCTTGATTTCAATAGTGATGAAGATGATATACTTGGAGATGATGACTTGCTCTTTGATAAAACTAGTGATGTTAGTCAAAATGAACTTGATAATTTTCATGCTAGTCAAGATAAGTCGGTTGATGATGATAAGATGAAAATAGAACAACTAACTAAAGAATTAAACACTCTTAAGTTAGCCCATGAATCTACTCTAGAAGATCATAGAGAGCTTGTAAGGACTCATGAGAAGCTACGCTTCGAGAAGCTCACCTTGGAGCAAGAACATGAGTTTCTTAAAGCTATTAATGACGATCTCCGAAAGAAGACTTCATCTTATCTAGTCAAACGATTACTCTTGTCTACATTCATGCCACAAGTTAAACCTAGACAAACTAGTAACAAAGGCAAGAAAGGTTCTTCATCTAGTAGCAACAATAAAAATGCTAAATCTAATGATGTTGCTTCTAGTAGTTCTATTGATTCCACTAATGATGATTCTCTTAGCCAAGTTACACTTGAGCAAGAAAACAATTTATTGAAAGGGATTATAGAGAAAGGTATCTACAAGAGTCTTGCCGGGTGTAAGCAATTTGAGGAAATTGTACGCAAGCACGGAGGATACCGGAAGAACCATGGCATTGGCTACTTCAACGCAAATGGAGTTGAATGGGAAGAAGGTCAATACCCCAAGCCCAAGTTTGCTCCTCAAAGGGAGAAGTATGAACATACTCTTCCCAAGGGAACAAACACTCAAGATGACCTTCCACCACAAGACCACAAGCTCAAGAGCAAGGACAAGCTTCAAGAGGACATTGACTCATATGAAGATGAATCCCAAGCTTTGGTAGAGTGGGTTCCCAAGGCTACTTCAAGCTCAACTTCTACAAGTGCCACTTCAACACCAAGGATCCCCATCAAGTTGATGTGGGTCCCCAAGAAGAAGAACTAGAGAAGTTCTTGAGGGGTGACTCCGCCAATGAAATTCACTCACATTCATTATTGGCAAGAACTAGTTGCAATCAACGTCAACAACATGCAATAGTTCAAGGAGTCACACATTCCCTCAAAGGTAAGCAAGGGATAAGGTAATCAACAAATCCATGGACATCATCATGTATGCTTTGCACTCCATGTCCATAGATATCCTTGTATTTGTCTCTTGTATGTTGGGACTAACCCATGTAGGTGAGAAGAGTAAGGAAACAACAAGGATGCTCCCAACTCTTGGTGATCTTCATCAACCTTGAGCATCCACCACTACATCAACCACATGAAGTCTTACTACGACAAACCCAAGGTTAGTTTATCCCTCCTATGGGGGGATGTCACATCAAGGGGGAGCTTTACTCTAAGACTTGAGTTAAAGCATCTCTTAGAATGTGACAACATTAAATGCTTTATGTAAAAGTGGTAACCCCACTTGTGCTTAAACGATGAGTATGACCTATGATCAAGTATTCTTACTTGGCTCCTAAGTCAATATACTCATATATAGATGACCCCGTCATCGCCAAAATGCTTGATAGATGCTAGTATGTATGTGCACGTTTGCCATGATTTCATTTGACATCTTATTGTGTGAGCATGTTGGTCTGCATTTCTTTAACAATTCGAGGACATCCAATTGTTGCTATTTGGTTTTTGATTTTTCTTTTGCCAATTGGATGGACAAGAATGCCTAGGAGCACTCTCTAGATATCTATGCTTTCTCGTCTCATATTCCATTCTTGCTGCATCACAAAATTTAAACAAGTACTTTTCGATCTCTTTGTGTGAGGAGCACTCGGAGTTCCGTATCGACAAAGGACTGACCATTAAAACCTCCCAAGTGCACCTCGGTGAAACCAACTCAAACTTCTCGATCTCACCGAATGCCTAGGGTTGATCTGGTTTTCACACTCGGTATCACCGATTCCATATTCTCGGTTACACTGAGTTTCCCTGTCAGCTGACAGTAGAGGAACTCGGTGACACTGAAAAGTTAGAACCGGTGTCACCGACAGCCACGGGTATATAACGAGGCGGACCCGACTTTTGAAATTACTTTCTCAAACATAATCCCCTCCAAAACCGTCGCTGCCGAACAAGGACCCCTAGTCATCTCCTTCGTCTTCCCGAGCGCCTCCGCTGTTGGAAGTCCACGCCGTCGACGGAATCTCCACCACCGTCGCCGCCGTAGCGAGATCGTCACCGAATTAGGGTGCGGTTTCGACCCCCCGTGCGCTCCTCCCTCCAAATCTTGCGCATTAGGACTTTTCCATCGATAAGCCAAACTTTGAGATTGATCTATCCACAAGAACTTCCAGTAGAATAGCGAACGAAAGATTTTTTAGGGTTTGCCGTCCGCAACTTGAATCCCGGTGGAACCGACGCAAAAGAATCGGTAGCACCGATTCCCTTTTCTAGTCACTAAGAACAACCTCGGTGAAACCGAGTGCCCATTTTCGGTCTCATCGAAAGTGGTGCCAAGTTTCTGTAATGCAGGTTGTTTGTCTCGGTGGGTCCGAAAAGTTTGCCTCGGTTGTACCGATATTCACTTGGCAGAATACAAATCTTGAGAAATTTTAGTTCAAATCTTTGAGAAAATTGTCTGCATTTTGTGATGACTCAACCCTTCCAATCTTCTATACTCTATTTCACAGGGTCAGAGATGTCAGGTTCTGATGATAGCCAGAATGACTTCAGAGAGAAAAGTGTTGACATGAGCTTAGGCACTAGTCCTGATGGGAGCTATGATGATGTACCTAGCTCACCAGATCTGCCCAAAGCTGCAACCAGGGCAAGAAGAAAGCTCAATTCTGATGAGGAGGATGAAGATTTTGTTCCGGAAGAGCTGCCCAAGAAAGACACAACTGTCAAGAGCACTGCTGCTGCCACTACATCCAAGAAGAAGGCTATAAGGAAGGAGTATGCTAGCTCAGCGTCAGTGAAAGCACCAGAGAGTGCTAGGGCAATAATGACTATTGAGCCCTCAAAGAAGTCTATGCCTAAGAAGGCAGGAGAGAAGAAGAAGTCCAGGAAGAGGATCATTCATGTTATGGGCAGCCCTACCTCTATGTATGAGGATCCAGAGGCTGAGGCAGAAGAGGAGGAAGAGTCAGCTGCCAAGGCTCCTCCTAAGAAGAAGAAGAAACTTATGGCTGATGCCATGCCCAAGGATACATCATCCAAAGGCACCAAGACTGCCCCCAAGAAGGCTGCTGCTCCTCCTAAACCCAAGAGGTTCTCCAGAGACATCCCAGCTTCTAGCAAGAACAAGACTTCTACTTTCAGGGAAGCTGAGGATGATACACAGTTTGTTTTGATGAAGCTTAGACCACACCTTCCAGAGCACAATGCCAGCCATCCTGTTGCTGAAGACATGAAGAAAAGGAAGGACTCAGGACTGAGAGAGTGGAGAGATATTGATCCTTACTCTCAGAGGAGGAGGAGAGCTGTGGACTACAGGTTCTATACAAAGGAGCAACAATATTTCTATGAAACAGTTTTGCTTGATAAGAGCCCCGTAGTGAGTGACATGAGATATGTGGATTGGAAGCACATCAAGGACAACGAAGACTACTTCCCAAGTGTGCAAGATAACTTCCATTGCATTGGTCTTGATTAGTTTGTTGGTAAGGAGTTTATCGCTTGGAACGACAAAATGATCATGCAATTCTACTCCACGACACATTTCTATGGAGATGGTAGGATTGTATGGATGACAGAAGGCACCAGGTATGAATCCACAGTTGAGTAGTGGGCTGCCATCTTAGGAGCTCCACATGTGCAAGACGGAGACTTGGATGTGTACTCCGAGTCCAAGGCCAATCACAATGCTATGAAGAACATGTACAATGAGATCCCTGCTGCAAACTTGCCATCACACAAGTTTGGATCCATTTACTTCCTCCAGCCTGGTCTACGCACGATCAACACTATCTTAAGGCATACCTTGATGCCTAAGTCTGGAGATGAGAAGATGATAAGAGGCTACTCTATAAACATGCTGCTCCATATCGATCAACATACCAGATTCAGAGTGATGGACTTGATAGTTGAAACAGTGAAGAGGACTGCAGCAGATCAGAAGAGGTCATGTGGATACGCTCCATATATACAGATGCTTATCAACTCCAAGCTGGAGAAGCACATATATGCACTTGATCGGCCACATTTGCCACTCTTGCCAGAGCTAGAGGACAACGTTGTGGTGATGGACCCAGATCATCCCACCCCAGCTACAACACAGGCATAGGCAGAGGCAGTCAGAGACTCCAATCCTCAGGTGCCAAAGACTAGGAGTGAGCAGATGGATCTTCTACTTAGTTCTGTGCTTAGTATGCAGAAGGACATCGGGAACATTCTGAAGAACCAGGAGAGCCTCTCGAGGATTGTTGACACCAAATTCCATATTCTCAACAAGGTGGATGAGCTCATAGTGACTGTGAATGAGCTCAAGAAGGAAGTTGATGGCGTGCCTAGTCCCCACACTACTGATGATGAGGAGGATAGTCCACATATCAGGACAGCCACTCAGTTCAGGACTCAGCCCAGATCTGCCACAGTGCCAGTTCCAGAGTCTAGACCTTCTTCATCAGCACCTGCCGCAGCTCCTTCAGCTCCTCCAGCACCTCCCGTTGCTACTCCGACTCTGTCGTGGTTTTGTCACGGCAAGATGTCCTCGAGAGAGAACTTGAGTGTGAGGCCATCGCAACTATGTGGCGGCTTGAGAGGGGTTGGTCGGAATCGAGAGACGCGAGTTTACCCAGGTTCGGCCCCTCCGATGGAGGTAAAAGCCTACGTCCTGCTTTGTGTATATTGATGATGAGGATGATCTCGATTACAAGGGTGCGGGGTCACTACCTCTAATCTCGAGAGCCTCTAGTCTGTCTATCTCTAATGACTTGAACTTGTCCCTCTAAGGGTGCCTTACCCCTCCTTATATAAGTGGAAGGGGTAGGGTTACATGTAGAGTCCTACTAGGAGTAGGATTAGGACTAGTCTCTCTTGAGTCCTAATCGGGGTATTGCTTCTCTTGTAAGGGAATCCTTCCTCTCCTTTGGGCCTTCTCTGTGAGCCGCCTTCCGCCATAACATGAGTCGGCCCTCCCATGAGCCGCCCTTCGGGCCGTTGGGCCTTGTCGCTCGTCTGACCCGTCTAGCCGGGTCACCAATGAGCCGCCAAGCTCGGCCAGGTCACCAGTGAGTCGCCAAGTCCCTGGCCGGGTCATACTTCAGGCCGGGTCATACCGCGGGGTATATCCCCGACATTAGCCCCCAGGTTAACTTGAATTTATTCATGGTAAGCTCCTGGAATAAGAATAACAAATATGTTAAAGGACCGACTTGCTCCACTGGCCGGCTTGATAAAGTAACTCCTTGAAAATCCGGGTTTCTTCTTCATATTAACGAGCCGTCTTCACAAACATCTTGCAGGTCCATGTCCTTTGCAAAATATTGGGAATAAAACACTCATATGCCGTTGAGTCGGCCTCCAATGCTTTGGTTTGATGAAAAATATTGGAGATAAGAAAACCATATGAAGTTGAGCCGGCTTTCCATTGCTTCAATTAGGAATAGAAATTTGTCCATTGTTAAACCATTTTCCACTTTATGAAGCCGGGTTGCTTATATAGACTCTGCCGGGTTATGATCTTTTGATAATGCCGGGTCATGATTGTTAATGACGCCGGGTCAAACAACTGGGCTCCCGCTGACTTGATAAAATTATTGGGAATAAAGAAATCCATGTGATGTTGAGCCGGCTTTCAAAGCTTCAGCTCCACCAAGACATGAGACCTAGCTCACTCAAAATTGATAGCTTGAATATGCTCTTGTATTTTTTGATATATCCATATTACCTGTAGCCCCCAAGCTCCAAGTTTATCCATGATGACTTGGTGCTTTGCAATAATAATATATTGGACTGTGTAGCCCCCAAGTGCCGGGTTGTTTTGCCTGCAACAGCCTGGGACTTTGAGCTTGGTATTGCAAGTTTGAGAAATCTGGGTTCTCATCTGAGTCGCCAGATATAGACTGTGTGTCTTGTATTTCACATGTGTAGCCCCCAAGGGCCGGCTCATCAGTATGTGATGGGCCGGGTCTTCAATTTAGACCTTATAATATGTTTGAACAGCTGAACACTGTAGCCCCCAAGTGCCGGGTCGCATGCCCGCAGCGACTCGGGACTCATATGCACTTATCTTTTGAAAAGAAAAACATCATATGATGTAGCCCCCAAGTGCCGGGTCATTATACAATAATGAGCAGGGACTTGCTGCAGAGCTGATTATGTAGACTTGATGAGCAATGTGTAGCCCCCAAGGGCCGGCTCAGTAAAATAATACTAGGCTGAGACTTAGAAAATGATTGAAGGTCGGCTCATCTCCCTGAGATAACCGGGTTCGTTGATAATGTGATGAGTTGAAAAGGCAACTTGCATTAGCACCCAAGTGCCGTGGTGCATGCTTGCAGCGACATGGGACTTGCATACTTGATATAATCTTGATCTGAATAATGTAGCCCCCAAGTGCCGGGTCATATGCCTGCAGCGACTCGGGACTATTCTTTCCATTGCGGAATAAATCATATCCATTATATGAATGATATTGCTGAATGCTTGGCATATCAATGTTGAACCATGCTCCCTGCTGTGAGATGGTATTTTTGGATAAGGGAATAACAGCCATTACTCTGAAGGGGCTTTGAAAACCTCAATCATCCAATATAGGTTATGATAACCATGATAAAAAATCCAGCCACATTGGTTATTTAAGATTTGAATAATATAACCCGGATTGAAAACCGGCTCCTGCAACATAAACCAGGATATCCATGCATATATGATGCATGGTATGACGATGCAATGATGATGCAATGTATGATGCAATGTATGATGATGCACGTGTATGATAACAGAGTATAAAAATGTCGGCTTTCAAGGCTCGACAAAAAGAGACTAGCTCTGTTTCATTTTTTGAAAAACTCAAGTTTTGCTTCAAAGAAGCTTGGCATGAAAGCCTGAAAACCTTGTAAGCCGGCTCTCACATGACATAAATCCGTCGTTTAAACCTTAGCAAGTTCAGGGTCTTTTAAAAGATTGACATTGCTAAGAGTACGAACGGGCCACATAGCGGAGAGACTACAGCAGACAAGGCGAGTTTATCCTAGCCCACTGTAAGCCGGCTCTCTCGTGACAAAAGCCGCCGTTTAAACCTTGACAAGTTCAGGGTCTTTGTGCGAGATTGACTATGAAAGTTAAGGGTCTCTGAGCAAGATTGACTGTCAAGAGTTCGGCGGGTCACATGGCGGAGTAGCAAGTTGCAAACAGGCAGGTTTAACTCAAACATGGCATATAAAGCCGGGCCAAGAGGGTATGAAAGCTAAACTCATAGAGTTGGAAGCCCCCAAGTGACCATATGATGATCCAATAAATCCGGGCACCCATGTTTGAATGGTCGCAACATGGCGGCTCGTCCTCTTGGGCGACTTTTAAATCTTCCACCAATAAGGTAATGCACCCATGTTTGAACGGTCGCATCATGGCAGCTCGTCCTCTTGGGCGACTTTAAATCTTCTGCCAATAAGGTAGTGCACCCATGTTTGAACGGTCGCATCATGGCGGCTCGTCCTCTTGGGCGACTTTAAATCTTCCGCCAATAAAGCAGCAGCCCCCGGGACCGGGTTATCTTCCCTGCAATGACCCGGGGTTCCAGAATATTTGAGCCCGGTTGAATCTGTCGAGTCATGAGTGTGTAACCCCCGAGTCTTAAGTCGACTCAAGGAGGCGGCTTGAGAGTCTTCATCCTTGGCTGTGGCATAAGCCGGCATAAGATTGGCGACTGAACGATGGATTTTATCCAAACTGGAGATGATGCAGTGAGCTGATGATCTTCGTGATGCTCATCATGTCTTTGGAAAATGTCATGGCCAAATTGAGTGCATATGCCTCTTGACCCATGCTTTATTCTCATGTAGAGCGGCTCCTCTGGCTCCTCTTGTTGGAATTTGATAACAAATATATATTTCCCTTTTTGCTCCATCATTGTTGGAGTGCTCCGGATTGCGGGGGCGGCGGCTCGCGCACATTCGTTGGGCGGCTTGAGTGAGCAAGCATGACACCGACAGGTCAATGTAGACTGGACCGCAGGGTGGCGACTCGCGAGCATTCGTTAGACGGCTCGTACTGGTGTATGCGGCCCCTGGCGTGTTGATGTAGATGTGGAAGTCAGTCGCGCGTTTGAAGACGGCGCGGTCGCGAGAGACGGCCATGGCGTTGTAAGCCGGTGCGGTCGCGAGAGACGGCCGCGGCGTTGTAAGCCGGTGCGGTCGCGAGAGACGGCCGCGGCGTTGTAAGCCGGTGCGGTCGCGAGAGACGGCCGCGGCGTTATAAGCCGGTGCGGTCGCGAGAGACGGCCGCGGCGTTGTAAGCCTGTGCGGTCGCGAGAGACGGCCGCGGCGTTGTAAGCCGGTGCGGTCGCGAGACGGACGAACACTGGTCCAGACTGATGTTGGCGCGCCTCCGTCTCCGTGGTATAAAGCCACTTGAATAATTGTCCTGCGTAAAAATATTGCAGGGCAAAGTAATTGTTCTCACAAGAATTTAAAGTGTACTGATAGAGTAAATAAGGAGGATAGCACCTCGTATTTTTTCAGATGAACGCGGACGGAGCAAACCGAGTTTAGACATGTAGACCGATCCACTCCTTTTTTTAACGCTCTGATGTACTGGCGCAAACCGGCGTATTCGTTGCGCAACCCATGCTGGCGGACACTGGCGCGGCCTCCGGATGGTCATTGTAGAGAGAAACGTATGGACGGCGGACGGTCCACATTTGTCTTCCAACGTGCAGACACGGGATGATGCTGGCTCGGCCTCCGGCGAGTCGCCGTAGACTGGACCACATTGACAGCTGACTGCGCGCGTCCGTCATCCATCAGGCGAACAGATGCTTGGTTCAGTATGATGTTGGCGCAGCCTCCACCGAGTCCCCCATGGCTTGATCAACCCAGTGTTTTCCATGCGGTGATCGAGCGGTGGAGTAGCAATCAGTGGCCGGAGGTCGCCCTACATCTGGGTAGCTGTACATCCGTACAACGCCCGTAAGCCTTGATCTGTATGCCATTGTCTGCTGGAGTTGCAACTGCAGTAGTAGAACTCGGTCCTGAGAACCGAGCGGCACACGCGCCATCCACTTATGCGCTTCTTCAGCGCCGGGTTCCCGTCGAAACCAAGGGACCCATCGGTGGTGTACGCCTGCATTACCTGCCGGCTGTTCCTGTCTGGCCTGAGGCTCATCTCAATGCAGTGCCGCCCTGTGTTTGATGTGCCGCACGGTCGCACCATCGTCGCAATGGATCAATCCAGTCAGGAAAGAAAATTCAGCTACGGCGGTCTTTCCTGCTCTGTTTCCGTTTGTCTCTTGACTTCGTTCCCTTTTTTGTTGTTGTTGTTTCACGTAATGTCCATGCAACCATTGTAGCAAGCTAGCTAGCAACTGTCTCTTGTTCCTTTCCTTGGTAGCCTTCCATGTACGTTTAGAACACAAGAACAAATACTCAAAAAAGAACTTGATCCACACCGTGATGCTTCATGCACACAGGTCACAACATCGGGACTTGCTTCCCCCTTTTCTTTTTGTTCCTAAACAAATCTGGTTACCAGTTGCTCACACGGAAATCGATCTCGGCCTGACTAAGTACCTGCATCGCATCAGCTCCTACGGCACGCTCGCGTCCCGTTAGGCCGCGCTAGGGCCAGCCCATCGCAGCCAATCAGCCAGCGTATCATGGGCTTTTGCAACTTCCGTATCGCCACCGACATACGCGCTTTGGACTTGCTAGCCAACCAGTTTGCGAATTTGATCCGGACCGGCTAGACGAGGCTGCGGCGGCGGAGACGGGCCAACCAGAGGAGGCCAGCGAGACGAGTCGGAGAAGGACGGTGGGGTTAGGAGGAGCAGCGCCGGGTCAATGGAGACGCGCTGCGCGAGGACGGGCATGATGGCGCACGCCTTGGTGAGGCGCTGCAGGTCGCCGTTTGTGGCGGAGGCAGCATCCGAAGATCAGGAGCCTTTGACCAAACTGAACGAATTCCTTCAGTGGAAGTTGGACGAAGAAACTTCAGGTTGCTTCCATCCGTGTAGAAGAGGAAGACAGCTCCGCGCCCCGGCGGCCCGTGGTGGCGACGGGAGGCTGTGCTCGGAGCGCGGACGCGGCACTAGCGGACCGGCCGTGGGCGAGGCGCGCGGACCGGCCGTGATGCTGGCGCGGCGCTGGAGCCGGCTCAGGAACGAGCTAGGCGAGCCATGGCAGCAACAACGTTGGGAACGAGCTAGGCGAGCCATGGCGGCGGCTCAAGTGCGACGTGGTCAAGTGAGGCTGGCTCAAAGGCGCAGCGGCAAGGTGAGGCGAGGCAGCAGCAACGACGTGGGCATGCCGTAGTGAGCGCAGTGGAGTGGAGGCGAGGCGGCCACGGCGCGGCGGACGGGCAAGGGCGAGGCGGCCACGGCGCGGCGGACGGGCGAGGGCAAGGCGGCCACGGCGCGTCGGACGGGCGAGGCCGAGGCGGCCACGGTGCAGTGGCGGTAGTCGGAGACCGAATCCGTGGTGGATGGGTGAGCGAGAGACGAAGGCGAGGCGGGGCCATGGCGACGTCAACGCGCGGTGATTCCTTTTTTTTATCGGACAAAATCCTGCTCTTGCCTAGGCCTTGTGCTAATTTGTTGATCAATTAACGATTGCTGCCGCCGTAGGTCTTTGGATGGACCCTTCGAAGCTGACAGCTCGCATACAGATTTTTCCATGGTCTTGATTACCTCCAATCTGATTATTAAGGTTGAAGTGCTTCAAGACGGCTCTTCTTCATCCGATGAATGGCGAACTTCTTGATCCCTGTGAGAGCTCCCTCCAAGAACACAAATCCACCGTGTGCTGGCCCCATGGTGGGTGCCAACTGTCGTGGTTTTGTCACGGCAAGATGTCCTCGTGAGAGAACTTGGGTGTGAGGCCATCGCAACTATGTGGCGGCTTGAGAGGGGTTGGTCAGAATCGAGAGACGCGAGTTTACCCAGGTTCGGCCCCTCCGATGGAGGTAAAAGCCTACGTCCTGCTTTGTGTATATTGATGATGAGGATGATCTCGATTACAAGGGTGCGGGATCGCTACCTCTAATCTCGAGAGCCTCTAGTCTGTCTATCTCTAATGACTTGAACTTGTCCCTCTAAGGGTGCCTTACCCCTCCTTATATAAGTGGAAGGGGTAGGGTTACATGTAGAGTCCTACTAGGAGTAGGATTAGGACTAGTCTCTCTTGAGTCCTAATCCGGGTCTTGCTTATCTTGTAAGGGAATCCTTCCTCTCCTTTGGGCCTACTCTGTGAGCCGCCTTCCGCCATAACATGAGTCGGCCCTCCCATGAGCCGCCCTCTGGGCTGTTGGGCCTTGTCGCTCGTCTGACCCGTCTAGCCGGGTCACCAATGAGCCGCCAAGCTTGGCCGGGTCACCAGTGAGTCGCCAAGTCCCTGGCCGGGTCATACCGCGGGGTATATCCCCGACAGACTCCGTCCATGATGTCTGCAGAGGTCTTCGTTGATGCCGTTCTCTCGACTCCTTCATCAGCCACCGGAGGAGATCAGCCCCAGAAGAGCGCTTAGCTCTATACCTTAGAACTTTTTGGTAACTTGTTTCCAACGGGGGAGAAGTTGTATAGATCATTAGGGCTTCGAGAGAGAGAGAGAGCGTTGCTTTTTTATCGCTTTTCAAAACATTGATATCTTTTGGTTGGTTTGCTTGTGTTAAACTTTGTTGGTGTTTGATCATACACTTGATGTGTATTGCTACTATTTCCTATCCTTGATGCTTATGAAATGATCATTCACCTTTGCTTGATTGTGTTGTGCTATGATATTCATTCATATTATTCTCGCACACCACCAAGTTGTATGTGACATGAAAGAGTGCCCCATGTACCTAATCGATTGTGCATTTGCATTCAAACGCAAATTCAAAATAATGCACAAATTTAGGGGAGCTCTTGCTTATCACATACTTCTCAAAGCGTCGATTATATTCATTGATTATATCATATGTCGAAGCTTTGATCTATATGTTGTCATCAATTACCAAAAAGGGGGAGATTGAAAGCACATTTGCTCCCTTAGTGGTTTTGGTAATTAATAACAACATATATATCATTGAACTAATATTTCCACTAAGCATATTTCAGGAAAGTTCAATGATGGGTTGGCAAAAGGATTGTGGAGAAACCCCTAGAAGCAAGGAAATGGATTGGCAAAGCTTCAAGCAAGAGGACTCTACATTTTACTTTGTGAGAAATCACCTTGAGTCCATAGGAAAGCCAATACTATTAAAAGGGGGTAAGGTATTGTTGGTGAACAAGATGCTCCACGTGCACAAGTGATAGTCACCAAAAACACCCACAAACTCTTCCACAAAAGTCTGTCCAAGCCTATCATGAAAATCGGTGCTACCAACAATTTCCACATGATCCCACCGATTCCCACCTCAGATAGACCATGCCAAACCCTAGCACATCGGTGCAACCGATTCTGATTCGGTGCCATCGAGTTCAGCTTGCCAACTCTCTGTTACCTCGATTCTTAAAATCGGAAATTCCGAGTTTTTGGATCGGCGTCACCGAGTTTTGGAAACTGACCGTTGGCCACCTAATCGGTACCACCGAGATTTATGTATCGGTCTCACCGAGATTCAAAAGTTGCTACCTTTGGAGCAACTCGGTACCACCGAGTTTTACACTTCGGTGTCACCGAGTTGGTCACTTTAGGTGTAACGGTTGGATTTTTGGGGATGCCTATATATACCCCTTCACCACCACCCACTAAAAAAGGCACTCGGAACTATTCCATACTTGCCCCATCCAATTTTCTGAGAGAGAGCCACCTACTCATTTGTTGAGATCAAGCCATTCCACTCCATCCATATGAATCTTGATCTCTAGCCTCCCCAAGTTGCTTTCCACCAAATCAATCTCTTCCACCAAAGCCAAATCTGTGAGAGAGTGATTGTGTGTTGAGGAGTCTATCATCTTGAAGCACAAGAGCAAGCAGTTCATCGACATTACCGAGCCTATTACCTTTTGGAGGGTGGTGCCTCCTAGATTGGTTAGGTGTCGCTTGGGAGCCTCCTACTTCGTGTTGTGGAGTTGAACCAAGAAGTTTGTACGGGCAAGGAGATCGCCTACTTCGTGAAGATCTACCCATAGTGAGGCTAGTCCTTCATGGACGGAAGCCGTTATGGAATAGTCAAGGTTGCTACTTCGTGGACCCTTATGGGTGGAGCCCTCCGTGGACTCTCGCGACCGTTACCCTCCGTGGGTTGAAGACTCCATAAACGTGGACGTACGATAGCACCACCTATCGGAACCACGGGAAAATCATCGTGTCTTCAAATTGCGTTTGATCTTCCTCCCTACCCTCTACTTCATATGCTTGTCTTTACTTTCTGCTGCTTGAAGACTCCATAAAAGTGGCACTATGCTCTTCATGTAGAGAGTCTCGTGATATGTCACTTCCATATGCTAGTGAGAATTACCTATTCATTATTAAAAACTTGGTTTGTATATTCCTATGAAGGGCTTGCTTAAATGCTCGAGGTCTTCATGAGCAAGCAAGTTGGATGCACACCCCACTTAGCTTCATTGAGCTTTCATACACTTATAGCTCTAGTGCATCATTTGCATGGCAATCCCTACTACTTGCATTGACATCTATCGATGGGCATCTCCATAGCCCATCGGTACGCCTAGTTGATGTGAGACTATGTTCTCCACTTTTTACCCCTTTGATATCTACCACCATATTCTATTCCACCTAAATGCTATGTCCAATGGCTCACGCTCATGTATTGCGTGAAGAATACAAAGTTGATGCATGTTGAAAAAGTACGATCCAATATCCTGACTTGGACACCGTGGTGCTTAACATTTGTATTAATGTGCTGAAGACGGAGACATGCCTTGCTAATATAATAAGATGAATGGGAGGGTGAACATTTCTTAAGGATCGTATACTTTTAAGGATTAATGATTTTGTTTCTTACACTTTTAATATTGCTGTATTAATATTTGTTGATTCATCTTTTCTTAATGAGCATACATGCATAAGATTACATAATGGATAGCATGTCACATCAAAAATTATGTTTTTATCATTTACCTACTCGAGGACGAGCAGGAATTAAGCTTGGGGATGCTTGATACGTCTCCAACGTATCTATAATTTTTTATTGTTCCATGCAGATATATTATCATTCTAGGATACTTTTTGGGTCTTTATTTACCAATTTATAATATTTTTGAGCACTAACCTATTGACCCAGTGCCCAGTGCCAGTTGTTGTTTTGTGCATGTTTTTTTTTTACTTTTCAGGTTTACAGTACCAAACAAAGTCCAATTGCCACAAAACTTTTTGATGATTTTTTCTGGACCATAAGAAGACTTGGAAGCTTTGGAAGGAGGCTGGGAGGCGCACGAGGGCCCCACCACACATCAGGGCGCGCCCAAGGGGGGGCGCCTTCATATGTGGTGGCCCCCTCGGCTGCCTCCCGACGCCCCTCCATGGACTATAAATTCTCTAATATTGCAAAAACCATAAAGGAAGTCCCGAAACCCTTTTTACGCCGCCGCAAGTCTCTGTTCCATCGCGAGGCCATTTGGAGCACCGTTCCGGCACCCTACCGGAGAGGGGATCGATCACGGAGGGCCTCTACATCAACCTTGCTGCCCTCATGATGATGTGTGAGTAGTTCACCACAGACCTACAGGTCCATAGCTAGTACCTAGATGGCAATCTCTCTATCTCTTGATCTTCAATACAATGGTCATCGCATCTTCGCTTTGATCTATCCGATGTAATCCTATTGTGCGGTGTGTTTGTTGGGATCCAATGAATTGTGGGTTTATGTTCGGATTATTCATGAAAAGTATTTGAGATACCTCTGATATATATTGTATCTTAATTGCATGATCATTATAGCTTCGTAATGCTCTCCGATTTTTTGATGTGCTTTGGCTAAGTAGATTGATATTTCATCGGTGGGAGTGGTGCGTTGTGGTAGGTTCAACCTGACGAGTTTCTATATCCCAGTGATAAAGTAGGGGACAAGATGCGTCTGTGTTGTTGCTACTAAGGATAACACGATGGGGTTCATTCATATCGCTTGAGTTTACTTTGTCTACATCATGTCATCGTTCTCCATGCATTACTCTGTTTTACTTAATACTCTAGATGCATGCTGGATAGCGGTCGACGAGTGGAGTAATAGTAATAGGTGCAGACAGGAGTCGGCCTATTTGTTTATGGATGTGATGCCTATATACACATGATCATTGCCGTGAAAATCGCATAACTATCCGCTTTTCTATTAATTGCCCAACAGTAATTTGTTACCCAGCGTATGCTGCCTACATGAGAGATGCCGCTAGGGAAAACTATGCCCCCGGGTCTATTCACATATATATATGCAAACGCTATTATTAGCTCGCTGCCTTATTTACTTTTTATTTTATTTTGCAATTTACATTTATCAACAATTATCTACACAACTCATTTGCTTGCAAATAACAAGATCAAGGGGATTGACAACCCTCTTGCCCGCGTTGGGTGCAAGTTGTTTGTTCATTTGTGTGCAGCCGCTGAAGACGGTTAAGGACTGATATTCCTATTGGTTCAATAAACCTAGGTTTCATAACTGAGAGAAATACTTACCCACTTTGTGTTGCAATTACCCGTTCCTCTTCACAAAAAACCCAACGCAGATCACAAGTATCAGTAGTCACTAAGGGGGCCAGGAGGGCTCCTCTCGCTCGGGCGGTGGTTTGGTGTGTGGCAACCAGGGAAATCGTCCTCCTTGTCAGTTGTGCGGTATCCCTGGTCACCTCGCCTCCTGTTTCCATAAACTCTACAAGCATGACTTCCTTGGCATCAGCAATGATGGGCGTAAAAACGAGCGTCAAGCAGCCATGGCGACACAAGGACACACTCCTTCCTACCCGGTTGGTCCCAGTTGGTACATGGACACCGGTGCTACATATCATCTGACAAGCGGGCTCAGCAAACTTGGTACATATGAGCCCTACCAATGTCATGACAAGGTTCATACAGCAAACGGGTCAGGTATGCATATCTCTCGTATTGGTGAATCTTCTATTCCCTAATCCACATCTCGCCAACTTTAATTATTTAAGGTTCTTCGAGTTCCAACTGTCACCCGTAATCTCTTGTCTGTTCCTCGACTTACTTATGATAAAAACGTCTCTGTTGAATTTCACCCATTCTATTTTTTCATTAAGGACCGAGTCACATGGGACGTACTCCTTAGAGACCACTATCGAGGTGGTGTTTACTCTTTGGATGTGCCATACATGTCTCAAGTCTTCAGCGGGGTTCGTGTTTCGTCGTCTCAGTGGCATTCCCATCTTGGCATCCTGCTACTCCGATGGTGCGTCACGTTCTTCATCGTCATGATCTTCCTGTGGTGTCTAGTAATAAAGAAATATCAATGTGTGATGCCTGTCGACAGGGCAAGAGCCATCAACTTCCGTGTTCTTCGTCAAGTCGACTTGTCAACAATCCTCTGGAGATTGTATTTTCGGATGTATGGGGACCTGCCCGAACCTCTCTTAGTGGTCATAACTATTATGTCAGTTTTATTGATGATTATAGTCGCTTTACATGGATTTATCTTCTTACGCGCAAATCTGATGTGTTTGACATTTTCATTAAGTTTCAATTGCATGTTGAACGTTGACGTGGCTTGAGACTGCGTCAGTATTTCCCCAAAGAGGAAGGGATGATGCAGCATAGCTACGGTAAGTATTTCCCTCAGTTATGAAACCAAGGTTATCGAACCAGTAGGAGAACCACGCAACACTATGTAAACGGTACCTGCACACAAAGAACAAATACTTGCAACCCGACGCGTAAGAGAGGTTGTCAATCTCTCCACGGTAAAAAGATAGATTAGATTGTAGTAGATTGGATAGATAGATCACACAAGAACACAAAATAAAAGAAGCAAATAAAAAGTGCAACAAGGTATTTTTGGTTTTTAGAATAATAGATCTAAAAACAAAAGCGGCAAAAGATAGATCGGAAAGCAATATGTTGAAAGAGTAGACCCGGGGGCCGTAGGTTTCACTACTGGCTTCTCTCATGAGTATAGCACACGGTGGGTAAACAAATTACTGTTGGGCAATTGATAGAAGATCAAATAATCATGACGATATCCAAGGCGATGATCAATATATAGGCATCACGTCCAAGATTAGTAGACCGAAACGATTCTGCATCTACTACTATTGCTCCACACATCGACCGCTATCCAGCATGCATCTAGTGTATTAAGTTCATGGAGAAACGGAGTAATGCAATAAGAACGATGACATGATGTAGACAAGATCTATTAATGTAGGAATAGACCCCATATTGTTATCCTTAATAGCAACGATACATGCGTGCCTCGCTGCCCCTTCTGTCACTGGGAGAGGACACGGCAACATCGAACCCATCACAAAGCACCTCTTCCAATGGCAAGAAAAATCGATCTAGTTGGCTTAACTAAACCAAAGATTCAAAGAAGAAATACGAAGCTATAAGTAATCATGCATATAAGAGATCAAAGAAGACTCAAATAATATTCATGGATAGAAACTGATCATGAACTCAAAATTCATCGGATCCCAACAAACACACCGCAAAAAGTCATTACATCAAATAGATCTCCAAGAGACCATTGTATTGAGAATCAAAAAAGAGAGAGAAAGCCATCTAGCTATTGCCTACGGACCCGTAGGTCTATGGTGGACTACTCACGCATCATCGGAGAGGCACCAATGAGGATGATGAACCCCTCCGTGATGGTGTTAGATTGGATCTCGCGGTTCTGGAACTTGCGGCGGCTGGAAGTGTTTTTCGTCGACTCCTCTAGGGTTTCTGTAATATTTGAGTATTTATAGAGCTCAGAGGCAGTGGAGGAGACCCCTGAGGGCACCACAACCCATCAGGGTGCGCCAGGGGCCTCCGGCGCGCCCTGGTGTCTTGTGGGCCCCATGGGCCTCCCCTCAGGTGCTTCCTTGGCTCATAAGTTGTCTTATGGTCCAAAAAAAATCTCCAAAAAGTTTCGTGGCAATTGGGCACCGTTTGGTACTGATATTCTGTGAAGTAAAAAACAAGCAAAAAATAGCAACTGGCACTTGGCACTATGTCAATAGGTTAGTCCCATATAAAGTTGCTATAAAATGATTGTAAAACATCCAAGAATGATAATATAACAGTATGGAACAATCAAAAATTATAGATACGTTGGAGACGTATCAGCATCCCCAAGCTTAATTCCTACTCGTCCTCGAGTAGGTAAATGATAAAAACAGATTTTTTGATGTGGAGTGCTGCCTAACATGTTCATCACATATTCTTTTCTTTTGTAGCATGGACATTTGAACTTTTAGATGGTTCAAAGCAATAATCTAGTTTTGACATAAAGACTTTAATACTCAAGCATGCCAACAAGTAACCATGTCTTTCAAAATATCAACACTAAAGAAAGTTATCCCTAGCCCATCATGCTCAATCATTGATCCATTCATGAAACACACTCAAATTTAGCCACACCCAATGCACAAGTATGATCATAGTGCCCCCTAGTTGGTGCTTTATAAGAGAAGATGGAGACTCAAATTGAAAATAAAAATTGCATAAAGTAAATAGATAGGACCTTCGCAGAGGGAAGTAGGGATTTGTAGAGGTGCCAGAGCTCAAAGCTTAAATTGAGAGAGAGAAAATATTTTGGGTGGCATGCCTTTCCTGTCAACGAAAACGACCGAGTATTTCTCAATACTTTCCATGCTAGATACATCATAGGCGGTTCCCAAACATAAAATAAAGTGTATTCCTTTTTCCACCATTCTTCCACAATCCATGGCTAGCCGTATCCACGATTGCCTTCCATATCAACACATTCCAAGGGATTTATTATTTGACAACATAAAGTAAATTTCTTTTTCATTTCGGGACTGGGCATCCCTATTACCGCCGTACTATCGTGCAATGACAAGTGAATAAACACTCATCTTGAGAATAACACATCTAGGATGGAAAAATATTGGACACCCCCTACCGTTTCATGAGCGGTACGAGCACACAAAAAGAAAATTCATTTTGAAAATTAGAGATGGCACATACAAATTTGCTTAGAACGGCACGTAAATACCGCATATAAGTAGGTATGGTGGACTCATATGGCAAAACTGGGTTTAAGGATTTTGGATGCACAAGTATTATTTCTACTTAGTACAAGTGGAGGCTAGCAAATAGATTGAGAAGCAACCAACCAAGAAACGAAAATTCACATAAACGGGCATTGAGCATAACTAACACCGAATAATGCACCATAAGTAGAATGTAATTTCATTGCATAACAATCGACTTTCGTGCTTGCATAGGGAATCACAAACCTTAACACCAATATTCTTACTAAAGCATAATTACTCACCAACATGACTCACATATTACTATCATCATGTCTCAAAACTATTACAAGGAATCAAGTCTAATTTGTCCAATGATCTTCATGAAAGTTTTTATTATATCCCACTTGAATATCTATCACTTTGGGACTAGTTTCATATACTGCCATTGCTTTTGACAAGCTCAAATAAATTTAAGTGAAGAACATGAGCGTAAAAATTTCATCTCTCAAAATAGTATAAGTGAAGCATGAGAGAATTTCTTCAAAATTTACTAGCTCTCAAATTAATCTAAGTGAAGCATGAGAGTGTTTCTTCAAAAGTCACCAACTCTCAAATTAATCTAAGTGAAGCATGAGAGTATTTCTTCAAAAAAAATAAAGCACACCATGTTCAAAAAGATATAAGTGAAGCACTAGAGCAATTCCATAGCTCAAATTTTTTAGTGAAGCATATAGAGCAATTCTAACAAATCACAACATAATTTTAGCTCTCTCAAATAGGTGTGTCCAGCAAGGATACTTGTGACAAACTAAAAATCAAATCAAGCAAAGACTCAAATAATACAAGACGCTCCAAGCAAAACTCATGATATGTGACGAATAAAAATATAGCTCCAAGTAAAATACTGATGGTCGTTAGAAGAAAGAGGGGTGCTGTAGTTGGGGGTGCTGTAGTATCCCCAAGATTAGGCTCTTTTCACTCCTTATTCCTTCATCCATCGTGATCTCACCCAAAACTTGAAAACTTCAATCACACAAAACTCAACAAAACCTTCGTGAGATCCGTTAGTATAATAAAGCAAATCACCACTCTAAATACTGTTGCAAACACATTCATATTTTATTATTGCATTATATCTACTGTATTCTAACTTTACCATGGCTTATACCCTCCAATACAAACCATTAATTCATCAAAACAAGCACACAATGCAATGAAAATAGAATCTGTCAAAAACAGATAAGTCTGTAGTAATATGTACTCTAACCATACTTTTATAACTATACAAATTCTAAAAACTTAGGACAACGTAAGGAATTTGTATAGAAATACCGTGTTAAAATTTCAGCTCATTATCACGCTCCAGTAAAAAATGAAAATTCCTGCACTGGAGTCAAAGTTTCTGTTTCAGATTCAGCATCGTTTCTACTCATCTAGTGAGTCATCCTAAAGGCTTTACTTGGCACAAACACTAATTAAAACATAAAAAACACAATCATAACAGTAGCATAATTGTGTCAACACCCAAGAACAAAAAGAAAAAGTTAAAATAAATTTTATTTCATTGGGTTGCCTCCCAACAAGCGTTATCGTTTTACGCCCCTAGCTAGGCATAATGCATAGATTCAAGTGTTGTCATCTTTAGTTTCCAACTCCTCAATCATACAACTATATTTCTTCAAGAATTTAGCATGCACACTTTCAATGACAATACTTCTAGGAATAAGACCGGAAAATTCATTCTTGTAAGTAGGGTCTTTCGCTATTTCAACAAAATTGGGATAAACACTAATCATTTTAAGTTCTTCCTTGTGGCTATTATATGTGGCACCTTTGTTCTTAGTGACTTGTGTAGACTTGCCACTTTTTACGGGAGTTTTTTCAATAGTTTTAACAGAAGAAAAGGCTGAGCTCAAGTTACTAAAAATATCTTCCAACTTATCAATCCGGGAGGGACTTTCTTCTATTCTTTCGTTAACTACGGCTTCCTTTTCCTTCAATAATTTAAAGGCATCCCCCGCTTTTGACCCAATTTTATTATAAAGATTATGCATTTTCTTATCCAAATTTTCATTATGTTCTTTGGTAATCATCTTCTTTTCAATAGCATCTAGCCTTTCCATAACATGTTCGAGAGTTAAGGTTGTTTCATTAATCATGAGAGATGGTGAACCCACTAAATTTCCCATAGCATTAAAAGCGTACAAAGATGGACACATCAAGAAATTCCTGTTGGAAATATGCCCTAGAGGCAATTAATAAAGTGTTTATTATCATATTTCTCCGTTCATGATAATGGTTTATTATTCATGCTAGAATTGTATTGACCGGAAACTTAATACATGTGTGGATAATAGACAAATACTGAGTTCCTAGTAAGCCTCTACTAGACTAGCTCGTTGATCAAAAGATGGTCAAGATTTCCTGACCATGGACATGAGTTGTCATTTGATAACGGGATCACATCATTAGGAGAATGATGTGATGGACTTGACCCAACCGTTAGCATAGCAAATGATCGTTCAGTTTATTGCTATTGCTTTCACTATGTCAAATACACGTTCCTCTGACCATGAGATCATGCAACTCCCGGATACCGTAGGAATACTTTGGATGTATCAAACGTCACAACGTAACTGGGTGATTATAAAGGTGTACTACAGGTATCTCCTAAAGTGTTTGTTGAGTTGGCATGGATCGAGATTGGGATTTGTCACTCCGACTATCGGAGAGGTATCTCTGGGCCCTCTCGGTAATACAGCATCACAGAAGCCTTGCAAGCACCGTGACTAAAGAGTTAGTTGCAAGATGATGTATTACAGAACGAGTAAAGAGACTTGCCGGTAACGAGATTGAACTAGGTATTGGATACCGACGATCGAATCTCGGGCAAGTAACATACCGCCGGACAAAGGGAACAACGTATGTTGTCATATGAGGTTCGACCGATAAAGATCTTCGTGGAATATGTAGGAACCAATATGAGCATCCAGGTTCCGCTGTTGGTTATTGACCGGAGAGTCGTCTCGGTCATGTCTACATCATTCCCGAACCCGTAGGGTCCGCACACTTAAGGTTCGATGACGATTTAGTATTATATGAGTTATGTGATTGGTGGCCGAAGTTTGTTCGGAGTCCCGGATGATATCACGGACATGACGAGGAGTCTCGAAATGGTCGAGAGGTAAAGATTCATATATTGGAAGGCTATATTCGGACGTCGGAAAGGTTCCGAGTGATTCGGGTATTTTTCGGAGTACCGGGGAGTTACGGGAATTCACCGGGAGAAGTAATGGGCCGTATTGGGCCATACGGGAAAAGGATAGGCAGGCCACGTGAGGAGGCTCGCGCCCCCCCTTGCCCAAACCGAATTGGACTAGGGGAGGGGGCGCAGCCCCCTCTTTCGTTTCCCTCTCCCTTCCCTCTTTCCTACTCCGTATGGGAGGTGGAATCCTACTAGGACTAAGGAGTCCTAGTAGGACTCCCCACACTTGGCGCACCCCTAGGGGGCCGGCCTCCTCCCTCTCATCCTTTATATACGGGGACAAGGGGGCACCCCAAAGTACACAATTGTCCCATAGCCGTGTGCGGTGCCCCGATCTCCGTTTTCCACCTCGGTCATATTTTCGGAGAGCTTAGGCGAAGCCCTGCCGGAATCACTTCACCGTCACCGTCGCCACGCCGTCGTGCTGACGGAACTCATCTACTACCTCGACGTCTTGCTGGATCAAGAAGGCGAGGAACGTCACCGAGCTGCACGTGTGTAGAACTCGGAGGTGCCGTACGTTCGGTACTCGATCGGTGGAGCTCGAAGAATTGTTCGACTACATCAACCGCGTTGTGAGACGCTTCTGCTAAACGGTCTACGAGGGTACGTAGACACACTCTCCCCTCTCGTAGCGATGCATCTCCATGGATAGATCTTGTGTGAGCGTAGGATTTTTTTTTGAAATTCATGCTCCGTTCCCCAACAGTGGTATCAGAGCCAGGTCTATGCGTAGATGTGTTTTGCACGAGTAGAACACAAACGAGTTGTGGGCGTGGGTGTATACATATTGCTTGCCGTTACTAGTTGTTACTTGATTCGGCGGTATTGTGAGATGAAGCGGCCCGGACCGACATTACGCGTACGCTTACGCGAGACAGGTTTCACCGCTACGTGCACTCGTTGCATAAAGGTGATTGGCGGGTGTCTGTCTCTCTCACTTTAGTTGAATCGGTTTCAATGAAGAGGGTTCTTTTAGAAGATCAAAAAGCAATCACTACACTACGTTGTGGTTTTGCGTAGGTAAGAACGGTTCTTGCAAACCCGTAGCAGCCACGTAAAACTTGCAACAACAAAGTAGAGGACGTCTAACTTGTTTTTGCAGGGTATGCTGGTGATGTGATATGGCCAAGACATGATGTGATATAAGTTGTTGTATGAGATGATCATGTTTTGTAAATTATTAGGCAACCGGCAGGAGCCTTATGGTTGTCTCTTTATTGTATGCAATGCCAACGCTATGTAATTGCTTTACTTTACCGCTATGAGTTAGCAGTAGTAGTAGTAATAGCAATAATCGGCGAGACGACCACGACGCTATGATGGAGATCAAGGTGTCACGACGCTACGATGGAGATCAAGGTGTCACGACGCTACGATGGTGATCAAGGTGTCAACCCGGTGACAATGGAGATCATGACGGTGCTTTGCTGATGGAGATCAAAAGCACAAGACGATGATGGCCATATCATGTCACATATATATTGAATTGCATGTGATGTTAATCCTTTTATGCATCTTATTTTGCTTAGGACGACGGTAGCATTATAAGATGATCCCTTCACTAAATTTCAAGATAAGTGTTCTCCCCTAGTATGCACCGTTGCGAAGGTTCGACGCTTCTAAGCACCACGTGATGATCGGGTGTGATGGATTCTTTCGTTCGCATACAACGGGTGTAAGCCAGTTTTACACACGTAGAATACTTGGGTTAAACTTGACGAGCCTAGCATATACAGATATGGCCTCGGAACACAAGAGACCGAAAGGTCGAACATGAGTCATATAGTAGATATGATCAACATGAAAGATGTTCACCATTGATGAACTGATCCACCTCACGTGATGATCGGACGTGGATTAGTTTGATGTGGATCATGTTACACTTAGACAACTTGAGGGATGTTAATCTAAGTGGGAGTTCTTAAGTAATTTGATTAATTGAACTTCAATTATCATGAACATAGTCAATAGTGTCTTAGCAAACTTATGTTGTAGATCGATAGACCACGCTGTAGCCCCCCTGTATTTTAATGCGTTCCTAGAGAAAGTTAAGTTGAAAGTTGATGGAAGCAACTATGCGGACTAGGTCCATATTCTGAGGATTGTCCTCACTGCTGCACAGAAGGCTTATGTCTTTGATGCACCGCTCGGTGAGCAACCCCTATGGCTTTGTCTGAAGACGTTATGAACATCTGGCAGACAAGAAAAGATGACTACTCGATAGTTCAGTGCGCCATACTTTACGGCTTAGAACCGGAGCTCCAAATATGTTTTGAGCAACACGGAGCATCTGAGATGTTCCAAGAGCTGAAAATTTGTTTTTCAAGACTCACACCCGGGTCGAGAGGGATGACACCTTCGACAAGTTCTATATCTACAAGATGGAGGAGAACGGCTCCGTTAGTGAGCATGTACTCAGAATGTCTGAGTACTTCAAACACTTGAATCAAGTGGGAGTTAGACTTCCGAATAAAGTGGTGATTGATAGAGTTCTCTAGTCACTATCACTAAGCTACTGGATCTTCGTGATGAACTATAAACATGCAAGGGATAGAAGATCCTTAAGCTATCCGCGATGCTACAATCTACGGATGTAGAAATCAAAAAAAGGGAGCATCAAGTGTTGATGGTTAATAAGACCACTAGTTTCAAGAAGGGCAAGGGAAAGAAAAGGGAACTTCAAGAAGAACGGTAAAACAGTTGCCGCTCACGCGAAGAAACCCAAGGCTGAACCAAACCCGAGACTTAGTGCTCCCATTGCAAAGGGAAATGTCACAGGGAGCGGAACTTCCCCAAAGTAACTGGCAGATAATAAGACTGGCAATGTCAACAAAGATATTTGATATACATGTTATTGATATGTACCTTACTAGTACTCGTAGGAGCACCTGGGTATTTGATACTTGTTCAGTTGCTTACAACTTGAAACATGGAGCTTCGAAATAAACGAGGGCTAGCTAAGAACGAGGTGACGATGTGCATTGGAAGTGTCTCCAAGGTTGATGTGATCACCATCGCCACGCTCTCTCTACCTTTAGGATTAGTGATGAACCTAAATAATTGTTATTTGGTGCTTGCGTTAAGCATGAACATTATATCTGATAGTGTTTATTGCAAGACGGTTATTCAATTTCAGAGAATAATTGTTATTCTATTTGGATAATATCATTGATGATCATGCACTTAAAATGAAAGGTTTATAGAATCTTGATCGTAGTAATACATATGTTCATAACACGAATGCCAAAAAATAATGATAGTACCACATATTTGTGGCACTGCCGCTTAGGTCATATCAGTGTTAAACGCATGAAGAAACTCCATGCAGATGGACTTTTGGAATCAATTGATTATGAATCATTTGAGACATGCGAACCATGCCTCATGGGCAAGATGACTAAGACTTCGTTCTCCAGAACAATGGAGCGAACAACAGACTTATTGGAAATAATACATACCAATGTATGCGGTCCGATGAGTGTTGAGGCGCGCGGTGGATATCGTTATGTTCTCACGTTCACAGATGATTTGAGTAGATATGGCTATGTCTACTTGATGAAGCATAAGTCTGAAACATTTGAAAAGTTCAAAGAATTTCAGAGTGAAGTAGAGAATCATTGTAACAAGAAAATAAAGTTCTTACGATTTGATCGAAGAAGAGAATATTCGAGTTACAAGTTTGGCATATACTTAAGACAATGTGAAACTATTTCACAATTCACGCCACCTGGAACACCACAGCGTAATGGTGTGTCCGAACGTCGTAATCGTACTCTATTGGATATGGTGCGTTCTATGATGTCTCTTACCGATTTGCCACTATCATTTTGGGGTTATGCATTAGAGACAGCTGCATTCACTTTAAACAGGGCACCGTCTAAATCCGTTGAGACGACACCGTATGAACTGTGGTTTGGCAAGAAACCTAAGCTGTCGTTTCTGAAAGTTTGGGGCTGCGATGCTTATGTCAAAAAGGCTTCAGCCTGATAAGCTCGAACCCAAAGCGGATAAGTGCGTCTTCATAGGATACCCAAAAGAGACTATTGGGTACACCTTCTACCACAGATCCGAAGGCAAAGCTTTCGTTGCTAAGAATGGATCCTTTCTAGAGAAGGAGTTTTCTCTCGAAAGAAGTGAGTGGGAGGAAAGTAGAAACTTGATGAGGTAATTGTACCTCCTCTGGATAGTAGTATGCCACAGAAAGAAATTTTTGTGACACCGACACAGACCAGAGAAGAAGTTAATGATGATGATCATGAAACTTCGGATCAAGTTGTTACTGAACTTCGAAGGTCAACCAGGACACGTTCCGCACCAGAGTGGTACGGAAATCCAGTCTTGGAGGTCATGTTGCTAGACAACGATGAACCTTCGAACTATGAAGAAGCGATGGCAAGCCCGGATTCCGAGAAATGGCTTGAAGCCATGAAATCCGAGATAGGATCCATGTATGAGAACAAAGTATGGACTTTGGTAGACTTGCCCGATGAACGGCGAGCTATTGAAAATAAATGGATCTTTAAGAAGAAGACGGACGCTGATGGTAATGTCACCGTCTATAAAGCTCGACTTGTTGCTAAAAGTTATCACCAAGTTCAAGGAGTTGACTACGATCAGACTTTCTCACCCGTAGCGATGCTAAAGTCTGTCAGAATTATGTTAGCAATTGCCGCATTTTATGATTATGAAATCTGGCAAATGGACGTCAAAACGGCATTCCTTGATGGATTCCTTAAGAAAGAATTGTATATGATGCAACCGGAAGGTTTTGTCGATCCTAAGGCGCTAACAAAGTATGCAAGCTCCAGCGATCCATCTATGGACTGGTGCAAGCATCTCGGAGCTGGAATACTCGCTTTGATGAAGTGATCAAAGCGTTTGGGTTTATGCAAGTTTATGGAGAAACTTGTATTTACAACAAAGTGAGTGGGAGCTCTATAACATTTCTAATAAGTATATGTGGATGACATATTGTTGATTGGAAATGATGTAGAATTTCTGGAAAGCATAAAGAATTAATTGAAAGGATTTTTTCAATAAAAATCTGTTTTTGAGTTATCCACGGATTGGGCATCGAGATCTATAGAGATAGATCAAGACACCTGATAAAAGTTCACACATCTTGATAAGATTTTGAAAAAGTTCAAAATGGATCAAGTCAAAAGAAATAAGTTCTTGGCTGGTGTGAAGTGGAGTAAGACTTGAAGATCTAGGTAAAGGTTGTTTACATGTTAGGCATCAAAATCTATCGAGATAGATTGAGACGCCTCATATGACTTTCACAAAGCATATACCTTGACAAGATTTTTAAGAAGTTCAAAATGGATCAGTCAAAGAAGGAGTTCTTGACTGTGGTGAAAGGTGTGAAGTTGAGTAAGACTCAAATCTCGACCACGGCAAAATAAATAGAATGGATGAAGGTTATCCCCTATGCCTCGGCCATAGGTTCTATAAAGTATGCCAAGCTGTGTGCCTTGCCATCTGTCTGGCAAAAGAGGTACCAAAGTGATCCAGGAGTAGATCACTGGACAGCGGTCAAATTATCCTTAAGATGACTAAGGAAGAATTTCTCGGGAATAGAGATGATAAAGAGTTCGTCGTAAGGGGTTACGTCGATGCAAGCTTTAAACACTGATTCGAAAGACTATGAGTCTCAGACCGGATAAGTATAGTGGGGAAATTTTTTGGAGTAGCTCCAAACAGAGTGTGGTAGCAGCATCTACATATGACATAGAGATTTGCCAAGAACACACGGATCTGAATATTGCAGACCCGTTGACTAAAACCTCTCTCACAAGCAAAACATGATCAGCCCTAGAACTGATTGGATGTTAATTACATGGAGATGTAAACTAGATTATTGACTCTAGTGCAAGTGGGAGACTGTTGGAAATATGCCCTAGAGGCAATTAATAAAGTGTTTATTATCATATTTCTCCGTTCATGATAATGGTTTATTATTCATGCTAGAATTGTATTGACCGGAAACTTAATACATGTGTGGATAATAGACAAATACTGAGTCCCTAGTAAGCCTCTACTAGACTAGCTCGTTGATCAAAAGATGGTCAAGATTTCCTGACCATGGACATGAGTTGTCATTTGATAACGGGATCACATCATTAGGAGAATGATGTGATGGACTTGACCCAACCGTTAGCATAGCAAATGATCGTTCAGTTTATTGCTATTGCTTTCACTATGTCAAATACACGTTCCTCTGACCATGAGATCATGCAACTCCCGGATACCGTAGGAATACTTTGGGTGTATCAAACGTCACAACGTAACTGGGTGATTATAAAGGTGCACTACAGGTATCTCCGAAAGTGTTTGTTGAGTTGGCATGGATCGAGATTGGGATTTGTCACTCCGACTATCGGAGAGGTATCTCTGGGCCCTCTCGGTAATACAGCATCACAGAAGCCTTGCAAGCACCGTGACTAAAGAGTTAGTTGCAAGATGATGTATTACAGAACGAGTAAAGAGACTTGCCGGTAACGAGATTGAACTAGGTATTGGATACCGACGATCGAATCTCGGGCAAGTAACATACCGCCGGACAAAGGGAACAACGTATGTTGTCATATGAGGTTCGACCGATAAAGATCTTCGTGGAATATGTAGGAACCAATATGAGCATCCAGGTTCCGCTGTTGGTTATTGACCGGAGAGTCGTCTCGGTCATGTCTACATCATTTCCGAACCCGTAGGGTCCGCAAGGTTCGATGACGATTTAGTATTATATGAGTTATGTGATTGGTGGCCGAAGTTTGTTCGGAGTCCCGGATGAGATCACGGACATGACGAGAAGTCTCGAAATGGTCGAGAGGTAAAGATTCATATATTGGAAGGCTATATTCGGACGTCGGAAAGGTTCCGAGTGATTCGGGTATTTTTCGGAGTACCGGGGAGTTACGGGAATTCAGCGGGAGAAGTAATGGGCCTTATTGGGCCATACGGGAAAAGGAGAGGCAGGCCACGTGAGGAGGCTCGTGCCCCCCCCCTTGCCCAAACCGAATTGGACTAGGGGAGGGGGCGCAGCCCCCTCTTTCCTTTCCCTCTCCCTTCCCTCTTTCCTACTCCGTATGGGAGGTGGAATCCTACTAGGACTAAGGAGTCCTAGTAGGACTCCCCACACTTGGCGCGCCCCTAGGGGGCCGGCCTCCTCCCTCTCATCCTTTATATACGGGGACAAGGGGGCACCCCAAAGTACACAATTGTCCCATAGCCGTGTGCGGTGCCCCGATCTCCATTTTCCACCTCGGTCATATTTTTGGAGAGCTTAGGCGAAACCCTGCCGGAATCACTTCACCGTCACCGTCGCCACGCCGTCGTGCTGACGGAACTCATCTACTACCTCGACGTCTTGCTGGATCAAGAAGGCGAGGAACGTCACCGAGCTGCACGTGTGTAGAACTCGGAGGTGCCGTACGTTCGGTACTCGATCGGTGGAGCTCGAAGGATTGTTAGACTACATCAACCGCGTTGTGAGACGCTTCCGCTAAACGGTCTACGAGGGTACGTAGACACACTCTCCCCTCTCGTAGCGATGCATCTCCATGGATAGATCTTGTGTGAGCGTAGGATTTTTTTTTGAAATTCATGCTCCGTTCCCCAACAATTCCCACCGGTAATAGTATCAAGGACGAATCTATACCAAGTGGTGATGCCCACATAAAAACTGCGAAGAAGAACAATGGTAGATTGCTTATGAATAGATCTATTATGAGCATTGCAAATCCTATAACAAGCATCTTTTAGGTTCTCCCCTCCCCTTTGCTTAAAATTTAGAACTTCGTTCTCGGGAGTACACGCAAAAGAGGAAGAACTAGCCATAACAACAAGGTAGGCAAACAAAATATCTGACGAGAAAAAGGGCAAACGAAAAAGAGGGCGAATAAAACGACAAATTTGGTGAAGTGGGGGAGAGGAAAACGAGAGGCAAATGGCAAATATTGTAAATTGCAAGGAGATGAGATTAGTGATTACGAACCTGATAGATGTTGATGATGTCTCCCTGGCAATGGCGCTAGAAATTCCTTTGACGTGGCTTGAGACTGTGTCGGTATTTCCCCAAAGAGGAAGGGATGATGCAGCACAGCTACGATAAGTATTTCCCTCAGTTATGAAACCAAGGTTATCGAACCAGTAGGAGAACCACGCAACACTATGTAAACGGTACCTGCACAAAAAGAATGAATACTTGCAACCCGACGCGTAAGAGAGGTTGTCAATCTCTCCACGATAAAAAGATAGATTAGACTGTAGTAGATTGGATAGATAGATCGCACAAGAATACAAAATAAAATAAGCAAATAAAAAGTGCAGTAAGGTATTTTTGGGTTTTTGGAATAATAGATCTGAAAACAAAAGCGGCAAAAGATAGATCGGAAAGCAATATGTTGAAAGAGTAGACCCGGGGGCCGTAGGTTTCACTAGTGGCTTCTCTCATGAGTATAGCACACTGTGGGTAAACAAATTACTGTTGGGCAATTGATAGAAGATCAAATAATCATGACGATATCCATGGCGATGATCAATATATAGGCATCACGTCCAAGATTAGTAGACCGAAATGATTCTTCATCTACTACTATTACTCCACACATCGACCGCTATCCAGCATGCATCTAGTGTATTAAGTTCATGGAGAAACGGAGTATGCAATAAGAATGATGACATGATGTAGACAAGATCTATTCATGTAGGAATAGACCACATCTTGTTATCCTTAATAGCAACGATACATGTGTGCCTCGCTGCCCCTTCTGTCACTGGGAGAGGACACCGCAAGATCGAACCCATCACAAAGCACCTCTTCCCATCGCAAGAAAAAATCGATCTAGTTGGCCTAACTAAACCAAAGATTCGAAGAAGAAATACGAAGCTATAAGTAATCATGCATATAAGAGATCAAAGAAGACTCAAATAATATTCATGGATAGAAACTGATCATGAACTCAAAATTCATCGGATCCCAACAAACACACCGCAAAAAGTCATTACATCAAATAGATCTCCAAGAGACCATTGTATTGAGAATCAAAAGAGAGAGAGAAAGCCATCTAGCTTCTGCCTACGGACCCGTAGGTCTATGGTGGACTACTCACGCATCATCGGAGAGGCACCAATAAAGATGATGAACCCCTCCGTGATGGTGTTAGACTGGATCTCGCGGTTCTGGAACTTGCGGTGGCTGGAAGTGTTTTTCGTCGACTCCTCTAGGGTTTCTGGAATATTTGGGTATTTATAGAGCTCAGAGGCAGTGGAGGAGACCCCCGAGGGCACCACAACCCATCAGGGCGCGCGAGGGGCCTCCGGCACACCCTGGTGCTTGTGGGCCCCATGGGCCTCCCCTCAGGTGCTTCCTTGGCTCACAAGTTGTCTTCTGGTCCAAAAAATCTCCAAAAAGTTTCGTGGCAATAGGAATCCGTTTGGTACTGATATTCTGCGAAGTAAAAAAACAAGCAAAAAACAGCAACTGGCACTTGGCACTATGTCAATAGGTTAGTCCCCAAAAATGATATAAAGTTGCTATAAAATGATTGTAAAACATCCAAGAATGATAATATAACAGCATGGAACAATCAAAAATTATAGATACATTGGAGACGTATCAAACGTCTTCTCATACTACTGGAATTCAGTTATTTGCCGTCTGCCAGATCTTTGCCGTCTGCTGGCAGATGGCAAAGAGGGTCTTTGCCGTCAGTTGCCATAAAGCTGACGGCAAAGAGCTGGCAGACGGCAAAGGTTCTATTTGCCATCTGCTAGTCCTTTGCCGTCTGCCAGTAGACGGCATAGACCCTAAAGGCAGACGGCAAAGAGGCTAGATAGGTCCCACTGGACCTTGGTCCCACTAGCAAATAGGTATGCCGTTCACCTGGTCTTTGCCGTCTGCCCTGCTGGTCTTTGTCGTCCGCTAGCGGACGACAAAGGGGATGCACCTCTAACGGCCGTTCCCCCCCCCCCCCGCCCAATTACCCTCCACTCTCTCCCCCCGGCCCCCTTTCCCTCTCTCCACCCACACACACCGCGCGTGGCCATCGATCCCCTTCTCCACCACCGTAGCTCCCCGCGGCGAGCCCCCTCCCCCCCTCGCCGCCCCCCTCCCCCGCGCCGCCCCCACCACCCGTGTCGAGCCCCCTCCCCCCATCGCCGCCCCCCTCCCCCGCGCCGGCCCTCCTCCACCCGCGCCTTCCCGCGACGCCCCACCGCCGGAGCAGGACGCGGCGCCGCTCCCCTCTCCGCGGCCTTCCTCCCCCGCGCAGGCCCTCCTCCACCACCGCGCCGGCCCTCCTCCACCGGCCCTGCAAGGTGAGCTTTTTTTTCTTTTTTTCTCTCTGTTTTTTACTATTTAGTTTAGGTGACTAGTGCTAGTTTTTTTCTGTTTAGTTTAGGTTAGTGCTAGTGCTAGTTTAGTTTAGTTTACTGTTTTTTTTCTGTTTTTTATTGTTTAGTTTAGGTTAGTGCTAGTGCTTGTTTAGTTTAGGTTAGTGCTAGTGTTTAGTTTTTTTACTGTTTAGTTTAGTTTAGGTTTAGGTTTAGGTTTAGATAATTAGAAGAAGAAGAAGAAAGATGAGAAAAAATAAGAAGAAAAGAAGAATAAGTAGAAGAAGAGGAAAAAGGAAAAGAAGAAGAAGAAGAAGAAGAAGAAGAAGAAGAAGAAGAAGAAGAAGAAGAAGAAGAAGAAGAAGAAAAAGAGAAGAGGAAAAATGAAAAGAAGGAAAAAGAAGAAAAAGGAAAAGGCAAAGAAGAAGAAGAAGAAGGAGAAGAAGAAGAAGAGGAGGAAAAACAGAAGAAGAGGAGAAAGAAGAAGAAAAAGAGGAGAAGAAGAGAAGAAGAAGAAGAAGAAGAAAAATAGGAGAAAGAAGAAGAGGAGAAGAAGAAGATATAGAGGAGAAAAAGAACAAAATAGAAGTGAAAAGTAGTAGTTATATATATAAAGATTTTTCTATCGGGATTGAATATTCGTTCTGATCACATATATTTAAATGTACAGTTCTTTCGTGGAGGAGAAGGAGAAGAAGATGAGTGATCGTGCGTGGATGTACACCGGTCACCCTAGTCAGAAAGACATGACCATTGAATGGTTAACAAAAACCAAGGGGTTTCTGAGAGCCGCATTTGCAAATGGCCAGGAAATAACCTGGTGCCCCTGTGTCCGGTGCGACAACCATAAAAAGTGGACACGGGATGAAATGGGTAAACACTTGCAGAAGTGGGGTTTTACGCCTGATTATACGGTGTGGAGATTTCATGGTGAGTCTGCCCAACGTGCCAGAGCTGAGGTGGTTCGTCGTCGCACCGACGAGCATGGTACCGGGATCGAAGACATGGTGCAAGACTTTGATGATGCTCGGGATTCGGACGATGAGATGGAGGAATCTGCAAAGGCCTTCTATGAAATGTTGGAGTCTTCAAAACGTCCTCTCCACGAGCACACTGAGCTTTGTCAGCTGCATGCCATCGCGCAAGTAATGGCTCTAAAGGCTCAGTTCAACCTGGGCAGAGAATGCTACGACGTGATGATGACAATATTTGGACGCTTTCTACCCAAGGGCCATGTATTGCCTGCAAACCTGTACCAGTCGGACAAAATCCTACGTGCGCTTAAGATGCCCTATGAGAAGATAGATGCCTGTGAGAATGGATGTGCCTTATTTAGGCTTGAGTATGCGGGCTTGAACTATTGTCCCATTTGCAAGCCTTCCAGGTATGTTGTGGTAGACAACGGTATGGGTGAGAAGAGTCAGACCAAAATCCCAGTTAATGTTCTTTGGTATATGCCAATCATACCAAGACTTCAACGTCTTTTCATTGTCGAAGAGACGGCCAGACAGATGACGTGGCACAAATTGGGCAAAAGAACCGAACTAGATGCAGATGGGAATCCGATGTTGGGACACACTTCAGACGCTTTTGCGTGGAAGCACTTCGATGCATTACATAAGGATAAAGCGGCATATCCAAGGCATCCTCGAGTCGCCATCAGCATGGATGGGTTCAATGTGTTTGGTATGACGGCAACCCAATACAGTTGTTGGCCTGTATTTGTCATTCCACTCAATCTCCCCCCCCCCTGGAGAGATTATGAAAAGAAAGAAGATTTTCTTGACGTTGATAATTCCAGGGCCCAACTATCCGGGGAAGAATATGAATGTGTACATGCAGCCGCTTAAGGATTAATTGCAAGAAGCTTGGGATAATGGGATCAAGACATATGACGCCGCTACAAAACAAAACTTAAAAATGCATGTGTGGTACATGTACTCGACGCATGACTTGCCGGCGTATGCGCTATTCGTTGGCTGGTGTGTGCATGGAAGGTTCCCGTGCCCCACATGCAAGGCAGCTCTTCAGTTCCGTTGGCTGCAGGGGGGTCGCAAGTATTCTTGCTTCGACTTGCATAGACAGTTCCTGGTTCCTCGCCATAAGTTCAGAAAAGACAAGAAGAATTTCATCAAAGGTAGAGTTGTCAAAAACTCTGCACCACCTGCATTGACAGGCCAACAGACCCTGGATCAGTTAAATGCTCTCGAGCCTGATCCAGAGCATCCAGGATATTTCAAAGGGTATAATTCGGAACACGCCTGGACTCACAAGATATGCTTGTGGGATCTGCCTTACTTTAAAGACCTCCTTTGCCCACACAACATCGACGTGATGCACACTGAAAAGAATATCGCCGAGGCCCTTTTTGGTACATTGTTTGGCATAGAGGGGAAGTCAAAGGATAATCCTAAGGCTAGAGTCGATCAGGAGGCTCTATGTGATAGACCGTTACAAAACATGCGATAACCGAAAGGAAAGAAGAACTGGAGGAAGCCAAAGGCATGGTTCAATCTTGGAAGGCCAACTATGAGGGAAATGATCTTGTGGGTGAAAATGCAGTTGATGTTCCCCGATGGGTATGCAGTGAATCTAAAGAGGGGAGCGAGTCTTGACAAATTGAAAATATTTGGTCTCAAGAGTCATGATTGGCACATATGGCTTGAGCGGATAATGCCGGTGATGTTGCGTGGCTTTATCCCTGAGGATGAATGGCTAGTACTGGCAGAGCTGAGCTATTTCTTCCGTGCTCTTTGTGCGAAAGAACTATCGCCTGACGTGCTAGATGAACAGGAAGAGTTGGCGCCGGAGTTGATCTGCAAGTTAGAAAAGATCTTTCCACCGGGCTTCTTTAATCCAATGCAGCATTTGATTTTGCATCTCCCGACCGAGGCAAGATTGGGGGGGGCCCATGCAAAATCGTTGGTGCTTCGCAACTGAGAGGATGCAGAAGACGCTTCGAGCAAAATGTAAAAATAAACGTAGAATTGAAGCATCGATGGCCGAGGCATTCATTACTGAGGAGGCGGCAAACTTCGTGACAGCACACTACGAAACCAAGAATCGTCATTTGCATAATCCGAAGCCTCGGTACAATGATGGCGACCGTGAAAAAGGTCGATCCAACCTCAGCCTATTCAAAGGGATGCTCGCACCAGCCGGTGCTTCGAAAGCAATAGCGTTGGATGTCGAAGAATGGCGGACCATTTCGTTGTATATCTTCAACAACCTAACAGAAGTGCGGCCGTACATCGAGTAAGTCCTCGGTACATTGTTTCGCAACTTCTAATTCCTTTGAACTGCTCTTATTCCCGGATATGTGATACAATCGATACGTCGCCAAATTCTCGGATGGAGCAGTGATCCAAAAGGATTCCATCGAAGAGTATGAGCTTCTGGCAAAGCATGGAGGCGGCTATCCCGGTTTCATCTCTTGGTTCAAACAAATGGTAATTTCCATTAGACCATTTCATTTCTTCGTCTAGTTTGCGGCTAATGCAACAATCCTTTCATATTAAACTTGTAGGCTAATTCAGAGTCTATGGACGCCGAATTGAGACAAGTCGCTAATGGTTTTGACTATAAGGTCCGTTCATTTGACAAATACGACATCAACGGGTATCGCTTTCGTACTTTTGGCAAAGAGCTATCTATGGCCGACCAAAAGTCTACAAATTGTTATGTCTCTGCTATCAGCGAAGGAGGTGTCGAGTATTATGGAAGAGTTGAAGCAATTTATGAACTTATATTCTTTGGTGAAAACCCACCAAACGTTGTAGTCTTCAAATGTTATTGGTTCCAGCCGAAGGAGACTAGAAGGACTGATGAACATATAGGGCTAGTCGAAATCAAACAAAGCACCCATTTAGATGTTCCTGATGTCTATATTACGGCTCAACAGGCGACCCAAGTTTTCTATCTACTGTGGGCCTGCCAAACTGATCCAAATCTGAATGGTTGGGATGTCGTTTATGATGTGCCGCCACGTTTTAGACCACCTCCCCTCAATGAAGATGATTATGAACCTCACATTAACCCAGACACATATGAAGGAGAATTCTTCCAAGAAACACGTCTTTCCAAAAAATGTTTCAAGAACCGCTCTACTTCACCCCAGAACATTGAAGCAGGCAGCGACAGTGAATCCGACTTCACCCCTGAGCCGGAACAAGAAGAGACGGAAGAAGAAGAGGTTACTGCTGCGGATGACCTCTCAATGCTTGACCGATTACATAAAGGAGGCCTTCCACATGTTGTTCCCGATAGTGATGATGATGATGCATTTATTGATAATAGTGATGATGATGATGCATTTATTGATCCCGGAGCATATATAGACGATGAAGATTATTATTAGTTCAGGTCAGGTATTATTCAATTTTTATTATATACATGATGATGATACACTCAAATTATATATATACATATTATTATTCATGTCGGTATTCAATTTTTTATGTTGTACTAATTTCGTTTACTCTTTGTCATGGCAGGTGTTGAAAGATGGTGGGCGCGGGTCGAGAGCGATCCGAGGCTCCTTCGTCGGCGCGTGGTGGGAGGGGTACTTCCATTCCACCCCAAACTCTCCGGAGAGCGTTGTACGACAGTATTGGGACACCCGAGGGTGCTTCTTCGTCGGCGAAGTTGCCCACCGGGAGAGGAGGTCGGGGGAAGAAGAGAGCTCCTAAAGGTACATGTGGTGGCCGCGGGAGAGGTACGAAGGCTGCTACGCCTTCCTCGCCGCCACCCCCAGCTGATTCACCCGAGCACAGGACTGCTACGGTGGACCCGTCTGAGGTGGAGGCTACAAGGACTCCTGTCCACAAGCCTCGGGTCGACAATCCTTCTGTCCCAGACGCTTCGACCCGCGAGACTCCTGTGCCAGACGCTTCGTCCTACGAGACTCCACACGCTTCCACCGGATGGGATACCTGGCCGGATCTGCATCAGCCGGAGCCGAGTGGCCATGCTGATGGTGGCGGGGATCAGTTTTCTGATAGTGGGGACGAGGTGGTTGAGGGGGCCACCGTCTACCAGCGTGGGTGTACACGGCTCCCGCCCGTGCCGGCGACCCGCGAGCAGAGGTGGCCGATTAGGCCTGAAAAGGAGAAGTAAGTGCATTTACTCTTTTTAAACCTTTTGCCTTCACGTTTCTTCACATATCTAATGCGTTGGCTTTGTCATACTGCAGGGGTTGGATTCACGCCAAGGATGTCCGCAGGCCCAACTCCATCCTTGGTGTGATTTTACGGGATAACTTCCCGGGGTTTGTCACGTTGCCCGGCGAGGGTAAGCTTCCAAAGTTAGGATTGAACTGGGAGCACTACTTGGCTGCCCCGGCCCCGCTGGAGGAGATGATCGACGATGTGTTGTGCCACATGACGGCCGACATGGTGATCAGAAAGTTCTGGGTAATTTCTCCTTTACACAATTAAAAATCAATAATGGCTAGTTATTGTACTAATCAGTTTTGTCTCGTTTGATTGCAGACCTTCTACAGGTGTGAGGAGGGATACGAGGAGGCCGCGGCAAAGGTTATCGATGACGAGTGCAGGCGCCTACTACAGAACTTACGGCACGAGGCTCGGGTACAGGCTGTTCGAGACTACTACGCCTCGCGGCATATTAAGAAGGACAAGTCGTCGTGCCGCGGAAAGTTTCTGCACAAGGAGCAGTACATGAAGGTAATTACCTATTCTTAAGGCCTTGTACTTAGTTTCCTTGCTTTGATTCGTAGGCGTAGCTCTCAAATTTCTCTTTACTAACTTAGGTGCCCCCGAGATGGTGTGCGGATAAGATGGATTGTTGGGAGGCGTTGGTGAATGAGTGGTGCTCTGACGAATGGCGAGCCGTCCACGACGATGCCAATGAACGGCGTGCCCAAATGGAAGGTGTGTGATGTCTACTACGCAACCTTCTTCTTGTAGACTCGTGTTGGGCCTCCAAGCGCAGAGTTTTGTAGGACAGTAGCAAATTTCCCTCAAGTGGATGACCTAAGGTTTATCAATCCGTGGGAGGCGTAGGATGAAGATGGTCTCTCTCAAACAACCCTGCAACCAAATAACAAAGAGTCACTTGTGTCCCCAACACACCCAATACAATGGTAAATTGTATAGGTGCACTGGTTCGGCGAAGAGATGGTGATACAAGTGTAATATGGATAGTAGATATAGATTTTTTGTAATCTGAAAATATAAAAACAGCAAGGTAGCAAGTAACAAAAGTGAGCAAAAATGGTATTGCAATGCTTGAAAACAAGGCCTGGGGTTCATACTTTCACTAGTGCAAGTTCTCTCAACAATACTGACATAGTTGAATCATATGTAAATCCCTCACGTGCGACAAAGAGTTCACTCCAAAGTCACAAATAGCGGAGAACAAACGAAGAAATTATTGTAGGGTACGAAACCACCTCAAAGTTATCTTTTCCGATCAATCGTATGAGCTATCCCTATAAGTGTCACGAACAGCCCTAGAGTTCGTACTAAAATAACACCTTAAGATACACATCAACCAAAACCCTAATGTCACCTAGATACTCCAATGTCACCACGAGTACCCATGGGCTTGATTATACGATATGCATCACACAATTTCAGATTCGTCATATTCAATCCAACACAAAGAACTTCAAAGAGTGCCCCAAAGTTTCTACCGGAGAGTCAAGACGAAAACGTGTGCCAACCCCTATGCATAGATTCCCAAGGTCACGGAACCCGCAAGTTGATCACCAAAACATACATCAAGTGGATCAATAGAACATCCCATTGTCACCACGGATATCCCATCGCAAGACATACATCAAGTGTTCTCAAATCCTTTAAAAACTCAATCCGATAAGAAAACTTCAAAGGGAAAACTCAATTCATCACAAGAAGATAGAGAGGGGAAAACTCCATATGATTCATCTATATTAATAAAGCTCGTGGTACATCAAGATCGTGTCATCTCAAGAACATGAGAGAGAGATCAAACACATAGCTACCGGTACATACCCTCAGTCCTGAGGGTGAACTACTCCCTCCTCGTCATGGAGACCGCCGGGATGATGAAGATGGCCTCCGGTGATGGTTTCCCCCTCCGGCAGGGTGCCAGAACGGGCTCCCGATTGGTTTTTCATGGCTACAGAGGCTAGCGGTGGCGGAACTCCCGATCTAGGTTTCTTTTCGGAGGTTTGGTTATTTATAAGAATTTTTGGCGTTGGTCTCACGTCAAGGGGGTGCCCGAGGGGCCCACAAGCCAGGGGCGCGCCCTAGGGGGGCGCCCCCTAGGCTTGTGGCTGCCTCGTGGCTCTTCTGGCCCAACTCCGATGCCCCGTGGGTCTCTTCTGGTCCATAAAAAATCACCGTAAATTTTTATTCCGTTTGGACTCCGTTGGATATTCCTTTTCTGTAAAACTCAAAAACACGAAAAAAAATAGAAACTGGCACTGGGCTCTAGGTTAATAGGCTAGTCCTAAAAATAGTATAAAATAGCATATTAATGCATATAAAACATCCAAAACCGATAATATAATAGCATGGAACAATCAAAAATTATAGATACATTGGAGACGTATGAAGCATCCCCAAGCTTAATTCCTGCTCGTCCTCGAGTAGGTAAATGATAAAAACAGAATTTTTGATGTGAAATGCTACCTAACATTTTTATCAATGTAATCTTTTTTTATTGTGGCAAGAATATTCAGATCCATAAGATTCAAAACAAGAGTTTAATATTGATATAAAAACAATAATACTTCAAGCATATTAATAAAGCAATCATGTCTTCTCAAAATAACATGGCCAAAGAAAGTTATCCCTACAAAATCATATAGTCTGGCTATGCTCCATCTTCATCACACAAAGTATTAAATCATGCACAACCCCGGTTTTAGCCAAGCAATTGTTTCATACTTTAGTGTTCTCAAACTTTTTCAACTCTCACGCAATACATGACCGTGAGCCATGGACATAGCACTATAGGTGGAATAGAATATGGTGGTTGTGGAGAAGACAAAAAAAGAAGGAGATAATCTCACACCAACTAGGCGTATCAACGGGCTATGGAGATGCCCATCAATAGATATCAATGTGAGTGAGTAGGGATTGCCATGCAACGGATGCACTAGAGCTATAAGTGTATGAAAGCTCAAAAAGAAACGAAGTGGGTGTGCATCCAACTCGCTTGCTCACGAAGACCTAGGGCAATTTGAGGAAGCCCATCATTGGAATATACAAGCCAAGTTCTATAATGAAAAATTCCCACTAGTATATGAAAGTGACAATATAGGAGACTCTCTATCATGAAGATCATGGTGCTACTTTGAAGCACAAGTGTGGAAAAAGGATAGTAGCATTGCCCCTTCTGTCTTTTCTCTCATTTTTTTCATTTTTTTCATTTTTTTGGTGGGCATCTTTGGCCTCTTTTTTTTATTTGGGCTTCATTGGCCTCTTTTATTATTTTTAAAGTTCGGAGTCTCATCCCAACTTGTGAGGGAATCATAGTTTCCATCATCCTTTCCTCACATGGGACAATGCTCTATAATGATGATCATCACACTTTTATTTACTTACAACTCAAAATTTACAACTCGATACTAGAACAAAATATGACTCTATATGAATGCCTCCGGCGGTGTACCAGGATGTGCAATGACTCAAGAGTGACATGTATAAAAAATATGAACGGTGGCTTTGCCACAAATACGATGTCAACTACATGATCATGCAAAGCAATATGACAATGATGATGCGCGTCATAAACAGAACGGTGGAAGTTGCATGGCAATATATCTCGGAATGGCTATGGAAATGCCATAATAGGTAGGTATGGTGGCTGTTTTGAGGAAGGATATATGGTGGGTGTAATGCACCGGCGAAAGTTGCGCGGTACTAGAGAGGCTAGCAAGGGTGGAAGGGTGAGAGTGCGTATAATCCATGGACTCAACATTAGTCATAAAGAACTCACATAATTATTGCAAAAGTCTATTAGTTATCAAAACAAAGTACTACACGCATGCTCCTAGGGGAAGGGTTGGTAGGAGTTAACCATCGCGCGATCCCGACCTCCACACAAAGGAGGGCAATCAATAAATAAATCATGCTCCGACTTCGTCACATAACGGTTCACCATACGTGCATGCTACGGGAATCACAACCTTTAACACAAGTATTTCTACCAATCCACAATTACTCACTAGCATGTCTCTAATATTACCATCTTTATATCTCAAAACAATCATAAGGAATCAAACTTCTCATAGTATTCAATGCACTTTATATGAAAGTTTTTATTATATACCTCTTGGATGCCCATTATATTAGGACTAAATTCATAACCTAAGCAAATTACCATGCTGTTTAGAGACTCTCAAAATAATATAAGTGAAGCATGAGAGTTCATCAATTTCTATAAAATGAAACCACCGCCATGCTCTACAAGGATATAAGTGAAGCACTAGAGCAAAAGACAAACTACTCCAAAAAGATATAAGTGAAGATCAATGAGTAGCCAAAAATTAAATAACTATGTGAAGACTCTCTCATCTAAGAATTTCAGATCTTAAGTATTTTATTCAACAACAAGCAAAATAAAAATATCACTCCAAGAATAGCACGCATCATGTGAACGAATAAAAATTTGGGCTCAACATAGGCTAACCGATAATTGTTGATGAAGAGAGGTGGGATGCGTAGCATCCCCAAGCTTAGATGCTCGAGACTTCTTGAAATATTTACTTGGGGTGCCTTGGGCATCCCCAAGCTTGAGCTTTTGTATCTCGTTCAATCCTCTCATATCATGGTTTCACCTATTCTCAAAAACTTCATCCACACAAAACTCGAAAAGAACTCGTGAGATAGGTTAGTACACATAAGAATAAATCAACACTTCATGTACTGCCAAGACAAGTTGCACAATAATTTTCAAACATCATTTACTGTTTACTATTGTTTCCAAAATTTATATCTACCAATATAGGCTATGGAAACTATAGGATAAGTAGATAACAAAACTATGACAGCAATCTGTCCAAACAGAACAGTCTGTAGCAATCTATTAAACCAGTGTACTTATGTAACTCAAAAAATTATGAAAATTTAGGACACAATATAAAATTTATATGACAATACTATGTAAAAATTTCAGAAACTTTCCACGTTCCAGTAAATTACGAAAATCCAAACACTACAGAGAAAGTTTCTGTTTTTACGCAGCACACGTCAAACATGCAATGCAAGCATCCTAAGGCAATTCTTGGAACTTTTTATTGAAAAACAAGATTATAAATAACACCTAACAGAAAATAACAAAATATAATGACGATCCAAGCAAAGCACATATTATGTGACGAATAAAAATATAGCTCTAAGTAAGATATACCGATAATGTTGAAGACGAAAGAGGGGATGCCTTCCGGGGCATCCCCAAGCTTGGGCGCTTGACTATTCCTTGGATATTAACTTTTGGGTGCCTTGGGAATCCACAAGCTTAGGTTCTTGTCACTCCTTATTCTCCTCATATCGGTGTCTCACCCAAAACTTGAAAACTTCAATCACACAAAACTTAACGGAACTTCGTGAGATGGGTTCGTATAATAAAGATAGATCATTCACTTAGGTACTGTCAAGACAAGATTCAGAATTGTTCCCACATTATACCTACTGTATTATACCATTCCCATAATTTATACCACTAAATATATGCTATGGAAACACTAAAACAAGCAAACTATGCATGCAAAACAGAATCTGTCAAAAACAGAACAGTCTGTGAAGATCTGTAGTGTAACCATACTTACCTGTCTCTAAAAATTCTGAAAAATTAGGAAAACCTGAAGAATTTGTATATCAAGACTGTGTAAAAATTTCAGATCATTATCACGCTCCAGTAAAAAATGAAAATTCCTGTACTGGAGTCAAAAGTTTCTGTTTTGGTTCAGCATCAATTCTACTCATCTTGTGAGTCATCCCAAAGGCTTTACTTGGCACTTTATTGAAATAAAAGGCACAAAACATGATTACTACAGTAGCTTAATCATGTGAACACACAAAAACAGAAAGTAAAAGTGTTGGGTTGTCTCCCAACAAGCGCTTTTCTTTAATGCCTTTTAGCTAGGCATGATGATTTCAATGATGCTCACATAAAAGATAAGAATTGAAACACAAATAGAGCATCATGAAGCATATGGCTAGCACATTTAAGCCTAACCCACTTCCTATGCATAGTGATTTTGTGAACAAACAATTTATGGGAACAAGAATCAACTAGCATAGGAAGGCAAGAGAAGCATAACTTCAAAACTTTCAACACATGGAGAGGAAACTTGATATTATTGCAATTCCTACAAGCATATACTCCTCCCTCATAATAATTTTCAGTAGCATCATGAATGAATTCAACAATATAACTATCACATAAAGCATTCTTTTCATGATTCATAAGCATAGAAATTTTACTACTCACCACATAAGCAAATTTATTCTCATCAATAGTAGTGGGAGCAAACTCAACAAAATAACTATCATGTGAAGCATAATCCAATTGAAAATTAAAATCATGATGACAAGTTTCATGGTTATCATTATTCTTTATAGCATACATGTCATCACAATAATCATCATAAATAGAAGGCATGCTTTCATCATAATAAATTTGCTCATCAAAACTTGGGGGACTAAACATATCATCTTCATCAAACATAGCATCCCAAGCTTGTAGCTTTGCATATCATTAGCATCATGGATATTCAGAGAATTCATACTAGCAATATTGCAATCATGCTCATCATTCAAGGAATTCTCATTAAGTATTATCATAATTTCTTCCTCTACCAATTGAGCACAATTTTCTGAATGCTTATTTTCACGAAAGACATTATAAAGATGATACAAATGATGCAACCTCAATTCCATTTTTTTGTAGTTCTCTTTTATAGACTAAACCAGTGATAAAACAAGAAACTAAAAGATTCAATTGCAAGATCTAAAGATATACCTTCAAGCACTCACCTACCCGGCAACGGCGCCAGAAAAGAGCTTGATGTCTACTACGCAACCTTCTTCTTGTAGACTCGTGTTGGGCCTCCAAGCGCAGAGTTTTGTAGGACAGTAGCAAATTTCCCTCAAGTGGATGACCTAAGGTTTATCAATCCGTGGGAGGCGTAGGATGAAGATGGTCTCTCTGAAACAACCTTGCAACCAAATAACAAAGAGTCTCTTGTGTCCCCAACACACCCAATACAATGGTAAATTGTATAGGTGCACTAGTTCGGCGAAGAGATGGTGATACAAGTGTAATATGGATAGTAGATATAGATTTTTGTAATCTGAAAATATAAAAACAGCAAGGTAGCAAGTAACAAAAATGAGCAAAAATGGTATTGCAATGCTTGAAAACAAGGCCTAGGGTTCATACTTTCACTAGTGCAAGTTCTCTCAACAATACTGACATAGTTGAATCATATGTAAATCCCTCACGTGCGACAAAGAGTTCACTCCAAAGTCACAAATAGCGGAGAACAAACGAAGAAATTATTGTAGGGTACGAAACCACCTCAAAGTTATCTTTTCCGATCAATCGTATGAGCTATCCCTATAAGTGTCACGAACAACCCTAGAGTTCGTACTAAAATAACACCTTAAGATACACATCAACCAAAACCCTAATGTCACCTAGATACTCCAATGTCACCACGAGTACCCATGGGCTTGATTATACGATATGCATCACACAATTTCAGATTCGTCATATTCAATCCAACACAAAGAACTTCAAAGAGTGCCCCAAAGTTTCTACCGAAGAGTCAAGACGAAAACGTGTGCCAACCCCTATGCATAGATTCCCAAGGTCACGGAACCCGCAAGTTGATCACCAAAACATACATCAAGTGGACCAATAGAACATCCCATTGTCACCACGAATATCCCACCGCAAGACATACATCAAGTGTTCTCAAATCCTTTAAAGACTCAATCCGATAAGAAAACTTCAAAGGGAAAACTCAATTCATCACAAGAAGATAGAGAGGGGAAAACTCCATATGATTCATCTATATTAATAAAGCTCGCGGTACATCAAGATCGTGTCATCTCAAGAACACGAGAGAGAGAGATCAAACACATAGCTACTGGTACATACCCTCAGCCCCGAGGGTGAACTACTCCCTCCTCGTCATGGAGACCGCCGGGATGATGAAGATGGCCTCCGGTGATGGTTTCCCCCTCCGGCAGGGTGCCGGAATGGGCTCCCGATTTGTTTTTCATGGCTACTGAGGCTTGCGGCGGCGGAACTCCCGATCTAGGTTTCTTTTCGGAGGTTTGGGTATTTATAAGAATTTTTGGCGTCGGTCTCACGTCAAGGGGGTGCCCGAGGGGCCCACAAGCCAGGGGGGCGCGCCCTAGGGGGGGGCGCGCCCCCTAGGCTTGTGGCTGCCTCGTGGCTCTTCTGGCCCAACTCCGATGCCCCGTGGGTCTCTTCTGGTCCATAAAAAATCACCGTAAATTTTTATTCCATTTGGACTCCGTTTGATATTCCTTTTCTGTAAACTCAAAAACACGGAAAAAACATAAACTGGCACTGGGCTCTAGGTTAATAGGTTAGTCCTAAAAATAGTATAAAATAGCATATTAATGCATATAAAACATCCAAAACCGATAATATAATAGCATGGAACAATAAAAAATTATAGATATGTTGGAGACGTATCAGTGTGCCACACCATCAAGGCAGCGGCAACTTATTTCAGTTCGGGCAGAACTGGGTATGTGGTTTGCCTTCATGATTCCTGCAATTCATTCTTGATGCTAGCTTGACCCCTTTATTAATACTTTGTTCCTCTCTTGTAGGCGCATTACAATAAGACGGAGGTGCCACAGGTGTACGACCTATATGCCATGGCCCATACTGCCTAGTACAAGAAGGCCAAGGCATTCTCTGAGTCTGACCTCGATAATCCCCAGAACTTCACCAACATCTCCTCCCACAACAAGCTCGTGAGGTACAGAGATGTGGGGAAGGCGGTGAATGGGGAGGACTTCAACCCGAGCCAGCATCCTATTGATCCAGAGCTGGTGATGATAGCTGGCGGCGGGAGGCCCCATGTCTCGATAGCCATTGGAGATGGACTTATACGGTCTTCGCGCACTCTCCGGCAGATCAAGGCGCGCCAAACGAGCTCCTGTCCTGAGATAACGCCTCGTCCACGGCCAGCCCAGCTCGCCATCGAGGTTAGTCATACGGACTCAGATAGCTTTCCTCCATTACATTGTGTGTGCGAACAAAGATGATTACAATGCTAACGAGGAGTTGTGTTGCAGGCTGCTCTGCAGAAAGAGAGAGAGGCAACCCAGGCGCTTCTGGCAGAACAGGCCCGGCAGGCGGCGGAGGAGAAGAGGGATTTGGAGGAGAGGACGGCTAGGTTGTTGGAGGAGGAGAGGGCACGGAACGATGCGTCTAACCGGGCCATGTACGAGCTCATCGTGGTAAGTTTCTTCTTCATATTAGCCAAATCATGCACTACATGTTCGTTTCATTAATAACCAATATGATTGACTTGTCAAAACCAAATGTGCAGTCTTTGTGCGAGAAGACCGGCCAGACCCCTCCGCCGATGCCAGTCATTACCACGGCTGGAACGGTGAGTTTCATTTCAATGTTCATTAGTTACTAGTCTTAACATTTCAGCGTCATCATGCTAACGCAAATGATCTTTGGTGCAGCATAACTCCCGAGCCGCATCACACGATCCTTCCCCAGGGCCAAGTAGTGCTCCAGGTGACACCGGCCCGAGCAACCCCGGTGCTTCACCTCCGTGATGACGAGGACGGTAAGCCCTAATATGCCACTTACTTGGCTCATTTTCGCACACAAAGACAAACTTAGCACTTAGCGAAACTTAGTACTTAGACATATTGTACCTAAGTTAGCTCTAAAATGACCTATACTTAGCATTGTTTCCTCCACAATGACATAATAAGCTTAGTTAACTCAAAAATGGCATAATAGGCTTGGTAACCTCATAGATGCCATAGACTTAGCTTATTTTCTTGCAAAATGACACAATAAGCTTAGTTAGGTCAAAAATGTGATAATTACCTAGGTTAGCTCTAAAATGACACAAATAAGCAATAAGAAGAAGAAAAACAAGAGGAGAAAGAGAGAGAAGAAAAACGCTCCTTCATCTCCTTCTTCTTCTAGATCTTCTTCTACTTCTAGATCTTCTTCTACTTCTTCTAGTATTCTTATTCTAACTTTCTTATTTCCAATTTTGCAGATTTGATTGAGTTCACGGCAGCTTGCTTTGATGTAGTGCTAGTGTTTACTTTCTGTTTTCATTTTGTATCGATGAACTTACGTGAAACTTTCTACCTATGTATGAGACTATGTATGTATGGATGAAACTATTGTAATATGGTGAACAATGTGACATTTGATACTTTTAATTTGGTATAATTGTTGGTTGATCATATCCATATGGCAAGGATATTGTTTCTGTGAAATATATATATATATATATATATATATATATATATATATATATATATATATATACATATCATATATTTGCCTGTGAAAATTGTTGAATATAACAAAAACAGGCAAAAAAGAGGCAATACAGCCTCTTTGCCGTCTGCCCCGGACGGCAAAGACCTCTTTGCCGACGGCCACCGTCGGCAAAGCGGGCACATGGCAGCCACCTGTTAAACCTGGGAGCACCAGGCCTGGGGCCATTTGGCCTCTTTGCCGTCCGGGGCAGACGGCAAAGGGCTGGGCGGGGGGGCCGTCAGGGGCAGACGGCAAAGTGCTGGGCGGGGCCGTCGGGGGGCAGACGGCAAAGGGCTGGGCGGGGGGCAATGGGCTGGGTGGGGGCCGTCAGGGGCAGACGGCAAAGGACTGTGTGGGGCCGTCCGGGGCAGACAACAAAGGAATGGGTGGGGGCCGTTAGCCACCTAACGGTGCTAACGTCAGGTCTACGCCGTCCGGGCGCTTTGCCGTCTGCAAGCTGACGGCAAAAAGACTTTGCCGTCCGCTGTGCCAAGGCAGACAGCAAAGAACCCCTTTGCCGGAGTTTATTCGGCCCAAACTTTTGCCGTCCACCAGCGGACGGCAAAGGCGTTTGCCGTCCGTGGTTGTGCCCTTTGCCGTCTGCCATGGCGGACGGCAAAGAGCCTGATTCCTGTAGTGTCAAGCATAAAATTATCCATATGCAGTCAGACTCGGGGGGGGGGGGCAATACCGAAATCTTAACACCTCTTTCAAAAGCTTGGGATTTCCCACCGGGTGTCTTGCCCTCATACACATCAACAAAACAACGCCTCTGAACGCAAACACTGTCATGTTGTTGAAACTAGTTTAACCTTGCTAGCTCATGCTTCGGTTCCCTTTCGTTTTTGGAGTGATGCCTTCTTTACTGCTTGTTTTCTTATTAACCACATTCCTACACGTGTGCTTAATATGAAAACTCCTCTTGAAATCCTCCTTAATGAAGTTCCTGACTACACCTTTTTTAAAGTGTTTGGGTGTGCTTGTTGGCCCCATCTTCGCCCATACAACAACCATAAGCTTGAGTTTCGCTCCAAAAAGTGTGTCTTTCTTGGCTATAGTTCACTTCACAAAGGATACAAGTGTTTTCATGTACCCACTAATAGAGTCTACATCTCTCGTGATGTCATCTTTGATGAGAATTCTTTTCTTTTCCAACTTTTCCACCACATCTGATATTCCACAATCCTTGCGTCCCACCAATTTTTCATCTGACCGATTTGAAGATATTGCACACTCGTCTCTTTTGTTGCCCAATCATGGTGCAGGTACTGGTCGTGGTGCTTGCCTTGAGCTACTGGACGATTCGGATGCTCTAACACGTCCAGTGTGTGACGTGCATGCACCCGCATGTAATCACATCCGTGCAGCAGATGGGACTGGCGCGTCCCCGCCTGGGTTGCCCCCGACGGAGCCAAACGGGTCGCCTCGGTTGGGACATCTCCATCTATTGTCACGTCCCCACCTGAGGTTCCATCAGCGCCTGGGTCGCCCACGAGTGGGTCAGCCGCGTCGCACTCGCCTACTGGGCGGTTTGTGCCAACATCACCGCCCGTGATGCATGTATCTTCGTCACCTCGTGTTGCAGCTCTTGTACGTCTACCGTCTCCACTGCCTGCTCCAGGTCATGTGGTCTCGAGACCTCATACCCGCAGTCGGAGTGGCATTGTCTGTCCAAAAGAATGTATAGATGGCACAGTTGTCTGGCTTGCGACTTGTATGGCTCATGCGATCTCGGATCTGACATCTGAACCTCGTCATTATCAAGCCGCTATGAGTATTCTACACTGGCAGACTGCTATGGAACAAGAGTATCATGCCCTCCTTCACAACAAAACATGGCATTTGGTTCATCCTCCTCCTGGTGTTAATATCATTGACTGCAAATGAGTGTTTAAAGTGAAGAAACATTCTAATGGCTCCATTGAGCGCTACAAGGCCCACTTGGTTGCTAAAGGTTTCAAACAACGACATCACCTTGACTATGAGGATATTTTCAGTCCAGTTGTCAAGCCCACCACCATTCGCCTCTTGTTGTCCTTGGCAGTTACTCGCGGCTGGTCTCTTCGATAATTGGATGTCCAGAATGCTTTTCTTCATGGTGTTTTAGAGGAGGAAGTTTACATGAGGCAGCCACCAGGTTTTGTTGATCCAGATCATCCTCGTCATCTTTGTCGCTTGGACCAAGCACTGTATGGTCTGAAGTAGGCTCCCCGTGCTTCGCATGCTCGTCTTGCGAGTGCTCTACATGCTCATGGTTTTGTTCCATCTATGGCCGATACATCATTATTTCTCTTCCAGCGTTCATATGTCACCATCTATCTTCTGGTTTATGTTGATGACATCATTCTTGTCAATTCCTCAGTGCCTGCTGTCGATCGTCTCGTGTCAGCTCTTCGTTCTGATTTTGCTATGAAGAACCTTGGCAAGCTTCATTATTTTCTGGGTTTGGAGGTTGCTCACACTTCTGATGGACTCTATCTCACTCAAAAGAAGTATTCCTTGGATCTCTTGCGTTGTGCTGGTATGCTCAAGTGCAACACCTCCTCCACACTCATGTCTGCTACTGACAGGATTTCTGCTGTTGATGGTGATCTTCTATGTCCTGAGGATGCTACTGAGTATCATAGCCTTGTTGGTGGCCTACAGTACCTCACTATCACCAAACCAGATATTGCCTTCGCGGTCAATCATGTTTGTGAGTATCTACATGCACCTCGGGATTCGCATCGTTCAGCGGTCAAGCGCATTCTTCACTATGTTCGCCCGACAACCTCTTATGGCTTACATCTTCAGCCTGCTCCCTCGGGCGTTCTTTCTGCTTTTTCAGATGCAGACTGGGCAGGTAATCCCTATGACCGGCAATCCACGGGGGGATATGCAGTCTTTTTTGGTCCTAACTTGATCGCCTGGAGTGCTCGCAAGCAAGCCACGGTGTCTCGCAACAGTACAGAGGCTGAGTATAAGGCCGTAGCTAATGCGACTGTAGAACTTATTTGGATACAATCTTCGCTTCGTGAATTGCGAGTACCTCAGCGACAACCACTGGTCTTTGGTGTGACAACATTGGCGCTACATACCTTTCTTCCAATCCGGTATTTCATGCGCGAACAAAACACATAGAAGTTGATTACCACTTTGTCAGAGAACGTGTTGCACAGAAACTACTTCAGATCAAGTTCATCTCCTCTAAAGATCAACTTGCGGACATCTTCACCAAGTCGTTGCCGTTACCTTTGTTTCACAACTGTCGGCGCAATCTCAACATGCGGAACACGGTTGAGATTGAGGGAGGGTGTTAGAGTTGTAATAGTACAAATCTATATACCTTGTAAACGTGTACGTGATTCTCTTATAAATATAAGCAAAGCCATCCCCAGAGGGTTGTGCGATTGACCCAACCCATCGTCTAAACTTAATAGAGAGAGAGGATGAAGATACACCTGGGTGGCATCTCTGGTCATCTTAACGTCTTGGCCCTTGGCGGTTAATGAACGTCATCCCCGCGCCCAATCCTTTGCCACATTAGCCTTTGCCACGTCAAAATCAGGGTCAAGCGGCGTTCAATGCTTTATGTAAACTTTTAATGGCGTGTTTGGTGTTTTTCCATTTGAAAACAGAAAAGGGATGATTTTCTGCTAATGACGCCGTGATGGTAATGGTTTATTGCTTTTTCTCTACTCCTAAAGGGGGAGTTGGTAGCTTCTTTTCCTGGGTTTTTTTCGTCTCCCCTCCCACCTTCGTCTGGTTTTTTTCGTCCGGTTTTCTTTTAGCCCACGATCTTTTTAAACCGATTTTATCTGCCAATAAGATCATTTTTTGGTATATTTAGTAACTTTTGTATGGAAAGAAATAAATGTCGATCAATCTTTAATTAATTTTTGGTATATTTGGTAACTTTCATATTCAATCTTTAATCAATTTTCGGTATAATTGATAACTCTTGTATGGAAAGGAATAAATCATGATCAATCTTTAATTAATTTTCGGTATATTTGGTAAGTTTCATATTCCATCTTTAATCATTTTTCGGTATATTTTGGTAACTTTTGTATGGAAAGGAATAAATCATGATCAATATTTAATTAATTTTCGGTATATTTGGTAACTTTCATATTCAATCTTTAATCAATTTTCGGTATATTTGGTATCTTTTATATGGAAAGGAATGAATCACAATCAATCTTTAATCAATTGTCGGTTTCTCTACTCCTAAAGGAGTAGTCTGCGGTCGGTGATGGTAGATTGTACGTCGTTCGTTTCGTTCGTTCCTTCGTCACAGCCCCCGCATGGATCCATTTGGCCCATGATGTCTACTACACAACCTTCTTCTTGTAGACTCGTGTTGGGCCTCCAAGCGCAGAGTTTTGTAGAACAGTAGCAAATTTCCCTCAAGTGGATGACCTAAGGTTTATCAATCCGTGGGAGGCGTAGGATGAAGATGGTCTCTCTCAAACAACCCTGCAACCAAATAACAAAGAGTCTCTTGTGTCCCCAACACACCCAATACAATGGTAAATTGTATAGGTGCACTAGTTCAGCGAAGAGATGGTGATACAAGTGCAATATGGATGGTAGATATAGGTTTTTGTAATCTGAAAATATAAAAACAGCAAGGTAGCAAGTAACAAAAGTGAGCAAAAACGGTATTGCAATGCGTGGAAACAAAGCCTAGGGTTCATACTTTCACTAGTGCAAGTTCTCTCAACAATACTGACATAGTTGAATCATATGTAAATCCCTCACGTGCGACAAAGAGTTCACTCCAAAGTCACAAATAGCGGAGAACAAACGAAGAAATTATTGTAGGGTACGAAACCACCTCAAAGTTATCTTTTCCGATCAATCTTATGAGCTATCCCTATAAGTGTCACGAACAGCCCTAGAGTTCGTACTAAAATAACACCTTAAGATACACATCAACGAAAACCCTAATGTCACCTAGATACTCCAATGTCACCACGCGTACACATGGGCTTGATTATACGATATGCATCACACAATTTCAGATTCATCATGTTCAATCCAACACAAAGAACTTCAAAGAGTGCCCCAAAGTTTCTACCGGAGAGTCAAGAAGAAAACGTGTGCCAACCCCTATGCATAGATTCCCAAGGTCACGGAACCCGCAAGTTGATCACCAAAACATACATCAAGTGGATCAATAGAACATCCCATTGTCACCACGGATATCCCATCGCAAGACATACATCAAGTGTTCTCAAATCCTTTTAAGACTCAATCCGATAAGAAAACTTCAAAGGGAAAACTCAATTCATCACAAGAAGATAGAGAGGGGAAAACTCCATATGATTCATCTATATTAATAAAGCTCGCGCTACATCAAGATCGTGTCATCTCAAGAACACGAGAGAGAGAGAGATCAAACACATAGCTACTGGTACATACCCTCAGCCCCGAGGGTGAACTACTCCCTCCTCATCATGGAGACCGCCGGGATGATGAAGATGGCCTCCGGTGATGGTTTCCCCCTCCGACAGGGTGCCGGAATGGGCCCCCGATTGGTTTTTCGTGGCTACAGAGGCTTGCGGCGGCGGAACTCCCGATCTAGGTTTCTTTTTGGGGGTTTTGGTATTTATAGGAATTTTTGGCGTCGGTTTCACGTCAAGGGGGTGCTCGAGGAGTCCACAAGCCAGGGGGGCATGCCCTAGGGGGGGGGCCGCGCCCCCCAGGCTTGTGACTTCCTCGGTCACTTCCTGGCCCAGCTCCGGTGCTTCGGGGGTCTCTTTTGGTCCATAAAAAATCACCATAAATTTTTAGCCCATTCCAAGAACTTTTATTTCTGCACAAAAAACGACACCATGGTAGTTCTGCTGAAAACAACGTCAGTCCGGGTTAGTTCTAATAAAATCATACCAAAATCATATAGAATTATTGCAAACATGGCATGAATACTTCATAAATTATAGATACGTTGGAGACGTATCAGCATCCCCAAGCTTAATTCCTGCTCGTCCTCGAGTAGGTAAATGATAAAAGAAATAATTTATGAAGTGTGAATGCTAGCAAGTGCACAAGTTTGATCAATGGTAATTCCAATCACTTTTTCTAGCATCAATATAAACCATAAACAGTAGCTCATCTCATAAAACTTCTCATGATCAAGTAACAAGCTATTCACATGTTAAAGTATAGACCAGAAAGTTTCTTGAAAACTAACAAACCATATTCCTAGTCATCGAACAATTGCAATTCATCTTATTTTCAGGAAGGGTCTATGTAAGAGCTTTGATTTAGCAAATTCCACATACTCAACTATCATATAGTCTTCCATGATTATTGACACTCAAAGCATATTTTTAGAACAAATAGCATCCATCGAACACAGAGAAAGATAGGGGCTTAATGTTTCGCATCCCAACTTATTTATCATATAGATAATTGTCAACAATAATAATTCATGATCAAATATATTTGTGTGGATATATATGTCTAGATCATTCCCCAACACATGGCGCTTGCCAAGAGAAAAAGGCGAAATATAGGAAGTGGTGAAGATCACCATGACTCTTGCATAAAGGTAAGTACTAGAAAGTAAAAGATAGGCCCTTCGCAGAGGGAAGCATTGATTTGCAAAGGTGCCAGAGCTCGAGTTTTTAAAACAGAGATGAATAATAATTTTGAGCGGTATGCTTTCATTGTCAACATAACAACCGAGAGATCTCGGTATCTTCCATGCTAGATACATTATAGGCGGTTCCCAAACAGAATGGTAAAGTTTTTACTCCCCCTCCACCAATCAATCACACTCCACGGCGAGCCGAATCCACGGGTACCGTCCATACAAACAACAATCCTGGGGGAGTTTTGTTTCATTATATTTTGATTTGATTTTTGAGCAAGGAACTGGGCATCCCGAATACCAGCCACTTTCTCGTGGATGATAGTGAATCAACACATATCGTGAGAATAACTCACCTAGCATGGAAGATACTGACAGCCCCTAGTCACTATATGAGCGATTCAGGCATACAAAACAGAATATTATTTGAAGGTTTAGAGTTTGGCACATGCAAATTTACTTGGAACGACAGGTAAATACCGCATATAGGTAGGTATGGTGGACTCATATGGAACAACTTTGGGTTTAAGGGTGTTTGGATGCACAAGTAGTATTTCTACTTGGTGCGGAAGTTTTGGCTAGTATGAGGTGGAAGCAAGCACCACATGTTGGAGGATCCATAACAATTCCATAGCCTATATTGGTAGATATAAATTGTGGAAACGATAGTAAACAGTACCTAATGTTTGAAAATTATTATGCAACTTGTCTTGGCAGTACATAAAGAGTTGATTTATTATTATGTGTACTAACCTATCTCACGAGTTCTTTTCAAGTTTTGTGTGGATGATGTTTTTGAGAATAGGTGAAACCATGATATGAGAGGATTGAACAAGATACAAAAGCTCAAGCTTGGGGATGCCCAAGGCACCCCAAGTAAATATTTCAAGAAGTCTCAAGCATCTAAGCTTGGGGATGCTACGCATCCTACCTCTCTTCATCAACAATTATCGGTTAGCCTATGTTGAGCCTAAATTTTTATTCGTTCACATGATGCGTGCTATTCTTGGAGTGCTATTTTTCTTTTGCTTGCTGTTTAATATAATACTTAAGATCTGAAATTCTTAGATGAGAGTCTTCACATAGTTATTTAATTGTTGACTACGCATTGATCTTCACTTATATCTTTTTGGAGTAGTTTGTCATTCACTCTCGTGCTTCACTTATATCCTATGAGTAAATGGTTGAATGAATTGAATATCATAAATCTGAAATTAAATATGCTTCATATACTTATCCCATGGGGAGTAATGACTTCACACATAATAAGTATAGGTGGTAAAATTTATTGAAAGTTAGCAAACACCGCATTGGTCACTTGAACAATTCATGAAAGAATATTGAAGGAAGAGAGATTCCACATATAAATATACTATCTTGGACATCTTCTATGATTGTGAGCTCATTAATTATTTTCAAACTCGAGCAAATTAGTTAAAATTGGACAAGGAAGACAACTTAATGAGTTATGTTTGGGTATATTTGTATAGACTATAGGATAAGTAGATAACAAAACTATGATAGCAATCTGTCTAAACAGAACAGTCTGTAGCAATTTATTAAACCAGTGTACTTATGTAACTCTAAAAATTATGAAAATTTAGGACACGCTAAGTAATTTATATGACAATACCGTGTAAAAATTTCAGAAACGTTCCACGTTCCAGTAAAATATGAAAATTCAAACACTACAGCAAAAGTTTCTGTTTTTTACACAGCACACATCAAAACATGCAATGCAAGTATCCTAACGCAATTCTTGGAACTTTTTATTGAAAAACAAGATTATAAATAACACCTAACAGAAAATAAAAAAATAAAATGATGCTCCAAGCAAAACTCATATTATGTGACGAATAAAAATATAGCTCTAAGTAAGATATACCGATAATGTTGAAGACGAAAGAGGGGATGCCTTCCGGGGCATCCCAAGCTTAGGCGCTTGCGTATTCCTTGGATATTACCTTGGGGGTGCCTTGGGCATCCCCAAGCTTAGGTTCTTTTCACCCCTTATTCTCCTTATATCGGTGTCTCACCCAAAACTTGAAAACTTCAATCACACAAAACTTAATGGAACTTCGTGAGAAGGGTTAGTGTAATAAAGATAAATCATTCACTTAGGTATTGTCAAGACAATATTCATAATTGTTCCCACATAATATCTACTGTATTATATCATTCCCATAATTTATACCACTAAATATAAGCTATGAGAACACTAAAACAAGCAAAATATGCATGCAAAACAGAATCTGTCAAAAACAGAACAGTCTGTGAAGATCTGTAGTGTAACCATACTTCCCTGTCTCTAAAAATTCTGAAAAATTAGGACAACCTGAAGAATTTGTATATAAAGACTGTGTAAAAATTTCAGATCATTATCACGCTCCAGTAAAAAATGAAAATTCCTTTACTGGAGTCAAAAGTTTCTGTTTTGGTTCAGCATCAATTCTACTCATCTTGTGAGTCATCCCAAAGGCTTTACTTGGCACTTTATTGAAATAAAAGACACAAACATGATTACTACAGTAGTTTAATCATGTGATCACACAAACACATTAGGGATAAATATTGGGTTGTCTCCCAACAAGCGCTTTTCTTTAATGCCTTTTAGCTAGGCATGATGATTTCAATGATGCTCACATAAAAGATAAGAATTGAAACATGCAAAAGAGCATCATGAAGCATATGACTAGCACGTTTAAGCCTAACCCACTTCCTATGCATAGGGATTTTGTGAGCAAACAACTTATGGGAATAAGAATCAACTAGCATAGGAAGGCAAGAGAAGCATAACTTCAAAACTTTCAACACATAGAGAGGAAACTTGATATTATTGCAATATGTAGAAGCATAAGATCCTCTCTCATAATAATTTTCAGTAGCATCATGCATGAATTCAACAATATAACTATCACATAAAGCATTCTTTTCATGATTCATAAGCATAGAAATTTTACTACTCACCACATAAGCAAATTCATTCTCATCAATAGTAGTGGGAGCAAACTCAACAAAATAACTATCATGTGAAGCATAATCCAATTGAAAATTAAAATCATGATGACAAGTTTCATGGTTATCATTATTCTTTATAGCATACATGTCATCACAATAAAATCATAAATAGGAGGCATGCTTTCATCATAATAAATTTGCTCATCAAAACTTGGGGGACTAAACATATCATCTTCATCAAACATAGCATCCCCAAGCTTGTGGCTTTGCATATCATTAGCAACATGGATATTCAAGGAATTCATACTAACAACATTGCAATCATGCTCATCATATAAAGATTTAGTGCCAAACATTTTATTGACTTCTTCTTCTAACACTTTGGCACAATTTTCCTTTCCATCATTTTCACGAAAGACATTATAAAGATGAAGCATATGAGGCAACCTCAATTCCATATTTTTTTTGTAGTTTTCTTTTATAGACTAAACTAGTGATAAAACAAGAAACTAAAAGGTTCAATTGCAAGATCTAAAGATATACCTTCAAGCACTCACCTCCCCGGCAACGGCGCCAGAAAAGAGCTTGATGTCTACTACACAACCTTCTTCTTGTAGACTCGTGTTGGGCCTCCAAGCGCAGAGTTTTGTAGGACAGTAGCAAATTTCCCTCAAGTGGATGACCTAAGGTTTATCAATCCGTGGGAGGCATAGGATGGAGATGGTCTCTCTCAAACAACCCTGCAACCAAATAACAAAGAGTCTCTTGTGTCCACAACACACCCAATACAATGGTAAATTGTATAGGTGCACTAGTTCAGCGAAGAGATGGTGATACAAGTGCAATATGGATGGTAGATATAGGTTTTTGTAATCTGAAAATATAAAAACAGCAAGGTAGCAAGTAACAAAAGTGAGCAAAAACGGTATTGCAATGCGTGGAAACAAAGCCTAGGGTTCATACTTTCACTAGTGCAAGTTCTCTCAACAATACTGACATAGTTGAATCATATGTAAATCCCTCACGTGTGACAAAGAGTTCACTCCAAAGTCACAAATAGCGGAGAACAAACGAAGAAATTATTGTAGGGTATGAAACCACCTGAAAGTTATCTTTTCCGATCAATCTTATGAGCTATCCCTATAAGTGTCACGAACAGCCCTAGAGTTCGTACTAAAATAACACCTTAAGATACACATCAACCAAAACCCTAATGTCACCTAGATACTCCAATGTCACCACGAGTACCCATGGGCTTGATTATACGATATGCATCACACTATTTCAGATTCATCATGTTCAATCCAACACAAAGAACTTCAAAGAGTGCCCCAAAGTTTCTACCGGAGAGTCAAGACGAAAACGTGTGCCAACCCCTATGCATAGATTCCCAAGGTCACGGAACCCGCAAGTTGATCACCAAAACATACATCAAGTGGATCAATAGAACATCCCATTGTCACCACGGATATCCCATCGCAAGACATACATCAAGTGTTCTCAAATCCTTTAAAGACTCAATCCGATAAGAAAACTTCAAAGGGAAAACTCAATTCATCACAATAAGATAGAGAGGGGAAAACTCCATATGATTCATCTATATTAATAAAGCTCGCGGTACATCAAGATCGTGTCATCTCAAGAACACGAGAGAGAGAGATCAAACACATAGCTACTGGTACATACCCTCAGCCCCGAGGGTGAACTACTCCCTCCTCGTCATGGAGACCGCCGGGATGATGAAGATGGCCTCCGGTGATGGTTTCCCCCTCCGGCGGGGTGCCGGAACGGGCTCCCGATTCGTTTTTCGTGGCTACAGAGGCTTGCGACGGCGGAACTCCCGATCTAGGTTTCTTTCTGGGGGTTTTGGTATTTATAGGAATTTTTGGCGTCGGTTTCACGTCAAGGGGGTGCTCGAGGAGTCCACAAGCCAGGGGGGCGCGCCCCCCAGGCTTGTGACCTCCTCGGTCACTTCCTGGCCCAGCTCCGGTGCTTCGGGGGTCTCTTTTGGTCCATAAAAAATCACCGTAAATTTTCAGCCCATTCCGAGAACTTTTATTTCTGCACAAAAAACGACACCATGGTAGTTCTGCTGAAAACAGCGTCAGTCCGGGTTAGTTCTAATAAAATCATACCAAAATCATATAGAATTATTGCAAACATGGCATGAATACTTCATAAATTATAGATACGTTGGAGACGTATCAGCCCACCGATTCTTGTTTATTTTTTTTCCACATCGCTCCCTACAGCCCGTGCCCTGCCCTACTCTCATCGCTTGACCTGGACGCCATCGCTCCCCTATCTCGCCGCCTCTGGATAGATCCCTCCTCCCTTCCGCCGCTTCCAAACCCCCCACCTCTTGCAGCTGCCGCCGCCAGACCTTCCATTGGTCCCTTAGCCCGCAAACAGATGCGGTGGCCAGGTTGCCACCCGCAGGCCTAAGCAGTCGCTCCCCCACCCCACTCCATCCACCAAGAGGACACCGGAACCGGGCGGTCGCGCTGATCCGTGCGATGGAAGACCTCTATATGCCACCCCGTTAAGCCCAGCATCAACCGAATGCCATCGACCGCGGCGTGTCCTCTTATCCGGACGGAGCTCCTCCGCCCGCCGTTCCCCATCCCTTGTATCGCTGGCGTGTGAGGTGGCCCGATTGCCGGCGCTCAGTTGGCGATTGCCGGTGTTCATGCGGTTGGTGTTATTATTCTCTACATGAATCGATACCGTGGCAAATAATTTTTCTTAGTTGCACAATGTGTTTACATATTTGTCTGGTCCCTATCACGCTGATGTTTCATACCATGGTAGCTGTTTATGGTTGTAATATTTACGACATTGATAGGATAAGAAAAGGTGTCTGTTGGTTAAGAAAGTTTAGAGACAACTTAGAAACACTATAACAGTTAGAATTTTATTGTTGGGCCCAAATTATGACATGATTTATATACATGTCATCAATTATTCATGTAGCTCACTACTTGATCATGTCTTGAAAATAACAATTGCCGATAGAGTCGTTAATTGAAAATGTCTTATGTAAGCCTTGCTTCTTTGCTAGATGAATAGCTTCATTATGTGTTCTGTGTGTGCCATCCGAGGTAAGTTGATAGTGCCCACTGTAGACAAATTCCAGATGCATTAGGAGGGGACGAGGTGCCATCGGCATGGGTGCTCGACAGCATGTCGTAGAGCAGGCGGAGGATCTTTGGGTGGAGCTTGACAGATGGCAGGCGCTTGGAGGAGGAGACGCCGTGGAGCTTGTGCGCGCTGCTGGTGGGACTCCGTGAGGATGAGTCGGGAGGAGCTGTGGCAAAGGCCTTCCGTGTCCGCACCAGAGGTAGGCAATGACTTATTTCACTACCAACCTGCTACAAGTGTACAAGGTTTTTTTGCGTTCAAGCTGAGAAGGCAAGAAAATTTCATTGTTAACAGGGACAAAAAAGTGGCTCATCTTCTTCGATAGAAGTACACAATGGTTGGCTGAAGCGTTGGAGTCTTAAACTACCAGGAAAGATAAGAATCCACCTCTGGCGTATTTGTTTTGCTGTTGGAGACAAGCTTACGAGGAGAAAGATTAAAGATCTGGTAACTGTCCTTAATGCTTCAGCTCGACGTTTTTATCTCCGCTTTTGGGGTTGTATCTATGTCAGTCACGGAGGGAGCTGGAGCAAATTTGTGATTTCTTGTGGCCACTTTTCTTTGAAAAGTGCAGGTTGCCTGGTAATCTAAAATTGTGGATCAAAAATCTTCTTCACCAGTGCCCATCCCAGTTGTTGACAAATTTGTTTGCACGCTCAGGTAGGTGTTTTTATTTGGTGATTTACTAAACATACTTTGGGTCATGACCCTTTTGACGTAGACATGTGTGTCCCCTACACATACTTTGGGTCATGACTCCCTTTGACATAGATGTATATATGTATCCCCTACATATTAGTAAGGAACTACAGAAAGTAGATTGCTGAGTTTGCCAAGCATATTGATGAATGCATCTTTGTCTAAATTTATTATTTCGTGGCAGCGCAAGGAAATTTCTCCTTTGTGTCAACATAGTATACTGATTTTACAATTTCTTCCTTGGGTTATCCCTTATCCTCCTCCCCCCCTCGGTGATTCCTCAAAAGAAAAAACCTGGTACTGTCAAGGTGATGATGTCAAACATAACAACCTTCATCGACATGTACAAATAATTAAGGATGTGTTTTGCCTTCTGTTGTCCAGTCCTCTAATTTTTCTATTCATGTACCTTTTAACTCATTCTTTATATAGTTGTATCCCCTTTTAAACAATAGAGATTTAGGCAAAGAGAAACTCTTATTACATTTGAGGCTAATTTCTTGCTTTAAATTTTCCTGTATATAAGTATATATTTCCTTCTTTGTCGTGCTATGATTGCTGATGAGAGTTCCATTGATATTTGAATCCAGGAATAAATGTTGTCACTTAATGCTTGAAGTAACAACTCAAACATTTGCATTGAGCATATAATAAGGAAACGGAGAAGTAAGCACAATCTAAAGAAAGCATAAATGATGACTAGCCATTGACAAACTCTATATGCTCTTTTATTTTTTCTTGCTGGTATCAAGGCCAGTCAAATATGTTCATGTTCATCTCAATGAAATGGAATAATGGTAGTGTTGCTCCATTTATTAACTAGAGCCCCTAATAGCTTATCCATCTAGATGGTTTTATATTTCCTCCTTAGATAATGTACAAATAGCTCCCAGTAATAGAAGTGATTTTTCTTTATATATGACGATGCTGCAAGTTCAATTCTACTTGATAATATGTATGAACCACTTAACCTACTTCAAGTTGATGTTCAATAAAACATTTGTATATGCATGTTGCAGAATTGTAAACTGATTTATTTCTATCCTCTGAAATCTCGCATAAATTGGTTGCAGGTTGTTGTGACTCATCATTACAAGTAGTTAGTGATGATCTAGAAATACTAAAGGTGTTCCCTGAAACTCGTGCATTATTTTTTTAATCTTTTTTATTGAAATTTGTTGGGAAGTTAGTCAAACTTTGTGAGTGTAGAAGCGAGGGGGCGGCTGTTTCGAACACTTATTAAACGCCTTAGAGCACATTCGATCATCTTTGTTGTTTCTAACACTTAGTAATGAGCTCACAGATGATAGAAGCAGAAAAAATACTTGGCCAAATATCATTGAACAACAGACAATTGTAGAATCGGCAGTCTATCTCACTTGATTCTTGTCAGAACATGCATAAATTTTTGTATGTGATGCTCTTGTTTATTCAATCAACCGAAAGAAGAGCTACGACAGGAGAGCACCACTAGGTTATCACGAACCAACAAAATGGGTATATGAAGCTCTGTTCAAGAAAAGATAGTTTGCTCATTCTTTGCCCAAAGCAAATTTAAAGTCGCGTACAAACTTCTGAAACTAAGCAGTCAATAAATAGATCAGCATATTCCATGTTAAGTGTACAACTCACAAATATACATTTGCTTTGCAAAAGTATTAACTATTTCTAAAATGTCGGGACAAGTTTGTTTTTGTAGAATTTGATGCTCTTGCTGTTATCTTAGCCTCAGAGGATTTTAGAGTTTGATGGAATATAGTAAGATTTTCTTATAATTACGAGTTATTTTATAATTGGATGAGAAGATACCATCTAGCGCATCAATTAATAATTACACGTATTTATACCTTGAACATGGAAGCATTGTTTGATCTTTCCTGCTGAGATTCGGTGTTTCCTATCGGAGGTCTGAATTTGCATATGTGGGGCCTCTGAGTTGCATTGTAAGTATTCTAACCACTTTGTAACTGAGGTTGTGCCATATATCTGAAACTGTAGAATATCTTCCACATACGTTCATTTAGGGGCCTCAGGAATTCGTTGTCGAGGGTTCATTGCCAAGAAGGCAACTCGGCTCTTCGGCATTGAATTTATCTGGAGTGTTGCGTTGCAATGCTCAGTGACAACTACCAGAGTCATGAAGAAGGTAATTCATCTCCCGTGCATCGAATTTATTTGGAATCGTGCAACTTCAAATATGCAGTAATTATGATTGAGTAATATCTATGTAGTTAAAAATTTAGTTATGTACTCCCTCCGTCCCATAATGTAAGATATTTTTACAAGTTAACATAGCTTGCAAAAACTTCTTTACATTGTGGAGTATATCGCAAGGATAACCAATTGAGTTGGTATACTTTCATGTATTTTGTAGGAGTAGCTCAACAATGGCTCCGCGTGCTCTAACATGGGTGGCGGTTTGCTAATGACCTCCACAAAGTATTGCTTAAATCGACTGTAACCACTAGATTCTCGTCACTAACTATGTGAACTGGTAGAAAGGGGTCAAGTTGGGAAAGGAGTAAACTGATTACTGACTGCTACTAAATTAGTGGGTCTTTGGGCAACGCCTGAAGCATTGTAATAAGGTTCTGATAAGAACTTGGTACAAGAATAGGTGGTTGTAAATATGTTGAATTGTTCATGGTGGAGTTGTTGTACAGTCTCCCAACAACCATGCTTTACAAGGCTTAAGGGATTGTATAAAAGCCACACACTTGGAATTCAATGGTACCTTTGAGTTATTATTTATGTTGTTTGGCTGGCTCATTTTGTGCCGAAGTCGTAGGACGATATGTGTGTTTTTAAATTTTGCTATTGAATTTCACTTTTTTCTCTATCTTTGTCAGTTCTCCTTTTGAGAGCAGAATTACTATAATTTGTGTATGGACCAAAGGGTTCGATCAGGATGTGGCAAATTGGTTTTGGGAAGGCAAGCATATAAGTCTCTTGGCAAAGCTAATTTGTTGTGTAGTTATTGATGCACTAGAGATCCATTCATGTATTTTACTAATATGCATGGTTGAATAGTAGTGCTTGTGATACATGAGGCGTAATGTAAGGTGAAGTGAAACATGGTGGACACGGCTTCATGACGGTGTTGGCGGAGAAGATATCAAGGGTGGTAGAGGACATGTTATAGAAGATGTCGATGGAAGCAGCGTAGGAAATGGTCAAATGGGGTTCCACGACGCCCGCGAGAATGAAGCACAAATGGGGCCCCTCGACGCTAGCGAGAAGGAGGCTGATGGGTTCCCGTGGAGAAATGTGATGTTGCGGCAATAGCGTATTGAGGTCCATTTCCAGACGGAGAAGAACGGACGAATGATATATGTGTGATTCATTCATTCATTCATCCGATCCCCCCGCATTCCATTCAAATAAAATTCATTTTCTTTTACACTTACACATGGTTTGATCCTTCTGTATCCCATAGGTTGCAGGCAATTGCATAATGCAATGAAGTTTCTGTTGTAGTATCTTGGAACATTTGTGTAAAGAGAACAAAATCGATACATGCATTGGAGCACCCACGTGTCACACACCCCTTTATGAAAAATAGCATTAAAAAATACCAGGAAATTAAAAAAAAACTGAATTTTTGGGATACGAAGCCTGAGTGCTTATTGCACACCCGTGTTCATTTTCGTGGGGAATGGTTGTCCGTGTATCCGTGGCGCAAAAATTACGGCCAGACATGCGTTACACCCAATTTTTTCTGCACATACTTTTTTTTGTCTTTTACTAACATTACCACATGCATCCATCCACCCCCCCCCCCCCAAAACTGATCATGTGTGTGCAACGGGCACCAATGGTTTTCATAAAATTTTAGTTTTTTAAATTTCCTAATATGTTTTTAACGATGTATTCGTATAGGGGTGTGTGGCACACGAGACCCACAAATCCTCTTTCGAACAAAATCCTCCATGTATTATCTTTAACTAACAGATAATAACAACGGGCATGCTTCATCTCTTAAGCATAAAAGGCATCAGGTGGTGTCTAGCATTTGTAACGTGGTGCACAATAAAAAGTTATATGTTTTTCGACCACTTTTTTTATTTTGTGCATCAGACCTAATAAGTCTATCTATGTATATGTTGTCGAATTACATTTTTTAATAAACATATATTGCAAGTGACACCTGGATTTTAATATTTTTCATCTACTACTAGCTACATGTTTTATCATACATGTAAAATTGGACATACATTATGTTTACATATGCAACCAGTATTTTTTTTAAATATAGCCCGTGTCAACGCACGGCATCTTACATTCTTAAGAAGTTGCTCCCCACTACAAGGCATTCTCTTAACATGCGGATAGTCCACCTCAGCATTGCCATGTCACCACTTCAGTTACATATGACAACCGATGACGAACAATCTCTCGCTGACTCTCTCTCTCTCTCACCAGTCCCTCTTCGGCCTCTCCCACCAGCCAATAATCTCCCAATTAGCTCTTCTACCCATTGATTTCCATCACCAATTTCTATTCATCTTCTCCATCGAATAAATGCATGACTACCAGAAACTTCCGTCTTCACCACAGCGATTGGAAGCGCATCAGCCACCGTCTGGCCTATATAACGGCCGCCCCAGTCGTCCACCCCACGAGCATCACCCACCACCGCCTATGCGTCTGGACCACACAGGTTGCCGCCAGCGACGAGCGCGCCGTCGCCAGCCACCTGACCGTCGGTGCTGCCCTCGACCAAGCTCATGCATGCGCGCGTCACTTACCCCAATCCTGCCGCGTTCCGCCCCTAACAACATTCCCGAGCCCCTGCCGCCAACCCAGCTACACGCCGCGTGACACCGTCAACAGCCTCACCCATCTTCAGTTGCGCATCCACCTCCTCCAACATCGATCTGTGCGACGTGATTCGATCTCCCGCCGCCGGCCAGCCTCCTTCAGCGCCATCGGGCACGGCTCCCACCCTCCTCCCTCACGCCCAGGGAGCAGCGCTTGCCGTACGCCCTAACAGCGGCCAGCGTCGCATGTGTTAGGGAACCCACCCTTCCCCACTGACTAGACTGCTCCTTCTTCCTTGATCTGAAGACAGCGATCTGGAGGAGCCCATGACAGTGTCCGGTTTCTTCTCTGGCAAAGCTCTTTTTTCTTCTGAATAATGCTTTTTTCAAGGTCGTGTGCTGCTGAAATCTCTGAAGATCAGAGGCGGGCCAGATTTGGAGCTGGCAACTGTAAATTTTCTTTCTGACGTTAATTAACACATTTTCTCTCTGATCTCTATACATCTCGTACTGGTCCTATAAGTGATAGTACTGCAGAGTTACCATGATACACGAGTTTCACAGAAACATGAATACATGAGTACATTTGCTTTGGGACAGGGCGAATTTATTAGGAGGAGACATACCAATATGTACTATATTACCTTAATCCCTGATTATATTGCTCAAATTAGCCTTACCGTGCCATTTATTTGCTCCCTTCATGTATGTTACAATCATACAAGTTATAGTGCTCGGAGAAATTTTGATTTCTCACCGCCTGCTGGTATATGCTATCTTGCTACTTACTGTGAGGTTATCCTATATAATTTTATGATTATTATTTTTCCCATGCCTTATGTAATTATGTTTGCAGAGAATGAATGTTTGCATTATTTGCCATCCCATTGATACACGTTTATTGGTTGTTCTTCTAGATTATTGTTAAATTGTGCTATCTAATTTCCTACATCACAATAATGAAACATGTTGCCTCACTGGCGTGTCTCGCTTTCGTAGGATATCTTGCAGCTTCCACTCATGGGCGATCTGAATGGAGTGGCTATGAACCAATATATTTGGAGTAAATATGAATACTCTATTCTCCCATTTTAGTTTCTTTGAAGACAACTTCTAATTGTTGCTTTGCCGTGAATGAAAAATGTAAAATCATATGAGTATGGAATTTTTAGACAAGGTACAACCTACAGGTATAAGTCTTTCAAAAGAATTATCATGCCAGTACAAATAAATAAAATTTAGTTTTATTTCTGTACAATATACTACCTCCATAGCAATTAAAAGAACTATATCAATCTATGCTATTCATGATGCCTCTCTAGATGTTTGAAACATATAGATATTTGAGATAACTTCTCAGGTGTGCTTCACCTGTACTATCATATGCCCATACTTTATTTTTCCAGTTGTTAAGATTTGGCCACAGAAATTTTAACTTTTTTGTAGGTGAACAAATATCTCATTTGGATTGACTATAGGCTAACCAAGTGTACTAGAATTACTTCAATGCTCTTAAAATCCAACATGGTTACTTGGGAGAGGAATTGGTGCACGTTACTGATAATTCTCTTTATGTTTGTGCAAAAATATATTTGTTCAACATTTCAAATGTGAATATCAATATTCCACTGGATCTCCAAAATCAACATTTAGAATGTAAATGTTTTGTTCAACATTTCAAGTTGTATCTTCTATTCATTCGTACAAGATATGTTTTTCTTTGAATATGCTTATGGAAAGCACAAAGTCCCGCAGCAACGCGCGGGGTATCATCTAGTTGTATTAGTACTCCCGGGAATCAATCTTCACATTGCTTTCGTGGATGATGGGTGAGAGACAGGCCATTGAACCAAGAGACATCAATTAGGCATGTTTGCTTAAGAGAGCAAGTATGCAACAAACCCACTACCACTTGACCTTTTCCAGTTGATAAACTAAACATATCGATCCGGTTTCTCCACGAACTTAAACAGATTGCTTCTGATTTTCCCCTTACGCTTCGAAGGACACAGACGTAGTAGTACTGATTAATTAACGCGTCTTTGGAGTAATCAGTGGATCCCTCATGATTAGCACCTACCAATCGTATCAATCAAACAAAGATGTTGCTAACCGCATAAGTACATACACGTAATTGTGGCTCTTCACACTCCTGGAGCCGCTGGATGAGGTGACACGGATGATTGTGCTCATGGTGATGTGGAGGATTTGGCATGTGCGGAATGAAATAACACACGAGAAGAAACCCCCACCCACAGAAGTATCTCGACGCTTCCTTCAGGGGTATATCAACTCACTCTTATGCCTGCAGCAATACCCTAATGGAGATGTGGCCAAGGGTAAGATGGCGCTTAATACACCACCGATGCGCACTACACAACACGCGCCTCCCAAGGAGGAGCGTGGTTGGGCCGCTCCGGCACCTGGCAATACCAAGCTTAATGCAGATGGAAGTTTCATCCCAGTGACAGGAGCGGCTGGAGGGGGCATGGTCCTTCGAGATTCTCAAGGCGAGATCATCTTTAGTGCCTGCAGAGAGATACGAGCATGCGATAATGCCCTCGGGGCAGAGTTAGCGGCGTGTCGGGAGGGCCTGGAGCTGGCTCTCTACCGGACGGACACACCCATTATAGTCGAGCTTGACTGTGCGGAGGCGGTGTCCATGATCACAACGCGAGGACAGGACCGGTCGGTCCATCGCATCGTTGTTGAGGACATTAAGAGACTAGTAGCGACGGAGGGGAGAGAGGTCTCTTTTAATCTTTGTTGTCGTTCGCAGAACAAAGTTAGTCATGAGCTCGCCAAGTATGGTAGGAGCACTCCCCGCACCGCTGTTTGGTTGCACTCGGGATTAGACCTCATTGTAAGCTTGGCTCTGACTGAGAAGCCTCCGTGAGTAAAGAGAAATCCCTTTTCACCCGCAAAAAAAAAACAAAGAACTACTAGTAGTACGTAGCATATAGCTATCTTTGACTAATCGAATACTGTCAAAATAAAAAAAAGAAAGAATACTTTTCTTTTGCGGGTCAGAAAGAAAGAACATTGACAGAAAATAAAATCTTTGACTACTCGAAATCACATGATTAATTCTAAGTGCCCATTACTTCTAAGCGATCATTTCTTTGTCGACGTTTTACAATGTTCTAAAATAGAAATCTCAGTTACAAAAGCTACAGTATCATATATAGGGCGTCGTCTGAGTCCAAATTTTACCATCCATGTCTCCATGCAATTTACCATCCATGTCTCCAGTAGCCTCCGTGATGTAGTAAAAGCTCCGTTAAGCGTACGAATGGCTTCCACGCTGAACCCTAAGAATTGACAGCAGGCCACTTGACGGAAACAATATTCCTGGACCCACACGTCATACACACAATCATCAGTTCCATACACAAGTCTCTGGTGCACGCAGCGCGGCCAATCCCCTCTCCTCTCGCTCCCGTCGATTTTTGTTTTCCTCTCTCTGCTACGCTTACGCTCCAGTCTCTCCTCCCGTCCCGCCGTTGCAGACGCATCCGACCTTCTCCTCTCGCCTCCCCCACCTCCACCCACACCCAGCCCACCCCTAAGGTCTCGCCCTTGCTGCGGGGAGAGATACGCGCGCCCACCGTCCCCGGCGGCTGCGGGGAGCTAGCGCGCCACTGTGCCCGCGCCCACTACCTTGGTCGCAGTAGAGGCGGAGGCGGAGGCGGCGGAGTGGCTTGTCGGGGGGAAACACCACCCTGGCCGGGCTCCTTTCTCGTGCGCACCTCCGGATTTCCTAGGTTGTGGCGTCGGGCGCGGAGCCATGTCGCAATCTCAGTCTCAGTCGCAGACCAACTGGGAGGCGGATAAGATGTGAGAATATCTTCCAAATCCTTGGTTTGTTGCATGCTTCCTTGTGTTGATTCGTGGAGTTCTGCGCTGACGGTGCTTCCTGGGCGAGCATTGTGATAGATTAGCACTACCTGCGAGCGAGAGGGGAATATCGTTTTGTGGGAGCTCCTATTTCTCAGCAGTTCCCATTTAGCTCCCCTTTTCCCAGAAGGCTCAGCTAGCGAGTAATTGCAGGCACGATTTGTGTCCTGTTTGTATACAATTAATTCACTTCCCGACTAGACTGTCTGTCTAAGTTTGTATTAGTGATTTTAGTATACAATTAATTTGGTTCCCAAGCTTAGGTTTTGATGGTAGAGTTTGTGTTTTTTGTCAAAATCTATTGTGAAACAATGAATTTTTAGTACTTCTCTATTAATTAGAAATATTTTCACCAGGGCTGCACTTTTGAACACGAAGTAGCTTTGTTATTTCAGGAGGTTGCCATTTTTTATTAAAATTATTCAACAAAGCCTGACAAAAAAATAATACATCGATCAACCTGAAGCCACCTCCATTGTGTCAACTATCACTACTCTACAAGCTCAATGATGGGAGTGGCCATGATCGGGGCCATGTGCCCTGACCTCTCACCGAAGCCTCACCAATTCAGCGGCGAAGCCAGCCTCAAGTATCTGTGGGGTCATAGCTAAATTTTTGAAAAAAGTTCTTCACAATGAACAGTAAATATACTGTGTTTTAGGCTGTTTTATTCAAAAGCTGTGGGGTCAGCTGACCCCACAGCCAACACGTAGAATCGCCTCTGCTCACCATCGAGATCCGGAGGCCTAACCAGCCACCCAACAGCGAGCCGGGAGCACAAACCGGTCCAGCAGACCCTCACTGCACGCCGCATGCGCATGCTCCGGAAGCCGCCGCCGCCGCCGCCGTCTTCAGGACATGTATCCATGCATAACCCTCACCAGGCCTGCCGTTGACATTGACACGACACCAAATAGTGCCGTCACCCTGTGCGTCCATCATCATGCGTCTGTAGTCGAGACTCTGCTGCGCGACGCCGTCGAGACCCGCCATTGTCGATGCGGTAGATGCAACACCGCTCCACCTTCGAGCACCCGCTCCAAAATGATGCCCCGCCCGGGGGGGGGGGGAGAATAGTACCAAAGGCGCCTCCATCGTTTGATCTGGGATACCTGGAGTAGCCCTAGCGAGGTGACGAAGACTGCAACAAGATGCCTTCGACAAGGAAATGACGCCAAAGACACCGCCATCGTCCGCCATGACAGAAGTCGACACGGTTTTCACCGGCAGTCGTACCACTCCAAACCTGCAGCTGACTAGATCCGTGCGGAGTCGCGCTGTGAAGGTGCACGCAGCCGTCGGAACGTCGGCAGTGGGACTCCAGCTGCCCCTCATCGGCCCTACCCGCTGCTAGCCGGCCAAGAGCCACATTGACGACCGATCTGGGCAGGGATCAGATCCACGGCCCATCACCACCAACAGTCGCCAAAGAAGCACCAGGCCATGGAGATGAAAACAACCGCCGCACAACTAGGGGCCGCCGCATGCGATCTCCCCGCAGGCACCGCCCTAGCCGCACCATGAGGTCACCGCTGCGAACCACCCGCCTAGGCACCTTCGGCTCCTGGCCCGCCGCCACCGTGGCCAACGCCGGCGACAACGGAGGTAGGGGAGACGCCGAGGTCGGGGGGCTTCTGGCGGCGCTAGGGTTGGCCCCCTGCAGTCACCCTGGGGAGCGGCGTGAGGAGCGTTTTTTCTTTTCTTTTGATGAGGCCCTCTGTATTGTGGGTTGTGGCCACGCCTACTAATGATGATTGGTGGTAATTATTTGTGGTTCATGTGTAGTAGGTTGCTCTACCTAAATATTTTATGTGAATAGTAAAAGGTCACCATTTTTAAATCACCATTTTTAAAGCGCCAATATAGAACACATTAGGACTTGCTTCTTAAGCTTCTAGCTCATGATTAATTTTTTATTGAGAATGTGAGAACATAAAATAAAGTTAATGCAGTAGCATTCCTCCGTTTCTAATACAATTTACTTGTGAATTCAAACTTATCTGGTTCAAATTTCAACATCCATCTCACAAAACTAAATGATTGATTATCTAATAAAACAGGTTGGATGTCTACATATATGACTATTTTGTGAAGAGAAATTTGCAGGAAACTGCAAAAGCCTTCCAAACGGAAGGGAAGGTTTCACCAGATCCAGTTGGTATGTACCTCTCAGCAAGTTGACATGAAGCTATCTTAGTAAATACTCCCTCCGTCCCAAAATAAGTGACTCAAAAATGACTCAATTTTGCACTAACTTTAGTACAAAGTTGAGTCACTTATTTTGGGATGGAGGGAGTAGGTTTTTTAGTTTCCCCATATCAAGTGCTACTGTTCACTTCCTGCGGTTATCTTTCTCATAGCAATTGATGCTCCTGGTGGCTTCCTTTTCGAATGGTGGTCGGTATTTTGGGATATATTCATAGCAAGAACAAATGAGAAGCATTCAGATATTGCAGCATCATATATTCAGGTATGTACCTTTGTTCTTTCTTTCTATAATATATTATTCATTTCATGGGTAAAACTTAAAAAACCTGGTTCTATAAGGAAAAATGGAAAATACAACAATGACGTATCGTTTCAGTTTGGCACCACCAAAATATCACAGAGAACAGGATTGTATCACTTCCGTTAGTACGATGTGGCCAACTCTAGTCTATAGATCTGCCAAATTTGACCCCTTTATTACCTTCCTTCTGAAGCTTTCAATTACATTCCTTCCCAAAGCTTCCTCTTCCCTACACTGACCTGAGCTCTGTTTGTTCCCCTCTCCACTACTCTGAGATTTAACACCTAATTCTCTCTCCTATTAGCTTGTTGATGCTACTCTTTTCCCCAAGCTTGTGACTTCTCTTCTCACTCCCCAAATTTGCATCTTTCTTCTTGTTTCTTCATCTGTCAATTGGTCAAAATTTCTTTTTAAGAACACGTTGATTGGGTAAATAGGCTTCAACTTTTGTTAATGTTTAAATTTTTTTGACACCTCCTCCTCTGGAAGGATACAACCGGGACTATTCGCGGTGGGTACATTACACACCACACCGCACCAAGCATAACAGCCCATCGGTGAAAAATATCAGAGGAACTATGAAATTCAAAAAATTATGAAACATAGAAAAACGAGAAAAAATATATCACATTTTCAAGTAAATTTAGTAGAACCCATAGAAGTTAATACAAATAAAGCTATACTATATTGTGCCTTGTCGGACTCAGTTAGTGAAAGCAAGGGAACATCAACACGAGCATCAGCAACAACAACAATCTCAGCAGCAGCAGCAGCAGCAACAACAACAACAGCAGCAACATCAGCAACAACAGCAGCAACAACAGCAACAACAACAACAACAACAGCAACAATCTCAGCAGCAGCAACAACAGCAGCAACAATCTCAGCAGCATCAACAACTACAAATGCAGCAAATGTTATTACAGAGAGCTGCACAGCAGCAGCAGCAGCGTAGAGATGGTTCTCATCTTCTTAATGGTACTGCAAGCGGGCTTTCTGGAATTGACCCTTTAATGCGGCAAAACCCAGCAACTGCGAACGCTATGGCAGCAAAAATGTATGAGGAGAGGTTAAAGCACCCTTCTCAAAGGGATTCTCTGGATGAGGCATCATTGAAGGTATCATTCCTACTAGATCTTGTTTCTTATGTTTTGGTTGATTCCTCGTGGAAGTAACAGTATTTGGAAATGCACTAAGCACGGCAGCAGGGTGGCGCCTAGTGCCTAGTCACCGACTAGTTGGGTTAGGTAGCCTCCTGGGCGGGCAAGGTTGGATGGGTGATGCCTAGTGCCTAAACACCGCCTAGGTGGGGTAGAAACCCCCTTATAGAACAGTGAAAATCAGTAAAATATTTATTTGTATTGTGAAAATTCCAGGTGCAGCAAAGGTATGGGGAAAATGCTGTCCAAGCACTTGATCCAAACCAAACGTCGTTGAAAGCATCAGCAGGCGGACAATCTTCAGGGTAATTTCTGAACTTCTAGATTATGTGTGCATTGACAAACTTGCATGAGACAGCAGAACATGGAACTGTGGGAAAACAATAAATTGTTATGAGTGCATAGTTCTTGTTGGAGAGCTCTCGTTTGCATTATATCCTGGGCTAGGATTTGTCCTTTCTCTGTAGCATAATTGGCATCTTTGTGATCGAACAGGCACATAAAACATTAAGCGGAAGGTGCATTCGAGAATTTACCTTATTTTTTCTAGATTGCTCGTCCTGGAAAATTTGTATATCTTTCTTTGTTCAAATTCAGATCACAGTAGGCCCTGTAGCATTTGGAATTTTTAATCATACTTTAATTCTGAATTTGTTTTTTTTTTCCATCGATTGGTTGTACCTTTAGGATCAATGAATGTGACACTTCTGTTTGTGCTATTGCTATGAAGTGGTTTCGTCGATGCGACAGCGCCTTGAGGATGAAGTCCCTGATAAACTAGGATTTTCTTTAATGTATTTCTTGCTTAATCTTAATGGTCACCACAGGCCTCTTTATATCGGGTCCTCCTCACAAATACGGAGAAGATCAGTATACTGCCTAACATGCCTAACTATCACTCCCTCCATTCCAAATTAATTTAAGTTCTAACTTCTCTTTAAGTCAAACTTCTTCAAATTTGCCCAAGTCTATCTACGGAATTAAATTAGTCTACTTATATCTAGTCCCTCTGCCCCTATTTACATGGCGCACATCTATTTCGAGGTTGAATTTTCACCATCAATTTGACCAACAAATCATAAGTTATAGGTGACAAAATTGTACTGTTCAATTAGTATTAAAATGTAGTTTCCAATGGTGTAATATTAATGACATACTTGATATATTGTGGGTGAAATTTACGGTCAAAGTTGAATCACCAAAAATAAGGGAGCCATGTAATAAGGGATGGAGGGAGTATCATAAAATATTTTTTGTACCATATATATTATGTAAATATTGGCACATTTTTCCATAGATTTGATCAAATGTAGAGAACTTTGACTTAGGACAAGGCTAGAACTTCAATTAATTTGGAATGGAGGGAGTAGATTAGTATACGGGACAAAAATCCTTATTTATAGAAATTAATATACTTATTACAACTCTTATGTTTTGGTTGGGAGGGTACATATCTTTCTGTTGCTACAGGACACACAACTGTTCACACCGCACTCTTTTCTTCACATCGCTGCTATAGGTTATGTTTAGACTTTAGTGCTTTGCAATGTTGTTGTGGATAAATAGCAGACAACTGTTGTGTTCTGTAGCACTGTAAGGTTACAATTTTTAATTGTGTAGAAGGTATGTTACTTGGTTCAGTAGTGGAAGTACCATGACCTTTCATGACTCATGAATCATGATCGGGCCTTAGACTAAAAAAACTAATGAATAACTGTTCATGTTGGCTCATGCAAATAAGATGTGCATTTGCTTTGAAATAGTATTGAAATTTTACCTTTCATAGGCAATTTTTGCATGGAACTGTTGGTGGGTTGTCAGGTGCTCTGCAACAGGTTCAGGCAAGAAGCCCACAATTGCCTATGCAAGAACAGGTTACATATACTTTTCCCACTGCTTCTCGTAATTATGCCCAGTGCTAAAACTAGACAGAAAAGAGTGGGCATTATCAGTTTTAGTTTCTTATCTGCTATTATATTTTATTCTTTACAGAGTATCAAAACTGAGATCAATCCAGTTTTGACACCCAGGAGTGCAGGTCCCGAGGGATCATTCATTGGTGTCCAAGGTAATATTTTGTCCAGCTTATTGCCTAGATTTGCTGCTGCGTCAGCTAACTATTCAAATTTCAGCTTACACTATTTTCTTAGTCAAACTGTTTTTAGTGCTTGGTTTGCTGAGTTTAATCCAGATGTCATTTTAAACAGGATCTAATCAAGGTGGAAGCAATTTGACTCTGAAAGGTTGGCCACTCACGGTATGTTTTATCTTATGATTACGCTTTATTTCTTATTGTGCATGTGTCCTGCTTATGATTTATGGTCCTATTGTGGGTTAGTTTCTGTTTATATGCATAGGGGTCGAGGCACTTGCTTGATGCGGCTGCATAATGCAGGGGCACAGTTATATTATTTAAACAAATAATTTAGTTTCCATAGAACTGCAAGTGTAGCCCCTCCCTTTTCAGGTGACGTATGATAAACCTTTGCCATGTGCAGACGCTCCAGAAAGATTTAACTTTCTAACATCAATTATTTTTCTTTTTGCGTGGTACTCTGGTAGAGTGGTAGATGCACGATATGTACTTGCACCTGAAGATCCACTTTGTGAACGCTTGCAACATGGAGGGAGGGAGGGCTGTGATATTCCATTAACCGATACAGTACAAAATATTGAAATCTAGTGCTCATGAGGTTCAACCCAGTAACCCGCAACCGGATCGGTTTGTTCTCGGTAGTAGCCGAACCACTGCTGGGTGGTCCTGGTGGCCATTCTGAACAAAAATGCCAACGTCTCCACGTACCTTAATGGTTGCACTGCTTGAGGAAGCCTGTGTTTTTTTGCCTACTGACCGAGCTCTTGTTCGTTACATGTTGCCCTCTTGTTGCCAGTTTCTAGTTCTGTTACTGATTCTGGGGTATCCTTAGCAAGCACATTTTTGCAGTTTGTGAACAGTGAATTCTTTGGGCTGTTATGCAGAGCACATGTGCCAGCAGTTGGGGGAGCAACAAACAATTTGTGTACTTTCCGAGTATACTGTAAACCACGTGATTGACATTGATTGCTCTAACATGGGTGCTATCTTGCAAATTCTGTTGTAACATATACACCTTTTATTTACCAGGGCCTCGACCAGCTTCGCTCCAGTATCCTGCAGCCGAAGTCATTTATGCAATCTCCGCAACAACAATTTCAACAGCTCCAATTTCTGAATCCACAACAGCAACAGCAGCTTTTGATGCAAGCACAGCAAAACATGGCTTCCCCTACAGTTAGTGATGTTGATACCAGAAGATTAAGGATGCTTCTTAACAATAGAAATATGGCCATGGGGCAGGATGGGCAGACAAACAGTGGTGGGGATATTATTCCGAATGTTGGTTCTCCTAGCCAAAGTGGTGGATCACGTACAGATATAGACATGTTAATAAAGGTATGTTCTATGACGTCCTACCTTTCAGGGGCTAATTTCTGCTGCTAATCGCGGGACTGTCTATTTGACAATCGACTGAAAATGAATTCACCTTCATTCAACTTTTTCAACCGCTGGCAAGCAGATAACAGCTACACAGAAATACCAACCAAAAATACAATGAATACTGTATTTGATGTACATGACTACTGTAACAACAGTTGTACTAGAATAGTAAACCTATATGAATAAAAAATACGATTGGAACAGTGTGGAATGCTTGTGAGGAGAACGCTAATACCAAACATACATAAACAAAATAAATAAACACCCACAGTACATGCTATAGGCTTGGAGGGAGTGCTATTACCCTACATACATGAACAAACTGGGAGTTCAATCACAGCACGTGATTGGACAGACAAAACATTCGTGTGAAGCCAAATTAAAAATCAGTCGATTGAAATTAGCAATTCTGAATCCACAATATAATCTTTTCTCTATGAGGTATTATATTTACCTAGTTGAAGTCATAATGGTGCTTACAACTAATACACCTTATATTTTTGGAAGGAGAGAGTACTATATAGAGACTGCATTCCCAGTTTGTTTACAGAAGGATGGAGCTCGAACATCCTAGCCAAATGGCACATCTACTCAGAACTGATCAAAATGAAACATATAAACTTTTAGTTTCCGTCCATTAGGCCCTTTTACTTGTCCACCACTATTTTCCCTTCATAATATTTTCTTTCATACATTTAAGAACTAAACAGAGACCGAGTTCTTCTCCTTTGTTTCTGTAGACATTTCCATTCCTTCTATTTCAAGTGCTGCAACTGTTGTACTTTTCTCATCATCTTATCTGTATACTATTACTGCCTGTATGAGTAAAGCTAACCAGGCAAACAATCTTAGAAACCAGGAACTGCTGTTGTTCCTTTGATGACTAAACCTATAACAGGAAAGTTATTTCTATTATTCTATTAACTATACTCTTTCTCTCCTTATATGGGTGTTTCTATGTAGTAGAAGAAAATTGCTCATTTACAACAGCAACAGCAGCTTCAGCAATCTACAGTTTCCAGTCAGCAATCTCAGAGCTCGAATCAGCTTCTCCAGCAGCAGGAAAAGCCTGGAGTTGGATGCACGCCTATTGATGGAAGCATACCAAACTCTTTTGTAGTAGCTGACCAAGTATGTTACTGTTACGCAAATACAATGTTTCCAGCAGATGATGTTTATATTAATATTTTAAATCTAACATACTACTGCTTATTTATGCTGCAATGTGGAGGAGTGACGGCCTTAATGGTTGTAGATATACCTTTGTTTGCCTCTTTTTGGAGATATTAACGATAAATCAATCTTATAATGAAGCACACATCTCATTTCAGTCGCATGTTTTAAATTGGCCACATACAGTTACAGAGAGCTGAGTGCTTAGTAAGTGTTAGGATCTCAAGTTTTGGATGGTGTTCTGTGCAGACACATTTGGTAACCTATGATAACTTGATAAGACAATAAGAGCATTGTTTGTCTCTTTGTAAAGTCATGCTAACAGTTCTTAGATTTTGCACAGTATATTTGAACTGCAATTCGCTATACTGCCTTGCCACTTGTTTTAAGCATTACTCTGATGTTCAGTACGTAATTTCCTATGGAGTTTCAGTTTTTTGTTGTCCTGCGGTTAGTATGCCCCCTTTGAGCTTTCACTATTACTCATGGCTCTGTAATGTATCATTTGTCAGAAGATATGGGTAATCATTCTAATTGTTTTAGATTAGTAAATTTATTTTAGTGGTTCAAACACTGACATTGTTCTCTTTGTGGTTCAGGCATCAAAGAAGAGAAAGAAACCTGTCTCCTCTAGTAGAGCTAATAGTTCAGGAACAGCAAATACTGCTGGGCCATCTCCAAGTTCTGCACCATCGACGCCTTCCACTCACACACCAGGAGATGCAGTGTCCATGCCACAGCTTCTGCATAATGGTGGTCCGTCGAAACCATTGATGATGTTTGGTTCTGATGGCACCGGAAGCTTGACCTCTCCAGTAAACACACTGGTATTTATACTGTGAAATCAGACATTCTCCTTGGAAAGTGTCATTAGCACATTGCCTGTCAGTGAGATGACAGAAGTTCTTAATTTCAGGGTGATGTGGACCGTTTGCTGGAAGATGGCTCCTTGGATGAAAATGTAGACTCATTTTTATCACAGGAGGACATGGATCCTCGGGAAACCATGGGACGCTGCATTGATGCCAGTAAAGGTATTTTTTGTTTCCCTCTGATATAGTGCTGGAAAAAAAGCTCGAAGCTCGCGAGCTAAACGAGTAGCTCGTGACTCGTCTCGAATCGACTCGAACTCGAAGAATAACGAGTCGAGCCAAGCTTTATTTTAAGATCGTTTATAGACCAAGTTAAACGAGCCGAGTTCACGAGTACTCGTGTAACTCGATAGGCTCGGTATAAAAATTAGTCACCGAGCACCACCTTGCATCCCTGACCAGTCGCATAGGCACAACACAGGGGCCATCAGCATAACACTATAGGCCCAACCACCAAAGAGACACACGCCACGGTTCCCCTCCTTCCATCCCTAGCGAAATAGCGAGAGACCAGTCTGTCGATTCCCCTCCCGTCTCCTCTATTTCTGGATCATGAGTTCGCGACGGTGGCAGTGCTGCGTAAGCCCCCTTTCGGGTCATGTACATGTTACCACTTGCTGATTATTCTGGTCATGTATCATTGTATGTGGAATTGTGGTCATGTACATGTTACTGACTTGCTGATTATTGCGATCATGTACAAGCTACTGACTTGCTGACATGTTGATGGAACCGAAAACTGTAAGTTAAGCTACTTACAATTGTTTGTAAACATCTAACATGCTTACATTCCCAATTAACAATTGTTTATCATATTCATAAGGTTTTATGTTCATACCTATAACGAGCTTAACAAGCTAAACGAGCTAGCTCGCGAGCTATATGAGTAGAGCCAATCTTGGATTTGACTATTTGAGCTTGTTATAGTAACGAGTCGAGTCGAGCTAGCTCGTTAACAAAACAAGCTCTAGCGAGTCGAGCCAAGCTGGCTCGACTCCGATCGAATTCCATGAGTTGACTCTGATGCATGATTTTTCTTGAGTTGACTCTTTCACCTGAACAAATAGATTGGCCTATCTGTAACAATTGCCATATTTCCCACGCAGATTCCTTTGAAATGTCATGTGTGATTCTTGGTTTCAACAAGTTGCAATTCCTTTATTTCTTTGAGAGAGATTGATTTGCATGATTGTATCAGATAACTTGTTAAATAAAAAATGCGTATAGTGTATCTTTTGCAAGATGTAATGCTTTTGGGTCTTTAGTTCTGTTGTAGTTAATTATTATCAGTTTACTAAGCATGCTATCGTACTTCTAGTAATGAGAGCAAAACTGTAGGAAAGGACACTTTGGAAAATAATTTACCGTGTTTTATGTGGTAGCACCTTCCCAAAACCTACTTCCTATGGCCCTATTCGGTTTGAAGAGGTTTGGCAGGGATTAAGAGGAATTAGCAAGGAATATAGTTCAATTCCTTGCCAATCGCTCTTAATCCATGGCAATCCCTGCCAAACCGAAAAGCGGCTAGTAGATCCCAAGGGACGCCTCTGCTGAGCCATCGTTGTGCCTTGATCAAGCCATTCTTGCTCAAAATCTCATTGCAGCAGCTGACCAAGCTCAATGTCAATCAAATTTGGAATTTGACATTTCATTACCCCACTATCGCATGTGCGTTAAGTTAAATTCTTTCATAACTCCCTCGAAATCAATCACAACATCTAGCATTGATCTTCTAATTTGGTGGAGGATACATCCATTGCTGGTGAGTAGTGAATTGTGATGACAGTAAAGGTGACAGGAAGTGATCGGGTGCCCCCTAGCAGGTGGTGTGCTTTGGGACTAATTGGTTTCTTTGAGCTTAATACATGGGAGAATAGCTGATTTGGCGAAGAATTAGTGTGGATGTGTTTGATCTGGGATTCATTTGCTACATAGGACATGAGTATGCTGATAAATGATTCTATATGCTGTGGGGTGCCATGGACTTGTTTCATTCTACTCGGTTGCAAATTATTTTGATGGGGTGACTCATTGCCCAGTGTCTTTTTATTGCAGGGTCTGGTTTCTCCGAGGTTGCAAAAGCCCGTGCGAGTACAAGCAAAGTTAGCTGTTGCCATTTCTCGTCAGACGGAAAACTGCTCGCCACCGGAGGCCACGATAAAAAGGTATTGACACCAACATAAAAGTAATTGTGTATAGGTGCTAAATAAACTGGAAGCTTATACCTGCCTTCGTATTTTTCAGGCTGTTTTATGGTTTACAGATGCCCTAAACCCCAAATCTACATTAGAAGAGCACTCGATGCTTATTACAGATGTTCGATTTAGCCCAAGCATGACCCGCCTTGCAACATCTTCCTTTGACAAAACTGTGCGGGTTTGGAATGCTGACAATGTATACCTATTTCTAACTACTCTCTCTTAAGTCTCACAAGATGTTATATACCTTAAAATGCACTGACTAATTAATTGACTATATACAGCCAGATTATTCACTCCGCACCTTCACGGGTCATTCAGCGTCTGTTAAGTCACTTGATTTTCATTCAAATAAAGAAGACATCGTTTGCTCCTGTGATAGTGATGGGGAAGTGCGCTGCTGGAGCATAAACAATGGTAGCTGTGTGACGTGTGTTAGGGTCTTCAACGTATGCAGCCCTTTTTCTCTCCCAAACATTTCTTGTTTGTAAAGGCTGTTATTTTATAGTGCGCTGACACTTTCTCCTGTTACCGGTATCTTATCTTCCCAGGGAGGTGCAATCCAGTTGAGATATCAACCTCGTCAAGGGAAATATCTTGCAGCTGCCTCTGAGAAGATGATATCAATATTGGATGCAGAAACACTACAAGTGTGTAGGAATGCTTTGCAGGTTCGTTACCAGAGATCATAGTCAAACACATCCTTGAATTGTTCTCAACTTTTCACAATTACTTGTGTATTTATTTGTGTACTTTATGCTATACCATGCCTTTTCTTTTCTTCTCCAGTGCCCCCACTTCTGTAGCATTTAACAAATGTCTTACTAGAACCACTTTGAGAAAATTTGGTTGCGATCTTGGGTTCTTTGCAACATGTATGGACACTAAACATAGGTTTGTCAGAAATCATTCTGCTCATTTGGGAGTTCAGCTGATTTGGCAGCCTCCATTTTGCACAGGTTGTAAATGGTACTCAGTGTTTTAGCTAGCTACTGCTACGCTATATTTTATTTTCTCACCCCTAATAGCTACGTTATGGCACCTTGTATCACTATTCTAGCGTGGCTATTTGCCTTGAGTGAAAGCAGCATTAGCTGAAGCTATTCCTTGTAGATGGTAACGGGCAAAAACAGCAAGCCGTTTTCAATTCTAATTATAAAACTAAGCCCAGAAAGAATATGCATACGAGTATACAAGACATCAATTGAAAAATCAGAAAACCTACTAGGATGGCATCCAAAATCTTGTTTCGACCGATGCTACTTTGAATGGTTGTAATGCTACTTTGACTGATTCGGTAGTTGTAGACTTGAGAAATGGTGCTATGGAGATATATATAAGTACGTCGAAATTACTATGGTTTCTTAGTTCTGTTGACTGAAATTCTTAAGCATGCATATGATATTATTAATAGTTTGATCAATAAGACGCTATTGGAAATAGCTTCGACGATAGTTAGCAATAGCTGCGTTGCTATAGCTCGGAGCCTCGGACCTCGCCGTGAAAATGCGATTTAAAACATTGATCATATTTTTAAACAAGCATTTACGTACATAAACTTTACACCACAACCTAGATACATGAATTATTTTCATTTTTTTTGAAAATATTCAGAAGTGACTTTTGCATAACAAAAACAGGCGAGGGGGTAAAGTGATGCGGGATAATGAGCCCCACAAAAAGTTTGTGGGCCTGGGGGTGAGCCAGGCCAATAGTTTTAGGATGGATAAGGGGACTTTTAGAGGCACTTGTGTGACAATTTATCTGATCTTATATGATACTACCTTGGTCTCAAAATATAAGATATTTTTGTATACGATTTATTATAGGATTGTTGTAGTAATATAGTGTTCATTTTGGTTTATGTCTTTTAGCTAGACCGTTGCCACTACACATAAGATCATCATTACACAGGTTTGGCTAGGCCTTCGAATGTTTGATGAATGAGTGATTAGCGAATATATTTATCGAGTATGTTGCCTGCTTGCAATTAGGGATGGCAATGGGTATCCATTACCCACGTACCCTACGGGTAAAAGCCCTATTAGGGTAAGGGTATGGGACAAAAATTTACCCCTGGGTATATAAATAGGAAAATCTGAAACCCATCGGGTAGAGCGGGTACGGGTATGGGATCATATAACCCATACCCATGTACCCATATAAAATGTACGTAAACTCAAAATTATCTCTACAATCTACACCATATCAAGAATTTGTGAACTGAAAGTGTATGCCTATGTGCTGTTGTTTATGACTATATGATGTTGTTTATAAGTATGTGTTGTTGTTATAATCTATTTTTGTAAACTATATGATATGATGCAGTTTATAACTATAAGTTGTTCAAATTGATGTTTTGCAAATATGGGTAATTTTACCCGCGGGTACCCGTCTACCCTGTCGGGTAACGGGTATGGGGGAAAATTGTACGCGTTGACAGGTATGGGTAAGCTCAGACGGGACGGGTAAGGGTATGGGGAGGCTCCACCCGTACTCATACCCTGTGGGTGCCATCCCTACTTGCAATCCAAGTTTCCAGCACAATTCGATGTTGTCAACTTGGTATTGCAATTAACGTTGCTTTCATCGGTGTGGTGCTCACTGTAATAGGAACTTCTGTTCATGCGCAGGGACACATAAAGAGCATCCAGTCGATTTGTTGGGATGCTGCGGGTGACTATCTGGCCTCTGTAAGTGAAGACTCTGTCAAGGTGTGGTCATTTACCTCAGGAAATGATGGTGACCGTGTGAATGAGTTGAATTGCAGTGGAAACAAGTTTAATTCTTGTGTTTTTCACCCGAATTATCCGTCATTGCTTGTAATTGGTTGTTACGAGGTAAGCTCTCTCGTATCTTATGAGGTCATTACTTATCAGGCCCAAGTTGATCCATTTTGTGTTGACATTTTTATTGTATCTGTGTATCATTGATATCTTGCAGTCGTTGGAACTTTGGGACATAAGGGAGAAGAATACGGTGACCATCAGCAATGCCCATGACGGTTTAATTGCAGCCCTGGCTGCATCAAATGCATCAGGGTTGGTCGCCTCAGTAAGTCATGATAAGCTTGTCAAGCTCTGGAAGTGAGATCAAGTTTACAACCTTCCTCTACATCACATTTTACATGTTGGTCCCTATGGACATCTGTCGTCCGGTTCCAGCAAACGTTGTATGATGTAGAAACAGGACGGTTCTGTGCTGAAGATAAACACATGACGAGGGTAGCCAAAATGTCTTCAAGCTATCTGTGTTCAAGAACTAACCCAATTTGATGTCATCCCAGTTGCTGCACGTGCCCTTGGATAGGTTTGTAACTATCCTTGTAGAATGTACCATACTCTGTAGTGGCCTGCGCAAACTCTAGTGTTTTATCTATTTGCTGATTCTGACTGCATTTTTCTCAGTTGCGCTTGCTCTTATTTCCCCTTCCTCTTTGTGTGCCTCCAAATTCTCCAAGTCAAATGTGTCCGGCTGTTGCTTTAATACTTGCGTGTAGTTCAGGTGCTCCAATGCTCTTGTTTTGCATGTTTGGTGGATGGCAAGTGAGATGCCAGAGCAAAAGTGTCGACAGGACTGGTCTAAACTGGGTTGGCGGTTACTGCGGCCTCTGTTCTCCGGGAAACATTGAGGTCACTAACCTTTGTATTTTGTGTTGAGCTCGAGGTACATGATCAATCAACGCCTGTGATTCTGTAGTTTGGGCCTGAGTATTGAGGTCAGCGGCCTTTGTACTATTTCACGAAGAGCTCAGTTGTCCCAATCCGTTGCAGGAACCTGTACCTTGATGTTATCCTTCATGTGCTCCGGAAACGCGTGCTTCCTTCCCGCTGAAATATCTCGGCATGCCTTTGTCGGCCCGACAACTCAAACATGTCGATTTCCAGTTCCTCGAGGATAAGGTGGCAACGAAGATTGTGCCTTTGGAGGGGAGATACATTGCAATATTGTTGGTTAAATCGGTCCTTACCTCCCAGGTGGTGTTTGTCGCCACCCTAAAAGCATCTTCAACGGCAACCCGTAAATTTCCTTTCGCATCCATCCACGGACTGGTCAACGGTAGCCGCATACATCCAACCAACAATTTGAACCAACCTCATGAAATTTGGTCAAACACGGACGGATTTCATATAAACACGACATATTTGATTACATTTACATCCTAGTCCGGCTCTGGAGGTGTAATTAATACCTAATCTAAATGGTTGCCGGCGCCCGTTCCCTGTGTCCGGTCATGAGCCCCGAGAACTGAAACTTCGCCTTCTCCAGCTCCGCCTCGGCGCTTTCCAGCTCCGCCTCCGGAGACTCGGGAAGCGTAGATGTCCGCCTCCACGTTGCCGTCAAGCGACTAATTGGCCGTTGATGTTGAGCCCACCAAGCTTGGCATCGACGGGAGGGGAGGAGCGGTGGCCTTCGTGGGACCCAAGCGGCGACGACCTTCCATGCACTACTCTTCCTTGCCGTCGGCGGCGCCCGTGGACGTGCCGGCTTCGTGGTCGTGGCGGCGGGGCGCGGCCTCGGCGTTGTCCTCCTCCTTATCATCGGTCTTGCCGAACAGCGCCTCGCCCCCTCGTCACACGCCTCGTCGTAGTTGGCCACGGCCGCCACCTCCGCCACCCGCAACCGGTACCGCCAGCGGGCGAGGCAGATCTCGCGGGCGGAGCGGTAGGACTGGAGCAGTGCCTCCTGCTCCGCCAGGTCCGCGTCTGGTGCGACCGCCCTGCTGGCGTCGAGCTGCACCTTCGCCTGCAGGTGCTCTTGGAGGAGGTGGTGGTTGTAGGCGGCGTCGGCCTGCACCTCCCGGAACCGCTCCTCCCGCGCACCATGTCCATGTAATGGGCACGAGCCTCGCCTATTGTCATGGTGCGGTGCACGAGCGAGGGAGGCGCGTCGGAGGAGGAGGGTGGTGCGGCGGAGGAGGAAGAGGAGGGTAGCGCCAGGTCGTCATCGGCGCGTCCTTCTTTGAGTCATCGACGTCCTTTGGCTGCCTGTCGGCCAGCCAGCCGGCAGCAATGCCATCCATCTCCTTCTTCTGTTCCGGCGTCAGCCCGTCCTAGAGAGCTCTGGCGGGGGAGGATCCATGGTGGGATTGGTGCGGAGAGGGATCGGAGGCTGATGAATGCGGCTATGGCTGGGGCAGCAGTTTATATAGCAATGGCGGGCGGCACACGGACGGACGGGTGACGCCGGAGGAGATGCCTCGGCAACCGCTTGCCATCAATGTGGGCGGCAGACGGACGGACGGGCGGCCATCCGTGGGATCACTAGAAGGGATGTCTAGAGGGGGGGGGGTGTGAATAGACTACTTGACAAATTAAAAATCTAACCTTTTCCCAAGTTAATTGGTTGGCAGATTTTAGCAATTTCAACAAGTCTAGTGCACCCTACACATGCTAGTTAACAAGTATGGCAGCGGAAAGTAAAGTCAAACATATGTAAGGAAGGAGTAGAGATAGGAAGATCAAACGCAATTGGAGACACGAAGATTTTTCCCGTGGTTCCGATAGGTGGTGCTATCGTACGTCCACGCTGATGGAGACTTCAACCCACGGAGGGTAGCGGTTGCGAGAATCCATGGAGGGCTCCACCCGTTAGGGTCCACGAAGTAGCAACCTCGTCTATTCCATCACGGCTTCCATCCTCGAAGGACTAGCCTCACTATGGGTAATCTTCACGAAGTAGGCGATCTCCCTTACAAACTCTCTTGGTTCAACTGCACAATCACGAAGAAGGAGGCTCCCAAGCGACACCTAACCAATCTAGGAGGCACCACCCTCCAAAAGGTAATAGATGTGGTAGTATGATGAACTCCATGCTCTTGTGCTTCAAAAGATAGTCTCCTCAACACTCAATCACTCTCTCACAGATTTGGCATGGGTAGAAGAGATTGATTGGATGGAAAGCAACTTGGGGAGGCTAGAAATCAAGATCCATATGGTTGGAGTGGATGATCTTGACCTCAACACAAGGGTAGGTGGTTCTCTCTCAAAAAATTGGATATGGCAAGTGGGTGTATGTTCTGAGTGCTTCTCTTGCGAGTGAATGGTGGTGGAGGGGTATATATAGGCATCTCCAAAAATCCAACCGTTACAACATTATTGCCCAACTCGGTGAAACCGAAGTGAAAACTCGGTTGCACCGACTAGTGCAAAATGTGGTAACTTTGGCATTTTCGGTGAGACCGATATATGAATCTCAGTGATACCAATATGGGTGACCTAGGCAGTTACCAAAACTCGGTGAGACCGATTCCTCAAACTCGGTGGGACCGATTTTAAGAAACTGGTTAAGAGAGAGTTGGTCCAACACTCGGTGTGACTGATTCTCAAGACTCGGTGGGACCGATTCTTGAAAAATGTCTAACAGAGAGTTGGTCACTGGTTTCGGTTGCACCAAATGGAAAACTTGGTAGTACTGAGACATGGGTTTCGTTTGGCTTCTGTCTAGGGAAAAACTCGGTGGATCCGAATGAGAATGTTGGTGTCACCGAATTTTGACTTTTGGCTTTGGACAGAAGATTTGCGTGGGAAAATGGGTGAGTATTTTTGGTGGCTAATCTCTAAGCACTTGAGCAACCAGATCATCATATTTACCTCATCCCCTTTTAATAGTATTGGCTTTCCTATGGACTCAAAGTGATTTCTCACAAAATAGAAAATGTAGAGTCTTGCTGCTTGAAGCATGGCCAATCCTATTCCTTCCTTTCCTTGGGGAGGTTCTCCACACAATCCTTTAGCTAATCCTCTCTGTGGACTAAAACTGAAATAAACTAGATAGAACTATTAGTCCAAGAGACAATGTATGCTGTCATGAATTATCAAAACCATCAAGGGAGCATTTGTGCTTTGAATCTCCTCCCTTTTTGGTAATTGATGGCAACATACAATCAAAGCTTCAAATTAAGATATGCAGGAATATGTGATAGCTTTGAAGGATACATGACTAATACAAGCTCCCCCTAAATGTGTGCAATCCATTTTAAAGGATAGTTGCTTTGGAATGCATGAACACACACGTAGTAGAAAGGACATGAGAAGTCATGTATATCTTGGCTATATGCATCAAATATATGTGAATGAGGTGTTTCCATGTTCAAGACTTCACTCTTGCAAACAATATGTGCAAGAAGCAAGAGATCATCTTGACCAAGGATATGATGCATATACTTACCTTGAAGTTCTTGAGCATTTTAACAGTAGGAACACACTTGAGAAAACAATGTTAGGAAACACAAGAGTATTCTACTTATCCAAATGCAAAAAGATTCAAGATTACCAAGATATGGAAGACATATGAAAAATAGAGTTTTTTAAAGATTGATATGTCTCCAAAACAAGTTTAGAACTTTCTCCCCCTAAGTATGGATTTGTAAATCTTCCTCTCCCCTTGAATCTTAGCGTGTAGATATTGGGAGTAGGTAGGGTTGAGAAAAGTCTAACAAACATAAGCAATCAAAATACATTCTCTCTCTCCCCCTTAAACTGATATTTCTCCCCCTTTGGGTAAGCATAAGCTTCTTATTTTCATGATTATCTCCCCCCTTGATATTTCTCCCCCTGAAGCATAGATGCTTTGATATCCCCCCCTTAATATTATATCTCCCCCTTTGGTATGAGCATAAGCTTTGAAGCTTTGATATTTCTCCCTCTTTGGCATTAATTTCCAAAAAAGGTCACACAAAGGGTCAGATAAAATGGATCATTGAGTGGGAAGGGATCCTATAGAACAAGGGTCATTGAGAACAATTTACACTAAGGGATCCTTGAGTACTATTTCTCCCCCTTTTATTATCTGAAAAAGTTTTCCCCCTTTGACATAGGGATCCTTGAAGAAAATTCCCCCCCTACAAGCATCTGAAAAGCTTTGAGGTTTCTCCCCCTTTTATCAAAGTGATCCTTGAGTAATTTGGATTTTGCTAATTTTGACAAAGAACACAAAGGATAGCAAAATCGGTGGCTCCGAGACAAATGAGTCGGTGGAACCGATATGAGGTTGTGCAGCCTATCTGCATGATCAGTGACACCGAGTTATCTGAATCCGAGGGTCCGAAATGCAAACAGAAACTCGGCAAAGTTTGTCAAAAGCAATTTTTCAGAAAGTCTCAATAGAATAAAATGATTTGCAGTGAATTTTCAAAGAGATTTGCAAGGAATTTTTAGAAAGTTTTGCAAGGAATTTTTAACTAGATGAAAATTGAGTGGTTCCAAGAAAGCATGCAACTATAGGATGAACCAAACAAGATACTTCATCTAGATCATGGGCGGTGACTAGGTCACTTATATTAGAGTATATTGACTTAAGGAGCCAAGCAAGAATACTTGATCATAGGTCATACTCTACGTTAAGCTCAAAATGGGGTTACCATTTTTCAATTAAGCATTTTAATGTTTTCATATCACTTGAGTTGTTTTATCTCATGACTTGGAGTAAAGCTATTGCAAGGATATGATCACATATCTTTGAATGATGTTGATGTTGTGGCATGTAGGAGAACTTGTTGTGGATGCTCATTGTTGATGAAGATCATCTTGAGTTGAGAGCCATCCTTGATCGTTTTGGTTCTCTTTTCACCTACATGGGTTAGTCATGCAAGGAAGAGCAAGATATATCCAAATGAAAAGAATGGAATATGTTTATCAAGTGGTTGTCAAGGATATGGTTTGGATTGTCTTCTTCCTTCCATCATCAAAGAAGGGTTGTGTATACTTGGCCATGACAAGATTGCTTGTGATATGAGTTGAAGGCAATCTTGTGGAGCATAGTTCTTCCAAGTACCTACAAAAGGTTAGATGCAATACAAGGGAGCAAATATTTCCAAGGTATAAGATAGTGTCATATCAAGTGTAACATGGAATAGTCATGTAAGCTCATGCCCTTGCATGCATCCGAGTGAGTCTAGCTCAAGTTTGAAGCATCAATGATGTTCAAATCACTCCTCAAGTGTCAAAACACTTTCTCATCAAGTGGCTTAGTAAAGATATCGGCCAATTGCTTGTTGGTGCGAACATGTTTGAGATTAATGTCCCCTTTGGCAACATGATCACGAATGAAATGATGACGAACTTGAATATGTTTAGTTCGAGAATGTTGCACGGGATTATGAACAATCTTAATAGCACTCTCATTGTCACACAACAATGGAACATGTCTCACATGGATTGTATAATCCTTAAGAGTTTGAGTCATCCATAGCAATTGAGCACAACATGATCCGGCGGCAATGTATTCTGCTTCGGCGGTGGATAGAGATACCGAGTTTTGTTTCTTGGATGACCAAGACACAAGAGATCTACCAAGAAATTGACATGTACCCGAGGTGGATTTTCTATCAACCTTATCTCTGGCATAGTCCGAGTCGGAATAGCCAACAAGGTTAAAAGAAGATCCCTTGGGATACCATATGCCAAAGTTTGGTGTTTGTATCAAGTATCTCACAATTCTTTTCACGGCCTTAAGATGACACTCTTTAGGAGCAGCTTGATATCTAGCACACATGCACACACTAAGCATAATGTCGGGACGGGAGGCAGATAGATATAACAATGAACCAATCATTGATCGATAAACCTTTTGATCAACCGGTTTGTCCTCCTTGGTGAGGTCAACATGTCCACTAGTGGCATAGGAGTTTTCATACCTTTACACTCTTGCATGTTGAACTTCTTGATCAAGTCCTTGGTATACTTGGTTTGAGAGATGAAAGTTCCTTATCTCGTTTCCTTGATTTGCAAACCAAGGAAAAATTTCAGCTCACACATCATGGACATCTCATACTTCTCGGACATCAACCTTCCAAATTTCTCACTAAATTGTGGGTTAGTAGATCCAAAGATAATATCATCCACATAAATTTGGCACACAAATAATTCACCATTAACTCTCTTAGTGAATAAGGTTGCGTCAATTTTACCTTTCAAAACCTTTTTCGATAAGAAACTTCGTTAAGCATTTGTACCAAGCTCGTGGAGCTTGCTTAAGACCATAGAGAGCTTTACGAAGCTTGTAGACATGATTAGGTTTCTTAGGGTTTACAAAACTAGAGGGTTGTTTAACATAGACCTCTTCTTCAATCTCACCATTTAAAAATGCACTTTTAATATCCATTTGATAAAGCGTGATATCATGGTGATTAGCATAAGCAAGAAGAATGCGGATAGCTTCAAGTCTATCAATGGGGGCATAGGTCTCACCGTAGTCCATACCTTCGACTTGGGTGTAGCCTTGAGCCACGAGACGCGCCTTGTTGCGTACGACTTGACCGTCTTTGTCTTGTTTGTTCTGAAACACCCATTTGGTTCCGATGATGTTTTGCTCGTCCTTGGGCTTCTCCACTAGTGTCCACACTTCGTTCCTCTCTAAGTTGTGTAGCTCCTCGTGCATAGCATTCACCCAATCCGGTTCCGGAAAGCTTCTTCTACCTTCAAAGGCCCAATACTAGAGATGAATGAATAATGCTCACAAAAGTTAGCCAATCGAGTTTTAGAGCGAGTTATCCTCCCGGTTTGTATGTCACCGAAGATTTGCTCTAAAGGATGATTTTTGTTCACTCTTGCTCGAACTCGAGGTAGCTTTTGCTTGTTGGACGGTGGAGCTTCTTCATCATCATCATCTTCTTCATTCTTGTTGAAGGTGTCGTTGCCTTGAGGTGGTGGTGAAGGCGGTTGTGGTGGATCATCATGATGAACTTCCTCCTCCTCTTCATCTTGTCGTGTACCGCTTGTGGATGCCTCCATGTCGTGTTGAGGTTCGCCTTGACGCTAAGTAGGGGCTTCCACTTGGGTCGATGAAGTACTCCCTCCGTCCGGAAATACTTGTCCTAGAAATGGATAAAATGGATGTATTTATAACTAAAATAAGTCTAGATACATCCATTTGTAGGACAAGTATTTCCGGACGGAGGGAGTACTTTCCTTCACCTCCATGGGACGAATCTTGCCGATGGACAAGTCTTGGATAGCTTCCGAAGGTTCCTTATCTCCTACATCATTTGGCAATTGTTCGACTTGCGAACCATTAGATTCATCAAACTTCACATCTACCGTCTATTCAACTTTTCGAGTGAAGTTGTTGTAGACACGGTAAGTGTGAGAATTTGATCCGTAACCGAGTAGGAAACCTTCATGAGATTTAGGAGCAAATTTAGAACGATGATGCTTATTAAGAATGTAACACTTGGAGCCAAATACCCGAAAGTATCCAACTTGGGGCTTGTTACCGGTGAGTAGCTCGTATGTCGTTTTACTGAGAAGCTTGTGTAGATAGAGTCGGTTCGGAGAATGACAAGCTGTTTCCACGGCTTCTGCCCAAAAGTGTCTTGGCGTCTTGTATTCGTCGAGCATCGTTCAAGCCATCTCTATAAGAGTCCGGTTCTTCCTCTCAACAACTCCATTTTGTTGAGGCGTGTACGTAGCCAAGAACTCATGTGAAATCCCTTCTTCGTCAAGAAAGGAATCCACATTCATGTTCTTGAACTCCGATCCGTTGTCGCTCCGAACTTTCTTGATCTTCACTTCAAACTGATTTTGCGCTTTTCGAGCGAAGTTCTTGAAGATCTTTTGCACCTGCGACTTATCATCAAGAAAGAATACCCACGTAAATCTGGAAAAACCATCAACTATAACTAGATCAAAGAAATTTCCACCGAGGCTCTTGTAAGCATTGGGACCAAAGAGATCCATATGAAGCAACTCGAGTGGTCTCCTAGTAGTCATGATATTCTTTACGAGATGACTTCCACCTACTTTCTTTCTAGCTTGACAAGCACTACAAAGTCTATCTTTGTCAAAGATAACATCTTTAACACCAAGTATATGATCACCTTTGATGAGCTTGTCTAGATTACGCATACCAACATGTCCTAGCCTTCTATGCCAAAGCCAACCTTTAGAAGATTTTGCAATAAGACAAGTGCGAGGTTTGGATCTCTTAGTGAAATCAACAATTTATAGATCACCTCTACGAAAACCGGTAAAGACCATTCTATGATTGTCTTGAAGAAAGACTTGGCAATCTACTTTGGTAAATAGCACATTAAAACCGAAGTCGGCAAGTCTAGATACGGAAAGAAGATTGTAGCTGAGGGATTCAACAAGCATGGCATTTTGAATAGAACTATCATGAGTTATGGCCACCTTACAAAGACCGAGTACCTTACCCTTGGAGTTGTCCCCAAAAGTCGCATACCTATGTGGTCCATGGTTTGGTGTGATCTCTTGAAACATGTCTCTATCTCCGGTCATGTGATCGGTGCATCCACTGTCGAGAATCCACTCTTTTCCTCCGGACATGTAATCCTTGAAGTTTGCCATGAGACTTAGATTCTTCATAGTCTTCTCATACTCGATGTCGAACAACTCATCTTCATCATAGTAGCCATGTTCCACATTTTTATCATCAAGTGGGAAATCCTCGTCATAAGAAACAAGAGATTCGTTAGAGTTGTGATCATGACAATGTTCAAGATTATGAATCCAAATGGCTTCAACAATGATGTTGTTGATAGTTATGACATCTCCTTTAGCACTCATGAGGTCTCTAAGCTCAAATAGATAGTCATCAAACTTAGGATCACTAGGCATCATTTTGTGAAAAGCAATAGATTTATGAAGAATTTCATCAGGATTATTCAATGAATAATTTGGATATCGTTTCTTTAAATCATTCCACAAAGTATAAGCACATTCAAAATTCTTCATGATCAAACACAATTCTAGGCAATCCTCTAATGATAAGATTAACAGTTCTAAGATTACGAAGCATATCAATTTCCTCTTCATATGTGGGATGTAAAGGATCAATGAGAGGTACATAGGGGTTCTTAACATACTTGCTCAAATGGAATTCGCTGAATAACTCAAGCATCTCATATTTCCATTGACTATAGTACTCCCCATCGAGAACAGACACTCTACAACTAAGACTCCCCAAACTAGACACATCCATCTTCCTCCAACGGTGATGAAACCGAAGCTATGGAGACCAAAGCTCTGATACCAATTGTGGGATCACTAGAAGGGATGTCTAGAGGGGGGGGGGGGTGAATAGATTACTTGACAAATTAAAAACCTAACCTTTTCCCAAGTTAATTGGTTGGCATATTTTAGCAATTTCAACAAGTCTAGTGCACCCTACACATGCTAGTCAACAAGTATGGCAGCGGAAAGTAAAGACAAGCATATGTAAGGAAGGAGTAGAGGTAGGAAGATCAAACGCAATTGGAGACACGAAGATTTTTCCCGTGGTTCCGATAGGTGGTGCTATCGTACGTCCACACTGATGGAGACTTCAACCCACGAAGGGCTGCGGTCATGAGGGTCCACGGAGGGCTCCACCCGTTAGGGTCCACGAAGTAGCAACCTCGTCTATTCCATCACGGCTTCCGTCCACGAAGGACTAGCCTCACTATGGGTAGATCTTCACGAAGTAGGCGATATCCTTGCCCTTACAAACTCTCTTGGTTCAACTCCATAATCACGAAGAAGGAGGCTCCCAAGCGACACCTAACCAATCTAGGAGGCACCACCCTCCAAAAGGTAATAGATGTGGTAGTATAATGAACTCCTTGCTCTTGTGCTTCAAAAGATAGTCTCCTCAACACTCAATCACTCTCTCACAGATTTGGCATGGGTAGAAGAGATTGATTGGATGGAAAACAACTTGGGGAGGTTAGAAATCAAGATCCATATGGTTGGAGTGGATGATCTTGACCTCAACACAAGGTAGGTGGTTCTCTCTTAGAAAATTGGATATGGCAAGTGGGTGTATGTTCTGAGTGCTTTTCTTGCGAGTGAATGGTGGTGGAGGGGTATATATAGGCATCTCCAAAAATCCAACCGTTACAACATTATTGCTCAACTCGGTGAAACCGAAGTGAAAACTCGGTTGCACTGACTAGTGCAAAATGTGGCAACTTTGGCGTTTTCGGTGAGACCGATATATGAATCTCGGTGGTACCAATATGGGTGACCTAGGCAGTTACCAAAACTCGGTGAGACCGATTCCTCAAACTCGGTGGGACCGATTTTAAGAAACTGGTTAACAGAGAGTCGGTCCAACACTCAGTGAGACCGATTCTCAAGACTCGGTGGGACCGATTCTTGAAAAATGGCTAACAGAGAGTTGGTTACTGGTTTCAGTTGCACCGAATGGAAAACTTAGTAGTACCGAGACATGGGTTTGGTTTGGCTTCTATCTAGGGAAAAACTCGATGGATCCGAATGCGAATGTTGGTGTCACCGAATTTTGACTTTTGGCTTTGGATAGAAGATTTGTGTGGGAAAGTGGGTGAGTATTTTTGGTGGCTAATCTCTAAGCACTTGAACAACCAGATCATCATATTTACCTCATCTCCTTTTAATAGTATTCCTATGGACTCAAAGTGATTTCTCACAAAATAGAAAATGTAGAGTCTTGTTGCTTGAAGCATGGCCAATCCTATTCCTTCCTTTCCTTGGGGATGTTCCCCACACAATCCTTTAGCCAATCCTCTCTGTGGACTAAACCTGAAATAAACTAGATAGAACTATTAGTCCAAGAGACAATGTATGTTGTCATGAATTAGCAAAACCACCAAGGGAGCATTTGTTCTTTCACCATCGTGTCGTTTGAACGCGCAGCAGTCGCGTGCAACAGGAAGCGGCACGGGCGATGCTCTCTTAGCTGGTGTGCTGCTTCCAAGCCATCACTAGTGAGCAGTTGCGTCTGCTCTAGCCGGGCATGAATGCGGGCACTAGCAGTGCTGACCATTTCGGGCGGGAAGCGCGCGTGGGAGGGAGGAGGGGATTTTGGTGGGCCAGGGCGATCCGAATCGGTCGAAGTAGCGGCTCGGACTCCCGCAAGCTCCCTCACATTTGTCTCCGGTTTGCGAGAGAAATCATGTCCGGACCGATACAGGACCATGTTGGATGGCTTCCGCGGTCTGAACAACGCGATGCGGACAGATGCGGGAGGTTTGCGGGTCGGCGTTGGCGATGCCCTTATCCCTCCGGGTACTCTCAACAACATCAACAAGATTGAGAGAGCCTTCCTTTGGTCGGCCTTGAACAAAACTACAAGGCTAAGTGCAAAGTCAGTTGGGAGCGCATTTGTAGGCCTAAGGACCTTGGCAGGCTGGGTGTGCTTCACGTGGAAAAGTTCAGCCGGGCTCTTCGTTTGCTTTGGCTCTAATAATTTAGTGGACCAATCCCTCTAGGATTTTGGTAGGCCTAGGGAACCCGTGTGATGATAAGGAATTTTTCTACGCCTCCACCAATTTCACCATCGGCAATGGGGCTCACGCCCCATTCTCGGATTCCCCTTGGCTTCATAGGAACAAGCTGAAGAATATTGCCTCGCTGATTTTTGAGGCCTCAAAGAGAAAAAAATGGAAGGTCAAGGAAGCCTTATGTGGAGACGCCTGGATTACCAAGATCAACCTGATGACCACCTTCACCATGGACCATTTGTGGCAATTCTTGGCCCTATGGATTGCCCTATGTGGGATCCACCCAATGGACTCGGTGGAGGATTCCATCTCTTGGAAGCATTCAGTCAATGGGGGAGTATATCAAGTCCTCCCATACAACACACAGTTTTTGGCTATCACTTGTACCAACATGTGCACGATGGTGTGGAGAGCTTGGGCGCCTCCGGATGTTAAATTCCTTGCTTGGCTTGCCATCCAAAATAGAATCTAGACGTTTGATTGTTTGGCCAAGAGGGGATGGCCAAACTGCGGCTCATGTCTGCTTTGCAAGAGGGAGCAAGAAACCGTTGAGTACCTCTCCTTCAAATGTCGGTTCACGCGGAGACTGTGGGGGCTGGTCAAGGATTGACTTCACCTTGTCAGTCTGGACATCTCGGTTTGGGCAACCTCTAGGAGCATCAAGGAGTGGTGGGTTGACATGGCTTCATCCGAAGGAGTCCATCGAAGAGAATGCCTACCATCACTATTCTTGTTAGCAAAGCCATCTAGGACAAGCGGAACACAAGGGTATTCCAGTCATCATTCTCCCAACCATTCAAAAAGAGGCAAGACTCAGGGCCATCGCGGGTGTGAAATTTTTGGCGTGCTATCATGTCGGGAGAGTAGTGGCCTTGTGTCTATTCTTTTGCATTTCTGTTTTTGACTCGTGTCCAACCCCTTCATTAATGAATGAGGCAAACCTTTTGCCTCCATTTCAAAGAAAAAATCAACTTCGACGAGCCAGCCAAAGCTTCACCTCAAGAATTTCAAAGATTTGTTGGCCTCACCAATACCGTTCTAAAAAAGGAGGCATCAATACGAAAGTCCTCTTTTGCCCGCGAGCTCAAATGAGTTTGCAATGAATTGTAAAATCCGAAAAAACTGATTTGTATTGTGTGCCAAACTTTGATAAACATTTTGAGAGCTTGAACAATTTCATCATAGAATGACATTTATGGAAGTCATGAAAAGGAACAAAAATCTCCAAAATGCTTTAAAAATAGCATTTTTGGAGTATTGATTTTGTTTTTACTTGTTGCATATTGATAGGTCCAATTTCTTCATTCTGGCCTGCTAGGCTTGCATTCAGCTCACTATTTGTGAATTCCGACTCTCCCTACATAAATCATATACCCATGTTAACAGTGTGGTTTAATTTTAGGTATTGCACTGTTCCAAAATATCAATGCATTTGCAGCAGTATAGGTTTGTAAGGAAAACAAAGAAAATATATGGATCTAAATATCCTATTTAAACAAGTGTTTACGGGGTAAAAAGTACACTGACTAACCAGTTCAACCCGTTCTCTTCCATGCGCCCGAGCTTTGCATAAGAGTCCTCTGTCCTTTGTTATTGTTATTAAAAAAATACCTGCTATGATGTAATTCAACATATTAGATTATAATCTACATTTTGTATTAACTTTGAATGTGAAAGTACGTAAACATATTGTCCCACAGTAACTGCCAGTAAGACATCGTGGTTAGCTCTGACCAAATTTTCCTTCTCGCTATCCTGTAGACCACTAATCATATTTGCAACATAGGCCAACTCCTCAACTGTCGGTTCATGATCATCGTCGTCACAGTGCATCACTTCTTCGGTTTGAGACACTTTATCCTTGTTCGGGGCTGCTTGATAATCTCAAATGCCGTCCATTAGCTTTTCCCAGCTGCTGTAAAACAATGACGACAATTAAACATGTACATACTTGCTATTGTATGAAGTAATTAAACTAGTAATTTATATATTGTGAACACAATTTAATGCAGAGAAAAAGCAATACGAAAGGATATAATCAGTGAACCAGAACAACATACGATGAAAGTTTGGACAAATAATTTCCATGTAAAAAAAGTTTGTACAAACAAGAAGCTCATAAAAAAGTAAAATGAGTAATTAGTTGGTAGACTAGATCTTATCACCTTTCATTTAATTAGTTGGTAGATTAGATCTTATATCCCTCCGTCCAGTTATAAGTGTACATCTAACATATAAATTTTATCCCAAAAAAGTGTACATCTACACTTTTTATGCAGTTAATAAATGCAATTGACTCCTCGTAACACTCCCCCACTCTATCCTCCAACCCCCATTCTTCTCCCCAGCCTCATTCTCCAATCCTGATTCTTCTCCTTTAATTTAATTGGTGGAGGCTAGTAAGAGGAGAGAGAACTAATATGTCACCCATTTTCTAAATGCACACTTATAATCGGACGAAGGGAGTAGGTTAGAAAATAGAGTCGATGAGGCGCTTTGTTTCTTGGAAGGAGATGTGGTCATGGTTAAAATGATATGATGCATTTAAGGAGGGGGTGGGGGTTAATCGAGCAGGCCTTTCAAACGTATTGAAGGGAAGGATTTTTTTGAGGGAAAGGCTAGTTGAAGAAACACTATTTCTGAGGAAAAGTCGAGTAGGAGGGAAGGATTTTGTTTTTGAGGAAATGCTAGTTGGAGGAAACACTATTTTTGAGGGAATGTCAATCAAAGGGAAGGAAGATATTTTAGGGAAAGGCTAATTGGAGGTAATGCTACTTTTGAAGGAAAGTCAAGTAGGAGGGAAGGATCTCACACACGTGTGTTAAGTTGTACCATGTTAGTGTTGGGGAACGTTGCATGGGAAACAAAGTTTTTCCTACGCACACGCAAGATCTATCCATGGTGATGAGCATCTACGAGAGGGAGAGTGGATCTACATACCCTTGTAGATCGCTAAGCGGGAAGCGTTAAGAAACGCGGTTGATGTAGTCGAACGTCTTCGCGATCCAAATCGCCGAGCGTCCCGCGATCCAATCACGATCCGTCCCGATCTAGCGCCGAACGGACGGCACCTCCGCGTTCAGCACACGTACAGCTCGATGACGATCTCCGCCTTCTTGATCCAGCAAGAGGGAGCGGAGAGGTAGATGAGTTCTCCGGCAGCGCGACGGCACGGCGGCGGCGGCGGTGGAACTATTCCAGCAGGGCTTCGTCTAAGCACTGCCGAAAAACTAGAGGAACTAATCTATCGGGAGAGAGGGCTGCACCGTGGCCTATTGGGTTGAAGTGCTATGGCCCTCTCTCCCTCTAGTATATATAGGAGGGAAGGGAGGGGCCGGCGCCCTAGGGATCCTCCCCTAGGGTCAGCCGAAGTGGGGAGGTGGAGGAGTCCAACTCCAATCCTACTAGGAGTAGGATTCCTCCCCCACTTGGTTTTCCTTTCCTCCACTTGGACTTTCCCACCCCTAGCCGCATGGGCCTTGTTGGAGGGGTTCGGCCAGCCCACTAGGGGCTGGTTCACCTCCTCCCACAGCCCATGAGGCCCTTTGGGGCGAGAGGCCCCTCCCGATGGTCCCCCGGTACCCTCCCGGCACTCCCGGTACACTACCGAAGTACCCGAAACTTTTCCGGTGACCAAAACGGGACTTCCTATATATCAATCTTTACCTCCGGACCATTCCGGAGCTCCTCGTGACGTCCGGGATCTCATCCGGGACTCCGAACAACCTTCGGTCACCACCATACATAACTCAATACTACCGAAACGTCACCGAACGTTAAGCGTGCAGACCCTGCGGGTTCGAGAACTATGTAGACATGACTGAGACACCTCTACGGTCAATAATCAATAGCGGGACCTGTATGCCCATATTGGTTCCTACATATTCTACGAAGATCTTTATCGGTTGAACCTTTATGTCAAGGATTCAGTTAATCCCGTACGCTGTTCCCTTTGTTCTTCGGTATGTTACTTGCCCGAGATTCGATCGTCGGTATCTCTATACCTAGTTCAATCTCATTACCGGCAAGTCTCTTTACTCGTTCCGTAATACAAGATCCCGTGGCTAACACTTTAGTCACATTGCTTGCAAGGCTTGTTGTGATGTTGTATTACCGAGTGGGCCCCGAGATACCTCTCCGTCACACAGAGTAACAAATCCCAGTCTTGATCCATGCCCACTCAACAGACACCCTCGGAGATACCTGTAGAGCATCTTTATAGTCACCCAGTTACGTTGCGACGTTTGATACACACAAGGTACTCCTCCGGTGTCAGTGAGTTGCATGATCTCATGGTCATAGGAACAGATACTTGACATGCAGAAAACTATAGCAATAAACTGACACGATCATATGCTACGTTCATAGTTTGGGTCTTGTCCATCACATCATTCTCCTAATGACGTGATCCTGTTATCAAATGACATCTCATGTCTATGGTTAGGAAACCTTGACCATCTTTGATCAACAAGCTAGTCTACTAGAGGCATACTAGGGACACAGTGTTGTCTATGTATCCACACATGTATCAGTGTTTCCAATTAATACAATTATAGCATGGATAATAGATGATTATCATGAACAAGGAAATATAATAAGAACTACTTTTATTATTGCCTCTAGGGCATATTTCCAACAGTCTCCCACTTGCACTAGAGTCAATAATCTAGCTCACATCACTATGTGGTTTTCAATGTAATGAATCTAACACCCATACAGTTCTGGTGTAGATCATGTTTAGCCCTTGGAAGAGGTTTAGTCATCGGATCTGCAACATTCAGATCTGTGTGCACTTTGCAAATATTTATGTCGTCCTCCTTGATGTAATCGCGGATGGAATTGAAACGTCGCTTTATGTGTCTGGTCCTCTTGTGAAACCTTGGTTCTTTGGCTAGAGCAATGGCACCAGTGTTGTCACAGAACAGAGTAATTTGGGTTTAGTGCACTAGGCACTACTCCAAGATCTGTCATGAACTCCTTCATCCATATACCTTCCTTCGCCGCCTCCGAGGCAGCGATGTACTCCGCTTCGCATGTAGAATCAGCTACCACGCTCTGCTTGGAACTGCACCAGCTTACCGCACCCCCATTGAGAATAAATATGTATCCGGTTTGAGACTTAGAGTCATCCGGATCAGTGTCAAAGCTTGCATCGACGTAACCCTTTACGACGAGTTCTTGATCACCTCCATAAATGAGAAACATGTCCTTAGTCCTTTTCAGGCACTTCAGGATATTCTTGACCGCCGTCCAGTGTTCCATTCCTGGATCACTTTGAAACCTTCCGGCCATACTTATGGCAAGGCTGACATCGGGTCTTGTGCATAGCATTGCATACATGATAGAGCCTATGGTGAAGCATAGGGGACGACACTCATCTTTTCTCTATCTTCTGCAGTCACTGGGCATTGAGTCTTACTCAACTTCACACCTTGCAATACAGGCAAGAACCCCTTCTTGGACTGATCCATTTTGAACTTCTTCAAAACTTTGTCAAGGTATGTGCTCTGTGAAAGTCCTATTAAGCGTCTCGATCTATCTCTATAGATCTTGATGCCTAATATGAAAGCAGCTTCTCCTAGGTCCTTCATTGAAAAACTCTTGTTCAAATATTCCTTCACGCTTTCCAACATTTCTATATTGTTTCCAATCAGCAATATGTCATCCACATATAATATTAGAAACGCTATAGAGCTCCCACTCACTTTCTTGTAAATACAAGCTTCTCCGTAAACTTGTATAAACCCGAACGCTTTGATCACCTCATCAAAGCGAAGATTCCAACTCCGAGATGCTTGCACCAGTCCATAAATGGATCGCTGGAGTTTGCAAACTTTGTCAGCATTCTCTGGATCGACAAAACCTTCTGGTTGCATCATATACAACTCTTCCTTAAGGAAACCGTTAAGGAACGCTGTTTTGACATCCATCTGCCAAATTTCATAATCGAAAAAGGCAGCTATTGCTAACATGATTCTGACGGATTTAAGCATCGCTACGGGTGAGAAGGTCTCATTGTAGTCAACTCCTTGAACTTATGAAAAACCCTTTGCCACAAGTCGAGCTTTATAGACGGTGACATTACCATCCGCGTCCGTCTTCCTCTTAAAGATCCATTTGTTCTGAATGGCCTTTCGCCCTTCAGGTAATACTTCCAAAGCCCATACTTTGTTTTCATACATGGACCCCATCTCAGATTTCATGGCCTCTAACCATTTCTTGGAATCCGGGCCCATCATCGCTTCTCCATAGCTTGTAGGTTCATCGTTGTCCAACAACATGACCTCTAGGACAGGGTTGCCGTACCACTCAGGAGCAGTACGCGTCCTTGTCGACCTACGAGGTTCGATAGCAACTTGATCCGAAGCTTCATGATCATCATCATTAACTTCCTCTTCAACTGATGTAGGCTCTACAGAAACATCTTTCTACGATGCGCTACTCTCAGGTTGAAGTAAAGGTTCAACAACCTCATCAAGTTCTATCTTCCTCCCACTCAATTCTTTCGAGAGAAACTCTTTCTCAAGAAATGTTCCGTTTTTAGCGACAAACACTTTGCCTTTGGATCTGAGATAGAAGGTATACCCAACTGTCTCTTTTGGGTATCCTATGAAGACGCATTTCTCTGCCTTGGGTTCCAGCTTTTCTGGCTGAAGCTTTTTGACATAAGCATCACATCCCCAAACTTTAAGAAACGACAACTTTGGCTTCTTGCCAAACCACAGTTCATATGGTGTCGTCTCAACGGATTTCGATGGTGCCCTATTTAAAGTGAATGCAGCTGTCTCTAATGCATAACCCCAAAACGATAGTGGCAAATCGGCAAGAGACATCATAGATCGCACCATATCCAATAAGGTTCGATTACGACGTTCGGACACACCATTACGCTGTGGTGTTCCAGGCGGTGTTAATTGTGAAACAATTCCACGCTGTCTTAAGTGACTGCCAAACTCATAACTCAGATATTCTTCTCCTCGATCAGATCGTAGGAATTTTATCTTCTTGTTACGATGATTCTCAACTTCACTCTGAAATTGCTTGAACTTTTCAAACGTTTCAGACTTGTGTTTCATTAAGTAAATATACCCATATCTACTTAAATCATCAGTGAAGGTGAGAAAATAACGATATCCACCGCGCGCCTCAATGCTCATCGGACCGCACACATCAGTATGTATGATTTCCAACAAGTCACTTGCCCGTTCCATTGTTCCGGAGAACGGGGTCTTAGTCATCTTGCCCACGAGGCATGGTTCACATGTGTCAAGTGATTCAAAATCAAGTGACTCCAAAATTCCATCAGCATGGAGCTTCTTCATGCGTTTTACACCAATATGACCTAAACGGCAGTGCCACAAGACAGTGGTACTATCATTATAAATTCTACATCTTTTGGCATCAATGTTATGAACATGTGTATCATCACTATCGAGATTCAATAAGAATAGACCCCTCACATTGGGTGCATGACCATAAAAGATATTACTCATATAAATAGAACAACCATTATTCTCTGATTTAAATGAGTAATCATCTCGCAATAAACAAGATCCAGATATAATGTTCATGCTTAACGCAGGCACTAAATAACAATTATTCAGGTTCATCACAAATCCCGATGGTAATCGAAGAGCGAGCGTGCCGACGGCGATCACATCAACCTTGGAACCATTTCCCACGCGCATCGTCACTTCGTCCTTTGCCAGCCTCCGTCTATTCTGCAGTTCCTGTTTTGAGTTGCAAATATGAGCAACCGCACCGGTATCAAATACCCAGGCACTACAATGAGAGTTGGTAAGGTACACATCAATAACATGTATATCATATATACCTTGTTTGGTGTTGGCCGCCTTCTTGTCAGCCAGATACTTGGGGCAGTTCCGCTTCCAGTGACCAGTTCCCTTGCAATGAAAGCACTCAGTTTCTGGCTTGGGTCCAGCCTTGGGTTTCTTCACGGGAGGGGCAACTGCTTTGCCACTCTTCTTGGAGTTACCCTTCTTACCCTTGCCATTCTTCTTGAAACTAGTGGTTTTATTGACCATCAACACTTGATGCTCCTTCTGAATCTCAGACTCAGCGACTTTCAACATCGCAAACAGCTCGACGACTGACTTGTTCATCCCGTGCATGTTATAGTTCAACACGAAGCTCTTGTAGCTAGGTGGCAATGATTGAAGAACTCTGTCAGTGATTGCCTCTGCTGGAAGGGGCATTCCCAATTCAGCCAGACGGGTGGAATACCCAGACATTTTGAGTATGTGTTCACTGACAGACCCGTTTTCCTCCATCTTGCAGGCATAGAACTTATCGGAGGTATCATACCTCTCGATCCGGGCATTCTTCTGAAAGATAAATTTCAACTCTAGGAACATATCATATGCTCCATGACGTTCAAAACGTCTTTGAAGTCCCGGTTCTAAGCCATACAACATTGCACATTGAACCATTGAGTAATCATCAGAACGAGCCTGCCAGGCATTCGCAACGTCTGGAGAGTCTACTGGAGCGGGTGGATCACCAAGCGGTGCATGAAGGACATAAGCCTTTTGGGAAGCCGTAAGGATAATCCTTAGATTATGGGCCCAGTCCACAAAGTTACTTCCATCATCTTTCAACTTAGCTTTCTCTAGGAACGCATTAAAATTCAGGGATGCTACAGCGCGAGCCATTGATCTACAACATAAATTTTGCAAAGACAACTTAGACTATTGTTCAAGATAATGAGTTTAGTTAATCATATTACTTAAAAACTCCCACTCAAATTGACATCCCTCTGGTCATTCGAGTGTCACATGATCCAAATTCACCAACTCAAGTCCGATCATCACGTGAGTTGAGGTGGTTTCAATGGTGAACATCTTCATGTTGATCATATCTACTATATGACTCATGTTCGACCTTTCGGTCTCTTGTGTTCCGAGGCCATGTCTGTACATGCTAGGCTCGTCAAGTTTAACCCGAGTGTTCCGCACGTGCAACACTGGCTTGCACCCGTTTTATGCGAACGTAGAGTCTATCACACCCGATCATCACGTGGTGTCTAGAAACGATGAACTTTCGCAATGGTGCACACTCGGGGAGAACACAATTTTATCTTGAAATTTAAGTGAGGGATCACCTTATAATGCTACCGTCGTCCTAAGAAAAATAAGATGCATAAAAGGATTAACATCACATGCAAATCATAAGTGACATGATATGGCCATGAACTTGTGCTTTTGATCTCCATCTCCAAAGCACCGGCATGATCTCCATCGTCACCGGCATGATACCATGATCTCCATCATCTTGATCTCCATCAACGCGTCGCCATGAGGTTGTCGCGCCAACTGTTGCTTCTACGACTATTGCTAACTCATAGCGATAAAGTAAAGCAAAACGGCGCAAATAAATTAAAGACAACCCTATGGCTCTTGTCGGTTTCCGTACTCATCGACATGCAGTCTTGATATTCTATACAATACATGATCATATCATACATCACATATATCTCATCATGTAATTGGCCATATCACATCACAACATACCCTGCAAAAACAAGTTAGACGTCCTCTAATTGTTGTTGCAAGTTTTACGTGGCTGCTACGGGTATCTAGCAAGAACAATTCTTACCTACGCAAAAACCACAACGGTGATACACAAATTGCTATTCAACCTTCTCAAGGACCGCCTTTGTCGAATCCGATCCAACTAAAGTGGGAGAAACAGACACCCGCCAGTTGATGGAACCGGTCTCTCGTAAGCGTACGAGTAATGTTGGTCTGGGCCGCTTCATCCCACAATACCGCCGAATCAAGAAAAGACCAAGGGAGGAAGCAATCTGAATATCAACGCCCACAAACTCCTTTGTGTTCTACTCGTGATCTCATCTACACATAGACCTAGCTCATGATGCCACTGTTGGGGAACGTTGCATGGGAAACAAAAAATTTCCTACGCACACGCAAGATCTATCCATGGTGATGAGCATCTACGAGAGGGAGAGTGGATCTACATATCCTTTTAGATCGCTAAGTGGGAAGCGTTAAGAAACGCGGTTGATGTAGTCGAACGTCTTCGCGATCCAAATCGCCGAGCGTCCCGCGATCCAATCACGATCCGTCCCGATCTAGCACCGAACGGACGACACCTCCGCGTTCAGCACACGTACAGCTCGATGACGATCTCCGCCTTCTTGATCCAGCAAGAGGGAGCGGAGAGGTAGATGAGTTCTCCGGCAGCGCGACGGCGCGGTGGCGGTGGTGGTGGAACTATTCCAGCAGGGCTTTGCCTAAGCACTGCTGAAAAACTAGAGGAACTCACCGTGGCCTATTGGGTTGAAGTGCTATGGCCCTCTCTCCCTCTAGTATATATAGGAGGGAGGGGAGGGGCCGGCGCCCTAGGGATCCTCCCCTAGGGTCGGCCGAAGTGGGGAGGTGGAGGAGTCCAACTCCAATCCTACTAGGAGTAGGATTCCTCCCCCACTTGGTTTGCCTTTCCTCCACTTGGACTTTCCCACCCCTAGCCGCATGGGCCTTGTTGGAGGGGTTAGGCCAGCCCACTAGGGGCTGGTTCACCTCCTTCCACAGCCCATGAGGCCCTTTGGGGCGAGAGGCCCCTCCCAATGGTCCCCCGGTACCCTCCCGGCACTCCCGGTACACTACCGAAGTACCCGAAACTTTTCCGGTGACCAAAACGGGACTTTCTATATATCAATCTTTACCTCCGGACCATTCCGGAGCTCCTCATGACGTCCGGGATCTCATCCAGGACTCCGAACAACCTTCGGTCACCACCATACATAACTCAATACTACCGAAACGTCACCAAACGTTAAGCGTGCAGACCCTGCGGGTTCGAGAACTATGTAGACATGACCGAGACACCTCTACGGTCAATAACCAATAGCGGGACTTGGATGCCCATATTGGTTCCTACATATTCTACAAAGATCTTTATCGGTTGAACCTCTATGTCAAGGATTCAGTTAATTCCTTACGCTGTTCCCTTTGTTCTTCGGTATGTTACTTGCCCGAGATTCGATCATCGGTATCTCTATACCTAGTTCAATCTCATTACCGGCAAGTCTCTTTACTCGTTCCGTAATACAAGATCCCATGGCTAACACTTTAGTCACATTGCTTGCAAGGCTTGTTGTGATGTTGTATTACCGAGTGGGCCCCGAGATACCTCTCCGTCACACGGAGTAACAAATCCCAGTCTTGATCCATGCCCACTCAATAGACACCCTCGGAGATACCTGTAAAGCATCTTTATAGTCACCCAGTTACGTTGCGACGTTTGATACACACAAGGTACTCCTCCGGTGTCAGTGAGTTGCATGATCTCATGGTCATAGGAACAAATACTTGATATGCAGAAAACTATAGCAATAAACTGACACGATCATATGCTACGTTCATAGTTTGGGTCTTGTCCATCACATCATTCTCCTAATGACGTGATCCTGTTATCAAATGACATCTCATGTCTATGGCTAGGAAACCTTGACCATCTTTGATCAACAAGCTAGTCTACTAGAGGCATACTAGGGACACAGTGTTGTCTATGTATCCACACATGTATCAGTGTTTCCAATTAATACAATTATAGCATGGATAATAGATGATTATCATGAACAAGGAAATATAATAATAACTACTTTTATTATAGCCTCTAGGGCATATTTCCAACAGTTAGAGAACCGTGATGCACAATATATTTGTAATTGTGCATGTAACTTCAATAATGGACAAGATCATGTGAAGTGTGATTCTATCATGGGTGTTCAGTTTCATATCCAAAGTCATGTTGCCGGTTGTCAAGTCATATCTTGACATCTACGCGTGATAGCCCTCATCTTCAACGCCTCGTGGCCATCTCGCCCGCATTTATTCTCCCTTTGTCCACCTACCGCCACCGTCATCATCATCCCGATGGCCGCCTCGTCGGATCCGTCCTATACCTCTTATTCCGATAGTTCCTCACAGCCATCCCTAATGCAGACACGCCTCCATCGCCGCCGTGGGAGATCAATGTGGTGGGCGAGGTGGCGATGTAGAAGCATCTCGGGGCGGAGGTCCAGATTGAGGTGCAGCTTGCCAATGCCGACCTCCTAGCCCTGTACCGTGCGGATCCGGAGTTCGCTAAGATGTAGCCCGCCATGGACCACTCCTTCGAGTCCCTCCAGATGGACGAATAGGTGAGGGTGGCGTACGCAGAGAAGAAATGTAAGCTGTAGCCGTTGAAGCGGGAAGAAGCCGCTTTCTTTGCATCCATTTCTTTCGATGACGACGAGGAGATATTCCAGCCTCCAGCTCCGTCGCCACATCCTGCATTGGAAGACTTGAAGGACGAGGAGGCGAGGGTGGAGCATCGACTGGAGCAGTCGGCCCTGGGGATGCATGCTCTCTTTGCTTCGGTCCCTCCCCACAACATCGAGGAGATGATGCGGGCATCGACGACCTTGCATCTTGCATCCCACGATGCGGAGGGATCAGGCTCAGTCAGCGACGTAGTCATAGTGCTCTCAGAGGATGAAAATCAGGCTGCTCGGTGCCAGTGGAAGCGATGCTACTGGATTTGGGCACGCGTACCTATTAATTTTAGTGTAATTACAAGTACACATTTTGTAATTTTAACAATCATGTTGGAATCTGGCATGTTTTAACGATGCGAACTAGTTAAACTGTACTCTACTAATGGTATTAACTTTCGTCTAGTTTTAGTTTAACTTATGTCAAGTTTTAATTGACAATTAGCATACAAATCACAACAATTTCTACTACTATGGAAAATTAGCATACAAACACATTCACTTAGGTCTCAGGTGCATTATAGACAATTGACAGCTACATCTTCAACTTCAGTGGCTAAACCAAAGAGCTTGCAGCCCGTACACAACTGAAATTTCACAGCATCTTTCTCACAGCCGACAACAATTTTTTTTACATTCCACAGCCGAACCAAACACAACCTAAAACTTGTTACCACTACACATCTATGTTGCCCCTCCTATCACCGTCGTCTTATCAAATCCATGACACGACATGCCACCTCACCGCACACTCATCGTTATGGAAGTGATGGCTGTATTTCTATGACGTCTGCATCATGTAATAAAAGTTATTGAAATCTCAGCATCTAAACCTTATTCGAAATGCATGTTCAATATAAAATTTCCTTTGTTGATGATATTGTTCTTTTGGTCCCTGAGTTCTTTTGTTGCATCAAACCAGATCACTTCGTCTTCAGTTTGGAGTATCTTCAGGTTGTAGAAACAATCAATTTTTTTACCAAATCAATGAACTTTTAGCTAGAGCTTGTGAGTGATGCTTCGTGGCCTAATACGTCTCCGGCGTATCTATAAATTTTATTGTTTCATGCTATTATATTATCAATCTTGTATGATTTATATGACATTTTATATCTTTTTGGGACTAACCTATTAACTTAGTGCCTGGTGCCAGTTTATGTCTATTTGCCTATTTCTTTGTTTCATAGAAAACCATACCAAACGAAGTCCAAACACGATGGAACTGTACGGTACTTTTTCTGGACTAGAAGAGACCCTAGAAGCTTCAGGGAGAGACGAGAAGATGGACGAGGGAGCAACAAGCTCACTAGGCGCGCCCTAGTGGGGTGGCCGCGCCATCAGCACTTGTGGGGCCCATGTGGCTCTGTTTGACCTAATCTCTGCCCTATAAATTCCCTAATATTCCAAAAAAAACGGAGTGAGACCCGAAACAATTTGGGAAAACAATTTTATATCTGCCACAAGCCTATGTTCTTCTGTGATCCAATCTGGAGGCCTTTTTCGGTGCTCTGCCTCAGGAAGAATCCATCACGGAGGCCATCTTCATCAACCTTGATGTGTCCACGATGATGTGTGAGTAGTTCCTACATGAGCTATGGGTCCATAGCAGTAGCTATTGATACCTCTCCGTCGTATCTATAATTTTTGATTGTCTCATGCCATTATTATACAACTTTCACATATTTTTGGCAACATTTTATATGATTTATTGGACTAACCTATTGATCCAGTGCCCAGTGCCAGTTCCTGTTTGTTGCATGTTTTTTGTTTCGCAGAATATCCATATCAAACGAAGTCCAAACGCGATAAAAATTTACAAAGATTTTTTTGGAATATTTGTGAATTTTGAGAAGTGGAATCAACGCAAACGGAGGCCCACAGCCCCCACGAGACACCAGGGCGCGCCCCCAGGGCCCAGGCGCGCCCTGGTGGGTTGTGCCCAGCTTGTAAGTCGGTTGGAGCTCTCCTTCGGGCGCAAGGAAGCTAATTTTTGGATAAAAATCCCCTCAAAATTTCAGCCCGATCGGAGTTACGAATCTCCGGGAATATAAGAAACGGTTTTCATCCAGAAAACAGGAACGTGAAACAGAAGAGAACAGAGAGGGAGATCCAATCTAGGAGGGGCTCCTGCCCCTCCGCCGCCATGGAGGCCATGGAAGAGAGGGGGAACTCTCCTCCCATCTAGGGGGAGGCCAAGGAATAAGAAGAAGGAGGGGGGCTCTCTCCCCCTCTCTCCCGATGGCGCCGGAACGCCGCCGGGGCAAGCATCGTGACGGCGATCTACTCCAACAACTTCGCCGCCGTCAACACCAACTCTCCCCCCTCTATGCAGCGGTGTAACTCCCCTTTTCCCCGCTGTAATCTCTACTTAAACATGGTGCTCAACTCCATATACTATTTCCCAATGATATATGGCTATCCTATGATGTTTGAGTAGATCCGCTTTGTCCTATGGGCTAATTGATGATCGTGGTTGGTATGATTGTATATTTTATTATGGTGCTGTCCTACGGTGCCCTCCGTCTCGCGCAAACATGAGGGATCCTTGCTGTAGGGTGTTGCAATGTGTTCATGATTTGCCTATGGTGGGTGGCGTGAGTCACAGAATACACAGACCCGAGTAGGTGGGTTGTTGCATATGGGAGTAAAGAGGACTTGATACTTAATGCTATGGTTGGGATTTACCTTAATGATCTTTGGTAGTTGCTGATGCTTGCTAGAGTTCCAATCATAAGTGCATATGATCCAAGTACGGAAAGTGACGGGGGGATAACCCCGGGGTAGCCTCAGCCGACTCCCTCCAACTTTTCAAAACGACCGCAGGACGAGCCGCCTCCCCCTGCAGTCCGGCTCCACGCGGCCGGCTACACCAATCGGCCGGCTAGGGGCGGAGATGCTTAGCCCCCTAGCCGGCGGTGCTGCAGGTACTACTGTCAGAGCACGCGTGGCTACAGGGGCCCCCGTCGCATCGGGGGTCAGCGCCCGCATGGCCACAGTGAGGCGACAGTGCCTCTGACTCTAGCCGACTGCGACCTGGCGAACGGCACAGTGCCGGCCTGCCCTCAACCACTCCATTACCGGCCCCGGCATGGCTACAGCGCGGCCGGCCGTAGCGCTGACCGTGCCTGGCTACTGCAAGACGAAGCCCCGAAGGACGGTCCGTGCCGTGACGAGACGGGCACAGGGGCCTGCCGGGCGGGTCCCCTTTGGCTCTCGACGGGACCCCGCAGCCGGCGGGCCCTACCAGCGACGAGACCCCTCAGCCAGGGGCCCCACGGCCGGCTAGATAGACCGCCATCTGGGGCCCTCCGGAGCCTTCTACTCATATTGTATTCCGGGGGGTTGACCTATAAAACCCCCCGGAGCTCCCCCATGTAGGAGGAAGGCTTCTTCCCCAGCATACAAGCACACACACCCTCGTAGAGAGGCAGAGAGGGCGAGCTAGCCCCTTCTTCCTCCTCTACCCATACAGCTCAAGGAGCACCATTGTAGCCCCCTTTGGTTCATCAACCAGACCGGCAGGACTAGGGGTATTACCTCCCACGGAGGGCCCTGAACCTGGGTACATCGTGTGTCCCGCACCGCTTGTCCCCAATCTCGCTCCCGGAGACCACCGGCGTCCATCGGCCCCAACCACTCTCGATAAGCCTCCCCATGGCATCTGTCATGAGAAAACGACGACAGTTGGCGCCCACCGTGGGGCCGTCCGCGGCGCCGGCCGGAGTCACGCTCCGGGCGGGACCCTTCACCACCTCCCCCGGCCGCCCCGTGCCCGGGCGGAACTGCACGCTCGTGGGGCTTGCTCTCGTGGGGCGGAACCCCGTCCCTGCTAGCCCTGCGGGCAACGCTGCCGGCCTCTCCATCGAGCGGCTCGGCAGCGACCCTCTGCTCAACATCACCATCCTCACCGAGCGCCTCGGCAGGCTGAGCCTCACCGACGAGCCGGCTGCCGACGAGTACCCTGGCCAGGTGATCGACTACCTCGACCAGCCCTCGTCCGTGGGTGCACTTGCCCCGGGCAAGGCCGGCGACTCCCGTGTCCGCGCGGGGGTAATGGCCACCGGCTCCTCCACGACCTCCGGCCGTGCCAGGGCAGAGGCGGACGCGGCCGCCGCGGCCGCTCGCGCCGGCACCTCCGACCCCCTCGGCTCCATGCTTCGGGGCCTCAGCACCCCCGTCGCGCCTACGACGAATCCAGCCACGGCTACGGCCGAGCTGGAGGCTGCTCGCCGGCTGCTGTTCGACGAGGCGACCGTGCTTGCCACCACCAAGCGCCGGATGGAGTCCGCGCAGCGCGAGTACAATTCCGCCTACGGCCTCACCCGCCAACGACGCGCCCAGCCGGCGCGGCGACATCCGCAACCGTGGTCGTGTGGTCGCAGAAATCCTCGGCGGCAGGCTCCCCACCTACGACACGCCGGCTGCCAACCTGAGGGCTGCCCACGTAGCCTACGCCGACCTCGCCGGCCTGGTGGGCGAAGAGCGAGAGCAGCAGGACCGCCACATCCAAGACCTCATCGCCACCGCTAACGCCCAGCAGGCCCGGCTCAACGGCATCAACGCCGGCTCCGAAATTCCCGTCCCCGAGGGGGACGCTCCGCCTACTGCTGGCCAGCGACGGTCGGTCCAGCAAGCCTCTTCCCCTCGCGGCTCCGGCCGGCGGGGCGCTGGGTCTCACAACGGACGCTCCCGGCTGCGAGACGAGCAGCCGGCCGTCAACAGCCGGCACGACGACGCTCCGGCTGGCGACAGCCGGCGCAGCCGGGACCATACCCCGCCCCCGCGGCGGGAACATGCCCGCTCGCCTGCCCCGACTGTCCGTCCCGAGCTCGCCGCTCGGCTTGGCCAGCGCGTTCCGCGGAGCGAGAACGACGCTCGGACCCGCATCGAGCGGCTAGCGCGGTCGGCCCTTCTCAAGGAGGAGGGCTTGATCGGCCCGGCGTGTTTCGGCCCCCGGATTCGCAACGAACCGTTCCCAGCCGGCTTCACTCTCCCTCGCGACACCCCGAAGTACAACGGCACCGCCAAGCCGGAGGACTGGCTGGTCGACTACACCACCGCGGTCGGCATTGCCAGGGGGAACAAGCACGTAGCCGTGCGCTACGCCCCCCTAATGTTGACCGGCTCGGCCCGGACCTGGCTTAATAGCCTGTCGGCCGGCAGCATCAACACCTGGACGGACTTCGAGGAAGCGTTCGTCCGCAACTTCATCGGCACCTACAAGCGGCCCGGCCGGCCCCGCGAGCTGGCCATGTGCGTCCAGGGGCCGGAGGAGCCCCTCCGCGACTACCTCACGCGCTGGACCGAGCTCCGCAACTCCTGCGAGGGAGTGCATGAGGTGCAGGCCATCCAGTATTTCATCGAGGGCTGCCGAGACGGCACCCACCTCAAGCACAAGCTCTTGTGCTCTGAGCCGGCTACCCTGGCGGACCTGATGGCCAAGGCGGATAAGTACGCCACGGCCGACTCCACGATGCGGATGAAGGTCACCACGACAACCAAGCCGACTCCGTCGCCTGCCGCGCCGCGGGCGGCTGCCGACAACCGGCAGTAGCAGAACAACAAACACAAGTCCGACCAGCCGGATCCCCGCTACGGGAGGCGGCAGGTCGCCACTATCGAAGAGGAGCAACCGGCTGCCCAGGCCCCCAGCCAGCGCGAGCGCACCGGCAAGGCCGCCTGGCAGCCCAAGCTTACCTTCGAGCAGATGCTCGACCTACCCTGCAAGCACCACTCCGGGGCCAAGCCGGCCACCCATACGCTACGGCAGTGCAGCTTCTCCCAGCGGCTAGCCCGAGGCGAGGGCCTTCCGGCTCCTCCGCCTCCGGCTCCCCGCGTGCCGGCCCCGGTTCCGGTCCAGCCGCCTGCTCTGGCCCCGGCTGCCAACGACGGCTGCCTCCACGACCAGTTCCCTAACCAGGACGGGTCCTACGTCGTCTTCACTAGCGAAGCAACTGACAAACACAGCGTGCGCCAGCGCCGGCACGAGGTGAACGCCACCGCCCCCTCGGTCCCCCAATTCATGCATTGGTCCGAGAAGCCGGTCACCTGGAGACGGACGGACCACCCGGCCGTGATACCAAACCCGGGCAGCTACGCCCTCGTCCTCGATCCCACCATCGTCTCCGAGAGGCGCACCTGCCGTTTCTCGCGGGTGTTGATCGACGGGGGCAACAGCATCAACATCCTCTATCACGACACGATGCTCAAGCTGGGGCTCAAGGAGAAAGACCTGCGAGCAAGCCGGACGGTTTTCCACGGCATCGTGCCGGGAAAATCCTGCACCCCCATCGGCAAGATCGAGCTCGACGTCCTCTTCGGCGACAAGAGCCATTTCCGCCGCAAGCCGATATGGTTCGAGGTGGTGGACCTCGACAGTCCATACCACGCGCTGCTGGGCAGGCCGACCCTCGTCAAGTTCATGGCGATCCCCCATTATGCCTACCTCAAGCTCAAGATGCCGGGCCTTAAGGGCATCATCACCGTCGCCGGCGACTACAAGATGTCGATCGAGTGCGCCCGCGACGGTAGCCGGCTGGCCGAGGCTCTGGAGATAGCGGAGGAGAGGCGGCAGCTCGACCGGCTCGTGGCTCACGCCTCCAACCAGCCGGCCGTGCCGGCTCCCCCGTCCCAGTCGGCCAGCGAGGCGTCTTTCCAGCCGTCCAAGGACACCAAGCAGGTGCCGCTCGACCCGGCTAACCCCAAGCAATGCGTCACCATCGGCGCCAACCTCAGCAGCAAATAGGAAGGCGAGCTCGTCGACTTCCTCCGTGAGAATCGGGATATCTTTGCATGGTCTCCCAAAGACATGCCAGGTGTTCCGAGGAAGTTCGCCGTGCACAAACTTCATGTCCGGCCGGATGCGAAGCCGGTCAAGCAACCCCTGCGCCATTTCTCCGAGGAGAAGCGGCATACTATAGGAGAGGAGATCGCCCGGCTGCTCGCAGCCGGCTTCATCATGGAAGTGTTCCACCCGGACTGGCTGGCCAACCCAGTCCTGGTGCTGAAGAAAAACAAGACGTGGCGCATGTGTATCGACTACACGAGCCTGAACAAGGCATGTCCCAAGGACCCATTCGCCCTGCCGCGGATCAATCAAGTTATCGACTCCACGGCCGGCTGCGATCTGCTGTCCTTCCTGGATGCCTACTCAGGCTATCACCAGATCAAGCTGGACCCGGCCGACCGGCTGAAGACCTCCTTCATCACCCTCTTTGGGGCATACTGCTACATCACCATGTCCTTCGGCCTGAAGAATGCAGGCGCCACTTTCCAGCGCTGCATGCAGAAGTGCCTCCTGCCGCAGATCGGCAGGAACGTCCACGTCTATGTTGACGACATCGTCATCAAAACCAAGAAGCATTTCAGCCTCCTTGACGACCTCCTGGAGACCTTCGCCAATCTGCGCGAGTACAAGGTCAAGCTCAACCCGGAGAAGTGCGTTTTCGGTGTCCCAGCCGGCCAACTCCTGGGTTTCTTCGTGTCCGCCCGCCGCATCGAGGCTAACCCAGAGAAGATCAGGGAGATCGAGCGTATGCCCAAGCCGACCCGTCTCCGCGACGTCCAGAAGTTCGCCGGCTGCCTCGCCTCTCTCAGCTGGTTCGTCAGCCGGCTGGGAGAAAAGGCCCTGCCCCTCTACCAGCTCATGAGGAAGACGGCGCTTGTCGAGCCGGGCGCCGACTCCACCAGGAAGCCGGCCAAGTTCGAGTGGACCGACCAGGCGGACGCGGCGTTCCGCGACCTCAAACGAGTCCTCACCAGCGCGCCCATCCTGGCCGCGCCGGCTGAGAAGGAGCCCCTGCTCGCATACATCGCGGCGACCACCCGCGTCATCAGCGTCATCCTGCTTGCGGAGCGGTCGGAGGAGGGCAAAGCGCTGACAGTCCAGCGTCCCGTCTACTACCTCAGCGAAGTCCTCTCCGCCTCCAAGCAAAACTACCCCCACTACCAGAAAATGTGCTACAGCATATACTTCGCCGCCCAGAAGATCAAGCAATATTTCCAAGAGCACGTCATCACCGTGGTGAGCACGGCGCCGCTGGGCGAGATCATGAGTGGCCGGGACGCCACCGGCCGGATCGCCAAATGGGCCATCGCCCTCGCCGACTACGAGATCCGATACGAGCCGCGCACCGCCATCAAGTCACAGGCGATGGCCGACTTCCTCGTCGACTGGGCTGAGACCCAGTTCGTGCCGCCTCCCCCAGACTCCACGCACTGGCGCATGCACTTCGACGGCTCAAAGATGCGGACCGGTCTGGGAGCCGGCATCGTCCTGTCTTCTCCAAAAGGAGACCAGCTCAAGTATGCGCTCCAAATCCACTTCGCCGCCTCCAACAACGTGGCCGAGTACGAGGCGCTCGTCCACGGCCTCCGGCTCGCCAAGGAGATTGGCATCCGGCGCATCTTGTGTTTCGGCGACTCTGACCTGGTGGTGCAGCAGGTCTCTGGCGAGTGGGACGCCAGGGACGCCAACATGGCCAGCTACCGTTTCCTCGTCCAACAGCTTACCGGCTCCTTCGAGGGCTGCGAGTTCCACCACGTCCCCCGGACAGACAACGAGGTGGCAGACGCCTTGGCCAAAATCGGCTCCACCCGCCAGGCCATTCCGGCTGGCGTCTCCCTCGAGCAGCTGCGCAAGACGTCGATCAAACCCTCCGCCGAGTCGGAGTCCATCTTCGTACCCGCGGATCCCGCCGGCTCCTCGACGGGCCCGGGGGCTCCGCCGGCTCCGACGGTTCCACCGGCTCCACCTACTCCGCTGGCTCCGACGATTCGGCTGGCTCCGCCTGCTCCACCGGCTATGCCCGCCATGCCGGCTCCAGCGGCTGTCGTTTCAGCAACAACCGGCCCCGAGCCCGTGGCCGTCATGATGGCTGTCGACCAGCCGGTCCCGCGGACTGGCGAGCCTAGCGAGCCGGTCCCGGGGGCTCCGTCAACGGACCCGGGGGCTCCGGCTGCCCAGAATCTCCAGCCCGTGCCAGAGCCGGCCTCGGTGTCGGCTCCGTCGTGGGCCCAGCCAATCTTGGCTTTCCTCTTGCGTGGCGAGCTCCCCCCTAACGAAGACAAAGCCCGGCAAATCCAGCGCCGCGCTCCCGCCTACAGCATCATCAACCATGAGCTGGTCCACCGCAGCACGACCGGCGTATACCAATGATGCGTCGAGCCCGAAAAGGGCCAAGAGATCCTCTGAGACATCCACCAGGGCGAGTGCGGGCACCACGCCGCCTCGAGGACCCTGGTGGCCAAGGCGTTCCGCCACGGCTTCTACTGGCCGACTGCATTAGAGGAGGCGACGCAGCTCGTCGACAGGTGCGAGGGGTGCCAGCGTTTCCGCGCGCAAAGCCACCTGCCGGCTGCGGCGCTCAAAACCTTCCCGCTGTCGTGGCCCTTTGCCGTTTGGGGGCTCGACATGGTGGGGCCATTCAAGACCGCTCGAGGCGGCATGACACATTTGCTGGTAGTCGTCGACAAGTTCACCAAGTGGATCAAGGCCAGACCCATCAAGAAGTTGGACGGCCCCACCGCCGTCCGATTCATCGAAAACATAACGGTCCGCTACGGTGTCCCGCACAGCATCATCACCGACAACGGCACCAACTTCGCCAAGGGCGTGCTAGCACGTTTCTGCGCAAGGCAAGGCATCCGGCTCGACCTGGCCGCGGTCGCCCACCCGCAGTCGAACGGCCAGGCCGAAAGGGCTAACGGCTTAATCCTGGCCGGCATCAAGCCCCGGCTCGTGGCACCGCTCATCCGCTCAGCCGGCTGCTGGATCGAGGAACTGCCGTCCGTCTTGTGGAGCCTGAGGACCACGCCCAACCGATCAACCAGCTTCACACCCTTCTTCCTCGTATACGGGTCCGAGGCGGTCATCCCCATGGACATCGAGTTCGACTCGCCTCGCGTCACCCTATACACGGAGACAGACGCAAAAGAGGCAAGGGAGGACGGCGTCGACCTTCTCGAGGAGGCCCGCGAGCTAGCGCTGAGCCGGACGGCTATCTACCAGCAGAAGCTCCGGCACTACCACAACAAGCGCTTCCGGCCCCTCTCCTTCCGCGAGGGGGACCTGGTGCTCAGGCGGATCCAGCGAACCGCCGGCCAGCACAAGCTGTCCTCCCCATGGGAGGGCCTGTTCATCACCAGCAAGGCGCTGCACAACAACGCGTACTATCTAATAGACGCTCAGAAGCCGCAGAGGCGCAAGAGAGACGCCTCCGGCGAGGAGACAGAGCGCCCATGGAACGCGGCGCTCCTCCGTCCGTTTTAATGCTAAGGACCAGTGTATGTATGTACCTCCCCTTTTGGGCTTATGAATGCAACGGGTGCCCCAAGCCAGCTCTTAGGACACGCCCCCTTCATTTCTTCCGAAGCAGTTTGCCCCACTCACCGGTTCCCGGACCCGGCTCCACGGTCTCGGGGGCTCGCCGGCTAGCCTTGACAATCGCTCCCCGAAGCCGGTCAAGTAATGTGCACTAAGGAAACACCCTACCACCCTTCCTAGCTACAGACCGGCTCCCGGCTGTCCGGCTGGAGGGTTCTCGGGACGACAAACTTAGCACACACGAAAACGATCATAGGGGGTCGCCGGCTAGGGCTAGCCAGAATTTTCTCTAGCCTCTGCCATTCACCTTAGCCAAAACATCCTCGCGGCTCTCAAACTCACGGTCGACTCCCCGAGGCAGACGCCCGTCCCAGCTACAGACCGGCTCCCGGCTGTCCGGCTGGCGGGGCCGATGCCAAAGGGGACAAGGTTTTGGGTAGACAGAGCCAAAAAGGGCAAAAAGGCTAAGGACGAGTCGGCACGCATAAAAAACCTTTGCAACCAAAAGCACAAACTTATATACAAAATGGCCCACGGCCCCAAGTTCATTACATTTACACCCCCAGTGGGTGGAATTGCAGTCTAAACAAAATGCAGGAAAGAAAAATCCTAAGTAGCGGCAACGCTGTCTTCTCCTCCGGCATCCTCCGCGGCTGCTGAAGTAGAGGCCCCGTTCTTGGCCGCGGCGCGGTCCGTGTCGGCTCCCACGTCCAAGTCATGGGCCAGCTCGGAGTCGGCGTAGTCGTTGGTGTTGGACCCGGCATCTTCGTCGCCCGTCTCCGCGGCGCTACCCTCCGGGTCGTCAAGGGCGAGCGTGTACGGGTCCTCCGGGATCACCTCGCCGTCTGCCGTGCGCTCCGGGACGTACTCGTCCCACGCGGCAAAGGAAGCAAGGTCGGTAGCCCGCACGGCCAGCGCATCGGCAGCCGCCTCCAGCTGCGCGTCGGTGCTGGCGCGCTGGGCCGTAAGCAGCCCCAAGTCAAGCTCGGGGTACCATGACCTCGCGATGCGAAGCGCCATGGCCGCTCCGGCGCGCGCGGCGGAGGCCCTCCAGGCGTTCACCCGTGCGGTCCCGAACTCCAGCCACCTCGACAGCCGGCTCATGGAGTCCGGCTCCACCGCATCCGGCCAGAGGGTGCGAACCAGCCCCGTGCCGGCCGCCTGGAGCCGCTTCATGGCCCGAACCACCTCGGTAAGACGCGCCCTGGCGGCGATCCCCACCTCATCCAGCGTCCAGGCGGCAAGCTGCCCGATGGGGACTCCCTGGGCCCGCTGGTCCCCGTGGTGAGCCTCCACGGCCGCCTCCATGACCTCCTGCGTGCCTGGGAAAAGCCCTAAGGAAGAAAGGGATGCGAGATAAACAACGAAAGAAACCGAGCACCTCAAAAGAAACAAGCAGGCGAATGCAAGACGATGAAAACTTACCGGCCAGCATCCGGTCCACCTCGTGCCCTTGCTCTTGCAGCGCGGCATCCCTGGCCGACCACTCCTGGAGCCGGCGCTCGTGCTCGGTTCGGGCCGCCTACGCCTCCTCGGCCACCTTCGCCAGCAGGGCGTCCTTATCCTCCAGCTCCCGGCGGTGGGCCGTCTCCCGCTCCTCCGCCTCCCGACGAAGAGTCGCCTCCAGCTCCTCAAGCTCCCATCGGTGGGCCGCCTCGCGCTCGTCCTTCTCCGCCTGCGCCCGATCCGCCTCTTGGCGGAGCCGGTCGCACTCCGCCGTCAGGAGGTCCCGCCGTTCGCCAAGCTGCACCACCTGGCGACGGAGGCTAACCGTCTCGGCGTGGGTGGCTGCTCGGGATGAGGACGCCTCTGTCAGAAAGCAAGCAAAGAAAGGGATTCAGCCCGCCCCCGGAGTAGCCAGCCTGAATCCCGGGGGCAACACCCAGTGGGTGCGCTTGCACGCCCCCACTGGACTTTTGCAAGAACCTTACCTTTTAGGTCGGCGGACATAATGGCCAGCCGGTTCTTGGCTCCACGATACAAGCCCAGCAGCGTGTTGTACGCGGCTACCCGGCGGTTGTGCGCAGCCTGCGAAGAACACAGAAGCAAAGATGCCATTAGACTCGACCCGCCTGCGTCCCGAGCCGGCCCGAGTCTCGGGGGCTACACCCAGTGGGTGCGCTGGCGTGCCCCCACTGGAAAAAATCAAAGCAAAATACGAGGCTTCAAGCCCTTACCGTGACGGATTTCTTGAGGTGGACCAGCCGGTCGCTGGCGGCCCGGGCATCTTGCGCCACCTGGGCGCGGCAGGCGGCAAACTCCTCGACGACGGCAACCACCGCAGCCCCAAGGGCGCTCGGCGCGTCGTTGATGGCCGCGCCTCCGGCCATGGCCCAGGTTTCCTGCGGCCGACCCCCGTCGGCGGGCCCGGACGCGCCTTTCGCCGTGGTCACCAGGGGGCCTGCCCCCCCCCCCCCCGGCGCCATGGCTCCGGGTGCCCCTGCTGATGGGCCCGGGGCATCCGCCCCTCCGGGCGCCGCCGTCTCGCTGGCCGGCGCTCCGCCTCTAGCGGCGCCGGCTCAGCTCGCCTCCAGAGCCGGGGCCTCCGGAGCAGGGACCTCCGCGTCCAGGACTGTCGGATTTCGGGCTCCGCAAAACCCTTAAGATTCGAACACAGGGGCGTGTGCGAAGATCCCCCACAGCTTCGCCCTACCTAGCTCGCTACACGATGACTAAGACGACGAACTCGCACGATGACGAGGGAGAAGATGAACACGGTAGTTTACCCAGGTTCGGGCCGCTGCGAAGCGTAATACCCTACTCCTGCTTTGGTGGATTGCCTCTCGTTGAGGTTTGGTGGATGAACTAGTACAACGATGAGGAGCCTCGTGAGGGCGCTCCTGAGGTGTTCTTGGCCCTCCACCGGCTTTGTGATGAATTGGTTGGATGAGTCGATCTCCGATCCCTCTCTACGGTGCAGCCTAACCTCTATATATAGCGGTGCCCCGGGTCCTCTTCCCTTATCGCAATGGCAGGAAGGGATCCCACAACGGCCAAATTTGAAGGGGGCAGGAGTACATGCCCGCCCTGCCCAAAGGCAGTCTTCGCCTGCAAAGTAGCTGTCGATGATGTAGAGGTGGGCTCGGCGATGACATCCATCCTGCGGGGCTCGTGGTCATGGTCTTGTTGCACCGGAATGGAAACCTTTGGGGGGTGCATTGGGAACCCGCGTACGTCCTTGCTCCCTTTGCACCAAAGGGGAAACTGCACCGCCTGGCGCGCTGGCGCCCCCCTGTCCTTCCTTGCGTCATCTTTGACTCCTGAGGCCGGTCCCTGCATAGAGATCTCCGCCGCTTCGGAGGGGGCCTGGGGGGCCCATCCCTAGCCGGTCTTGTCGCTGCTCCTCCTCGTGAGCCTAGGGGCCTCACGAGGGCCTTGTCTCGAGTGGGGCTGTGCATGGTTGTGCTTGGCTGATGAAGTGGGCCATGCCCTGGGCCGCAGGCAGGCAGGTCTGGGTACCCCCGTTCCCAGAACGCCGACAGTAGCCCCCGGGCCCAAGGCACGCTCGAGCTGGCTTCTGGGCGAAGCCTTGAAGATGGCCCGAAGCGCCGCGGGCCCCAAATGCCTGCGGGCTAGGCTTTACATGCATCGAACGCCTGGGCGGCGACGCCCCCGCTCCCCGAGGGCGTCAGGAGACGCTCCAAGTCAAATTGACACGACGCCCGTGCGCAGCACCGGCCATCATTGCCCTTCCTTGAATGCTGCTGCTGCTTCAGGCCTCTACCCCTCAGGCCACGCGGATGTGACCCTTCAATCGGCAGGAGAGGCGACGCGGACGGTACTGCGCCGATCGAACCGCTTCGCGGCGCCCGAGAGGCGCACGACGCCTGCTCTCCCACGACGCTTCGCGGCTGCAGTTACGCCTATAAATCCGCCCCGCCCCTGGCAGGGGGGGGGCATTGCAGCCTCGAGGTTTCTTCCTGCTTCCATCGCCCCGCAGAGAAAGCCCTCTCTCTTCTCAGCTTCCCCCCTTCCATGGCGTCTGGAGGAAGCGTAGGGGGCGCGGGGAAACGCGCGGCACCGCCGGCTCCCTCGCCCTCCTCCGGAGGCAGTGGCGGGGGGCCCTCGGGGTCGGCGCAAGTTCGCCGGCGCTGGGCCATGGTTGATGAGTGAGTACTCCGCCGCCTCTCTCCTCCTTAGTTGTCTTGTTTCACGCTCCGGAATTGATCCCCTCCTCCTTCCAGGGCGCCTGCGGCCTAGAAGCGCAAGCTTGGCGAACTCCAGGAGGAGGTGGACGCGCTGCGGGCCTAGCTGGCGACCGCCGATGCCGCCTTCCAGGCCGCCCTCAGGGGCGAAGCGGATGCCAGGGCGGAGCTGGCGTCCCTCCAGGCCCAGGTGAAGGAGGCGGCCGATGCCGTGCAGGCCGCCCAGGACAAGGTGGCACATGCCAGGATGATGGAGTCCCAGCGCGCCAAGCAGTACCTCGGCATCGCCAGCCGTGCGGCCGGCGCGGTGAACTGGTTCGTCGGGGACGCCCCCGCGCTGCCGAGCGTGCGCGACGCCGGGGGTACCTCGACTTCTTCCAGAAGGTGGTGGAGGCGCTGGAGACCGGCGTTTCCCACGCGAACGCGGACAACGAGTCCGACACGAGCGACCTCCTGGACATTGCCTTGACGCTTGTGTTCTCCAACCTGAGCCGCTTCGCCCCGCGGCTCGACCTCCGGCGTGTCAGTGAGCGGGTGCCCGACGAGCTCCAGCGCCCCCTTCGGGATGAGGTGCGCCCGCACGTGGAGGCCCTGGTGGAGCGGTTCATCCAGGTGCCCGCCTCCAGCGGGGAGGACGACTCCGACGCCGAGGCAGACGGTGGCGCGGACGGCGACGGTGGCTCCTCCTCCTAGGCGTCCCCTGTTTCCCTTTCCCGGTTCCTGTAATGTTTCAAGAAGAACTCTGCCCCGGTGGGCATTAATCTTTTGTATGTTACCTTCGCCTTCTTGTTTTTCTTCCTTGAATCGCTGATCGTTCGCTTGCCGTGACGTGACTTAGCCTGGCGACGGCAACCGGTAGGGCCCTCGCGAGGCTCTCTCTCCCAAGGGACGACTCGTGGCCGCCGCCCCTCCCGGGTTCTGAGCCTTGCGGCTCATCGTGGTCGAGTCCCTCCCTTCGTGCCATTTTTCCCTGCCGCCCGGTCCTCAGGGGTCTTGGTAGCCGCGCGTGGTGGCCCGTAGTACCTGCATCCTTACATTAGTGTGCATAATCCTTATCCCGTCCTCGGGTCGTTATTAGGCCAGGAGGCTCTTGCTTGGTTTGGCAGTGTACTTAGCTTGTATGGCGGTGGCGATCTCGTGCGTCGCGAGGTGCGGCTGGGTTACCCAGATAGTCCGCAATTCCTCCTGGGACGCTTCCTCCTTCTCTGTGGGACGGTTTGGGGCCCCTTTCGGTACTCTGAGTCTGCAGGCCCCAGTCCCGCGCATTTCCCTACCACCGTAATGTATGACCGGATCACCAGGACGCAACCACGGGGCGAGGCCTCGACACCCTTGATGCCAACCGGATCACCAAGGACGACATCAAGGGGGGCGAGTGGCTATATGACCGGTAAGGCTCCTGAGGCGTGTTGCTCAGGAGCCCCCCTTGATGCTCAAGCGACTCTACGTCGGCAGGTCCCAGTCCCGCACATTTCCCTACCACCGTTAGGTACGACCGGATCACCTGGACGCACTTCCCGGGGTGGGGCCTCGACTCCCTTGATGCCGACTAGATCACCAAGGACGACATCAAGGGGGGCAAGTGGCTATATGACCGGTAAGGCTCCTGAGGCGCGATGCTCAGGAGCCCCCTTTGACGCTCGAGCGATCCCCATTCTGTCCTGCTGGACATTGCCTCAGGAGGCCCTGGGGCCTCCCGAGACTCCATGCTGCGGTACCGTGCTGCGGTCAGAGCCCCCGAGCGGGGGTCGACTGCCAAAAGATGCAAGTTCCTGAGGCGACAGGGCCTCGCTATCCAGCCCCGAGGTGCCTTGGGGAGGCCCGGAGGGCATGGCTCCTTGTGAAACACCAATCCAGAAAGAGAGAATTCGAGACTGGTAAAACGAGAGAACACAGAGAGAAAAGTTCCCACCCCTTTTTCTTTTAAATATAGAATTGCGAAATCCTCAAACTTCCGACATGTTCGAGTACAAAAAGGATTCTCGAAGGTGGCAACTTAGAATGCGAAAAAGAGCGAGAAAACGGCCGCGTCCGGCTTTTAGGGTGGTCTTCATCTTCCCCCAGCGCTGAGCATTGGGCATCCACGTTGCATGGGCATAGCCATTGGAGGGCAGTGTTGACTTCTCCGCCAGCGCGGAGCTGTAGCTTCCACGTTGCGTGGGAAGGAACCCCTCCGCGTCCTCGGGGGGCTCCGGGCGTATACAACCCGCTCATTATTACGTGAGAGTGTCACGGCCATAGATAGCTGGGCAAGCCCCCAGGCGCACGGCCTGGTGGCTCCCAACTCCGTCAAGAACCATCCTGTGCATTTCTGCTCGGTTGCGCGCTCTTATGACCCTAACCCGAATGCATCGTTCCCCATGCGATCACAGGATTGCGCTCCCGAGGTCCAAACATGAGCACGATGCATCCGGCGCAGCCATAAGGGTGTTTTGTCGATGAAGCCACCTCGTGAAGCGTTCGTGCGCCGGCCGGACAACGTCCCGAGGGCCTCGTGAGGCCCAGCCTCCCGAGGCCGCGCCAGCGCTATAGTTGCCGCGGGTGGCCCGCGCTGTTTGAGTCTTGCTGCTCCCCCCAGGCCATCACTCCTGAGGCCTCGGGGCTTGGTTCCGCGTCGCTTGCCCGCGAGGGCGCCGGCTTGCGCCGCGCCCCGCGGGCCCGGGGGCGCCCTCCCTCTTTCTCCAGCTCGTGTCGCCCAGGCCCGGTGCTCCGTCGGCGGGAGCCCCCAGGCCCGGCTTGGGGAGGACGCCCAGGGTGCTCCCTACTCTTGTGAGGTGCTAGCGCCTGTGGCAGGCGCCTGACCCACCCCACCGTTAGGTGGTACGACGTAGCACGGTACATAGGGCTCCACATAAGGGCTCGGTTCTCCTCCTGAGCCGTCCGGCGGGGCGCCGGGAATGGCCCCTCCTGGCGGCGGCGGGAGGCCGCCCTGTGCACGTCGCTCGCAGACCCTCCTGCGACGGGCCTCAGAGCGGAGTTGCTTACCTCTGCTACCGCCGTTGGGTGGGCCGCGCGTCTCCTGGTGTGGATTGCTTCCTCGGCGACCTGATGCGCCTTCGCCATTGTTGCTTGTTTGTCCGGACGCCTGCGCCGCTTGCTCACTGCGCCAGATGGCGCGCTCCCGCCTGGTCAACCCAGGCTGTTGAAGGTCCACCAGGTCATGGAGGTGCGTGTTGGTGTGCGCACGGGGCGCCCTGTTGTTTCCTCCGTGCGCTTGGTCATCGTGGCCGGGCTGCGCCCCGAAACCGGTCACCGGGATTCAGAGGAGAAGGAGCACAACGTGTGGCGGGCCCCGCTCGGGCCCGTCCGGTGCCGGAAGGGTCACACCACCGGCGGGCTGGGGAACGGGTGCGGCAGACGAGCCCCCGGCGCCTGGTGCCTGCGGCCTTGAAGAAGAGTGAGGAGCCACGGCCCTTTGCGCGACGGTGACCAGCTCCGCAATGTGGTTGGCCCATGCGTCGAAGCCCCCGTGTGTCGGGCGGTGGCGGAGCATCTCGCTTGCCAGCAGTAGCGCATCGTGCGCGTCGAGGTCCCCCACGTAGGTGCGGCGCGTCACCGGTGCCTCGGGCGCCGCCCGCCCGCCGTGTGCTTGGGCGGTGCGAGAGACGGTGACGGTGGAGGCGATGCTGGTGCCTTGATACTGACCGCCCAGTACAATGCTGCCGGGACGTGGGCCTCTGGCGGCAGCGGTGGGGTCGACGGAAGCTGACCCGCTGCGGCCGGGGGAAGCTTGTTGAGTGCCGGCCATCGGAGCAGCGGAACGTGGGAAGGGCGAAGCTTGAAGAAGATCCCGACACGCCCCCTACCTGGCGTGCCAAATGTTGGATTTCGGGCTTCGCAAAACCCTTAAGATTCGAACACAGGGGCGTGTGCGAAGATCCCCCGCAGCTTCGCCCTACCTAGCTCGCTACACGATGACTAAGACGACAAACTCGCATGATGACGAGGGAGAAGATGAACACGGTAGTTTACCCAGGTTCGGGCCGCTGCGAAGCGTAATACCCTACTCCTGCTTTGGTGGATTGCCTCTCGTGGAGGTTTGGTGGATGAACTAGTACAACGACGAGGAGCCTCGTGAGGGCGCTCCTGAGGTGTTCTTGGCCCTCCACCGGCTTTGTGATGAATTGGTTGGATGAGTCGATCTCCGATCCCTCTCTATGGTGCAGCCTAACCTCTATATATAGCGGTGCCCCGGGTCCTCTTCCCTTATCGCAATGGCGGGAAGGGATCCCACAGCGGCCAAACTTGAAGGGGGACAAGAGTACATGCCCGCCCTGCCCAAAGGCGGTCTTCGCCTGCAAAGTAGCTGTCGATGATGTAGAGGTGGGCTCGGCGATGACATCTGTCCTGCGGGGCTCGTGGTCATGGTCTTGTTGCACCGGAATGGAAACTTTTGGGGGTGCATTGGGAACCCGTGTACGTCCTTGCTCCCTTTGCACCAAAGGGGAAACTGCACCGCCTGGCGCGCTGGCGCCCCCTGTCCTTCCTTGCGTCATCTTTGACTCCTGAGGCCGGTCCCTGCATAGAGATCTCCGCCGCTCCGGAGGGGGCCCGGGGAGGCCCATCCCTAGCCGGTCTTGTCGCTGCTCCTCCTCGTGAGCCTAGGGGCCTCACGAGGGCCTTGTCTCGAGTGGGGCTGTGCATGGTTGTGCTTGGCCGATGAAGTGGGCCATGCCCTGGGCCGCAGGTAGGCAGGTCTGGGTACTCCCGTTCCCAGAACGCCGATAAGGACAACGACCTCTGGGGGCTCCTCCGCCCCCGGCGGCACGTCCTCCGCCCCCGTCGGGGCCGTGTTGCTGCCCGGCTCCGCCCCTTCGACGGCATCCGCCGCGCTCGCGGTTGCGCGCGCCTCCTCCTCGACCCGCGCGTCCGCCTCCGCCTCCGCCCGCCGCCCGGGATCGTGCCTGTCCTTGGATCTCCTCTCCCGGCCAAGGGGAAAAGGCTCCCACGACTGGCCGGCTGCCTCCGCGCTGGTCCGCCCCGACGTCCGTTTCCGCGCTGCCTCCTCCCACGGGCGACGTTCCTCCTCACGCAGCTCCCGCTCGGCCGCCTCGAGGTCTGCCATGCCGCGCGCTCCCTATCCTCGGCGGCGGGCGGCGGCGTGGTCTCCGCCGTCTCGGCAGCCGTGGCCCTCCCAAGGGCGCGCGGCTCCCTGGATGAACATGATAAGGAAGGGAGGTCGACCGGGAAACGAGCAAGTATTTAGAACGGACTTACCCGATGGTGACAGGGACCGCCCGCCTGGCGGGGCCCGACCGGGAGACCCGCAGTTTCTTCCCGCCGCCTCCGTGGCCGCCACCCGGCTGTCCGGTGGCCGCTCGTTTGGGAACCGGCCTAGAACTGGCCGGCTACTTCCCCCTGCCGCCGGCGACCGCGTCGTCCCGACTGGACGCGCGGTCGGCGCTGCGAACGCGCCTCCTCGGCGCCGTGGTGTCATCTCCCGATACTTCGGGGTCTTCTGGAGCCGCTGCATTGCGCACCCTTTCCGTTTCAGTGTCGTCGTCGGTCCAGTCCCGCAAAGGTGTTTGGGGAGGGAACTCACCAGCCGACTCGGCTGCCTCCGCCTCCGTCCCGTCGACGCCGGGCGCTCCGGCCGGCTCCGATTCGGCCGGCTCCACGTCGTCGACGTCTTCGACCTCCTCCGGGTCCGACTCCGCCACGTCGGCAGCCAGCACGCCGTAGTTCTGTAGCTGCGGGAAGACCTGCATACAAGAGAGGCCCTCCGTCGTCAGGCCGTGAGGGGGAGCCGGCTTCAACGGGAAAAAGAGGTGGGGGGCGGCTCGCCACGTACCCGCGGAGCCGGGCGGCCCCGGCTGTACGGGGCCTTCCCCCCATCGCCATTCACCCTCGTTAATCTTGGTGACCGAGATGGCGTTCACCCTCCTCGCCACCTGCACCGCCTTCAACTCCTTGGTGGAGAGCCGGCAAGGGTCGCGCCGCCCTCCCATCTGGCAGATGAGGTGTGGCCGACGCTGCAGCGGCTGCACCCGGTGCGCCACCATCGTAGCCAGGAGGTCCGTGGCCGTCAGGCCCTCCGTTCTGGTCATCACCACCAGCCGCTCGCAGAGCCGGTTCGTCGTCTCGAGCCTTCCGGCCGGAGGCATCCTCCAGTTCAGCATTGCGACCGGCGGCTGGTTAACGAAGGCGGGGATGTTGATGTAGTCCTCCTCCGGCTTCACGTTCTTCACATAGAAGAAGCCTATCTGCTAGTTCTTCACCGATTCCTGCAAGGGGAGTTGCGGGAACCCGGCTCCAGCGCGGAAGTGGATCAGGGCGGCTCCGCAGGCGGTCATGGCTATCTCGCCGGTTGCCGGGTCCTTCACCATATGGCGCTTGAGGTAGAAGAGCCGGCACCAGAGGTCCAGGCGCGGCTCCACCCCCCAGGTAGCCCTCGCAGAGGGAGACGAACGCCGCCAGCTGCAGGACGGCATTGGCGGCCAGGTGGTGCGGCTGCAGCCCGAAGTGCGTAAGGAACCGCCGGAAGAATGTGCTCGCCGGCAAGCCGAGCCTGCGGAGGAAATGATCGGCGAAAACCACCACCTCGCCCTCCCATGGGGTCGGCGCGTTTTCCGCCTCGGCGATGCGTGCCTCCAGGTGCTCCGCCGGCGGCAACTTGCGGCGGTGGCGGAGATGCTCGATGAAGTGCTCGTCGACATCGCTACCTTCCCACGCCCCCTTGCTCGCCATTGCCCTCGAGGGTTTCGCGGCCGCGGCGACAGAGCGCAGTGACTCGGTCGTGGTGCGGCTCCCGGCGACGGCGGACGACGGCGTGGCGAGCGTGCAGCTTACACCTCTCTTCTCTCTCTTTCTCTCTCTCTCAGACCGAGGAGGGGAGGGGCGACGACGGCAAGGCGCTGGGGGAGAGGAAACAAATGCGCCATTCCGCTCCTGTCCCCCCTCCATTTAAACCCCCACGCGAAGGTAGTGGGGAGCGGATTCGTCGCGCACGATCCCCACTGCCCCCGCCCCGCATGGGAAGGGCATTAAAGTGTTCCGGGAACGCCAACCGACGGCCCGGGCCGCAGAAGATCCGTGCGCACGGGCCGAGGGCACGGCCGAAGTGGGCCCCGCCCCACGGCCCGGTCTTGTCTTCCGCGTGGCCTGTCAGGTCACGGCCCGCTGCGCCGCCCACATGGCGCGCCTCCTCTGCCCGACGGGGCACTCGAGGCGTCCTGCGAAGCGTTGGCCGGCTACGGAGCCGGCCGCCGCGCTCCCGCCTCCTCTGGCGCCAGGACCGTGCGTAATACGAGACAAGACTCAAGCCGGTGAGGTCCGCCGCCTCCCTCCAACTTTTCAAAACGACCGCAGGACGAGCCGCCTCCCCCTGCAGTCCGCCTCCGCGCGGCCGGCTACACCAATTGGCCGGTTAGGCGCGGAGACGCTTAGCCCCCTAGCCGGCGGTGCTGCAGGTACTGCTGTCAGAGCACGCGTGGCTATAGGGGCCCTCGTCGCATCGGGGGTCAGCGCCCGCATGGCCACAGTGAGGCGACAGTGCCTCTGACTCTGGCCGACTGCGACCTGGCGAACGACACAGTGCCGGCCTGCCCTCAACCACTCCATTACCTGCCCCGGCATGGCTACAGCGCGGCCGGCCGTACCGCTGACCCCGCCCGGCTACCGCAAGACGAAGCCCCGAAGGACGGTCCGTGCCGCGACGAGACGGGCACAGGGGCCCGCCGGGCGGGTCCCCTCCGGCTCCCGACGGGACCCCGCAGCCGGCGGGCCCTACCAGCGACGAGACCCCTCAGCCAGGGGCCCCATGACCGGCTAGACAGACCGCCAGCTGGGGCCCTCCGGAGCCTTCTACTCATATTGTATTCCGGGGGGTTGACCTATAAACCCCCCCGGAGCTCCCCCATGCAGGAGGAGGGCTTCTTCCCTAGCATACACGCACACACACCCTCGTAGAGAGGCAGAGAGGGCGAGCTAGCCCCTTCTTCCTCCTCTACCCATACAACTCAAGGAGCACCATTGTAGCCCCCTTTGGTTCATCAACCAGACCGGCAGGACTAGGGGTATTACCTCCCACGGAGGGCCCTGAACCTGGGTACATCGTGTGTCTCGCACCGCTTGTCCCCAATCTCGCTCCCGGAGACCACCAGCGTCCATCGGCCCCAACCACTCTCGATAAGCCTCCCCATGGCATCTGTTGTGAGAAAACGACGACATAAAGTATGTTAGCTCATGCCTCTCCCTCATATAAAATTGCAAGAATGATTACCGGTCTAGTTATTAATTGCCTAGGGACAAATAACCTTCTTGTTTGACAAAAGCTTTCTACTAAACAACTAACTTTTATTATCTTGCGTTTTACTCGTAGTTTTATTCCCGCTAAGTACTCCTAGTTTTATTCGTGCAAATTATCCTATCACCTACAAAATAGTTTCATACTTGTTCTAGGTAAAGCAAACATTAAAGTGTGCGTAGAGTTGTATCGGTGGTCGATAGAACTTGAGGGAATATTTGTTATACCTTTAGGTCCTCGTTGGGTTCGACACTCTTACTTATCGAAAAAGGCTACAAACGATCCCCTACACTTTTGGGTTATCAGCTATCTCTCTCTCTCCCTCTCTCTCTCCCTCCCTCTCTCTCTCCCTCCCTCTCTCTCCGATCTTCAATACAATGATCCCTTCGAGACCTATTCGATGTAATTCTTGCGGGTTGTTTGTTGGGATCCGATGAATTGTGGGTTTATGATCAGATTATTCATTGAAATTAATTGAGTCTTTTTAGATCTATTATGTGTGATTTTATATCTATGTATGCTTTTCAATCTATAAGTTTTCTTTGGACAAGTTAATGAGTAGATCATCAGAGGGAGTGGTGCATAGTAATGGGTTCAATCTTGTGGTGTCCTTACTGTATGACACTGGAGGGTTGCAAGGCATGTATTGTATTGCTGCTACTAAGGATAAAACGATGGGGTCTGAACATATTGATTGATCTTACCTTGTCTACACTATGACATCTTGCTTTAAGAATTACTCTGTTTGTTATGAACTTAATACTTTGAGATGCATGCTAGGCGCCAATAAGTTTAACGGTCTACTTATCATAGAAAAAATGCATGGATCATGCCATGAAGAACCATAATCATAACTATGCGCTATTTTGTCAATTGCCCAATGGTAATTTGTCTACCCACCATTGTTATGCTCATGAGAGAGATGCCTCTAGTGAATGTTATGGCCCCTAGTTCTATTCCCCATTAATATAAAAAAACTATATTACTTGTTGTTTATTTACCATTTATTTTATTTGATTTATCTATCTACCACTATAATATTTAATCCTTGCAATTGGTGAGAACAAGGGGATTGACACCCCCTTGCCTTAGTTGGATGCAAGCATTTGCTTTGTAGTGTGCAGGTACTGTTAAAGTTGCTTGTGTGTCGTCTCCTTATGGTTCGATAAACTCTGATTCTTAAATGAGGAAGTATAATCTGCAACTATACTACATGACGCTTCCTCTTCGGGGAATCCCAACACCTATCACAAGTAGCATGACCTACTTCAGTTTTGGAGCTGTCTGTAGACGGAGGCAGACTTATTCACAACCCGCCTTAGGATTTTTTTGCAGACAACTTTCTTGTCTCGTTCTACTTTTTTAGAGTCAGAAGAGAAATCTCTCCACTCGAAAAACTAGATCCAGACGAGAAAGCTCTCCGTTCACAAATCCCAAGGCAGGTTGTGAATAAGATCATCTCCATCTGTAGCTAGCTACAAAACTGAAGTAGGCCACAAAGCATCATCGACGAGCTCTAACTAATTAAACACCATCGATTTGGTAAAAAAATGTCGGGATCTCATGTGTCAACATGCACGTAGTGATCCCATCTGTCAAGATGTGAAACGCAAAAGAATGATATACAATCCACATGAAGTACAAAGTTCATTAGCTACAAAATCTATAGATATATGCTCTCTTTTACAAAAGTGTGTATGCTCAGTACGATATCTTGACCACACTATTAAACTAGAAATATAGTAGCCAATTGGATTAAGTGAGTAGCACATAACATTATCCAAGTACAAGGAATGTAACGTACAAAAATGTCAGGCACATGAAAATGGACCAAATAATCCAGATGACAGTCCCAGCCATAAACATAGATACCAAAGCATGTCTTATTGCTAGCAACACATTAACTGGTGATACTACACAAGCATTTAGCATACTAAGTTCAAACTCAACTCAATCATAGATAGACACAAACAAAGCCAATATTTGATTATGCTACAATTACAAGGGAAATTATGCTAGTGCAAAACAAAGAGCATCACTTAGGTAACCAAATTTCCATGATGAAAGGTCAATTCTCACTATAGATAACCAAATTTTTAGCACCAGGACCCTTATCTATCCAAATTGACACCACCATATGACAATTCCCTAAGCATGGCATTGTCATTGCTCGATGGCCACGACCAGAGAGCGGAGTCGCATGAGTTCAGGGCTCCAATTTTTTTTACATGATGTGGCCACCGCCGTTGATCCACCCGGAGCTCAGTGGCCGGAGAAGGAGTATGCCAAATTGGAGGGTGGGCGATGGGTGGAGGGTGGCTCCTGGTGGTGTTGGTAGTGCTCGGCATAGGGGCACATCCAGATATTGCTTCCCATCAAGAGGGTGATGGGTGGTGGCTAGCATGTATATTGCTCCGCGCTAGGTTGGGGAGGGGTCGGTTCAGATGGGGAGGGGATAGACAGCCTATGGTTTGACCTAGTTGGGAGATTGGGGAATTTTAATATAAGCAAATGAGGTCAAAAAATATCTTTAGTTGTCAAATTATGTTTGGTGACACTAAAAATCATCGTAAAATATGGGCACACCTAGGTGTTGGAAATATGCCCTAGAGGCAATAATAAATATGTTATTATCATATTTCCTTGTTCATAATAAAATTTTATTATCCATGCTAGAATTGTATTGACCGAAAACTTCTCATATACATGTGTGGATACATAAACGAATATCGAGTCCCTAGTAAGCCTCTACTAGACTAGCTCGTTGATCAAAGATGGTAAAAGTTTCCTAACCGTAGACATGAGTTGTCATTTGATAACGGGATCACATCATTAGGAGAATGGTGTGATGTACAGACCCAACCGTAAGCTTAGCATATGATCATATCACTTAGTTTAATTGCTACAACTTTTTCTTCATGTCAAGTATCTGCTCCTTAGACCATGAGATCGTGCAACTCCCTGTCACCTAAATACTTTGTGTGTATCCAAACGTCACTTCATAACTAGGTGATCATAAAGGTGCTCTACAGGTATGTCAGAAACTGTTTGTTGGGTTTCATGGATCGATACTGGAATTTGTCACTCTGAATGACACAGAGATATCTCTGGACCCTCTCGGTAACACAATATCCAAAGTAGCTTGCAAGCATGTGACTAATGAGTTTAGTCATGGGGATATTATATGATGGAACGAGTAAAGAGACTTGCCGATAACGAGACTGAACTAGGTATGAGGATACCGACGATCGAATCTCGGGCAAGTAACATATGGCAGGACAAAGGGAATTGTATACGGGATTAACTGAATCCTTGACATAGTGGTTCAAACCGATAAATATCTTTGTTGAATATGTGGGAGTCAATATGTACATCCAGGCCCCACTATTGGTTATTGATCAGAGAGGAGTCTCAGTCATGTGTACATGTTCTTGAACCCGTAGGGTCACACACTTAACAGTCGGTAACACTAGGGTAGTATTGAGATATTGATCATGGCAAGAACCGAATATTGTTCGAAGTCTCGGATGAGATCCAGGATATCACAAGGAGCTTTGTAATGGTCCGAAGGTAAATATTTATATATGGGAAGTCATATTCAGGGTTCCAAAAAATCTTTTGTACTTTTCGGTATTGTATCGGGAAGGTTCTAAAAGGTTCTAGAGTGGGGCACACCTGCATGGGGGACCCACATGGATGTGGGTAGTGGGGCAAGGCCCCACACTCCTAGTCTAGGCGCACCAAGATCCCCCTAAAAGGAATAGAATCATATCCCGAAGGGATAAGATCAAGATCCCTAAAAGGGGATAAAGATCGGTGGGGAAGGAAAAGAGGGATTTCCTTCCCCCACCCGCCTTGAACAACGGCCCTAGGGGATTGGAGGGCAAGCCACTAGCCCCTCTCACACCTACATAAAGGTGGGGAGGTGCAGGGGCAGCACCCCTTCCACCATGGAGGCTGCCCTCTCCCTCTCCCTCCACTCCTCGTCCAGTACGCTCTTGGCGAAGCCCTGCCAGAGTCCCGCTGCCACCACCACCACCATGCCGTCATGATGTATTAGATATCATCTACCTGTTCTTCCTTGCTTGCTGGATCAAGAAGGAGGAGACTTCATTGACCCGTACTTGTGCATATCTCATAGGTGCCGCTCGTGCGGTGCTTGGATTGGATTGAATCGCGATGCGAGTACGACTGTGCCAACCACGATCTCTAGATCGTTAATGCCTTTGGTCTACAAGGGTATGTAGAAACACTCCCCTCTCATTTATAGCATATCCATAGAATAGATCTTGGGTGTTTCGTAAGAAGAATTTTTGTTTCCCATGCAACGTTCCCCAATAGTGGCATCATGTGCTAGGTCTATGCGTAGATGTTATTTGCACGAGTAGAACACAAACTTGTTGTGGGCGTTGATGTTAAGATTGCGTACATCTTTTGTTATTTTGGATTTGGTGGTATTGTGGGATGAAGCGGTCTGAATCAACCTTACTTGTCCTTGCACAAGAGAACGGTTCCATGACTAACATGCAACTTGTAGGGACCGAGAGTATATCCGCCAGAGGGGGTGGTGGTGAATGGGAGATTCAAAATTTCTTTCTAAACTTTGAATGAACCCAAGGCACAGTAGCGGATATAAATGAGCAAGTGGATCTCTGAAAATAATGCTAGCGAGATATATCTTAGATTGGGTGCTGAGCAAATGTTTCAAGGAATTTTTTTATTACACTCTTAGCGTAGTAACATATTGCATTCACATATAAGATAGTGGCACTACAATAAAGAATCACAACTAACATGAATACAACTAACTAGATGAAAGTTAGTGCGAAGGTAATACGAAGTAGACACAAATATGGAGATATTGAATAGTGCGAGACAAAAGAACTAGAGCGAGCAGAAATCAGCGAATAAGTCTACAGAAAAGTTGATTTGGTAGACCAGTTAATTAACCGAGCTACGTCAAGTTGGAGGGACTTGTGATTTAACACACGAGTAAAACTCTCTCAATCCTATTCTCCCTCAACTTGAAGCTGATCAGACTCTAGTTGATTTCACTCGTTGTAGATACTTTTCGGCAATCTCCAAACCTTCGACAAACTTAGTCTTTGGTGTCCAGAACTACTCTTGGTCACTTAACGAACCACAATCGCTCTTGGTTCCCGAAGACTGTCTCGGAGACGACAATTACTCTTCGTCACTCGAGCCGACGCTTATCCGTCTAGAGAGTGTGCAACTCTCAAGTCTAATAAGCACAAGAATGCTAACTCAGATCTACTATGATGCTCAACCAATATATAATTTTTGGCTCTTGAATTTCTCTCGATCGATTGTAAACTAAAATCTCTCGGAGAGGGGATTATCAATCAATCTTCTCAGAAATCTTAAGCGGAGTAGCCAACGAACAACGTTGGATCGGGGTGGCTATTTATAACCGCAACGTTCCTTGAAGGGAAATGACCAAATTAGATATGAGGATCGGGCAATGGCTGAATGCCACGATTTGAACAGTCGGATTTTGAGCACAATGGTAACATTTCTTGCAAAGCACGAAATACTAACTCCTCAGTCCGAAAGATGTCTCCTGCAGCACTGATAAACAACGTCTTTTGCTGGCAGGTAATCATTTGAAGCATAAAGAGATTTCTCTCGATCTCTCGTAGGATTAGGTTAAGCATCACAACGAACATAAGCTTCGAGAACTTGTGCCCCTCTTAATAGTATGGTTGTCCTATGACTCAAATAATAGAAGAAGAACAACAAAACAAATGCTACGTCTTTGCCTCGTCTTCAAACTTCTTGACAACAATCACTTTCTTCAGGCACACCGAACTGATTGCTTTGCTTTAACAATATTTTAAGGGGTCAACTCTTTCACCATGATCTTCTCATCAACACTTCATCAAGAAGGATAGCTCATCCTTTTCTGTATAGCAGTAAGTCTTCAGTGAAGTTCCTCGAACATGACACTCAATACAACATTCTCCTCGGGCTTGCATGGACTATTTCTCTCTGCGTGCACTAGCAAACAAATGAGTACATGCCTGTTTCTGGCAACAATCTCCAAAACACAAGGGGGCAACACATTGCACCAACAATCTCCCCCTTTTGGAAGATTGCTGACAAAACGTAGCACATCAAAATATAGATGCAACATTCTCCTCGGGCTTGCATGGACTATTTCTCTTTGCGTGCACTAGCAAACAAATGAGTACATGCCTGTTTCTGGCAACAGTCTCCAAAACACAAGGGGCAACACATTGCACCAACAATCTCCCCATTTTGGAAGATTGTTGACAAAACATAGCACATTGAAAGATAGATGAAGGAAATGGCAAAATGCAGGAAATTAGTGAAAGATAATTATGAAGATGAAATACACTCCCCCTGAAGATATGCATCTTACTAATGATTTCGAAGGAAATTATGCATAGATAGGTACATAAGTGGGGGTGAATGGAATCTTCGAATGAGGGAATTGAAGAATGGTATCATCCGTCTTATCAGTCAATGCACTCGATGGAGTCGATGAAGTTCCCGAGACACAACATATTTGAGAATGTTTTGTTAGGAAGTATTAATACTTTGAAATGATTTGTCGTGGAAATAAGCCATGAATATTTTCTTAGAAGCACAATTTGGATGTACACGAGATAGTGAGTACCATGCATGTTAGTTATACGAGTTATAATCATAGCAAGGGATACCCATGATAAGTTTCTTGAGACATATATGTTTCCGAGATAGATTTCCTGCAAAAGAGATGGATATAGAATATTGCTAGGAGTAATTTTATCGAAACAAATTGAATGTAATCTCCTCAGAGAATACAAGACATTCCATTTGTCATAATATTTTCTTCTCCTGCAAGTTAGATATCAAAAGGAAACCTTTCGTAGAATACATATATTTTTGAAACTGTTGTTTCTCCTCAAAGAAACATGGATTTTTAATCCTTTCAGAAATATTTTGATTCTCCTGCACAAAGATAAGTGATACCTATTCAGGGTAGTAAACATTCGAAGAGACCTGCAATCATAGATACGAAAGCAAACGCATTGCAGGGGTTATTAACAGTACATGACGACGAAGTTTATCAGCACCACATGCAATGCATTAAAGTTTCATGACCACTTAAGGCAAGAGGTTCAAGTGCAGAAAACCAAAATGTTCAAAAAAGCAAATGGCGAATGCAAAACCCCTGTAAATAACCTGCACATCTAATCTCTTGATGTTCTTCTCCCCCTTTTTGTCAACAAGTGTCAAAAATGAAAGAGAGCACATGAGGAACTACTCGTCCAAAGAATCCTTAAAGCTCGAGCTGTATGGCGATGGAGAACAAGCGATGGTGGAAGCTGAGGGTGAAGTAGAGCTATTGTCTTGAGCTTCCGGATCGGCTTCGGGAGCTTTAGAACTGGGAGCATCAGGTTTGTAGACCAGAGTGCATGTAGTATCTACAACCTTATCATCGGGCTCGAATAACAGATCAGTTGAATTAGATCGCTGAGGCAGAACTGGATTTTGCCTTTGGATGCGAGGGACTTCAAACTGCTCAAGATAATCATAGTTCTTTTCGATGCCCTTGCCAAGGAGCTGCTTGCGATCATAGCGCTTGTGCAGAAGGGTCCATGAGCACTTCTTCTATTCCTTCTCATGCAGAAGAGTTTGGCGAGCATAATTGTGAAGCAAATTTATCTCTGTCGTCATCTCCACCTTCACTTTACGGTCAAGCTTGATGTGACTCTAAAGCTCCTGCTCAATACAAAGACAAATCTCATATAGCAATCAATTTTCTTCTCGAAGTATCTCAACTATGGCCTTCTTGACTTTTGGAGCATGGCTGGAGGCAGAAGCAGTACCATCAATGTCCTTGACCATTCGAAGGGTATCACGAACTAGAGGAGTGAAGACCTTCAGCTCATGAGGGCAAAAGTAATCTCTTCCTGTAAGTTGCTCAATGGTTTCTCTTGAGCATTGTTTACAGCATAGGCTAGATTTTGAATGAGGAGAACTAGAAGATTAAAGATGATTCCGAGAGATAATGCATGGAGTGCATTTGCCACTATTCCACTAATGCTTTCACGCCGATTGGTTGGGGTGAGAGTGTTGCAGAGAATGTAAAATAGAACCTTGTTCTCGTATGCCAAGTTCTTCGGATCAATACCAGTGCAAGCATCCCCAACAAGCTTGGGGTCCATAAGCAGATGAAGTTGAGCCGGATGAACTTCCCAGAAATGCAGACAGTACTCCTGAGTCTCATCAAACTCGAATCAAGGAAGATTCATCATTGCTAGGAACTGTTCTGCATAGCACAACATCTTTTCTTCTTCGGTCATCCATTCGAGCACCCATGTGCAAAGCAATATCTCTCGAGATATATAAGGTGGCATTGAATTGGAGAATTACTTCTCGATTCCAGCCATGGTTGAAACGCATGAAACCTTTCAGGTAGGCTTGCTCAAATTGCTCGATGGTTCTATGGAAGCAAGGTAAACTTTTGAGTTCAGCGAATTTTAGCACCTTGTGCTTTGAATATGCGATTCTTGCAGAAGAGAACTCGCGCATAATATACAACCTGTTCCTTAGTCCAGAACCATAATATACGCTCTCCCTCATATGGACTGGTCCCGAAGAAAGCAAGTTTCAAGCGATGAAACTGCTCATCGAATGCAGGACCATTCATGCCATCTTCGACCAGAAACAGAGGAAAAGTTTCCAAAGGGATTCTTCGGTAATTTTCCTTGGGCATGTGCTGGGATTGATCATCATCAGGCACGAGTGTACCTTCTTCGATGGGTTTGAGAGGAGCACGAGGCATCCTCTTTCTCTACACACACATCTTTGAAGAACTAGAAGATCCGTCATTTTTGCTTGTTGGAACTCCATCAACGGCTTTCAAACATTCAGGCACTGGGGATTTTACTTTCTCTTCCTTGTCAAAAGGAACTAGACCTGGGCATTTCTCGGGCCGGGCCGGGCTTCGGGCCGGGCCAAAAAAAGCCCGACGGTAAATACCCAGGCCCGAGCCCGGCCCGGCCCGACCGTCGGGCCGTAGATTTAGGCCCGAGCCCGGCCCAAAGCAGGAAAAGCCCGGCCCGGCCCAAACGGCCCGGCCCGGCCACGGCTTAAATCGTGCATTTAGTAGGCCTGAGCCCGGCCCGGCCCGACTGTCGGGCTCACAAATACAGGCCCGAGCCCGGCCCGAGGACACACTTTGGCCCGGCCCGGCCAGGATTTTCGGGCCGGGTCGAGTCGGGCCGACCGGGCCGGGCTGCCCATGCCCAGGTCTAGAAGGAACCATAGGAACATCTTGCTCTGGGGCTAGTGGTGCAATTTCTTCGTGAGCCATGGGCTCTTCCGACTTATTCTCTTCCTCTTCCTTCTGTGGTGCGAAGGAACGAGGAGCAGAATCAACATCTGTCTGGGTAGGGGCACCAAATGATGCGACTGGGGGTGTTTTCTCTTGTGAAGCGTTAAGGTCGCCCTTAATCTCTTTAGTGTCCTCCTTAGTACTTCCGAAGGGCTCAGCTTGCATTTTCTTCGGAGGCGATGGGACTGCCTTCTCAACATCATTTTCCTCGTCAGTCACTTTGACAGGAGCTTGCTGCTTGGGTGAGGCATTATCCTTGGCAGTATTCTCAAGAAATAATCAACAACATCATGCTGCTCTTCCTGGCCCGTGGGCACTGGAATGATAACCTTCTCGGTGCCAGCTTGCATAGGTTCTTCTTTGTGAGGTGGTGACAATGGGACCTGCTGCAGAGGCACACTATACTAAGGGGCACAACATCAACAACAATAGTCTGAAGGCGGCGATCTTTGTTTTCCTTTAGTTTGCTTGCCATTGTCCTTGCCTTCTGACGTTTTTCTTCTTGCACTCTTCTTCGATCAAGATTCACCTGGCGCTTAATCTCCTCATTTCTGCTGTCACACAACTGAAAAATATCCAAGTGCATACGAGAGTGCCAATCAACTTTCTCATTGCGAATGGTGCTCAGAGTCTTTGTGATCTCAACAATTTCCTTATTCAGCCTTTTCTACTCGGAATCAGTCTTGACCTTCTTCCTCATTTTCTCAAGGGCTTGTTTGTCGCTCATTGCCTGTTTAAGCTTGTTTGTGATTTTCTTCAGTTCATCAAAGTGCTTTGTTACAATTTTGGTAACATCATCAAGCGGCCCAAGAGTGCTCAACTCATTGGACTTTGCATCATAAGAAGCGTTGTCAACAATATCAATGATCAGTTTATAATCATATTTCGGTTCCTATGTGGGTGCAGGAACACTGGGCTTCACCTTCTTAGCAGAGGCTTCTGCTTTTTCTTCAGGCTATAGCTTTCTCTTTGTTGCACCGCTGGTCAAAGGTCTCGGAGCAGCAGTACCCGAGGGTTTATCAACACTTGGGGGTGGAGCATGTCTTGGCCACCTTCTTGGTGACGACAAAATTTTACAGGAGAGGGGATATCAGTTTGCTTGTTGAGGATTGCAAGCCTATCATACAGAGGAATTTCATGAGAAACATCATCGCTTGACTCATCAGACGAGTCAGAGGCGGCTTTCTTCAATCTCTTGGCAACTGTTTTCTTTCGGGCGTAGGAGGAGAAGTGGATTTCTTTGACTTGCTTGCCTTAGAAGCAAAGGCGAGTTCTTTCTTCTTCTGCACATCCTTATTGGTCATTGCAACATTTTCGGCTTTGATCTGGTTCTTCTTTGCCTCCTTGACATCGCGCCTAGCTTTTGCCTTGGCTCTCTTCTCTACTTCGCTCGGAAAGTGAGCAGGAGTCTTGATAGAATCAGGATGAGGGTTTTGCTTTGGAGGCCTAACTCTCGTGTCACCCTCATCGGTGAGGCTTCAGCAATGCATTCGTTCCATGGTGGGGTGAAAGCGAATAATATATGATACTTCTCCCGGACATTTTCATGGAAGTACCATTTTCTCCTCCAGTGGCGACGAATCCTTTACAACCTGTTGTTGCGATCATTTGCAGATTCAAAGCCTGGCGGAGTCATATATCCTTCAGAACCAGACATTTCCGCAGAAGTATTCTTCTCTCTGCCACAACCACCTTTGCGAGAATTTCCATCAGGGAGCATTGTCAATGCATCCGTGACCAGTTCATCCTCGGGATGACTAACAACAGTGGGAACTTCGTCAATCTCCTTAGATTCATCAACCTTCTTTCTCTTCGATGCCTTGGGAGGTTTTGAAGGATTACCTCCTCCTGTCATCTTCTTTTGGCCGGACTTTGGCAAACTTGGGGCAATTCTTCCCCAGACTCGGAACGATCTTGAGAGCTAGAAGCCATGAGACACCTTTGAAAAAGAATAGATGCGAGGGAAAGCATGATAGGGTCACAAGCATGCACAAAGTGAATTTTGAGATAAAAACATTTCTGAAGGGATTGTATTCACTGAAATAACTGAAAATATCCTCGATAGATTTTGAACTAGCCTTAGTTACATCTAGGCAGATTAAAGCTATTTAATCTTCAAAATAACTGTAAGTGAATAAAGATCTAAGGAACAAGTACGAGGAAGATCTACAAATTGTACTTATCAAATCCTAGAGAAGCAGCAAGATCTACCGTGGTAAAATAAATACGGAATAAATCGCGACGGTAAGAACTGCTCTAAGAATAGAGGAACGAAGAGAGCAGCTCAAGATCTATACACCCTAACTTGGTAATATAGATCAGCTACGGCAACGTGGCAAAGAGGATTACCGCATTTCCGTGACCTTCCACGACGAGGTTCCTCACAGTAGTCGCACAACGGAGCACCTTGGCAGAGAAGCTTCAAGCGACAGCTTGTACTACAGCGAGACCTAGGTTTTGAGAGAATTGTGTGGAGGAATAGATGTAGAAGATGAGGGGAGGGGGTATTTATAGCCTGAGGGCGAAACCACCTCTCCGAAATGGACGGTTCTCATGCAACGAACTCTCCGCATTCAACGGACGAGATCACGGTCGAGGAGATCATGGGCATGTGTCCACCATTTTCTGCGAGAAACTCGGGAAGTGGAGTAGATGATCGAAGGGTTTGAAATGGGCTTGAGCCAAAATTAGATGAATGTTCGAAGTCCATTTCTTTCGTGATCGAAAGCATCAGAGAGAAATTTCCTTCAGATCAAACTGCATGCTTATGACGAACAACATAGATTTGGATGAGAGAGAATAGAAGGTAAACAGGGTACGAAACAAAACACTTAGCCAAAAAGAACAGGAACCCAAAATGATAGCTCTAAGTGAGTTGTTCATCGGACAGAAAGCAAAACATAGCAAATGTCAAATCCATCAAATTAGCAAACAAAAAATGAGAAATCTAACTACACCAACAATGTGAGTCTCAGAGCTTGAGATAAGCGAGGGAAAATCCCTGAGATATATCATGCACGAATAGTTAGTTCATCTTCACAGCCCACACTTGTGTGGCAGGTGGAGACCTCATTTTTCTCATCTGAGTTGGAGCCTTTTTCTTTCGTTGATCTCTGTAACCTGCGTGTATATTGTGAGTGCAATCATACAAATAAGCATTGAAGTTGTTCGCAGAGACATGAATGTAATGATTCGAATAGGTATGCATGTACTCCTTCTGACGAGAGTTTAACCCAAATTTTAAATCAAGCACTTATTCACCCAAATTTGCTTCTCAGAAGATGCCCTACAGTTAGTGCTAACATACCGAGCAAAGACCTTACCATTCTATTGTTTGAAGAATTTGTAGTTAGAGTCATCAAACTCATCAGAATCAACAAGAATGGGACAGTCATATCCGGGTAGTAGAGCAGGTTCGAGCATTTTGCTTTTGGTGATGACCCAGCTTGTTTGAGGATATTGCTCAGGGGTCCAGTAGATTCCATCGATGTTGAGTTCCCTTTCAAAACCCAATCCTTCTTTACTAAAGTTTTTGTGCAGAATTGACCTTTGGAGCACATCACATAGGGTTTGATGACCTTTGAGGCTCTTGAGCATGCTAGTCTCAAGCAAGTTCTTTAACCTGGAATTTACATCAGAGATTGCAACAAATTCCTTGGTAGAGGGGCTAGAGATATCATTTGTAATGGTTGAAATATTCTTTATGATAGAATTTGATGTTTTAGCAGTTGAATCAGTATTGCTACGTTCTAGGCATTTTAAGCATGGAGGTACAAAATCATCAGGAAGTTTTTCAGATTGCTCGGTGAAGAGAGAAGTCTTTTCATTCGCAGGCGCATCATGATATCTCCTTTTTATTGATCCTCTGTTGGAATGAGAACGGGTATCCCGCACCTATTTCCCCAAAGGTGACCCTGGGTATCAAACCCACAGGAGGAAGATTCCCTTGAAGCAATGGTCTCTAGCAAGCTTTTGCCAAAGTGTCAAATCCAGAATTTGACCAGATCAGCAAGCAAATTGTGATCTTAATGCTTAAAACCATGTATTTGCGCTGGGATCAAAAAGGATATTAGTTTGTGCTTTGCAAGTCACCCATCAAGATGTGTTTGTTTCATATCACAGTGGGGGATGTGTTCAAATAACATCTTGACCGGCACGAGCCTTGCATCAAGAATCAGTTGTCCTACCGAAGGCCCTATCAGTCTTGTGGGGTTGCCTTGATAACTATGATAATAATATATGACAAAAGCATTGGGTGTTTAATGACTACACCTCATGAACCCCCAAGGATATGATCCTTGTTACCCTACTAAACCTTACTATCACCGGTGTTCGGTATAAAACTTCATGGTCCCCTTGCTCCTAGCCTCGCCGATTCTTGATCTCCATGATCCTGGGTACCTGCAAGGATGAAGATCGTGGACACGACAAGAGACACTTCACGAAACAATTTTATTTCACACATACATGACGTTATGTCAAAGACTTCCATTGATCCTCTCAACAAATACCTGGGGTTGCAAGGCTCATGCCTCAACCCATACCTTACCGAACTACTCACACATGGAGATCAGATTGCAAGAAGAAATCATTAAAGAACACATCTTGGGATTGATTGATCACAATATGTCTTACAATAGATGCCTTGTGCTATGCACGGTTACAAGTATGAACTAGATGAGAGAGCACTATGGTGGTGGAGATGGCTATGGAGATGGAAATGGCGGCGGGTAGGTTTTGTGGATGATAAAGATGATGAAGAGGTTCTGGCTGTACTTGACGCTGTTCTGTTGACATTTTGATAGGGTCCCCTTTATAAAAGTTGTTCAGGTAGACGACCTACCTCCGTTTCCACGCCAAACGACCGCTCATATAGGCGCTTGCGCCCATATGAAACGTTGTCAATTACGCTGGTTAGCTTCTGGCGCCTCCTGGTGATTGATTATCCCTCCATTTTCCTTCCTTTCAATTCTCCCACGTGATTTCTTCCCTTTTTTTAGCCCATTTCCTATGGAAAAACATTAAAGAGAGGTGACGTGGCTTGAGACTGCGTCGGTATTTCCCCAAAGAGGAAGGGATGATGCAGCACAGCGACGGTAAGTATTTCCCTCAGTTATGAAACCAAGGTTATCGAACCAGTAGGAGGATCACCACCACCCAATAAGCAGCACCTGCACACAAATAACAAATACTTGCAACCCGACGCGAAAGAGATGTTGTCAATCTCTCTACGGTAAAAGGATAGATTAGGTAGTGATATATAGGAGAGATAGATCTCTCAAGAACACAAAATAAAAAGGGCAAATAAAAAGTGCAGCAATATATTTTTGGTTTTTTGGTTTTGTAGATCTGAAAACAAAGAGGCAAAAAGATAGATCGGAAAGCAATATGTTGGAAAAGTAGACCCGGGGGCCGTAGGATTCACTAGTGGCTTCACTCATGAGTATAGCGCACGGTGGGTGAACAAATTACTGTTGGGCAATTGATAGAAGATCAAATAATTATGACGATATCCAAGGCGATGATCATTATATAGACATCACGTCCAAGATAAGTAGACCGACTCCTGCCTGCATCTACCACTATTACTCCACACATCGACCGCTATCCAGCATGCATCTAGTGTATTAAGTTCATGGAAAAACGGAGTAATGCAATAAGAACGATGACATGATGTAGACAAGATCTATTCATGTAGGAATAGACCCCATCTTGTTATCCTTAATGGCAACGATACATGCATGCCTTGCTGCCCCTTCTGTCACTGGGAAAGGACACCGCAAGATCGAACCCATCACAAAGCACCTCTTCCCATGGCAAGAAAAATCGATCTAGTCAGCCTAACTAAACCAAAGATCCGAAGAAGAAATACGAGGCTATAAGTAATCATGCATATAAGAGATCAAAGAAGACTCAAATAATATTCATGGATAGAAACTGATCATGAACTCAAAATTCATCGGATCCCAACAAACACACCGCAAAAGTTTACATCAAATAGATCTCCAAGAGACCATTGTATTGAGAATCATAAGAGAGAGAGAGAGAGAGGAAGCCATCTAGCTACTGCCTACGGACCCGTAGGTCTATGGTGGACTACTCACGCATCATCGGAGAGGCACCTATGAAGAAGATGAACCCCTTCGTGATGGTGTTTAGATTGGATCTCGAGGTTCTGGAACTTGCGGCGACTGGAATTGTGTTTCGTCGACTCCCCTAGGGTTTTCTGAATATTTGGGAATTTATAGGCATCAGAGGTGGTGGACGGGGGCCCCGTGGAGGGCACAACCCATCAGGGCGCGCCGGGGGTCCCCTGGCATGCCCTGGTGGGTTGTGGCCTCCACAGCCCACCTCTCTGGCACTTCTTTGGCCCACTGGGTGTCTTCTGGTCCAAAAAAAATCTCCAAAAAGTTTCATCGCGATTGGACTCCGTTTGGTACTGATATTCTGTGAAGTAAAAAATAAGCAAAAACAGCAACTGGCACTTTGGCACTATGTCAATAGGTTAGTCCCAAAAAATGATATAAAGTTGTTATAAAATGATTGTAAAACATCCAAGATTGATAATATAATAGCATGAAACAAGCAAAAATTATAGATACGTTGGAGACGTATCAGCATCCCCAAGCTTAATTCCTACTCGTCCTCGAGTAGGTAAATGATAAAAACAGAATTTTTGATGTGGAATGCTGCCTAACATGTTCATCTCATATTCTTTTCTTTTGTATAGCATGGACATTTGGACTTGTAGATGATTCAAAGCAATAGTCTAGTTTTAACATAATGACTTCAATACTCAAGCATGCCAACAAGCAACCATGTCTTTCGAAATATCAACACTAAATAAAGTTATCCCTAGCCCATCATGCTTAATCATTGATCCATTCATGAAACACACTCCAATATTAGCTATGCCCAATGCTCAAGTACGATCATAGTGCCCCCTAGTTGGTGCTTTATGAGAGAAGATGGAGAGTCAAAGTAAAAATAAAAAATGCATAAAGTAAATAGATATGCTCTTCGCAGAGGGAATTAGGGATTTGTAGAGGTGCCAGAGCTGAAAGTTTTAAATTGAGAGAGAAAAATATTTTGGGTGGCATGCTTTTCCTGTCAACGAAAACGACAAAGTAGCTCACAATACTTTCCATGCTAGATATATCATAGGCGGTTCCCAAACAGAAAATAAAGTTTATTCCTTTTTCCACCAAACTTTCACTTTCCATGGCGGGCCGTATCCACGGTTGCCTTCCATACCAACACTTTCCAAGGAATTTATTATTTGACAACACAAAGTAAATATTTGTTTTTCTTTTTCATTTCAGGAATGGGCATCCCTATTACTGCCGCACTCTCGTGCAATGACAAGTGAATAAACACTCATCTTGAGAATAACACATCTAGCATGGAAAAATATTGGACACTCCCCACCGTTTCATGAGCGGTACGAGCACACAAAAGAGAAAATTTATTTTGAAAATTAGAGATGGCACATACAAATTTATTTGGAACGGCATGGAAATACCGCATATAGGTAGGTATGGTGGACTCATAAGGCAAAACTTGGTTTAAGGATTTTGGATGCACAAGTAGTATTTCTACTTAGTACAAATGGAGGCTAGCAAATAGATTGAGAAGCAACCAAACCAAGAAACGAAAATTCACATAAGCGAGCATTGAGCATAACTAACACCAAATAATGCACCATAAGTAGGATGTAACTTCATTGCATAACTATTGACTTTCGTGCATGCACAGGGAATCACAAACCTTAACACCAATATTCCTACTAAAGCATAATTACTCACTAACATGACTCACATATTACTATCATCATGTTTCAAAACTATTACAAGGAATCAAGTTTAATTTGTCCAATGATCTTCATGAAAGTTTTTATTATATCCTCCTTGGATATCTATCACTTTGGGACTAGTTTCATATATAGCAATTGCTTTTTGGCAAGCTCAAACAATTTTAAGTGAAGCACATGAGCATAGAGTTTTCATCTCTCAAAATAGTATAAGTGAAGCATGAGAGGATTTCTTCAAAATTTACTAACTCTCAAATTAATCTAAGTGAAGCGTGAGAGTATTTCTACAAAAAATTCCAAGCACACCGTGCTCAAAAAGATATAAGTGAAGCACTAGAGCAATTCTATAGCTCAAAAAGTTTAAGTGAAGCACATAGAGCAATTCTAACAAATCATAGCATAATTTGGATCTCTAAAATAGGTGTGTCCAGCAAGGATAAAAGTGACAAACTAACAAGCAAAGCAAGCAAGGACTCAAATGATACAAGACGCTCCAAGCAAAACTCATGATATGTGACGAATAGAAATATAGCTCCAAGTAAAATACCGATGGTTGTTAGAAGAAAGAGGGGATGCCACTCGGGGGCATCCCCAAGCTTAGTTGCTTGTTTATCTTTGGATATATCTTGGGGGCGCTATAGCATCCCCAAGCTTAGGATCTTTTCACTCCTTATTCCTTCATCCATCGTGATCTCACCCAAAACTTGAAAACTTCAATCACACAAAACTCAACAAAATCTTCGTGAGATCCGTTAGTATAATAAAGCAAATTACTACTTTAGGTGCTGTTGCAAACCCATTCATATTTTATTATTGCATTATACCTACTGTATTCTAACTTTACCATGGCTTATACCCTTCAATATAACCCATAGATTCATCAAAACAAGCACACAATGCAACGAAAACAGAATCTGTCTTAAACAGAACAGTCTGTAGTAATCTGTACTCTAGCCATACTTCTGTAACTCTAAAAATTCTGAAAAATAAACGTAAGGAATTTGTATAGAAACACTGTGTTAAAATTCAAGCTCAAGATCACGTTCTAGTAAAAAATGAAAATTCATATACTGGACGCAAAGTTTCTGTTTCAGATTCAGCATCGCTTCTACTCATCTTATGAATCATCCTAAAGGCTCTACTTGGCACAAACACTAAATAAAACATAAAAACACAATCATAACAGAGGCATAATTGTGTCAACACTCAAAAACAGAAAGGAAAAAGCAAAAATTTATTTATTCATTGGGTTGCCTCGCAACAAGCGCTATCGTTTTACGCCCCTAGCTAGGCATAACGCATAGATTCAAGTATTGTCATCCTTAGTTTTGGATCCATAGAATGCCCTCATGATTGATTCATATGGTGGCTTAATTATTGTTCTAGGGAAGTGTTCCATACCCTTTATCAAGGGAAATTGAAAACGAATATTGCCTTCTTTCATATCAATCACGACACCTATAGCGCGTAAAAACGGTCTACCAAGTATAATGGGACAAGACGGATTGCAATCAATATCAAGCACAATAAAATCTATGGGCACATAGTTCCTATTTGCAAGAATAAGAAAATCATTAATTCTTACCAAAGGCTTTTTAATAGTAGAATCCGCCAAGTGCAAATTAAGAGAACATTCTTCAATATTGGTAAGACCAAGCACATCACATAGAGATTTCGGAATCGTGGAAACACTAGCACCCAAATCACATAAAGCAAATCACTCATAATTTTTAATCTTGACCTTAATGGTAGGTTCCCACTCATCATGTAATTTTCTAGGAATAGAAATCTCCAACTCCAACTTTTCTTCAAAACATTTCATCATGGCATCAACGATATGTTTAGTAAAAGCTTTATTTTGTTCATAAGCATGGGGTGAATTCGACATGGATTGCAGAAAACAAGTACATTCAATCAAAGAGCAACTATCATAATTAAAGTATTTGCAATCCAAAATATGGGCACATCACTAGTTAAAGTTTTGACCTCTTCAAACCCACTTTTATCAATTTTTTCATCAAGATTTTCACCCTCCAAATTATTGGGACGCCTTCTAGCTAAAGTTGACTCTACTTCAGTCCTTTATCATCAATCTTAATATTACTAAACAAGGAATCAATAGTAGAAACACCAATCACTTTAAGATCTTCATCTTTTTTATGAAGGCAATCACTAGAAAACGATTTTTCTAAGATTTCTCTTTTAGCTCTAAGCATAGTGGTTATTTTCTTACTTTCATCCATGGAGACATATAAAGCTCTAATTGATTCATCAATCTTAGGCACAAAAGCTTTCAACTTGAGATTTTCAACATCATGAGAAATTCTATCAATGCTTCTAGACATATCATCAATCTTATTCAACTTTTCTTCTATCGTAGTATTGAAAGCCTTTTTGCATTGATAAATTCTTTAATATTACTCTCAAGATCAGAGATGTTCCTATTATTATTATAAGAAGAATTACCATAGGAATTACCATAATTATTAGAGGAATTTCCAGGAAAAGGCCTAGGATTAAAATTACCTCTATAAGCATTGTTATTGAAATTGTTTCGTGAGATAAAGTTCACATCTACGGAATCACTATTTTGCTCAATCAAGGTAGACAAAGGCACATCATTAAGATCAATAGGAGCATTTTGACTAGCAACCAATTTCATCAAAGCATCAACCTTATCACTCAAAGTACTAATTTCTTCAACCGAATTAACTTTTTTACTAGTAGGTGCTCTTTCGGTATGCCATTGTGAATAATTTGCCATGATATTATCTAGCAATTTAGTAGCTTCACCCAAAGTAATCTCCATAAAAGTACCACCCGTGGCGGAATCTAAGAGATTTCTAGAGACAAAATTCAACCCCGCATAAATTTTTTGTATGATCATCCAAAGATTTAAACCATGAGTAGGACAATTTCTTAGCATCAACTTCATTCTTTCCCAAGATTGTGCAACACGTTCATGCTGAAGTTGCTTAAAATTCATGATTTGTGTCCTAAGGGAAATAATTTTCACGGGTGGAAAATACTTAGTGATAAAAGCATCCTTGCACTTATTCCAAGAATCAATACTATGTCGAGGCAAAGAAGAAAACCAAATTTTTGCACGATCCCGCAAGGAAAAAGGAAATAATTTCAACTTCACTATATCATTGGCCACATCTTTTTTCTTTGGCATATCACACAATTCTACGAACGTGTTTATATGGGACGCGACATCCTCATTAGGATTACCGGCAAATTGATCTTTCATGACAAGATTCAACAAAGCGGCATTAATATCACAAGACTCTGCACTAGTGGCGGGAGGAGCAATCGGAGTACTAATAAAACCATTGTTATTAGTATTGGAAAACTCACACAACTTGGTGTTTTCTTGAGTCATCATGACTAGGCAAACAAGATTGCAAGCAAGCAAGACATCTGACAAGAAAAAGGCAAACGAAAAAGAGGGCGAATAAAACAGCAAATTGGTGAAGTGGGGGAGAGGAAAACGAGAGGTAAATGGCAAATAATGTAATTGCAAGGAGATGAGATTTGTGATTAGGAACCTGGTAGATGATGATGGAGTCTCCTTGGCGCCTGAGATTGGCATGTAGAAGAGACCGCTTCCTCCCCGGCAATGGCGCCAGAAATTCCTTTGACGTGGCTTGAGACTGCGTCGGTATTTCGCCAAAGAGGAAGGGATGATGCATCACAGCGACGGTAAGTATTTCCCTCAGTTATGAACCAAGGTTATCGAACCAGTAGGAGGATCACCACCACCCAATAAGCAGCACCTGCACACAAATAACAAATACTTGCAACCCGACGCGAAAGAGAGGTTGTCAATCTCTCTACGGTAAAAAGATAGATTAGGTAGTGATAGATAGGAGAGATAGATCTCTCAAGAACACAAAATAAAAAGGGCAAATAAAAAGTGCAGCAATATATTTTTGGGTTTTTGGTTTTGTAGATCTGAAAACAAAGAGGCAAAAAGATAGATCGGAAAGCAATATGTTGGAAAAGTAGACCCGGGGGCCGTATGTCGGCGTTCTAGGACCGCGGGTACCCAGACCTGCCTGCCTGCGGCCCAGGGCGTGGCCCACCTTGGTGGCCCGGTACGGCTTGGCGACGAGCCCCACGAGACAAGACCCTCGCGGGGGCCCCGACCTCGTGAGGAGAACGACGCCAAGACATCCAGAGGAGCGGTCTCCCCAGGCTGCCTCCCGAGGAGCGGAGATCCCTATGCAGTGCCCAGCCTCAGGAGGCTGCGATGACGTGAGCCATGACGATCAAGGCAGGTGGGCGCAGGGGGATAGTTTCCTCTTTTGTGCTAAGGAGGCAAGAATGTACGCGGGTTCCTAAGGAACCCCCCAAAGGTTTCCATTCCGGTGCAACAAGACCAAGACCACGGGCTCGGCAGGATGGATGTCATCGCCAAGCCCACCTCTGCGTCACGCCAGGAGCTTTGCAGGCAAAGACCATCTTTAGTCAGGATAAGCTGTACCTCCTGTCCCCCTTCAAATTTGGCCGCTGTGGGATCCCTTCCCGCCTGTGCGATAAGGGAAGAGGACCAAGGCCCACTATAAATAGGGACTAGCCACCACCGTAGAAGGGGACCGGATCCATTCTCACCCGAGTGCCCTCGCGAGGTCGCTCACCACTGTACCTATTCATCACCGAACCTCCTCGTGAGGCCAATCCACCAAAAGCAGGAGTATGGTTTTACACCGCAAGGTGGCCCGAACCCGGGTAAATCTCCGTGTTCATCTTCTTGCGCTCTCGTGCATCTTTGGCAGGGTCTGGCTGTGGGGCGGCAGGCTTGGGGCTTGAGCTGGTTGCGATCTTCGCACCCGCCCCAGAGTTCGAACCTTCTTGGGTCCGCGGAGCCCTGATTCCGACATTTGGCGCGCCAGGTAGGGGGCGTGTCGGAATCCTTCCCAGTTCCGCTCCGTCGCTCCCATGGCCGGCGCCTGCCGAGTTCGCGCCGAGCGCCGAGCTACCCCCACGCCGCTTCACCCCCCTGTGGCTAACGTTGCCGCCAACCCGGCTGCTCACGGGCAGCAAGACCTGTTGCCGCTGCGCTCCATGCATCGTGACGGCCGCGCCGCTACTCCGGCCCTCGCCCTCGCCGCGGTGTCATCCTCCCACGCTCGCCGTAGGCCGGTGGGTACGCGGACTATGTTGCGCGTGGCGCGCAAGATGCTGCGTCACCACCCCACCAAAAATCGCCACAGCGACTGGCTGGTACACGTCGCCGAGGCCGTCAATGCCGCCAGCGGGGCTCTGGCACTCTCCTCCGAAGCGGGCTCGGGGGCTTCCGCCTGGAGAGCTCCAGACCTGACGGGAGCGACAAGAGAGGCGCTCGGACACCGCTAGGAGGCGTGCTTCGGTACGCGCCCTCGCGAGCAAGGAGCACGACGCGAGGCGCCAGGCTTGAGAAGGTTCATCATCGGCACAGACGAGGAGCTTCGCGAGCTGCGGGCGATGCGCGGCAGGCAATGCCCTGCACCACCCACTATGGCCACCGCCCCTGACGTGGGCGACGGGCCGCACGTCTGCATCGACACCTCGTGGAGCGGCCACGTCCTCGCGGGCGGCCTCCGCCGGGTCTGGCGAGAGCGGCCTCGCGGGGAGAGCTGGCGTGGTCGGCCTCGTGAGGTTGCATGGCGCGAGCAACCTCGCGAGGCAAGTCACCAAGCCAGGCGCCATCACCAACGGGTGAACATGTCCTCGGACTGGGCACCGCCTGCCTGGAGACGGAGGGTGGAACACACGCCCATGTCTCCAGGCTGGGCATCGCCTGCCTGGGGACAGAAGCTGGAGCACTCGTCCACGCCGTAAGGTCGGGCGCTGCCTGCCTGGAGACGGAGGGTGGAACACACGCCCATGTCTCCAGGCTGGGCGTCGCCTGCCTGGGGACAGAAGCTGGAGCACTCGTCCACGCCATCAGGTCGGGCACTGCCTGCCTGGAGACAGAGGGTGGAACACACGCACATGTCTCCAGGCTGGGCGTCGCCTGCCTGGGGACAGAAGCTGGAGCACTCGTCCACGCCGTTAGGTCGAGCGCTGCCTGCCTGGAGACGGAGGGTGGAACACACGCCCATGTCTCCAGGCTGGGCGTCGCCTGCCTGGGGACAGAAGCTGGAGCACTCGTCCATGCCGTCAGGTCGGGCACTGCCTGCCTGGAGACGGAGGGTGGAACACACGCCCATGTCTCCAGGCTGGGCGTTGCCTGCCTGGCGACAGAAGCAGGAGCCGGGCCACGCGCTGCCTACTTGGGGACGGAGGGACGAGTGCCCGAGCGAGGCGCCTGGACACCCTGGCGAGGCGCGCCGGGGTGACGCGCCGGGGGCTGACCTCGTACATAGCGAGAGGGTCCGGTACCCGGCCCTGCCCGCACCGCAAGGAGTCGCGACGCTACGACGGCGACGGCGCCCGCCTCCAGGCCCTTAGGAGCCGGAGGCTTCGAGGGATGGGATCCGTGCCCCGGAGGCATGGAGCGCCCTACCCCCCAGGCTCTACCCGTGACACTCTCACGTAATAACGAGTGGGCTGTATACGCCCGGGGTCCCCCGAGGATGGAGAGGGCCCCCCACCCGTGCCCAAGTGGAAGCCCCGTGCTCCGCGCTGGCGGACGACAGTCCTCCAATGACTATGCCCATGCCTAGTGGAAGCCCCATGTTCCGCGCTGGTGGGAAGACTAGCTTAGGTGCCGGACACGGCTGTTCTTTGCTCTCTTTTGTAACCGAATTTGCCATTTTTGGAATAAAGTTTGAAGTTTTCGCGTTTTTATTCGAAAGGAAGGGGGGGGGGATTTTCTCCTTGCAGTGTTTCTTGTCTTGAGCCTCGTTTCTCCTTGCCAGCGGGGGCTGGGGCACGGTGTGCGCGTTGAGACAGCCCCGGCGGCATTAAGGGCCTTCCTCGAGGGCCCAGGTCACAACAGCCGCAGGCCCGCCCGCGCGCACGCCTCGCCAAGGCTTTGGCGTCTGAACCCTCGCGCGACGCTCTCAAGCGAGCCAGTAGGCACGCGTGGCCCGAGGCCCCTGTCGAAACGTCCGCCTCCAGACCATGGCCGGGCACCGTGACTCGGTATAATGGTAATGACCCACCCCTCCTCAGGGGTCGCGACCCACGACAAGCAAAAGAAGGGCGACACAAGGAAGTACAACGTTACTTAATACGTCTTAAAGGAGTTTCTTCCAAAATACTCTCACCCCTCCGCGGGGGCATGTCCAAAATCTTGACAGGAAAATCAGGAAAAAGGTGACCTAGGGAGATGTGCTGTCACCATCACCACTGTCGCTGCCACCACCATCGGACTCACGTCCTTCGATCGAAGGCCGGTCCTCGCCCTCGGCCGGGGAAAACTCCGCGATCAGGCCGTCCACGTGGTCCTCCACCCAGTCTCCGAGAGCGCCTTGAATCACCTCGGGCACGGGGGCTGTCATGGAGTCGAAGTCGAAGTTGGGGTCGAAGCGAAGTAGGTGGCTGAAGACGTGCGAGGACGCTCTCACGAGGAGGTCACGAATCTTCTCTTCCGCAAGCTGGCAGGCCTTCTCTACCCCTCCCCCTTCAAGGCACTCCACGATCTTGGTGAAGAAGTCAAGGTAGCCGGCGTTGTCAGGAACAAGCGGACTGGAGACGCTCTCGTTGCAGATGCTGCTTAGGGCTCGATGGGCCCTCCTATCGAGGGCATGGAACATCTGGGAGCGCGTGTGCGGCAGCCCCCGAGCGCGGTTCGCCTCGTCCGAGGCCTTCTCCGCGAGGGAAGTGACACCCTCCACTTGCGTATAAAGGAAGGACAGTTCGGCTTCGGTGGTTGCTCGGGTGTCCACCGCAGCTCTTTCACACTGCTCCGCTGCGGCTAACTCCCTCCTGAGGCTGTCAGCCTCGCCTTTCAGGTCATTGCGCCGCTTGCAGAAGCAGGACTCCTGAAGCTTCAACTTCCTGCGATAGTTCTTGGCGAGGGCTGGACAAACCTCCGCCACCTTCTCGTCGATCTCTTCCTGGATCTTCGCCTCCCGAGAGGCAAGGGAGTCCTCGGTGATAGCCACTTGATGCTCCATCACCTCCAGCCGCTCACGCTCCAAGCTCTGTTCCAGCGCTTCCAGCGTCAGCGTGTCCTCAAGCATGCGGAGCTTCGCTTCGGCCGTGGATGGCCTGCTTGCCGAGGCGGCGAGCGCGGCCTTGCGTGCTTGGACTTGCCGCTCGAGGGCGGCATTGGAAGCTTGAAGCTCCTCCCCACGCTTCTCCGCAGCCTCACGCCGGCAGTCCGTAGCCCGGGCTTCCTCGAGGGCGCGATCACGGGCCTCCCTCGCCGCGACAAGGGATTCTTCGGCCTTCGTGCGAGCATGCTCGCACTGTAGACGACCAAGGTTGATGGCGGTCCCGAGTCGGCGCCATTCGCGCGCCAGGCGCAAGCGTTCTGCCTCAAGGCTTGCGTCGACGTCGTTAAGCTCGGCCCCAAGACGGCCTAGCGCTCTCTCCGCGTCTTGAAGGAGGCTGCGCCGGACGGCGCTGCGACCGCAAGCGAGCTCCAGCGCTCAACCGGGGATTTCCTCTGCCCCCTGGTCAGCAGGGAAGGCAAGTGAAGGGCCACCCATCCCCAACGGAGATCCGGAGGCCGAGGGCCCACGGTTCGGCCCCCCGGCCCGGGGCAGGGCCTCATAGGGACTCGCCCCTCCGCTCGAAGAAGGCGTCAACGCCTCGGGCGTCCAGCTACTAGGAAGAATCGTCAGGGGAAGCCTCAGCCCCGCCCCCACAAGCTTGAGGCCATGCCTGAGGACGAACGCCGGAAGCTCGGGCCCGAGGCCCCCTAGGGACGGCTTGGGCCCCGCTGGCACCTCCTCGCGCGAGGTCGCGTGGCTTTTGGAACACGGGGCCGCTGAGGGAGTCCTGGTTTAAGGGGTCCTCGGATAGCCGACCTATTTCTTATGGGCCGGACTATCTGGGCCGCATGCCGAGCACTGGATTGATCGAAGGCCCTGTTTCCAGGAAGGACGCTTCGAGGATCGTGGCTTATTCTCCACGTTTGTAGTAGTGAATAGGAATGTTTATCCCTTCGACATGTAACCGACCATGTGTAAACCCTAGGTACCCTCGGCGTCTATATAAGCCGGAGGGTTTTAGGTTGTAGGCAAGTGAGAACTCATCTAGGGTTTTAGCTATTCGATCTCGAGGTAGATCAACTCTGTAACCCCTACACCATCAATATAATCAAGCAGGACGTAGGGTATTACCTCCATAAGAGGGCCCGAACCTGGGTAAAACATCGTCTCCCTCGTTTCCTGTTACCATCGATCCTAGACTCACAGCTCGGGACCCCCTACCCGAGATCCACCGGTTTTGACACCGACATTGGTGCTTTCATTGAGAGTTCCACTGTGATCGCCAAAGGAATCGATGGCTCGCCCTGTCACAAGCAACGAGATCTGCACCCGGGGGACTCTCGCCCCGGATCAGATCCCCGCAAGTGGCGACATCTCGTCGCACGCTTACCCGATCGGCCGTCTAGGCCAGATCGGAAACTTTTCCCCCGATCAAGGAATCAGGCTCGGAACCCTAGAGTTCGTCGCTGACTCACGAGGAGAACTCGTTTTGATAGAACCCTCGACTCCTACGGAAGATCCGACAGATCCCGACGCCTTGACGCCGAAGACATCGGGCCCCGCATCCGATGATGAAGTCGTTATCCCCGGGCCGTCTGGACCGCCCATTCCGGTCGTTATGAGCGGATCCGCCATGGTTAAACAGGACCTGGATCTGCGACGCCACATACTGACCCCACTCGCTTTGGCGACACGCATCCTACCATCGCCTCGTTTATGAACGAGATATTTGATCGGATCGAGATCATGCGTATGGCTGATGACCAGATTCCGGTCTATGACCGGCTTGGGGTTAAACCCGACGATAGGGAGATTCACACCCCCACGGTCACCCACCTCGTCGCCACAGTCGAGTGTCCGGCTGGGGGCTCTTCCTCCCAGCAACCGGAATTAAAAACGGTTTATACTCCAGTCTCCGATCGCCGAGACCTCGCCGGCAACCCAGACTCTGGAGTTCGCTCCGGAAACAGACCGGTATCGGTCCCTGATCTATCACATAGTTCGGAGTCCGAGATTCTGAACTCCCCCCGTGGTGTGGAGTTAAATCTTTTCCCACCCACCTCCCAAGCCGATCACTCAAGCACCGCAGCAGAGCCCAAGTCTTCGGACTTACAGGACATTAAGCAGTTATCAGGAGAGTCGGTTCATCATTACTGGGCTAGACTCCTCCTCGCTAGAAACAAAGTACGGGGCCTCAGTGATCAGGAGATAATGGCAACCTTCAATTGCAACTGCCATGACGAAGGGATTCTCAATGCCCTGGCGCGTCGACACATCTGTGACTTCACCGAGCTGTCAGCTTTGGTAGAAAAGTATTGTGCCATGGAAAGCGCTTGGCAAACCGATCGGCTATTTTCAGAACCAACCTTTACCGAATACCCTAGAGGATATCGGAAAAAGAGGATACCCCTGAAGCGGCCAGCCAAACTTGTGCCCGCCAAAAAGAGAAACAGGCCCCTTTCAGGGGACAGTACCGTCCTGGACGGACTACTGGATAAACCTTGCCCTATACACTCCGTATTGCTGAACACAGCTCTGACTCACAGCCTTAGAGCTTGCTGGGTCGTCAGGCAGATCGCAAAAAGCGGTGAAGCCATTCTTGAGGCACCACCGCCGAACAGGTGCTCCACATCACCACCAGGATACAATGCCGAAGTCCTGACGATCTACGAAACGTTCCCCTCGAGGAACAGGAGGAAAAGAGCTCTTAAAGAACTCAAACAGGTATATCATGTGGCAGCAACAAGTGCATGGGCAGACATACCCATTACCTTCGGAGATACTGACCGACCAGCCATTCTTTCCGGTCATTCACCGGCCGCACTAGTCCTGAACCCCATCATTGAAGGCTTCAGGTTACATAAGGTGCTAATGGACGGCGGCAGTGGTTTGAACCTGATCTACGAAGACACCCTAGAAAAAATGCAGTTCGACCGATCTCGCATCGAGCATAGGAACACAACTTTCCGGGGAATCATCCCGGGGAAAGAGGCGCGCTGTTTAGGACGCATCGTCCTGGACGTAGTGTTCGGCACGCCCGACAACTACCGATCCGAAGAACTCCTCTTCGACATCGTGCCCTTCCCCAGCGGCTACCACGCCCTGTTGGGACGTGACGCCTTCACAAAGTTCCAGGCTATACCACATTACGGGTATATGAAACTTAAGATGCCAGGACCAAACGAAGTGATCACAACCGCCAGTGATCCGAATATAGCCCTACGGGCCGAAAACAAAACAGCAGCGCTTGCCCTCGAGGCTCTAGCTGCGACCTTTGCTGCAGAAGAGCTGACCGCACTTCGGTCAACAGTAGATAGGGACGATGTGATCCTCAGTAAAAGGCCCAAACCCACGTCCTTTAAACCAGCAAAGGAAGTCGTTAAATTTCAGGTGCACCCGACGGACCCCAAGAAGACAGTGTCCATCGGAGCCCAGCTCGATCCCACCGTGGACGAAGCGCTGCGAACATTCTTACGAGAAAACTGGGACATCTTCACCTGGCATCCTTCTGACATGCCCGGAATCCCACGGCGGCTGGCCGAACATAGCCTGAACATCATCACAGGCTTTAAGCCCGTCAAGCAGACTCTGCGCCGCTTTTCCGAGCCCAAACGACAAGCTATGGGTGAAGAATTAGCTAAACTGCTAGAGGCCGGATTCATTCGGGAGATTAAGCACCCCGTATGGTTGGCAAACCTAGTTATGGTACCAAAGAAAGATAAATCCTGGCGGCTGTGCGTCGACTTTAAAGACCTCAACAAGGCCTGCCCCAAGGACCCTTTCCCCCTACCACGCATAGACCAGATTATTGACGCCACAGCCGGACATGAGTCGTTGTGTTTCCTCGACGCTTATTCCGGATACCATCAGATTAAAATGAAGGAATACGATCAAGCGGCAACCGCGTTCATCACACCTTACGGGCCATTCTGCTTCAACACGATGCCCTTCGGGCTTAAAAACGCTGGGGCTACGTACCAGCGCATGATCCAGAATTGTCTCGCAAAACAATTCGGTAAAACAGTCGAGGCATACATTGACGATGTGGTAATGAAAACCAAACGCGTCAGCCATTTGATCGAGGACCTAAGGCAAACCTTTACCAGCCTACGCGAGTACGATATACGACTCAATCCGGAGAAATGCGTATTCGGAGTTCCCGCTGGTAAATTGCTCGGATTCATCGTCTCCGATAGAGGAATAGAAGCGAATCCGGCTAAGATCCGTGCCCTATCGGAACTTGCAATTCCTACAGAGCTAAAGCACGTTCAGAGGTTGGCTGGTTGTGTGGCGGCGCTAAGCCGCTTTATCTCCCGCCTCGGGGAAAGGGCTTTACCGCTCTACAGACTGCTGAAACGGACCAATAATTTCGAGTGGACCGATGAGGCAGCGGCTGCGTTAGAAGAAATCAAAATACTACTGGCAAGCAATCCCATACTCACAGCACCAGGCGCTGGTGAACCCATGCTACTATACATCTTGGCTACCAACCAAGTCGTTAGCGCGGTGCTCGTCGTCGAACGAGAGGAGGAGGGACACAAATTCCGGATACAGAAACCGGTCTATTATGTGTCAGAAGTACTAACGCAGTGCAAGTCCAGATACCCGCACTACCAGAAGATAGCCTATACAGTATTTATGGCATCACGGAAACTCAGGCACTACTTTCAAGAGTGCTCGGTCACAGTGGCATCCGAAGTACCCCTGAACGATATAATCAACAACAGGGACGCCACCGGCCGAATAGCTAAGTGGGCTATTGAGCTCCTTCCCTTTGAAATCGCGTACAAGCCAAGACGAGCTATCAAGTCTCAGGTATTGGCAGATTTCCTCGCTGAATGGACAGAGGCCGAGCTCCTCGGGGAATATAGTACATACTCCCATTGGACAATGCACTTCGATGGATCTAAAACTTTGGCCGGACTGGGGGCTGGAGTTATCCTCACATCCCCCACAGGCGACAACGTTCGATACGTGTTGCAGATCATGTATGCTGATTCCAACAACGCAGCCGAATACGAAGCACTACTACACGGTCTTCGGATGGCAGCATCAATGGGCATACGCCGGCTGGAGGTACGGGGAGACTCCAACTTGGCCATCTCCCAAATGAACGGCGACTTTGATGCAAAAAACCCGAAGATGGCGGCATACAGAAACACTGTCCTCAAGATATCTGCACGGTTCGAGGGGCTGGAATTTCACCACTTCGCTAGAGACAACAACCAAGCCACCTACTTACTGGCCCGCATGGGGGCCAAACGCGACCCTGTCCCCAAAAACACTTTCCTGGAACGGCTCTTTAAGCCATCCGTGGTTTGGCAGGACGATCATAAGGGCGCCGACCCAACCAGTACGGACGAGGTTGTTCCCCCTATAAATGAACCAGGCGACCAAATTATTGGCAGCTCCGTAATGGACGAAACGCCTTCGGCTCACGAGGTCATGGCAGTAATCGTGCCATGGACCGAGCCCTTCCTCGCCTACCTTCTTCGCAAAGAACTCCCCGACGATCAGACGAAGGCGCGGCGCATAATCCGGCGAGCCAAGGCCTACAAAGTACACGAGGGTGAGTTATATAAGAAAAGCACCATCGGAATACTACAGCGGTGCATATCTGAGGAAGAAGGTCGACAGCTCTTAGCCGAAGTCCACGCAGGGATGGGCGGCCATCACGCCGCAGCAAGAGCCTTGGTCAGCAAGGCCTTCCGGGCTGGTTTTTTCTAGCCCACAGCTCGGACAGACGCCCAGTCGCTTGTCAAGCACTGCGTGGGATGCCAACTTCTCGCAAACCAAAGTCACATGCCCCCAACAGCTCTTCAGACTATTCTGATTACTTGGCCCTTCGCGGTCTGGGGGCTGGATATGGTCGGACCACTCAAAGGGGGGACCAAGAAGAATAAATACCTACTGGTCATGGTGGACAAGTTCACCAAATGGATAGAGGCAAAAACCTATCAAATCAGCCAAGTCCGGACCCGTAATCAACTTTATATCCGGCGTGGTACACCGTTACGGTGTTCCGCACAGTATAATAACAGACAATGGATCCAATTTCACGGCCCAAGAGGTCAAAGACTGGTGCGCAAAAATGGACATTAAGCTCGATTACGCATCGGTTTATCATCCGCAGACCAATGGACAAGTCGAACGAGCAAACGGCCTCATTATGAGCGGCATTAAGCCACGTTTGGTCCGGTCTCTTCACGAGTCCGACTGTCATTGGGTTGAGGAGCTCGACTCCGTTCTATGGGGCCTGCGCACCACCCCGAATAGATCAACGGGATATACACCGTTCTTCATGGTCTATGGGGCAGAAGCAGTCCTCCCCTGCGACATTATTCATGATGCGCCAAGGGTGCGCATGTAAGAAGAAAGGGAGGCCGAGTTAGATCGGCAAGACGACCTGGACGCCCTAGAAGGAGAGCGCGACATAGCTCGGGCTCGCTCCACTTTTTACCAACAGCAGGCTCGATGTTACCAGAGTAGGGAGGTCAGGGCAAAGGTGTACAGCGTGGGTGAGCTCGTCTTACGACTTCCGGAGAAGCAGAAGCATAAACTCAAACCCAAATGGGAGGGGCCCTTCATAATCGACGAAGTACTCACGGGAGGGGCTTACCGTCTTCGGGACCCGTCGGATCACCGCCTTGAACCAAACCCATGGAACGCAACTCGTCTTCGGTGCTTCTACGGATAAACCGGTGTCGTCGCACTCTCTACACTTTATTTCATTTTTCTTTTTTTTCTTTTTTTTTTCTACTTTTCCCTCCCATCTTGATTTTTGGCAGGTTTGAATTCTCCCCTTTTCTCCCCAACTCTATGTTCGGCTCAACCGATCTTGTACTAAGATTTTCGGCCTACACCCTTAAGTGTTAAAATCCGAACACAGCACCTGGGGGCTTCTTTCTGAAGCCAACGCTTTTATATTATAAGCACTTATTCACATTCATTGTGTACGCATATTTTCCTTGTCATTTTTAAAGCCATCATATGCATCAATTCGAACTAAGACTTTGCCAAGCTGGGTTGCCTCGCTCCTGTGCTTACCCTCTACGTTCCCGATTGTTCGGCTAGAGGGTAAAGGGAGCACCTCTGCGATTGTTACGACCGGGTCATCCGGATACGTACCTCAGACGGGTGAAGCCAAAAGCTAGTTATCTCCAGTAGACAGTTGATTGGCTACGACGGAATCAACTAATAAGACTATGGTCGTTATGACCATTACTCGGGCTTCTTCTCTCACAAGAGCCTTTAGTCGCATACTAACAATATACGACCCTCTACCTACGATTTACGTAGCACCCTGAAGAAAGGTATCGATAGAGGTACTATTTTCTTCGGAAGATGTTTCTTACGCTAAGCAGTAATATAACATATCTCCCTGTGTGCTTTCTGTCTGTTCGTATCACATGGCCGGATTGCCTGGTTCCCCGAACATAATTCACTCCCCTAGGGTGATAATTTATAAGGAACACTCCCAAGCTCTTAGCGCGGGAGGCCGAAGCCGATGGCCGGTTAAGACAAAGTTTACAACACAGACGGAGCAATTCCCCGATTATTAGTACATAGTTACATATAATCATACATCTGGCTGCCTATCGAGATTGTCGATTATGGTGTCCAGGGAGCAATCTTCTTGTGAGAGACGGGTGGCAGCCATCACTTGGTCGTATACCAGGTGAAGCGGCACTTCTTGTCCATCTGACCCTACCGTCCCAACCTGAGCCAGACGCTCTGGGTTAAGTCCGGTATAGCGGGTCTTGATCATCGCCCACGCCTCTCGTGCTCCCTCTCGACAAGCCGATGTCTTCCACAGCTCGAACCTACTTCGGGCTCCCTTAAACCGATCGACTAGTTCGGACATCCCCTCTGGAGGCTGCTTGGCGGGCCACAATGCTTTCACCATGTTCTTCATGGCTTTCCGAGCCCGCTCATGAAGGGCGGACAACTCTTTCAGAAGGCTTCCCTGGTAGGATCCGATCTCTTCTTCGGGTCGCCCACACAAGAGACCTATACCTGAGTCACGGCATGCGTATTATGCTTCATTCATAAGACATACCCTCTGATGTTAGAATCACACTTACCGAACATGCCCCTCCGTAATTCCTGGTTCTCTCCTTGGGCCTGGGCCAGCTGAGCCCTTAAGCTCTCAATTTCTTCGGCCTGCTGTTTGTTCTCCTCCTTCAGGCGGTTCTTCTCTTCAAGGTGTCGTTGCAAAACACGACAGCCAGCCTCCTGCTGGGACTCGACATATAGCTGAGATTCTCGGGCTACATCCAAATCTTTTTGTAATTGCCCTATTGATTCAGCTGCTACATAGTACCCTCGCGTCAGCTTGGGAATATACTAAGATCAGCAGAACAGATATACTCACCATGTGCCTCCCGAGTAAAGCTCTTCACTTGCTCCAATTCGGCCTTTACAGATTCCACCTGTGTTTGGCTGGCTTCCAGTTCCTTGGCCAGTTGCTCGTTCTGTTGCTTTGAGGTCTGCATTAGCAGTAAAAAAAATAAAAAAAATACAAGGATCCTTAATTCGGTCGTGCCGACCAATTCAAGGCTCGGGGGCTACAGGGTTCACACGAGTGTTCGGACTCTAATAACCGATTATTCACCTGCAGGCTGGACGATATCAATTTCATGGCCTCCCCGAACATAGCTCGGGCAGCTCCGATGTGCGCGTCCGCCGTGCGCAGAGCACTGAACTCCTGTTCAGAGAAGGCTGGGTGACGCAGGGCTTCTCGTCGCCGCCGATGATGCATAGCGCTTCCAACCTCGGATTTGGTCACGGATATGGCGTCAGTGGAATCGGCTGGGGTTGGACTGACCATGGGAACCTCCGTAGCGGGTTCAGCATGAGCGGAAGGCCTGGCATCTTGAGCACTGCCGGACATCCTGGCGACGTCCTCGGCGGGGGACGGCCGAACTCTTTGCCTGAATATTTTGACAAGAGGTCTCTTGTGAGGCTTTACCAATCATAATACCGAATCAAACGGTCGAGCGAAATACCGTTGGGATGAACTCATAGGCGGGCTCGTCCCCACGACCGGCTCATTTGTCGAATCCCTGTTGCCTTCCGATTCAGGCACTGCCGCCATTGCCGATGTATGTCGCGCGGATCTACGGTGCTTGGAAGTAGGAGCCGGCGTGTTTTGGACATTGGAGGATACTTGCCTTTTGCGGGACGAATTTTTCTTCTTCTTGCTTACCGCAGGAGAAGGGAAGGACCCGGGGTAATCGGCTATGATAGCCACCTTGGAACCGTCAAGGCTCTCCTGGTAGAAAACCCCGTCTTCGAGCTCGATTGACAAATCCGGGTCGTCATGGAAGCCCGGATCGTCATCACGGGAATAGTCCTCGGGCTGAGGGGCCGGGCAGTTAACTGTCTCGATAAAGCTCCTCCATTCCTATTCACATAAAGTTAAAGACTTCGGTCAAAAAGGGACAAATTGAGAACCCGAATTGTCGTCACGGGGTTGAAAGGCTCACCCATTCAATAGGATTGTGGCTTGAGTATCCCTCCTTTGTCGACCGCCGAGTAAAATCTTCTTGCTCCCCTTTGTATAGGTCGGCAAGTGCGGCGGCTAATGCTGTTTGATCGGCAGGGCCCAGTCTTCGGGAGCGAGTAGTGTCGCTTGTCCCGTTGTAACACCACAAGGGATGTATCCTCTGTTGGAGGGGTTGGACGCACCGGGTGATAGCGGCGGCCATGACGTCTATCATGGTCAGCTTGTGATGGGCTAGTACCCTCACGCGGGCTGCTAAGCGCTGCACTTCAACGCTGTCCTCTTGGGACAGGCTCTTCGGGCGCCAGTTGTACCTTTTCTTCAAAGGGGCGTCGGAGTATTCGGGCAAACCCCTCCGAGCTGGATCAAATAGGGGGACGTCCTCAATGTAGAACCATTCCGAAGGCCATTCTTCGGATTCCTTCGGCGTCCCCACGGGATATCCCGTCCCCGCTATGCGACATACTTCGGCTCCGCCGACCTCATAAATTGTCTTGTCTCGAGTGCGAGGGACGAGGCAGAAGTACTTCCTCCACAGTTCAAAGTGTGCCTCACAGCCCAGGAACATCTCGCAGAGGGCGATGAAGCCCGAGATGTGCAAAATAGACCCTGGGGTGAGGTGATGGAGCTGGATTCCATAAAACTCCAATAGCCCTCTCAAGAACGGATGAATGGGAAACCCGAGACCCCGCAGGAGAAAGGGCACGAGGCATACACGCTCCCCCTTTTGAGGATTGGGGAAATTCTCCGTGAGGGCCTCGCCGTTGAATGAAGACAGACCGGCGCGGATCGCTGCCAGATCCGAGGAGGGAAGGTACCCTTGGGTCTCGAGGCCGCATAGTCGAAGGAGGGATACGGAGCAACTTGCCCAGTCCCCGGTACGGGATCCGTAAGGATGCGAGGAAGAACTGGGGGTGCTCGCCATTTTTGGTGGAGACCTTTCACTGGAGGTTTTTTCCGATGGGGGAGAAGAAGATGTGGCTTGGACCACGATTCAATTTGTTTAAATGGGTGGTGCCTCTTTTGTGGGAGGGGTAGTTTTGTAAAAAGCTACTGAACCGCTCGTCTCCCCACGACACGCGAAGATCAAGGAACGCTATTACTATGGACCCAGCAATCCCGTGACGTTTGGGATTTCACCGATGACAGGATGGTTGTCGAACAAGAAGGGATGGAGGGACTCGCCTCGCAAGCCGAAGACTTTGATGTACAAGATTATCCGGATATACCTCGGTGTTGGAGGCTAGTCCGGGGGCTACTGAGGGAGTCCTGGTTTAAGGGGTCCTCGGATAGCCGACCTATTTCTTATGGGCCGGACTATCTGGGCCGCATGCCGAGCACTGGATTGATCGAAGGCCCTGTTTCCAGGAAGGACGCTTCGAGGATCGTGGCTTATTCTCCATGTTTGTAGTAGTGAATAGGAATGTTTATCCCTTCGACATGTAACCGACCATGTGTAAACCTTAGGTACCCTCGGCGTCTATATAAGCCGGAGGGTTTTAGGTTGTAGGCAAGTGAGAACTCATCTAGGGTTTTAGCTATTCGATCTCGAGGTAGATCAACTCTGTAACCCCTACACCATCAATATAATCAAGCAGGACGTAGGGTATTACCTCCATAAGAGGGCCCGAACCTAGGTAAAACATCGTCTCCCTCGTTTCCTGTTACCATCGATCCTAGACTCACAGCTCGGGACCCCCTACCCGAGATCCGCCGGTTTTGACACCGACAGCCGCCGCAGGCCCAGCATCCACGGGAGGAGGTGGTGGAGCTATGCCCTTTCCTTCGTCAAGAGGAGACCTGAGGAGCAAAGACTCAGAAGTGCGCGTCATGCGGGAATCGAGGGAGATTGGGTACTTACTCATCCAGGGCAATCCACTTCCTCTTCCTCAATGTACCCGGGGGCGGGACGATGCAGCCCCTGGACTTCCTCTTTCCCCGGCGCACGCGGGAACCAGGAGACGGCTCACTGACGTCCGGCGCATGGCACTCCGCGGCAGGAGCAACGATCGTACCTCCGGGCGGGGCATCACCTGCGTCGCTCGGAGGGGCGGATGCAGACGCTTGGGGGGCGAGCAGCTCAGAGCGCTCCTCCGTCGCGCGGAGGGCGCTGACCTCAGGGCCCCCAGAGGCTGGGAACATCACGAGGGGGGCATCGCGAGGGTCCGCATGGACCTCGGGAAGTAGCCCCCACTTGTCAAAGCGTGGCATCCTCTGGACGAAGGCCATCCTGTTCGGGTGATTGTACAAGGGGACCCGTCCGGGAGGAAGTTCGGCGGGTTCCCCGCCGGTCAGGAGACGGAGCACCTCGCGCAGCGAGCTGGAAGGAAGGGAAGGCACCTGAAGCCTCATGGCGTCATCGGAGCCAGCAAAGGCCCACATGGGGCGAGAGTGGCGTTGGAGGGGAGTGATTCGCCGACGGATGAACTCCCTCACCACCATCGCCATCGTCACGCCCGCCTCCTTCAAGATGGCCAGCCTAGCCGTAACCCGCGCGAGCTGCGGGTCAACGAGCTTCGTGTGCTCCCAACCGGGGCTCGGCACCGCAGGGGCTTCTGGAGGTTGGAGCAGGGGGCTGTAAGCAGCGGCGTCGACGTACACCCACTGCCTCCGAAAGCCCTTCGCGTCCGGACGAAGCTCGGCGTCAAGGGCCTCCCCCGCTGACGCGTCCGCCGCTCGGAACGACACACACCCCGAGCACTGCCAGCTGTCGACCATCTGGAGGGAGAAGAAGTGGCAAAGCAGAGCCACGGAAGGGGAGATGCCCACGAAGGCCTCACACAAGAACGTGAAGGCAGAAAGGAGGACGATGGACCCATGGTCGAGGTGTAATGCGTGGACTTGGTAATGTGTGAGCACGGAATTGAAGCAGTCCGAAAACGGAGGCAGCAAGCCAGAGAAGATGGCATGGAGATGAAAGGGGATGTCGGTGGCTTCCAGATCCACCGGCAGTCGGGAGGCGAGCCAGATCTTCGTCGCCCCCCACTCATTGGTATTGGCGGCAGTTGCTCGCCGGACCTTGTCCAGCCCCTCGAGGTTAACCACGGAGGACCGGCCCAGCGCGGGCTCTGGTCCTAGCCGGGGCTCCGGCGTCATCAATGTCCTCCCCCTCTTCTTCTTGGGGGCCATGGCGGAGGGACAGATTGGAGCAAGCGCGAGATCTGGCGAGAAAGACGCGGGCTAACAGAGGAAGAGGGAGCGGAAGGCAGGCACAGGGGAGAAGAGCAATGATGGCCCCGCTGCATGCGCCAGGTTTTTGTCAGCACGGGCGGTTGTCGAGGCGACGTGGGGAAGTGGAGGCGTCCGCATACTATCGTGCGCCACGCGTCGAGCCTGGCCCGCAGGCGGTTGGGGCCCCGCGGCATTTCGGCCGTCCTTCCTTGGCTTTGCCTCGAAGCCACCCCAAGCGCGCCTTGGACCCGAGGGCTTCTATCGGCGTTCTGGGACCGGGGGTACACAGACCTGCCTGCCTGCGACTCAGGGCGTGGCCCACCTCGGCGGCCCGGTACGGCCTGGCGACGAGCCCCACGAGACAAGACCCTCGCGGGGGCCCCGGCCTCGCGAGGAGAACGACGCCAAGACCTCCAGATGAGCGGTCTCCCCAGGCTGCCTCCCGAGGAGCGGAGATCCCTATGCAGTGCCCAGCCTCAGGAGGCTGCGATGACGTGAGCCATGACGATCAAGGCAGGTGGGCGCCAGCGGGCGCAGGGGGGACAGTTTCCTCTTTTGTGCTAAGGAGGCAAGGATGTACGCGGGTTCCCAAGGAACCCCCCAAAGGTTTCCATTCCGGTGCAACAAGACCAAGACCACGGGTTCGGTAGGACGGATGTCATCGCCGAGCCCACCTCTACGTCACGCCAGGAGCTTTGCAGGCGAAGACCACCTTTAGTCAGGATAAGCTGTACCTCCTGTCCCCCTTCAAATTTGGCCGCTGTGGGATCCCTTCCCGCCTGTGCGATAAGGGAAGAGGACCAAGGCCCGCTATAAATAGGGACTAGCCACCACCATAGAAGGGGACCGAATCCATTCTCACCTGAGTGCCCTCGCGAGGTCGCTCACCATTGTACCTATTCATCACCGAACCTCCTCGTGAGGCCAATCCACCCAAAGCAGGAGTAGGGTTTTACACCGCAAGGTGGCCCAAACCTGCGTAAATCTCTGTGTTCTTCTTCTTGCGCTCTCGTGCATCTTCGGTAGGGTCTGGCTTTGGGGCGGCAGGCTTGGGGCGGACTGCTTCTTGCGCTCTCGTGCATCTTCGGTAGGGTCTGGCTGTGGAGCTGGTTGGGATCTTCGCACACGCCCCAGAGTTCAAACTTTCTTGGGTCCGCGGAGCCCTGATTCCGACACCGTAGGATTCACTAGTGGCTTCTCTCATGAGTATAGCGCACGGTGGGTGAACAAATTACTGTTGGGCAATTGGTAGAAGATCAAATAATCATGACGATATCCAAGGCGATGATCATTATATAGGCATCACGTCCAAGATAAGTAGACCGACTCCTACCTGCATCTACCACTATTACTCCACACATCGACCGCTATCCAGCATGCATCTAGTGTATTAAGTTCATGGAAAAATAGAGTAATGCAATAAGAACGATGACATGATGTAGACAAGATCTATTCATGTAGGAATAGACCCCATCTTGTTATCCTTAATGGCAACGATACATGCGTGCCTTGCTGCCCCTTCTGTCACTGGGAAAGGACACCGCAAGATCAAACCCATCACAAAGCACCTCTTCCCATGGCAAGAAAAATCGATCTAGTCGGCCTAACTAAACCAAAGATTCGAAGAAGAAATACGAAGCTATAAGTAATCATGCATATAAGAGATCAAAGAAGACTCAAATAATATTCATGGATAAAAACTGATCATGAACTCAAAATTCATCGGATCCCAACAAACACACCGCAAAAGTTTACATCAAATAGATCTCCAAGAGACCATTGTATTGAGAATCATAAGAGAGAGAGGAAGCCATCTAGCTACTGCCTACAGACCTGTAGGTCTATGGTGGACTACTCACGCATCATCGGAGAGGCACCAATGAAGAATATGAATCCCTCCGTGATGGTGTCTAGATTGGATCTCGAGGTTCTGGAACTTGCGGTGGCTGGAATTGTGTTTTGTCGATACCCCTAGGGTTTTCTGAATATTTGGGAATTTATTGGCATCAGAGGCGGTGGAGGGGGCCCCCGTGGAGGGCACAACCCATCAGGGCGCGCCGGGGGCCCCCTGGCACGCCCTGGTGGGTTGTGGCCTCCACAGCCCACCTCTCTGGCACTTCTTTGGCCCACTGGGTGTCTTCTGGTCCAAAAAAATTCTCCAAAAATTTTCGTCGCGATTGGACTCCGCTTGGTACTGATATTTTGCGAAGTAAAAAACAAGCAAAAACATCAACTGGCACTTTGGCACTATGTCAATAGGTTAGTCCCAAAAAATAATATAAAGTTGTTATAAAATGATTGTAAAATATCTAAGAATGATAATATAACAGCATGGAACAAGCAAAAATTATAGATACGTTGGAGACGTATCAGCATCCCCAAGCTTAATTCCTACTCGTCCTCGAGTAGGTAAATGATAAAAACAGAATTTTTGATGTGGAATGATGCCTAACATGTTCATCTCATATTCTTTTCTTTTGTATAGCATGGACATTTGGACTTGTAGATGATTCAAAGCAATAGTCTAGTTTTAACATAATGACTTCAATACTCAAGCATGCCAACAAGCAACCACGTCTTTCAAAATATCAACACTTAATAAAGTTATCCCTAGCCCATCATGAACAATCATTGATCCATTCATGAAACACACTCCAATATTAGCTATGCCCAATGCTCAAGTACGATCAGAGTGCCCCCTAGTTGGTGCTTTATAAGAGAAGATGGAGACTCAAAGTAAAAAAAATGCATAAAGTAAATAGATAGGCCCTTCGTAGAGGGAAGTATGGATTTGTAGAGGTGCCAGAGCTCAAAGTTTTAAATTGAGAGAGAAAAATATTTCGGGTGGCATGCTTTTCCTGTCAATGAAAACGACAAAGTAGCTCACAATACTTTCCATGCTAGATATATCATAGGCGGTTGCCAAACAAAAAATAAAGTTTATTCCTTTTTCCACCAAACTTTCACTTTCCATGGCGGGCCGTATCCACGGTTGCCTTCCATACCAACACTTTCCAAGGAATTTATTATTTGACAACATAAAGTAAATATTTTTTTTCTTTTTCATTTCGGGAATGGGCATCCCTATTACCGCTGCACTCTCGTGCAATGACAAGTGAATAAACACTCATCTTGAGAATAACACATCTAGCATGGAAAAATATTGGACACTCCCCACCGTTTCATGAGCGGTACGAGCACACAAAAGAGAAAATTTATTTTGAAAATTAGAGATGGCAGATACAAATTTTCTTGGAACGACATGGAAATACCGCATATAGGTAGGTATGGTGGACTCATAAGGCAAAACTTGGTTTAAGGATTTTGGATGCACAAGTAGTATTTCTACTTAGTACAAATGGAGGCTAGCAAATAGATTGAGAAGCAACCAAACCAAGAAACGAAAATTCACATAAGCGAGCATTGAGCATAACTAACTCCGAATAATGCACCATGGAAAGTCTGAGTTGTGTAAGCTAAAGAAAACAAAGGTTACAGCATTATTTAAGCTACTAGAGCAAAACTTTTGTATCAACTATCAAAACTTACTCCCATTTGGACATATCACACATACAACTACTACATCTACTCTAAGTATCCAAGGGAAAAATACGGGGGTCGTAGGACATACCTTCACGGTTGCAAATTTACACACTTATCTTCCTTACTCGTGCATTCCTTGTTGTCTGGCATAGATCAACTCCTCTGAAAACAAAGTGCAAACGAACTCCAAGGGGCTAAATGAAGAACAAGAGCAAAGCAAAGCTTATTCTATTTATTTTTTGTTTTTGGGATTTTGAAAACTAACTTGCAACCGAAAAATCGCAAAGGAAAAAAATAAAAAGCAAAAGCAAAAGCAAATAAAAAGCAAAGTGTTGGAACAAACCAACACGAGTGTTTTGAAGCTTCTCGAGCTTAAGTACAATCTCATTACAATTTATTCAAATACCACCACATCTTGATGTGGTGATAACCTCCCCCAAGCTTACCAATGAGGGATTTGTGACTCCTTGAACTATTGCATAAGTTTGGAGTTGATTGCATTAGTTCTTGCCAATGATGAATGTGAGAGAATCTTGTTGGCGGAGTCATCCCTCAATAACTTCTCCAGTTCTTCTTCTTGGGGGCCCGCATCAACTTGATGGGGATCCTTTGAGCTGAAGTAGCACTTGTAGTAGCTTTGGGAACCCACTTGACCATGGCTTGTGATTCTTCTTCAAATGAGTCAATCTCCTCTTGAAGCTTGTCTTTGCCCTTGAGCTTGTGGTCTTGTGGTGGAGGGTCATCTTGAGCTTTTGTTCCCTTAGAGAGAGTAGGATTATACTTCTACTTTTAGGGGAACAAACTTCGTCTTGAGTTATTGACCTTCTTCCCATTCAGCTCCATTTGCATTGAAATAGCCAATGCCTTGGTTCTTCCGGTGCCATCCTTGCTTGCGCACAATCTCCTCAAATTGCTTACTTCCGGCAAGACTCTTGTAGAGACCCTTTTCAATAATTCCTTTCAATAAATCATTTTCTTGCTCAAGTGTAACTTGGCTAAGAGAATCATTAGTGGAATCAATAGAAGTACTGGGAACAACATCATTGGTTTTAGCATTAGTGTTGTTGTTACTAGATGAAGAACCTTTCTTGCCTTTGTTACTAGTTTGCTTAGATTTAACTTGTGGCACAAATGTGGACAAGAGTAGTCGTTTGGCAAGATAAGAAGAACTCTTCTTTCAAAGATCGTCATTGATAGCTTTAAGAAACTCATGCTCTTGCTCTAAATTTAGCTTCTTGAAGCATAACTTCTCATGAGTTCTATAGATCTCTCTCTAATCTTCTTGAGTAGATTCATGAGCTAACTTAAGAGTGTTTAGTTCTTTAGTTATATGCTCAATCTCCTTCTTATCATCATCACACGACTTATCTTGACTAGCATGATTGTTATCAAGTTCATTTTGACTAACATCACTAGTTTTATCAAAGAGCAAGTCATCATCTCCTAGTAAGTCATCCTCATCACTAGTAAAGTTAATGTATTCAGGGTGTGACACCTTGGGGCGTTTAGCCATGAAGCAACTGCCACTTCCTTCATTTGGTGAATCAAATATGTCATAGGAATTGGAGGATACGAGTGCTAATTCGGCAACACCTTCATCTTGACTATAGTCGGAGTTGGAGTGGTAGCTTCTCTTGTATTGGTTGTCAGAATCGGTGCCGGAAACCCATTCACCAACATGATCTTGATGTCTTCTTATTGTGTAGCTCTTGGTGTACTTGTCCTTCTTCTCTGAGTCCTTGATTCTCTGGGAGGGTCTTCGTTCATAGCGATCTTCTCTACTCCTTCTCTCTCTACAAGGTGACTCATCTCTTCAGCTTCTTCTTCTAGGTGACTCTTCTCTTCTTTTGTGGGGAGCCATGCACTCATTGGAAAAGTGTCCGGGTCTTCCACAATTGTAAAAATTCCGGTCATGACTAGAGGAACGCTTCTCTTCATATCTTGAGTTGGAGCATATCTCTTTGCCTCTATTCTTGTAGAATTTGTTGAACTTCTTGACCATGAGCCTTATCTCTTCATTGGTAACAAGGTTGTCACTTGCGGTAGCGGGAGTGTCACTTGTAGCTTTGTATGCACCGCTTGACTGGGTATGAAGCTCTTCTTTGTCCTTGAGTGACATTTCATGAGCAACAATCCTTCCAGTGACTTATGTGGGCTTGAGATATTTGTAGTTTGGCATCATTAGGATCAATGTGCACACGGTGTCGTACTTTCCATCCAAGGCTCTAAGGATCTTCTTGATGATGAATTTGTCGGTCATCTCTTCACTTCCTAAGCCAGCAATATCATTTGTGATGAGAGCAAGCCTAGAGTATATTTCCGCGACTCCTTCACCATCCTACAACTTGAACTTGTCAAGTTGACTCTGTAGCACATCCAACTTAGATTCCCTGACGGATTCGGTACCTTCTTGCATATCAACCAAAGTATCCCAAATTTCCTTTGCATTCTCAAGACGGCTTATCGTGTTGAACGCTTCGGGGCATAAGCAGTTGAATAGAATGTCGCATGCTTGTGCGTTGTATTGCAACATCTTGAATTCTTTCGCGGTCGCTTCATGATCTGGTTCCTTTCCATCACCAAAGAATTCACCTTGCAATCCAACACGAACAACATCCCAAAGGGCGGGGTTATGACCAAGATTATGCATTTTCATTTTGTGCCTCCAACTACCAAAGTTTGTACCATCAAAATATGGACCTATACGATGATAATTTCCCTCACTAGATGCCATACTCTCCTAGGTTGCGAAACCAATGCTATGGATACCAAAACTCCGACACCACTTGTAGGATCCAAAGTATGTCTAGAGGGCGCGGGGGGGGGGGGGGGGGTAATTAGACTACTTGACCAAATTAAAATTCTAGACTTTTCCAAATTTTAGATGTTGACAAGTTTTAGCAAATATATCAAGTCAAGCACACCCTACACATGCAAGTCTAAGAGTATAGCAGCGGAAAGTAAAGACATGCACATATAAGTAGAGGGAAGGGATAGGAGAATCAAACACAATGGAGGACACGAATATTTTTCCCGTGGTTCCGATAGGTGGTGCTATCGTATGTCCATGATGATTGAGACTTCAACCCACAGAGGGTAACAGTCACGAGAGTCCACGGAGGGCTCCACCCATAAGGGTCCACAAAATAGCAACCTCGTCTATTCCATCCCGGCTTACGTCCACGAAGGACTAGCCTCACTCGGGGTAGATCTTCACAAAGTAGGCGATCTCCTTGCCCTTACAAACTTCTTGGTTCAACTCCACACCAAAGACGGAGGCTCCCAAGCGACACCTAACCAATCTAGGAGACACCACTCTCCAAAAGGTAATAGATGCGGCAAGAATGATGAACTCCTTGCTCTTGTGCTTCAAAAGATAGTATCCTCAACACACAATCACTCTCTCACATATTTGGCTTGGTAGAATAGGTTGATTGGGTGGAAAGCAACTTGGTGAGGCTAGAAATCAAGATTCAAATGGTTGGAGTGGAAGATCTTGATATCAACACATGAGTAGGTGATTCTCTCTCAGAAAATGGATGGGGCACGTGTTGGTTTGTTCTGAGTGCTTCCTCTACGAATGAGAGGTAGGTGTAGGGGTATATATTGGCTTCTCCAAAAATGCAACCGTTACAACTTTATTGCCCAACTCGGCGAAACCGAAGCAAAAACTCGGTTGCACCGACTAGTGCAAAATGTGGCAACTTTTGGCGTTTCGGTGAGACCGAAATATAATTCTCGGTGGGTCCAATTTTGGCTGACCTAAGCACTTTCTAGTTTTGGTGTCACCGATTCCTAAAACTCGGAAATTCCGAATCTTAAAAATTAGATACCCGAGAGTTGGTCCCTGATTTTGGTTGCACCAAAAAAGGACTTGATGTGTGGGGACCCCGACTCATAAGTTGTGATCACCGGATGTATGTGCATAGTGATCCCAGAGATCAATGCTCACTGAACACACATAAACTGAATAACAAGAGTCTTACATCCATTACATACTGTTTTACTCAAATATGGCCTTTACGGCCAAGTCTTCATAAACTCGCAGCGGAAATCTTCAACGATAGCGTAGACCCATGCCATCTGCCTTAACTCTACAGGCATTCTGACTAGGAAACATCCTAGTTCGCATGTTCCTCACCAACGTAATCTTCACCATATTCTTGCTCTTCCATGCCTAGCCAATTAAATAACCAGTGGCAAGCCAATGATTACTTTGAATGTACTCGCAAACAACCCATGTTTTGGAACAAGGCATAACAAAGGATGATATAGCACTAAATGGGTAATTTTGCGGAAAGCTAATTTGAGTGCAATGGTATGCCCTATCAACATGTAAAAGCATGCATCATGAGGTTCCGAGTAACCATATGAATAGGTTACATATATCAATATGAATGAAGGTTGAACATCTCATGTTCAATCATCATGTCAAGTCATTCGACTCATCTCAGTATTCTCTTCCCACACACACACCAAGTTTGGTAAACAATGGACGTAGCCCAAGAGCGGTCATCCAAATGTCCTTGACCGTGGACACAGCTATTTGAATAGTTTTACACTCTGCAGAGGTTGCACACTTTACCCACAAGACTCGGGGAACTTCCGTGTGAAGCCACGACTCGTGGTATATCACATACCCGAGGTAAGCACCCGAACAATGCCCTTCCCCTGGCGATACTAAACAAAGAGTCCACTCGTTATCCCACGTATTCATGATGGACAAACACACGCCTTTCCCAATGTAGTGCCATCCATGAAGGGACGCAACGGTGTGCCCGGTGTCTGTAAAAACAGCGCATGGTCGTCCTACCTGGCACGACCCCGTATCGAGAGAGTATCTCTGGCTCTCTCGCCAGTAGTAATGCGGGCTCTCTGCTAGCATCGACCAAAGTAATTAACAAAGCCCCGTCCCATAAGGGGTATCGTGGTTGTACATGTAAGGTTGGAATAACGGTCATAACTTACACCAATCCGTTTTCAAAAACAACACACTCACTTGCTTCGGTGCACCACTTCTTTATCAAGAGGTCACCTAGCTCAACATCTCCCTCGGGCATTAGTGTCACCCGCCGGGTTTTTTGAAAAGTCTTTGAAAGTACTTTTGTTTCCATCACCATGCATATTCCCGTCTGAAAGCACATTTGCTCCCTTGGTTGTTTTGGTAATTAATAACAACATATATGTCATTGGACTCATGGTTCCACTAAGTTTATTTCAGGAAAAGTCCAATGATGAGATGGCTACAAATTGTGAGGAGATACCCCAAGATGCAAGGAATGGATTGGCAAAGCTTCAAGCTAGAAGACTCTACATTTTACTTTTTGAGAAATCACTTTGAGTCCATAGGAAAGCCAATACTATTAATAGGGGGTAAGGTTTTGTTGGTGAACAAATTGCTCCACGTGCACAAGTGCTAGTCACCAAAAACACCCACAAGCTCTCTCACAAAGATTTTGTATAAAAACCCTACCACTCAAAATCGGTGCCACCAAGAATTCCATATCGGCTACACCGAGTTTAAACCCTAGACAGAAACCCTAGCCACAAACCCTTCTTCGGTGCAACCGAGTTCACATCGTTGCAACCGAGTTTCAGTGACCAACCTTCTGGTGTCCCAAATTATAAAATCAGAATTTCCGAGTTTATGCTTCGGTCTCACCGAGTTTTGGGAACTGCCCTCGTCCACTGGTTTCGGTACCACCGAGAGTTCCATATCGGTCTCACCGACATTCCTAAAGTTGCCACATTTTGAACAAGTCGGTGCCACCGAGTTTTACTTCGGTTTCACCGAGTTGGGCAATAATGTTGTAACGGTTGGATTTTTGGAGATGCCTATATATACCCCTCCACCACATCCCACTCGAAAGAGAAGCACTCAGAACTATTCCATACTTGCCCCATCCAGTTTTCTGAGAGAGAACCACCTACCCTTGTGTTGAGATCAAGATCATCCACTCCAACCATATGGATCTTGATTTCTAGCCTCCCCAAGTTTCTTTCCACCCAATCAATCTCTTCTAGCAAGCCAAATCTATGAGAGAGTGATTGAGTGTTGAGGAGTCTATCATCTTGAAGCACAAGAGCAAGGAGTTCATCATCACTATCAAGCCTATTACCTTTTGGAGGGTGGTGCCTCCTAGATTGGTAAGGTGTTGCTTGGGAGCCTCCTACTTCGTGTTGTGGAGTTGAACCAAGAAGTTTGTACGGGCAAGGAGATCGCCTACTTCGTAAAGATCTACCCATAGTGAGGCTAGTCCTTAGTGGACGGAAGCCGTTATGGAATAGTCAAGGTTGCTACTTCGTGGACCCTTATGGGTGGAGCCCTCCGTGGACTCTCGCGACCGTTACCCTCCGTGGGTTGAAGACTCCATAAACGTGGATGTACGATAGCGCCACCTATCGGAACCACGGGAAAATCTTCGTGTCTACAATTGTGTTTGATCTTCTAACCCTTACCTCTATTACATGTGCTTGTCTTTACTTTCAGCTGCTATACTCGTAGACATGCATGTGTAGGGTGTGCTTGACTTGCTACTATTGCTAAAATCTGCCCACAACTAAAATTGGGAAAAGGTAGAATTTTTAATTGGTCTAGTAGTCTAATCACCCCCCCCTCTAGACATACTTTCGATCCTACAAGTGGTATCAGAGCTTTGGTCTCCATTGCATTGGTTTCACAACCTAGGAGAGTATGGCGTCTAGTGAGGGAAGTTACCACCGTAGAGGTCCGTACTTTGATGGCACTAATTTTGCTAGTTCGAAGCATAAGATGAAAATGCATATTCTTGGTCATAACCCCGCCGTTTGGGCTGTTGTTCGTGTTGTCTTGCAAGGTGAATTCTTTGGTGATGGAAAGGAACCAGAGCATGAAGCGACCGCGGATGAATTGATGATTTTGCAATACAATGCTCAAGCATGTGACATTCTTTTCAACTGCCTATGCCCCGAAGAATTCAACAAAATCAGCCGTCTTGAGAATGCAAAGGAAATTTGGGATACTTTGGTTGATATGCATGAAGGTACCGATTCTGTCAGAGAATCTAAGTTGGATGTGCTTCAAAGTCAACTTGACATGTTCAAGATGAAGGATGGTGAAGGAGTTGCGGAGATGTACTCTAGGCTTGCTCTCATCACCAATGAGATTGCCGGCTTAGGAAGCGAAGAAATGACCGACAAATTCATCATCAAGAAGATACTTAGAGCTTTGGATGGAAAATATAACACCGTGTGCACATTGATCCAAATGATGCCAAATTACAAAGATCTCAAGCCTACGGAAGTCATTGGTAGGATTGCTGCTCATGAGACGTCACTCAAAGACAAGGAAGAGCTTCACAACAAGTCTAGCGGTGCTTACTGAGGGAGTCCTGGACTAAGGGGTCCTCGGGCCGCTGGCCTATCTTCCAACAGGCCGGCTCGGTGCGCCTCTTTCTAACTATCGCAGGGAGGGCCGGATACATCGAGACCCCACGTTCCAGAAGGAAGCCCTGAAGGCGCGTCGTGCACTCCAAGTCAAGATGAGGAAATCGACATCTCCATCCTCGGCAGGAGACCTATCATGTGTAAACCCTAGGTTCCCCCCGGTGTCTATATAAACCGAGAGGGTTTTAGAATGTAGGGCACAGAAACTCATCTAGGGTTTTACTATCTGATCTCGAGGTAGATCAACTCTGTAACCTTCATACCATCAATATAATCAAGCAGGACGTAGGGTTTTACCTCCATAGGAGGGCCCGAACCTGGGTAAACATCGTCTCCTTCGTCCCCTTGTTACCTTCGATCCTAGACTCACAGCTCGGGACCCCCTACCCGAGATCCGCCGGTTTCGACACCGACATTGGTGCTTTCATTGAGAGTTCCGCTGTGATCGCCAAAGGAATCGATGGCTCGCGTTGTCATTAACGAAGAAGTCCGGAACATGGACTCCTTCGTCCCTGGACAGATCTTCGCTTTCGGCAGCATTGTGCTGCACGCTGACCTGACCGACCGTCTTGGCCGGGTCGGGACTTTCGCCCCTGATCAAGAGGTCAGATTCGGGAACCTAGAGTTCTCCGTAGACTCTCGGGGCGATCTTTCGCTCACCGGGCTCGCAGTCTCATCCGACGCACCCGAGGACTCCGAGGCCTTAACCTCGGATTTCGCTTCCGATCCCGCCCACGGGACCAACCCCGGTGATGATCTGGCTTTTAGTCCAGATCCGGCCATAGCGCCAGATGGCCGGGTACCAGCTCCTACCAAACAAACTTCTTGTGCGGACGCTTCGAAGGTTAACTCCGAAAGCGCTGAGCAAATTGACCCGATCGAGCTCTCGACACTCAACGAAGCTCTAGATCGGATCTTATCGATGAAAATTACTGACGACCCAACCCCGATCGATTTTCAGATCAGTCTTAAGGCGGGTCAAGAGGGATTTTTCATCCCACCCACCACCCACTTCGTAGCCACTGTCGAAGACTTAACTGATATGTCGGACTACGCCTCCGAGGAGGCAGAAGACATGGATGAAGAGGATCGCGCTCCCACCCCCGTCTACACCGGGCGATGGACTGCCACCTCCACCTACAATGTCTACATGGTGGATACTCAAGCCGATAACGGCGAGCGCACACCGGCAAACAATGGTGATAAATCGGGTGAAGCGCCGTCAAGGCGCCGGAAACCGTGCAAATGATCAAAGACAAAAAAGGGAAGGGAAGCTATTGCTGGCACCGGGGAAAACGATACCCCGGAAGACCTCGGCGATCCCGATATCCCCGAGCAGCCGCTAGAGGACCAGGAAAGGCCGGAGGACCAGCGCGACCCCGAAGATCCAAACGATTCGGAGGATGACAACTACCTCCCCTGTAGAGGAGGAGGATAGCCCGGAAGCCAAAGACTTCATCGTCCCCGAAAACCTTGAGGATCAGGAACGGTTTAGGCAACAGCTTATAGCCACTGCCCGAAGCCTAAAGGCAAAGGAGCGGCAGCTCAAGGCTGAACAAGATACCCTCAATGATAGATGGACGAGGGTCCTATCAGCCGAGGAAGGATACGGTACCGGTCTGTTGGACCAACCCAAGAGCTATCCATGCCGACGGCTGCTGCCACAATTTGATGACGAGCTCCCTAACACGCCGCCCCCCAAGCACACTCCATACGACCAGCCGGACCACCCTCCCCGAGGACGAGATAGGACGGCTGGCAACACCGGTTATAGTCCAGCGATACCCCACAGAAGGGGAAAAGAGCCAATGGAGCCTGAGGACAGGTACGACCCGCGACACGACCTGGATTATAGAACAGGCCGCACGAGATCCATCTACGGATCTAGAGGGTACTCCCCCGATAGACGGGACGGGTACCGGCCTTGGCTCGACCGCAACAATAGTGGCCGGGAACAAAACCGGGCCAGAACAGACGCCGACCACCGGCGTGACATAGCCCGGGTCAGAGGCGCTGCCCACCCACTGTGCTTCACCGACGAGGTGATGCAGCATCAGTTCCCGGAAGGGTTCAAACTCGTGAACATAGAGCAGTACGACGGAACAACTGACCCAGCAGTGTGGATCGAGGATTTCCTCCTCCACATTCACATGGCACGAGGAGACGATCTCCACGCCATCAAGTATCTACCCCTTAAACTTAAGGGGCCAGCTCGACACTGGTTAAACTGTCTCCCCGAAAATTCTATCGGGAGCTGGGAGGATCTCGAGGATGCATTCCGATCTAACTTCCAGGGCACCTATGTATGGCCTCCGGACTCCTCCGACCTAAGCAACGTCGTCCAAAAGGCAGGAGAGTCCGCTCGACAATTCTGGAATTGGTTCTTGACCAAGAAAAACCAAATCGTCGATTGCCCAGACGCCGAGGCTATAGCCTCTTTCTGGCACAATATTCGGGACGAATGGCTGGCTCGCCAGCTCGGACAGGATAAACCTAGGACCATGTCCGCCCTTACATCACTCATGACCCGCTTTTGCGCGGGCGAGGATAACTGGCGAGCGAGACAAAGCCACAACCCTGAAGACCCCGGCACCTCCGAAGTTCGGGATGGAAACAGGAAACCATGATGCAACAAAAATAAACGACGGCATAGCAATAGTGACACCGACGACACGGCCGTTAACGCCGGCTTCCGCAACCCTCGATCCGGGCAGCAGAAGAAGCCTCCTAAAGGAAATCACGACGGACCCACCCCACTGGACAAAATCATGGAGAGGCCTTGCCAGATCCATGGCACTCAAGACAAGCCCGCCAACCACACCAACCGTAACTGTTGGGTGTTCAAACAAGCCGGCAAACTCGCATCTGAGGAGCAAGGCAATGGCCCACGCAGCGAGGACGATGATGAGCCCTGCGGTCCGATCAATGATGGACAGAAGCAGTTCCCTCCAGAGGTAAAAACTGTGAACATGATATACGCCACTCACATACCCAAAAAGGAGAGGAAGCGCGCCCTTCGAGATGTCTACGCCGTAGAGCCCATAGCCCCGAAGTATAACCCATGGTCTGCGTACCCGATCACCTTCGATCGACGAGACCATCCGACCAGTATCCGTCATGGGGGATCAGCTTCCCTCATCCTAGACCCCATTATCGATGGGTATCACCTCACTAAAGTCCTAATGGATGGAGGAAGTAGCCTCAATATGATTTACTCAGATACGGTGAAAAAGATGGGTATAGATCCATCAAGGATCAAACCCAGCAACACTACCTTTAAAGGAGTGATCCCAGGTGTCGAAACCCGGTGCACGGGCTCTGTGAGCCTGGAAGTGGTGTTCGGTTCGCCCGATAACTTCCGTAGCGAGGACTTGATCTTCGACATCGTACCTTTCCGCAACGGTTATCACGCCCTGCTGGGCCGTACAACGTTCGCTCGCTTTAACGCCGTCCCACACTACGCATACCTCAAGCTCAAGATGCCCAGGCCCAAGGGGGTCATCACTTTCAACGGCAACATAGAGCGTTCCCTCCGAACTGAGGAACATGCATTGGCCCTGGCGGCCGAATTCCATTACGAGGACGATCGGCAAACACCGAAATCTGCCATAAAGGCACGTAAGGTTGACAAACGAGCTCGGTTTCAGTCTGAACTCCCAGAGTCTTCTTCTCCCCAGAAATAGGGACACACTCCCCATTGCACAGCCCTAATGCCCGTCAAACACGTGCCGAGAAGGCACAACTTTGCACTCAAGATTCCATGGGCAGCAATGGGGAACAACTATCCAAGGGTAAGTGTTCAGCTGGACCGAACTACTACCAATACACGTCCTCGGACATATCATAGGTACCATCAAGGACCTGTTAAAGCGTAAATCTCACCCACACTTCGGCGACTTCTCAAGATCTTCTTCCCAAAGTCCGCTCGCCGACAGCATCACCCTTAAAGGAACACAACTCCCTAAGAGGCACAGGAGCAGATTGGCGACAGGGCACATTGAGGACGTCAAGCCACCAATCGGAGACCCCTGGTACAACCTCTCCTCTATAAATTTTATATTTCATCTTCAAATACCTGTAAACAGTTGCTTTGGCAATCTGAGCTATAAGAATTATTGAGCAAATACAAGACCATTATACATGACCACTTCGCTGTATTTTATACATACTCTGTTCTTCCCTCATTAACGCTTCTTGCGAAAACTGTTCGGTATACATTACGATGCAACCGGCTAATAGACCGGGGTATTGAATTTAAAATATCACCCTAAGCATCACTCCGACACACCTGATTGCGTGTTCGGCATCTTGGATTTTGCTTTATATGCATCGGATCCGAACTATGTCTTGGGTCAATAGTTGGGTTGCCCGGCTCCTGTGTTTGCCCTCTTACGTTCCGCTCGTTCGGCTAAAAGGGCAAAGGGAGAACCACTGCGATTGTGTTTCCAGCTCGCCTGGTCAAGCACCTCAGGGGAGAAATCTGAAAACTGACCGTCATAGTAAGCGAGAACCGGTCTGCAAATCCGAGCATAAGTGTCATACTAAAAAATCGATAGAGGTTATTCCGTGTTATACGATGGGTTTCGTACTTGTACAAACCATGTGATGCTGGCTTTGGCCCCGGTACATCCGAACATCACAAAACACTGGGGGCTGGTCATCAGCCCCCGCATTTTTTTACGCTCCTACGGCTAAGGGAAAGCGATAAAGCATCATAGTCTAATTGCCTTGTCCCCCTCGCACTACTGCCTTCGGGCACCGATACCTCGGCTAAGGGTCATAGTGCGGAGGCAGAGACACCTCGCGTAGTATCTATGTGGGGGATGAAGCTGACGACTCGCAACTTTCAGATAAAACGGCCACATGGGAGTCAAAATAAAAACTAAAGACTTATAAGACATGATAAACCATGCAACACTAATTCTACAGCGTTAAGAAGTCTTCGGACATATTACAACGCGCTCATTTATACAATACATCCTTAGAGCACTGGGCCTCTATCGCCCGAGCACCCTCCATCACTGCGGAGAAATATAGCTCGGGGCGCCTATGCCCCTTTCCAGGAGGCGGAGGTGCAGTGGCCATCTCGGTCGGCTTGAGCTTCGACCAGTGCACCATGGTCTTTGCAAAGGCCATTCGAGCTCCCTCGATGCATGTAGAATGCTTTAGCGCGTCAATCCGAGGCGCAGCATCGCACAATTTTCGCACCAAGCCGAAGTAACTGCTCGGCAACGGATCTTCAGGCCACAGCTAGATGCATAGATCCTTCAGGGCCGGCTCTGCCATCCTGTGCAGCTCCATCAGTTGCTTAATCTGCTCGATCAGAAAAGGAGAACGCTCGGGGGACTCAAACTGTGCCCAAAATAGCCGAGCCTCATCATCCTCCTCCCACGAAGCATAGAACTTGTTCGCGTCCGCTGCACTCTTCTGGAGATCCACACAGACGCCTGAGGAATGCCACACCTGGGTGAGCAAAGCAAACCTGCTACCACCAAAGTCGCATTGTAGTGAATACGGCTTACCATCTGTGACAGCCTTGACTTGGCGAACTTCTTCTTCAAAGGACTGCCTGTCCACCCGCTCCTTTTGGAGCTCGGATTTCCGTGCGGATAGCTCGGTGGCTTGCTCTTTGCCTTTCTGCTCAAGGGCCTCACACTTCGTGCTGGCATCCTTGAGCTCCTGCTGCACCTCCTCCACCCGGGCCTCATGCTTAGCACTCGCAGCTTTCAAAGTGGAGAGTGCGGCTGCTGCTTGTTCGGCAGCCGCCTTCTCATCCGCGGCCTCTTGCTTCATCTTTTTGAGCTCGGCCTTGAGTTTTTCAACCTCCGCAGCTGAAGCTGTGGAAGCAATAAATAAATAATTACACTGGGTCACCAGTGCGGATCATTAACAATATACAGCCCGGATGTTACAATTCGGCTTACCTTGCGCCTCGTCGAACCTCTTGTTCAGGCTATCAAGCTCCTCCTCGGAGATCTTGAGCTTCCGATTTAGCTCGGTAAACTCAGCAGCATTAACGGTCGCCGCTGATGACGAGGCCTATAAAAAAAACATATATCCGGTTATGTGCGTTCCATCCCCCAAACTATCAAGGATATGGCCCTATGTTCGGTCCTCTTAAGGGCTTTTAGAACATGGCGGGACTAATGGTGCCTTGTGCATCGTTGGTCGCTCCTGAGTATTTGACCCCCGGGTGCGTTTTTGCAAACCCACTCGGGGCTCGGGGGCTACTACATATATAAATATAGCATACACCTAATAAAATTAAAATTGTTCGGGAAAAGGGTATCACGTGACTCACCTTGAAGCCCGTCAAGAGACCATTGAAGACCTCTTTCAGTCCGCTATCGATGGACTGAATTCTTTGCAAAACTGCACCCATAAGAGTGCGGTGATCCTCGGAGATGGAGGCGCTTGATAGAGCCTCCTCAATGACCGGCCATCCAGTCATCGGTGGCGCCAGTGATGACCGGCTAGCCCGATCTCTGACCGGGGATTGAGCCGGTAGCTCCGGAGGCACAGTGCGCTCTGGAGATGACCTCGGAGGGGACTGGACATTCCTCTGTCCTTCCTCCTCAGCGGCCAGGAAGGGCTCCTCCCCCTGATCTTTGGCGGTCGAGGCATTAACCTCGGCCATGACGTCATCACCCCCACCTCCTGTGTTCGGCTCCAAAGGGGCCTGGCGGGATGACACCTCCGCGGCATCCTTCGCGGCCCCTGGAGGTGTGGGGTGTGACGCTGTCCCGCTCTCCGCCAGCTCATCGGGTGGAGACTCCCCATCCGATATCTGATCGGTGGGGAGAACGCGTGGCGGGCTGCTGATTGAAAGGCGTCCATGCATTTAAAAACATTACAAACTTTGCATAAGCAACCCAGGGAGTCTTCGGATTCATACCTTCAAGCTGGGGGCTTGACCCTTAGGTTCCTTTGGGGAACCTTCTCAAAGTCCTCGGACTCAGCATCCGAGTCCGAGCTGTCGTCGGCCAGGATCAACCTCGGCCGACACGCCCTCTTCGGGGCAGGAGGAGGTACGTCCTCCGCGGCGTCCCGCGACGCCGCCCTTTTTCTTGTAAGAGGGGAATCACCTTCCCCCCGTCCTCCTGCTCTTCCTCATGGGTAGAGGAAGCAGGGGTTTCCTCGGACATAGCGTCCGGCTGGTCCCTGATGCGGAGACCTTCTCTGGCCTTCTTCTTCTCCTTCTTCTCTGGCGCCGTGTACAGCGCCACGACGAGCATCTCCGTCAACAACTCCGACCTGGGGTCTTCGGGCTGTGGTGCTGGGTAGTTAATTCGTGTAGTTTTGCTCAACCATTTCCGCAAAGATGAGGGGGAAGGCGTTAAGTCCTTTTGTCAAAGGAACAAAGTCATTGGATTAAAATTATACCATACCTGGGTAGGTGGGTTATCGGCACTCAGGCCCGAATCCTCCTCCTTGGCCGGCCAGCTCTTCCGGGGCTTGAATAATGCCTTCCACAATTTCTCGGAGGTAGTGCGGAAGAGTTGGCGCACGGTAGGCTCATCCTCAAGCTGATAAGCCCACATTGGGGAGGCCCGACGCTGGCAGGGAAGAATACGGCGGTGGAGCATGACCTGGACCACATTGACCATCTCGACTTTGGCCTTGACCACCGAGGTAATGCGCTTCTGCAACAATTTCACCTCTGCATCCGACCCCCAGTCGAGGCCCTTCCTAAGCCACGAGGTCAATCTCGTAGGAGGTCCGGATCTGAACTTGGCAGGCGCCGCCCAGCTCTCATCCCTTGGTTCGGTGATGTAGAACCATTCTTTCTGCCAGATCTTGATTGTGTCGATTAAGGTGCCAGTTGGCCACTCGACGCGGGGGAGCTTGCTGATTACCGCCCCTCCGCAGTCTGCGTGCTCACCCGCGATGGTCTTCGGCCTGACGTTGAAGACCTTGAGCCACAGGCCGAAGTGTGGTTCGACCCGCAGGAAGGCTTCGCAGATAATAATGAATGCTGAAATATGCATGAAGGAGTTCGGGGGGAGATCATGGAAGTCCAACCCATAGAAGAACATGAGTCCCCTGACGAAGGGGTGGAGCGGGAAGCTCAGTCCCCGGATGAAATGGGGGACGAACACCACCCTCTCGCCTGGCTTGGGGGTGGGCACCACCTGGTTCGCCTCTGGAGCGCGGTGGAAGACGTTGGCGGGGAGGTAGCCAGCGAGCTTTAAGTCCCTGATGTCCTTGTCGGTGACTGTGGAGGCCTCCCACTTGCCCATGGAACCCGAACCCGCCATGGCTAAGCTCGGAGGAGAAGTTGAGGGAAAACTGGATCTGGGCTCTTGGAGCTTGGAAAGATTGGGGAAGCAGAGAATGTGAATGGAAAGCGTGAATAGGCCTTGGGTTTTTTTCCCTTTTATGAGGCGTCACGCCGATTAGCCTCCCGTTACCACGCCGCGAGTCTCTCCGCTTCCCAAGGCGTGCGAGCCATTATGCACGCGCAAAATAAACCTCGGGCATTAATTATATCCCGTGTGAAATGGAGCACGATCTGTACATGGATAAGTCGTGCCAATGTAAAAACGGCCTCGAACCGCGAATCGAGTTTTCATAACTGGTTTTGCGGTTGTGGTAGGCCACGACCTTTCATCGGAAAGGTCGTCAGAAAACACTGTTTACACTTTGACGATTGGCCTTCGGGGCTAAGCGATTCATGGTGTTCGGACGATCGTATGATCGGATGAAATACGCGTCATCAGAAGCCGGACTAGTCTCAGCCGATCATTTATGGGAAGAAGAACTCACCCCGCAAGCCGAAGTCTCTGGTCACAAAAGCTGCCAGAGCTGAGACCCTTGGCGTTGGGGGCTAGTTCGGGGGCTACTGAGGGAGTCCTAGACTAAGGGGTCCTCGGGCCGCTGGCCTATCTTCCAATAGGCCGGCTCGGTGGGCCGCTCTCTAACTATCACAGGGAGGGCCGGATACATCGAGACCCCATGTTCTATAAGGAAGCCCCGAAGGCGCGTCGTGCACTCCAAGTCAAGATGAGGAAATCGACATCTCCATCCTCGGTAGGAGACCTATCATGTGTAAACCCTAGGTACCCCCCAGTGTCTATATAAACCGAGAGGGTTTTAGAATGTAGGGCAGAGAAACTCATCTAGGGTTTTAGCTATCTGATCTCGAGGTAGATCAACTCTGTAACCTTCATACCATCAATATAATCAAGCAGGACGTAGGGTTTTACCTCCATAGGAGGGCCCGAACCTGGGTAAACATCGTCTCCTTCGTCCCCTTGTTACCATCGATCCTAGACTCACAGCTCGGGACCCCCTACCCGAGATCCGCCGGTTTTGACACCGACACTTACAAAGCCACAAGTGATGCTCCCGCTATTTCAAGTGATAACCTTGTAACCAATGAAGAGATAAGCATCATGGTCAAGAAATTCAACAAGTTCTACAAAAGTAGAGGCAAAGAGAGGAACTCTAACAAAATATATGAAGAAAAGCGTTCATCTAGTCGTGACCGGAATTGTTACAATTGTGGAAGGCCCGGACACTACTCAAATGAGTGCACGCCCCCCACAAAAGAAGGGAAGAGTCACCTAGAAGAAAGAGCTCAAGAGATGAGTCACCTCGAAGAGAGAGAAGGAGTTGAGATGATTGTTATGAACAAAGACCCTCAAGGAGAAGTAGGTATTCGGAGAAGAAGGACAAGTACACCAAGAGCTACTCAAGAAGAAGACATCAAGATCATGTTGGTGAATGGGTTTCCGGCTCTGACTCCGACGACCACTCCGAGAGAAGTTATCACTCCGACTCCGACTATAGTCAAGATGAAGGTGTTGCCGGACTTGCACTCGTTTCCTCCAACTCCTACGACATATTTGATTCACCAAATGAAGGGAGTGGAAGTTGCTTCATGGCTAAAGGCCCCAAGGTATCACACCTTGATTTCGATAGTGATGAGGATGACCTACTTGGAGATGATGACTTGCTATGTGACAAAACTAGTAATTTTAGTCAAAATGTGCTAGATGATGATCATGTTAATCAAGATAAGTCGTGCGATGATGATAAGAAGGAAATAGAATGACTAACTAAAGAATTAAACACTCTTGAGTTAGCTCATGAATCTACTTTAGAAGATCATAGAGAGCTTGTAAGAACTCATGAGAAGCTACGCTTCGAGAAACTTAATTTGGAGCCAGAACATGAGTTTCATAAAGCAATCAATGACGATCTCCGAAAGAAGACTTCTTCTTATCTAGCCAAACGACTACTCTTGTCTACATTTATCCCACAAGTTAAGACTAAGCAATCTAGTAACAAAGGCAAAAAGGGTTCTTCAACTAGTAGCAATAAAAATGATAAAACAAATGATATTGCTTCTAGTAGTTCTATTGATTCCACTAACGACTCTCTTAGCCAAGTTACACTTGAGCAAGAAAATGATCTATTGAAAGGGATTATAGAGAAAGGTATCTACAAAAGTCTTGCCGGATGTAAGCAATTTGAGGAGATTGTACGCAAGCACAGAGGATACCGGAAGAACCATGGCATTGGCTACTTCAACGCTAATGGAGTTGAATGGGAAGAAGGTCAATACCCGAAGCCCAAGTTTGTTCCTCAAAGGGAGAGATATGAACATACTCTTCCCAAGGGAAAAAAAGCTCAAGATGACCTTCCACCACAAGACCACAAGCTCAAGGGCAAGGACAAGCTTCAAGAGGCGATTGACTCATATGAAGATGAATCCCAAGCTTTGGTCAAGTGGGTTCCCAAGGCTACTACAAGCTCAACTTCTACAAGTGCCACTTCAACACCAAGGATTCCCATCAACTTGATGTGGGTCCCCAAGAAGAAGAACTAGAGAAGTTCTTGAGGGGTGATTCCGCCGATGAAATTCACTCACATTCATTATTGGCAAGAACTAGTTGCAATCAACATCAACATTATGCAATAGTTCAAGGAGTCGCACATTCCCTCAAAGGTAAGCAAGGGACAAGGTAATAAATGAATCCATGGACATCATCATGTATGCTTTGCACTCCATGTCCATAGATATCCTTGTATTTGTCTCTTGTGCTTGGGACTAACCCATGTAGGCGAGGAGAGTAAGAAACACAAAGGATTGCTCCCAACTCAAGATGATCTTCATCAACTATGAGCATCCACTACTACATCACCCACATGAAGTCTTCCACGACAAAACCCAAGGTTAGTTTATCCTTCTTAGGGGGGATGTCACATCAAGGGGGAGCTTTACTCTAAGACTTGAGTCAAAGTATATCTAAGAATGTGACAACATTAAATGCTTTATGTAAAAGTGGTAACCCCACTTGTGCTTAAACGATGAGTATGACCTATGATCAAGTATTCTTACTTGGCTCCTAAGTAGATATACTCATATATAGATGACTACGTCATCGTCAAAATGCTTGATAGATGCTAGAATGATTGTGCATGTTTGCCATGATTCCATTCGATGTCTTATTGTGTGAGCATGTTGGTCTGCATATCTTTGCTCATTCGAGGATATCCAATTGTAGCTATTTGGTTTTTATTTTCTTTTTTGCCAACTGGATGTACAAGAATGACTAGGACCCTTCTCTAGCTATCTATGCTTTCTCACCTCAAGTTCTATTCATGCTATATCACAAAAACTTGACGAACCCTTTGTCTGAGGAGCACTCGGAGTACCGTTTCATCAAGGCTGACCTCCAAAACCTCCCCAAAGTGCAACTCGGTGTGACCAACTAGAAAATCTCGGTTCCACCGACTGCCTAGGGTTGATCTGTTTTTGCACCTCGGTACCACCGATACCATAATCTTAGTTGCACCGAGTTTCCCTGTCAACTGACAGTAGAGGAACTCGGTGGCACCGAAATTTTAGTCTCGGTGACACCGACAGTGAAGGGTACTTATACTGGCGGACCCGACGCTTTGAATTTCTATCTTCAAACGTCGTGCCCCCAACCCTAAGCTGTCGAAACTAGACCCCCCGGTTAATGCCTTTGTCTCCCCGAGCGCTTCCGCAGTTGGGAATCACGCCGCCGACGGGAATCTTCTCCGCCGTCGCCGCCGTAGTCGGACCACCGCCAAGTTAGGGTATGGCTCCGAATTTATTCGTGCGTTCCCCTTCCGATTCTAACGCATTGAGATGATTTCATCTTGTTCCACCATATGCAAACTTCCTATCGCACAAAACAATCCATAGATTAGAAAAACAATGAAATTTTGGATCTGATGTCCCGCAGAATGCATCTCGGTGACACCGAGTTGTAAGAATCGGTTCCACTGATTCTGTATTTAGGGTTACTGAGAACCACTTCGGAGAGACCGAGTAGACTTTTTCGGTTCCACTTAAAATGGCTGCCAAGTTTCTGTTAAGGCAGTGGTCAGTCTCGGTGACTCCGAAAACAACAAGCCGGTGCTACCAAAATCCATCTTGCAGTAGTTCATACCCAAAGTTTCTGAGTTTGATTTTGAAAATTTCTGTGTTTTTGTGATACTCAAATTTTCTGCTCATCTATACTCCATTCACAAGGACATTATGTCAGCTTCAGGTGATAGTCAGAATGATTCCAGAGAGCCTAGCATTGATGCTGATCCAGGCACTAGTCCTGACCCAAGCTCATCTTCCTCAGAAGATCCAGGCACTCCTAGCTCCCATGGTTTGCCCAAGGCTGCAACTAGAGCTAGGAGGAAGTTAAATTCAGATGAAGAGGACTCTGATTTTGTGCCAGAGGAGGTCCTTGCCAAGCAAAGGCAGGACAAAGCAGATAGAGCTGCTAAGAAGGCTGCATCTGAGGCCACCTCATCTAGAAGACCTGTCAGGAAGGAGTATGCCAGTTCTGAGGCTGTGAGAGCACCAGAGAGTGCTAGGGCTTCCATGTCTATAGAGCCATCCAGAAGCTCTATGCCCAAGAAGCCTGTTGAGAAGAAGAGAAGCAGGAAGAGGATAGTACATGTTGTTGGAAGACCAACTTCCATGTATGAGGATCCATGCTAAGGGAGAGGAAGAGCCAGCTGCCCAGGCTCCTCCTAAGAAGAAGAAGAAGCCGCTTGCTGATGCCATGACTTCTCAGGCCCCATCCAAAAGCAAGGCAGCTCCTCCCCCCAAGAAGACCACAACTCCTAAGTCCAAGAGGAATACTAAGGATGTTCCAGCTGCAGCCAAGAACAAGGGAACCTCTTCCAGAGCTGCTGCTGAAGATGAGGATATGTCTGTCTTGAGTAAGCTTAGACCTCACCTCCCACAACACAATAACAACCATCCACTTGCTGAGGACATGAAGAAGAGAAGGGATTCATGGCTGAGAGAGTGGAGAGCCATAGATCCTTATTCTCAGAGGAGGAAGATAGCTATAGACTATAGATTCCACACCAAGGAGCAGTAGGATTTCTATGAGACAATTTTGCTTGATAAGAGCCCTACTGTCAGTGACATGAGATATGTAGATTGGGACTACATTAAGGAAAATGAGGATTACTTTCCCCATGTGCTAGATAACTTCAAGGTTGTTGGTATTGATGCTTTTGTTGGCAGGAAGATGACTCCCTGGAATGATGAGATGATCATGCAGTTCTATTCCACTGCACACTTCTATCCAGATGGCAGGATAGTGTGGATGACTGAGGGCACCAGATATGAATCTTCAGTGGAAGAGTGGGCTACCATCTTAGGAGCCCCACAGGTAGAAGATGGTGATTTGGATGTGAACTCTGAGTCCAAAGCAAATCACAACTCCATGGCTAATATGTACAAAGAGATCCCCGAGGACTATGTGCATTCACATAAGTTTGGCTCAGTGTACTTTCTGCAGGCAGGTTTGCAAACCACCAACACCATCATGAGGTACACATTGATTCCCAAGTCAGGAGATGAGAAGATGATCAGAGGATACTCCATAAACATGCTGCATCACATTGACCTTCACACCAGATTCAGAGTTATGGACTTGATTGTTGAGACTGTGAAGAGGACAGCTGCTGACCAGAAGAGGTCATGTGGATATGCTCCATACATTCAGATGCTCATCAACTCCAAGCTTGAGAAGAATGTATTTGCTCTTGATAGACCCCACATGCCTCTCCAGCCTGAGTTTGAAGACAATATAGTGGTGATGGACCCAAACCATCCCACTTCAGCTACCGCACAGGAAGCTGCTAAGGCAGCCAGAGCCACTAGTGCTCCAGTGCCAAGGACAAGGAACGAGCAAATGGATCTTATTCTTAGCTCTATCCAAGGCATGCAGAATGACATCACGGAGATTCTCAAGAACCAAAAGAGCCTGGAAAGGATTGTTGAGGACAAGTTTCACTCTTTGAACAACAAGGTGGATGGGCTGACTAAGACAGTTGATGAGCTCAAGAAGGAGGTGGACTCAGTACCTCTTCCCCACACCTCAGAGGATGATGATGATGATGATGATGATGATGACAGTCAACCTCTCAGACCCAACACGCAATTCAAGACACAAGCCAGATCCTTGTCAGTGCCAACTTCTGAGATGAGACCATCTACATCAGCTCCTGCTGCAGCTCCTTCAGTCCCATCAGCTCCATCAGCACCTCCAGTGTCTACACCAACCCCTTCCATGACATCGGCAGAAGTATTCATAGAAGCGGTTCTCTCAACTCCTACATCAACAACCGGTGGAGATCAGCCCCAGAGAGACGATTAGACCTATACCTTTGAACTTTTTGGTAACTTGTTGCCAAAGGGGGATAAGTTGTATAGATCAATAGGGCTTCGAGAGAGAGAGTGTTGCTTTTTATCGCTCTCCAAAACTTTAAAATATTTTGGTTGTTCGTTTGTCTGTTAAACTTGTTGGTGTTTGATCATGCACTTCCTATGTGTTGCTACTATTTCCTATCATTTGAGATGCTTATGAGATGATCATTCACTTCTTGCTTGATGTGTCATTCATTCATATTATTCTCGCACACCACCAAGCTGTATGTGACATGGAAGAGAACCCCATGAGCCTAATCGATTGTGCATTTGCATTCAAACACAAATTCAAATAATGCACAAATTTAGGGGGAGCTCTTACTTATCACATACTTCTCAAAGCGATGACTCTATTCACTGATTATATCATATGTTGAAGCTTTGATCTATATGTTGTCATCAATTACCAAAAAGGGGGAGATTGAAAGCACATTTGCTCCCTTGGTGGTTTTGGTAATTAATAACAACATATATGTCATTGGACTCATGGTTCCCCTAAGTTTATTTCAAGAAAAGTCCAATGATGAGATGGCTACAAATTGTGAGGAGATACCCCAAGATGCAAGGAATGGATTGGCAAAGCTTCAAGCAAGAAGACTCTACATTTTACTTTGTGAGAAATCACTTTGAGTCCATGGGAAAGCCAATACTATTAAAAGGGGGTAAGGTTTTGTTGGTGAACAAATTGCTCCACGTGCACAAGTGCTAGTCACCAAAAACACCCACAAGCTCTCCCACAAAGATTCTGTCTAAAAACCCTACCACTCAAAATCAGTGCCACCAAGAATTCCATATCGGCTACACCGAGTTTAAACCCTAGACAGAAACCCTAGCCACAAACCCTTCTTCGGTGCAACCGAGTTCACATCGGTGCAACCGAGTTTCAGTGACCAACCTTCTGGTGTCCCAAATTATAAAATTGGAATTTACGAGTTTATGCTTCGGTCTCACCGAGTTTTGGGAGCTGCCCTCGTCCACTGGTTTCAGTACCACCAAGAGTTCCATATCGGTCTCACCGAGATTCCTAAAGTTGCCACATTTTGAACAAGTCGGTGCCACCGAGTTTTACTTTGGTTTCACCGAGTTGGGCAATAATGTTGTAACGGTTGGATTTTTGGAGATGCCTATATATACCAATCCACCACATCCCACTCGAAAGAGAAGCACTCAGAACTATTCCATACTTGCCCCATCCAGTTTTCTGAGAGAGAACCACCTACCCTTGTGTTGAGATCAAGATCATCCACTCCAACCATATGGATCTTGATTTCTAGCCTCCCCAAGTTGCTTTCCACCCAATCAATCTCCTCTACCAAGCCAAATCTGTGAGAGAGTGATTGAGTGTTGAGGAGTCTATCATCTTGAAGCACAAGAGCAAGGAGTTCATCATCACTATCAAGCCTATTACCTTTTGGAGGGTGGTACCTCCTAGATTGGTTAGGTTTTGCTTGGGATCCTCCTACTTCGTGTTGTGGAGTTGAACCAAGAAGTTTGTACGGGCAAGGAGATCGCCTACTTCGTGAAGATCTACCCATAGTGAGGCTAGTCCTTCGTGGACGGAAGCCGTTATGGAATAGTCAAGGTTGCTACTTTGTGAACCCTTATGGGTGGAGCCTTCTGTGGACTCCCATGACCGTTACCCTCCGCGGGTTGAAGACTCCATAAACGTGGATGTACGATAGCGCCACCTATCGGAACCATGGGAAAAATCTTCGTGTCTACAATTGCGTTTGATCTTCTAACCCTTACCTCTATTACATGTGCTTGTCTTTACATTCCGCTGCTATACTCATAGACATGCGTGTGTAGGGTGTGCTTGACTTGCTACTATTGCTAAAATCTGCCCACAACTAAAATTGGGAAAAGGTAGAATTTTTAATTGGTCTAGTAGTCTAATCACCCCCCGTCTAGACATACTTTCGATCCTACACCGTCCCATTTGCGTAGCACTACTTAGCAACCTATCTACTCCCACCCACACAACTCTAAGCACAAAGTAGAGTCATGCCATGCAAGTATCAACGAGGGAAAGTAACGGAGGCAACCCATTAAGGTGGTCACCGTAATCATCATGATTCCGATGCATCAATTTAAAGTGCTATGTGACATGCATAAAAAGGTTTCATAGGCATGGTCAAGGGGCTGCTTGCCTGGCTCAGCAAAGTCTTCGAGGTCTACTCACACTTCTGGTCCAACTCCGAGCACTCCGTCTACCTCGTCAACTACCGTCGGAAACAACCATAATAAGCAACACAGCAAGCCGAGAAATAAAAGTGCTCTATAAATAGGAATTTTATTTTTCTTGGACGCCTATTGTCATAAGAAAAATTCCTAAAGTGGCTCTACTGGAGTTGGATCAATGAGGCTTTTTGAATGGCAGAAAATGGAGGAAATGATGATCCCATAAGAAGTCTACAGAAAACATTTTTATAAAAATGAGTGAATGCACGTACTAAATAGGGCATGATTTTAGAAACATTTAGGAAGTGGTCTCACTGGATTTGGAGTTGGGATGATTTTCCTATGGGTTTTCTAAGATGAATTAAATGGAAAAGGGGGACTATTTAATGGATCCAACAACAACATAGCATGGGAAAATGTTAACCATGGCTAGATAAATAGCACATTATTTTCAGAGAACATTGTCGGGCGCACGGATGCGCATGATCACCTATGGGACCAAAGGCCCCTTTGTGGTTCGGCAAGGGGAGGTCACATTGCACAAAGAGCAGACCATGGGACAACGCGACGATGGTACGCGGGAGTTTTACCCAGGTTCGGGCCGCTGAGAAGCGTAAAACCCTACTCCTGCTTTGGTGGATTGATCAGAGGAGCACGAAGCACACGCAGCGCTCAAACCCGGCAAGGTTGCCTTCGGGCGAGCTACTACGCTAGTACAAGTGCCCAAAGGTCTGAATCTTGAGCTAGGTTGCCTTGGGCCTCCTTTTATAAGGCAAGGGGCAACCACAATGGCAAAACAGTCATTACCTAGTGATTAGATAGCTAACAGAGCCATCATACCTAACTCTAGCGTTTAGGTCAAAATACCATGATTGCTAGTCTAGGTGGCGCACGGGATGCATCCTCGGCAAGCTCTTTCCACCTCTTAGCTGGTTGTTGCTTAGTGTCTTGACACGCCTCTGGACGGGTGTCAACTGGGCATAATCTGTCTTCTGGTGTGTCGCCACGTGCTTGGCAAGAGCCACTTAGCCACCCGCGGGCTCGACACCGCATCGAGAAGTGACTGGCGTCGCGATGCGGTGGAGCGGTGGCCGATCGGCTTGCGCCTGCCGGGAGATGGCTTGCCGGGTCTTCCTGAAGATGCGCGCGCCTCGACCCCCGGCAGGCACCGGGGACGTGGCTGGTGCGCTTTGGGCCCCTCATGAGTTGTTTGTATTGAGCTTGCCGACGTTGGTAGCCAGTGTAGACTGCCTCTACCGGGGGCTTGGATGTTGACGTTATCTTCTTGATGTGCTTCTTGATCTCTCATAGAGCGGCTTCTTTGTCTTGGGTTGGCGTTGGCGAGGCAGTAGCTGTTCCCGGTAGGCTCAGGCCATCGGGTCGGAGGCCCATCGTCCGCGCACAAGTCAGGGGGAAAATGAACACCCCTATTCGTGTACCCCGACAGAAGCCCCCGGGCCTGAGCCATACGTGTCGCTTGGCATGTTGGCTGAGGCCCCAAACAGTGCACGGACACGCGTCGAGGAAGTGCTGCCCTCAAGTGCTCGGTTACGATGACTCGTCAAACCCACGTCCACTCCGCGTAATTATCGCAGGTCGTGGGGTTGTGGAACAGTAGCCATTGCCAGTAAAAGAAATGGCATTTCCTTGAAAAGATGGCAAAGAGCCAGCCCTCGCGTGGTTTCCTAATAAAAAGGGAACGTGCAGGGGCGCTGCTCATTCGCGTTCATTTCTCCTTCCTTCATCTTCCTTCTCAAGCCAAGAAACTGCTTCCGCCGCCGCAGCTCTCCCTCCAAGCGCTGCTAGCCCCTCCGCTGCCCTTGAGCGCCCAAGAAATGGGGAAGAAGACGAGCGCTGTGAAGGGGAAGCAGTCGGCCGCGTCGGCGGTCCCAGCGGCTGACGAGAGGAAGAGGAAAGCAGAAGAGCAGGAGAGGTTGTGACGGAGAGATTTGGTTTTCTCCCCGTCGAACTTGGACGGCAATGCCTTGATCACAAGGTTTGCCTATATGTGGGGGAGGGCGACGAATGGGCATGGAGCACCCGTTGTCCTGCCGGACAGCCCCAAGGAGAAGACGCCATCAGATTCGTACCGCTTCTTCCGCGCGTACTTTTTTTGTGTCCTTTCCCCCCCTTTCTCTGATTTCTTCTGTGCCATGATGGCGGTGTATGGATTTCATCTTCTGGATTTCACGCCCAATGCAATGGTGTGCATGGCAATCTTCGCCCATCTGTGCGAGAACTTTGTCGAAGTCGCCCCCAATGTGGATTTGTTCAGTCACTTCTTCGTTCCTCGGCTTGAGGACAAATCCCACCGCTTGGGGAATATAAGTTGGATCCCCCGGGGCAAGAAGGGCAACTGGGATTACCTCCCTGGCCAGCAGCGTGGGAAGTGGGAAGAGTGGAGGGGTGACTGGTGCTGGATTAAGGATGAAGAAGCCCTCGAGTTCTGCTTGGCGTGGACCGGATGTGTCACGCGCGGTAGCGACTGGAGCAAGCCGGGCCTCACCGATGACAGGCTCCGCCCGGCGCTGAACAGGATCGCCCGTCTGAAAGCTGTCGGGTTGACCATCGAGCATGTGGGGGCCGACTTCCTCCGGCGCCGCATTGCGCTGCTGCAGAAAAGGGACATATTTGCATGGGAGTTTAACGGGGCTGCCGACAGGATGCGGCTGTACCCAGGCCCCGCCAACAATCTGACTGTTTACGGGCACGGCTGGTTGTGCGAGCAGCTATTCGGCCGCCTCGGGCCATTCCATTTGCCGGCAAGCATTGTCCCTCTGCACCTCAATTCAGCTTGGAGCCAGATTCTGCAATGGATGCCAGATTGCAATGCCTCCGGGGTCAAATCCGATTGGGAGCTGCCTGCCCTGGACGATGAGATGGACTGGGTCTCTCGCGTGGAAGAAAGAGCTTCCAAAGCGGAGGACAAACTGATCCAGCCAACCACCAGGGCGGAGGAGGCATTCATCGCCGCTCGGATTGATGAAGACAGGAAGGCCAAGGCCGCCAAGAAGTTGGGCTCCGAAGAAGAGGAGGAGGAGGAGGAGTCTGAGGGAGACGATTCCTCTAAGGAGGAGGGGAGCGAAAAACACGCTTTGGTGGAGGCTGCCGGGTTTGAGTCTGCCGGGGCCGGGGCCTCCCAAACCGCGGCGACAAGAACCCAAGAGGGGAGCACGACAGAAGAGGCGAAGGAGCTGGAGACGAAGGAAGGAGAGCTTGCAAGGGGTCCTCAAGCACCAGAGCCAAGGCGCCGCCTCCATGAGCGTGTCAATCGCGAGGCGACGCCCCCCCCCCCCCCGTCTTTCGAGGCGCCCAGAAGGTGAAGAAGACGACCACTAGAGGAGGCAAGCATGAAGCAGCACGCCGCCAATCCTCCTGCCTTTCTCAGGCCAAGCCTCCTTCCGCCAAGCGACGGATTGCTCTGGGGGTGGACCCCAGTCCCCCGGTAAGCCCGACTTCTCCGCCAAGCTCGCCCCTGCTGGAGGTCCCGATCCCTCTGCCAAGCTTCGCTCCTCCAACCTTGAAGAGGGGCAGGTCGAGCCCGCCACCTGTGTCATATGAGCTGGGCTCCATTCTCATTGCCTCAGAGTGAGTTACTCAATGGTGATCTTTGCCGATGCTTTATGCTCTTGACTTTTTGACTGATCTTGTCTGGCTAATTCTGACAGGGATGAGGAGCCCATTGCGCGTTGAGTCAAGCGGGTCAAGTCCATGGCTGAGCCGGGTTCCGCGGCAGGCACGACCCTGGCAGGAGGCGTGGAAAGAGATTCCTTGCCTAGCCCCGGCCTAGCCCTCTTCACGAAACTCCAGGGCAGACTTTGGCCGCTGGCGGAGATAAGGAAGAGGACCTTCCCATCGGTGGGGAGGAGTCGCCGGCAAGGGCCTCCACTGAAGGGTTTGCTCGTACTGAGGTCTCCACAGAAGAGATGGTGACGGACAGCATGTTGGCAACTGATGTTGCCGGGGGAGGGGACGTCCCTCCTCAGCAACCCCTGCCGGGTATCTCACTTGTTTGTATCTTCACTCCCCCTTGTTCCCTCTAGTGGTTTATCCTTGATGGAATAAATGCTGGACCGAGCCTTACGCGAGCTTATCCACATGGGTGGCATCGCCTCTGTGTAGAGCTGACCATAGACGGGGAAGGATAGGAGAGAGAGGCATAGCCAAGTACTTTCCCAAGATTAGGGAGGCTTATCCCTCTTCGGCACTCCTCGCTTCCAGCTTCGGCCACGGGAGACACGACGGTGGCGCTGCCTGCGCCAGTCGCGTCGCCCATGGTGCCTGCCTCATTCGTCACTGCCGCGGCGCCAATGGCGTCCGCGGCTGCGTGCGAGGGAGCCTTCGAAGTGGAAGGGTGTGTGGTCGCGCCAGTCTTCTTCTTGGGAGCCATGGATGAAGAAGACGGTCATGAAGATCAACGCGCTGTCCACGGCCTCAGGTTCGCGCAAATGAAGCACGCCCCCTACCTGGCGCGACAAAAATGTCGGGCGCACAGATGCGCACGATCACCTATCGGACCAAAGGCCCCTTTGTGGTTCGGCAAGGGGAGGTCACGTTTCACAAAGAGCAAAGACCATGGGACAGCGCGACGATGGTACACGGTTGTTTTACCCAGGTTCGGGCCGCTGAGAAGCATAAAACCCTACTCCTGCTTTGGTGGATTGATCAGAGGAGCACGAAGCACACGCAACACTCAAACTCGGCAAGGTTGCCTTCGAGTGAGCTACTACGCTAGTACAAGTGCCCAAAGGTCCGAATCTTGAGCTAGGTTGCCTTGGGCCTCCTTTTATAGGGCAAGGGGCAACCACAGTGGCAAAACAGTCATTACCTAGTGATTAGATAGCTAACATAGCCATCATACCTAACTCTGGCATTTAGGACAAAATACCAAGATTGCTAGTCTAGGTGGCGCGTGGGGATGCATCCCCGGCAAGCACTTACCACCGCTTAGCTGGCTGTTGCTTAGTGTCTTGACACGCCTCTGGACGGGTGTCAACTGGGCATAATCTGTCTTCCGGTGCGTCTCCACGTGCTTGGCGAGAGCCACTTAGCCACCTGAGGGCTCGACACCACATCGACAAGTGACTGGCGTCGCGATGTGGTGGAGCGGTGGTCGATCGGCTTGCGCCTGCCGAGAGATGGCTTACCGAGTCTTCCTGAAGATGCGCACGCCTCGGCCCCCGGCAGGCACAGGCGACGTGGCTGGCGCGCTTTGGGCCCCTCCTGGGATGTTTGTATTGAGCTTTCCGGCGTTGGTAGCTAGTGTAGACTGCCTCTACCGGGGGCTTGGATGTTGACGTTATCTTCTTGATGCGCTTCTTGATCTCACGTAGAGCGGCTTCTTTGTCTTGGGTTGGCGTTGGTGAGGCAGTAGCTGTTCCCGGTAGGCTTAGGCCATCGGGTCGGAGGCCCATCGTCCGTGCACAAGTCAGGGGAAAATGAACACCCCTGTTCGTGTACCCCGACAAACATGTAAATTGGAATCATCCCATTTGGATCTAGAATGAGAGTTCTAGGTATTTTACAAGTTGGGTATTTCATAGTTTAAGTTAGAATGTGCATTTGAACAGATCTGAAAAGTGTGATGGAAAAATGTGAAAGTTGCACCATTAGATAGGTTGAAATTTAGAAGAATTTAGGAGTTTGAATCATGGCATTTGGAGTTTATTTATTTAATTATGAATTTTGGAATCCCTCTATTAAATATAAAAAGAAAAAAAATGCATTGTGGCAATGGGCGAGAATCAGCGCAGCCGAGCCGGCCCAAAAAGGAACCGGCCCAGGGCACAGCGCGGCACCGCGGGATGGCCACGTCGATAACGTATTCACAGAATATGCCACCACCCGCACGCACGCGTCCGATTCGAACCTGACGACTGGGTCCCAGTCGTCAGTGAGAGGGGGAGGCGTGATGTGCATTACAAGTGGGTCCCACCTGTCATCCCCTTCCTCGGGCAGAGAAGGGAGGGCCCTCACCGGCGGCGTTCCCGGCGATGGTTCGAGGCGGAGGGGGCACGGGGGTGGACCGCGTCGTCCCACACGTCAATTGGTGGTGGAGGCGGCCGCCAGCGTTGAGGCAAACACCGACGAGAAGAAACGGCGGAGAAGCTTTGGCCTGAGCTGGGCACGGCCGCTCTGGCTTGCAAACGGTGCGGGAAAGAGAGGTAGGAAGGTCAGGGGGCTCTGTGGCTCCAAATCTGAAGAGAGAACGGGCAGAGGAGTTCCCTACCGCGAGGTCGTCGGAGGTCCGTGGCGGCGGAGCTCCGGTCCGATCCGAGCGCAGGGTCTTCCGGGGTGGAATCCAGTGGTGCGGGTTCTCGATTGGGGATGGCAGGGGGTGAGAGAGGTGGAAGGAGGGGCATGGTGAGTTCTTTTATAGCCATGGCCGGAGTTCGCCGTGGACATGGCTCACGGCCATGGTCCGGCTCCTCCAGAGGCCTCAGGGGTCCTCTGGTTCGTGTCTCCGACGCTCATGAGCGTGGTCCCGGTTTAAGGAAAGGAAGAGAGAGAATGGGGGCGTGGCCAGGGGCTTGTGTGCGTGGGGTCACCGATTGGAGCTCTCGGGCGGCCGGTGCGCGTGCGAGGGAGGGCAGCAGGAGGGAGAGTGAGGAGGGGGACATGGTCATGGAGTGTCTCGGACGCCGAGGGACCTCGACTGGCATGCGGGGGAGGCCCGAGGTGGCCAGGGTCGATAGGTCAACCCTCTGGAGTGCGACAGCGCGCTCCAGAGCGCGACTTTGGCCGGCATGCCAGGGTTTCTGACGCGCTCTGGCGTGTCCACTTGTCTCCACCAGCTGCAGGGGGGGTATTATACTGGGAAAGCACATTGGATGCTCTGGGTATTGGCTAGGACAGAGGGAAAGCTTAGAGATAGATAGATAAAATGGTTGTCCAGGGGGTGGAAGTGGGGGTTCCACCCCCTCAATCATGGAGCTAGCCGTTGGGGTTGCTACTGGAGATGTTGTGGGTCTTGGTGGAGCTGTGGTAAAAATTGGAGGCCAAGGAGAAGTCATCTGGGAGATCAATTATTGGACTTTTGATTCCACCAGAAGGTGTTTGATCACTGGTTGGGTTATCTCTGGTGCTCCATTGGTTTTGAAACTTAACAGGATCAAATGATGGGAATAAATAAGCTCGATCACCAATTTTGAGCTCGTTTAGAGAAAGTTTCTAATGTAGACATGGTAAACCCTAGAAATCAATAGAAATGGTTTTCTCTAGATCTAGTTATGCAAAACTATTCCTCATAAAGCACCACTCGGTGTGGTGGCATTATTTGGTGACTAGAGCATGCCCAAAAAGTTTGGGACCAAATGGGGAAATTTGGCAATGCAAAAATTCCCAATTCTAGAAATCAGCGGAAATGGGTTTCGGAGGATTTGGACATGTGGATCTATTCTCCTTGATGCACCACTTGGTGTGGTTGCATTATTAGAGGATTACAACATGTCCACAAAGTTTTAGCACAAATGGAGGCACTTGGCTACGTAAAGTTGCTCAAGTTTGGGTTTGGACAGAGAGGGTTTTAGGGCATTTTGGTGAACCGGAACTATTGGGATTGAGATGAAACTTGGCAAGTTGATCACATATGGCATATGTGACATGCTAGAATTTTATTGGATTTATTTGACAATATTTCTTATAGAAATATCTCAAATACTTGAAATGAGCGAAAAGGGTTTTGGAGTGTTTTGTCCAATATTTTGAACATGACCATGTGTTGAAACTCTTATATGTGGAAAATATATGTCCACTGAGTTTCCCTAAAATTTCCCAAATATTTTGAAAGCATAAAAATAATTTTATCCTATAAAAGACCATTTCTGGCCTTAAGAAAAAGCCTTTAAATAAAATATAAAAATAATCTTGAAAAATAATATTTAGTGGTTTTGGGAAGTCTTATATATAATAGGTTACAAATAAAGTCTTTGGGGGCAAAACATTCACCCTAATTAGATGACTTGTAGTACAAACCTCAGTTCAGGGTTTTTTGAAAACCTAAATTGAATAAAAGCTTTTTGGCCAAAATAATATTTTATAAAAAAATAGTTTTTGGGCGAATACACATGGCATGATCATTGGGCAAAGATTTGGATCAAGGAGATGAGTTTTGAGAGTAGGAGAAATCCTATGAACTAAAACACAAGCATGCAAACAAGCAATCAGCAATCAAGTCAAGCATCACAAGCACACAAAACGTTTTTGTTGGCCCTAATTTTTGAGTCATGTTAACTTAGTCATGAGTCAAAACACAGGGTGTGACAGACCTACACCCTTACAAGAATCTCGTCCCCGAGATTCCTAGGCTAGGCGTTGGAGAGATACGAAAATTCGGGTGTGAGGTAGTCTTCACGTTCCCATGCTGCTTCTATTTTGATGTGGTCGCTCCACTAGATCTTGAAGTGCTTGATGATACAGCTTCAAGTGTGTTGTTCGGCTTTGTATGAGAGGTGAACGGGGTCCTTGTGGTAAGCTAGGCCTGACTAAAAGTTAAGGGCCTGATGAACGGGGTTCGAGCAAAGGTCTGGCTTGCGTGTGTATTCCAAAGTCGCAACACGGGGCAAGGTAGTGTGTCGGTGTGCTGGTCCCGGGTTTACTCACGCTGGTTAGTGACATCTAGATGTCCCGTGCTAGAAGGGTCAAGTCTTGGTGTAGCTTCTCGTTGACGGGGAAGTCCTTATCTTCCTTAAAGCAGGAAATCTTCAGTCACAGGTGGTCTTCATCCTTCAGAGTGTTGAAGCGCGTCATCGTAGGCTTCTTGTCGAGAACTTCTGCTTGAGTAAGTTGCCCAGGTATGCTCTTCATTCATCTTCGACCATTTGTCTTCATCGTCATGGACGCACGTTTCTGGCGGGTCTTCGAGTGTTTGGTCTACTTGTCTCTCCGTAGCCATTTGTGGCAAGGTTTGGGCTGAGTCTCGTCCATAAGACTAAACTTAGAAATTTGACGCGAAAATGGTTCCTACCACCTAGGAAAGTTTTTGAGGGGTCCTAGATGAGCTGGCTACTGAAAAGTATAGACCAGCCATCCAATCCCCAAGGTCTGAGGCTTGGCAAGTGGGGTGAGCCACCTTTGACAGGGGTTTCACCATGATCCAGTCAGGATTCACGTCCTTGATTGGACCAAAAAGGGGCTCTTTAATTTGTCTTGATGTCCAAAGGCTTCATCATGCTTGAACATTGGTGCTTCTTGAGATAGTCTAGCTGATGTAGCCGGCAGAGGAGTGGTGGTTGACTTCTCTTGCTTCTTCTTCATCGTCGTGGCTCCCAACCATAGTGGTTCTTCATCTTGTTCGGTAAGAATGTCTTCTGCTGTAGGGAGGGTGCTTCAAGGAGTCCATCTCCCTTAAGGTAAAATTTTACACTTGAGAAGCTTGGCAAACGGGCTTCTGGGGCCTTTCCAGTTAGGACTAAGGTGTTCTTTTGTCTCATTGGGTAAATAAGTATGTCATCCATGAGGACAACAACATATTTCTCCAAGTATCACATATTCACATTGCTCATGGGATATGTGAGAGAAGCGGACATAAGTCAACCTAAAAAGGGCTTGATGGTATATCCATTAACCGTGAGGTGTGGACGGTTGTGGTCTTGGGGTAAGACTCGGGAATGGCTTTAGACCGACGATATTTTGATTCAGCTTGCTATCAAGAGGAAGCTCGGGAACCAATCTTTGGCCAGTTAGTCTTAATCTTCTAGGAGCCGTATTTGTCCCAGGTGGTTACTTGTCCATGGTTTTGTGGTCCTTTGTGACCAAATTCTTCGAGTCCACCTTCCTTATGGATAGGATTGGGGGTGGTCAAGGTAGAGTATTGGTCGTAGTCAAGGCCTATGGTCATGATCCGACCATGTTATGGCTCGGTAAGCTTAGGGGTTTCAAGGATCTTAGGATGCGAGTGATCGTCTATCATCTTATCCTTGAGCATAGTTCTTGGGCGCCAATAGTCCTACCTATTTCCCCAAACAAAATCACCCTATATCATCGAAGGTATTATCTCATAAGTCAACTCCAACATCACTCATGCTATTCAACTCCAAGGTTTTGAGAGAAGGACTAAACCAAAATCTCATATGTATACTATAGCTAACTCATATATATCCCTATGTAGAAATCCTCGGGAAAGCATACAAGCTGCTAAGCTTGATTGTGACACTACAAATCCAAGTGATCTACTGACCTATCCAATGTCTAAGGCACTACACTTCTATGCCAAGGGAACGCGTAATATACTAATCCAAGATCTTGCTTCCTTCATACGAATCCAACCTAGCGGTTCATTAATCCCATCAATCAATACTTGACCCATCACTCCTACAAATCCAATATCGATGCGGTTCTACATAGTCTCCTAGGGTTCCTAAAATCTGCAAACCATTGAAAGGGCTATTATCACAGTATATCCACGAACTTCCAATCTCATGACCAACTAAACTCCAAGGTCAAGCTTATATAGATCCATTGTTGAGGAAATCGTTAACTGGTAGCTGCTCGGTTGGTTGGCGAGTAGGGGAATAATAGGCTAATCGGCCATTTAATCAATTAATTGGGCAATTAATCACTTAATCGGCTACTCGGTGACCCTACGAGTAGGGATTAATTGGCAAGTTAACTGGTTAATCGGACGAATTCTTGAACAAGGCATAGATCCTTAAATCAACTCTGACGACTCCAATTTTCCTATCTTATCATCCACCATGAAACATGGTATCATGATCAATATCATCATACTAAATCCAAATTACTCTGAACCATGTAGTCTTGCTTAAGACCAACACTTTATTTAGGTTATGCTACTCTATCAACTTGGTCCACCAAGTTCACCTATCTCCTTGAAAGTCTCATGATCCACCAAATGATCTCAGTTGTTTCCTCAAGATACCTATGATAACCACATCAAGTCATTAGCCTACTAATCACATATCCTTAGAACAATCTTTCCTATGGCATCAAGGCTCTGGTGCTAGCTTAAGGATGAAAGGTGTTTGTTCACTATGATCACTAGTTCCATAACGAATCCAGTATTAAGCAAGGTTTACTAGAGCTTAACGGTTCCCTTGCAAATCTGTAGGTTAAGCACATGATTAGGGGTTTGAGTTGGGGCAGCTTGAGAGGTCTAGGTTAATCTGAGAAAGGGTTCTCCGATCTTGAGGGGTAAGCATACTCTACGGGGCTGCACTTGGTTGAGTAGGCTATAGCGAAAGTCTTTAGTGTCAGTTGTTTATCGAGGTGGCATCCTAGGTGCATCTCGTTTCTCTGGTCTTTAGTTGACGAGATAGGTGGGAGAGAAAAGTAGCATAGAGGAGGTGCCTAAAGGGGTTCCATAGTGCAAGTGCAATCAAACAAGTGCCGAAAGGGCTAAACACAACATTAAGATAAGGTAGGTGATATAGTCGCGTACTTATTACCTAGGGCAAAAGGGCGACATATATCATAACACAAACATATAAAACAAGCAACACCCAACATGGTTACATTCAAACCATCACACGGACTCGACCTCGCATGGGGGACACACGACTCATCCTACCCTAGGGGTTCTCGGACTCAGTGGTCGTTCTTGGCTTCCTGACTCGGAAAGAAGGATGTGCCGTCTCCTGGGTCTTTCTCAGGTGTCGCTACATGTCTCGTAGTTGTCCGAAGAAACGATCCGGGTTGGGGCCTGGAAAATGTTCGACATCTTCTCATCTGGTAAGCTGACGGGGCGAAGGTGATTCCTCGTGGTTGCCACTAACTCGGCCTTCTGTTGTCTTCTTAATCATGACAATCCTTCTTGTCTTCTGAGACGTTGAGGGTTCCAGGTAGGCAATCCTTTATGCAATGACATTAACAAGGTATTGTAGAGGTCCAACATGTCGGTTACGTTGATGACAACATCATCACCAAGAGCGGGGCATGAAGAGAACCATTTTCCTGCTCACTATAATGAGGCGGACCAAATGGCGAGGTTCTCATCCACCGGTGGTTGCCGATACAACAACGGTAATGACAGGGTTACTCTATTAGCGATGTACATCATGATCTTGCATATCTTATGCCCTGATCATCGTAGGCCAAGGTTGCATCATCCTGGGGTAGTATCGAGGGTGTCACCATCTTTTGAGTCTTGACATCCTCATTCCTTGAGAAGGTATCTTCTGTTGGTATTGTCTTGTTGTGGTGTCGCCAACCTTATGTTCAAGGGATGTGGCCAATGTCTGGCAAGGTGGCTTCCTTCCAGGTTACCCACGAGGATTTCAGGGAATCCAGGGGTCAGGGGCTTAAGGGTACTAACGACCGTTTGTAAAGTTTTGAAAAAGCAGCCGAGGAGAGCCAAGAGAAAAATGGTGGAAGTTGTAAGGCAAAAATCTTCTGTTTCTTTGAAGACTTAGAAGAGGTAAGAAATATAGGGGTTGTTGCAAGTGGTCTGAAAGGGCTGTAAAATAGTTTTGTCCTAACTAACGTCCATGCTAGCTAAGGGCTTTCTACAGTCAGGATGGCTCTGATACCAGCTCTGTGGGGACCCCGACTCATAAGTCGTAATCACCGGATGTACGTGCACAGTGATCCTAGAGATCAATGCTCACTGAACACACAGAAACTGAATAACAAGAGTATTACATCCATTACATACCGTTTTACTCAAATATGGCCTGGCCAAGTCTTCATAAACTCGCAGCAGAAATCTTCAACGATAGCCTAGACCCATGCCATCTGCCGTAACCCTACAGGCATTCTGACTGGGAAGCGTCCTATTTCGCATGTTCGTCACCAACGTAATCTTCACCATATTCCTGCTCTTCCATGCCTGGCCAATTAAATAACTAGTGGCAAGCCAATGAGTACTTTGAATGTACTCGTAAGCAACCCATGTTTTGGAACAAGGCATAACAAAGCATAATATAGCACTAAATGGGTAATTTTGCGGAAAGCTAATTTGAGTGCAATGGTATGCCCAATTAGCATGTAAAAGCATGCATCATGAGGTTCTGAGTAATCATATGAATAGGTTACAGATATCAATATGAATAAAGGTTGAACATCTCATGTTCAATCATCATGTCAAGTCATTCGACTCATCTCAGTATTCTCTTCCCACACACACACCAAGTTTGGTAAACAATGGACGTAGCCCAGGAGCAGTCATCCAAATGTCCTTGACCGTGGACATGGCTATTTGAATAGTTTTACACTCTGCAGAGGTTGCACACTTTACCCACAAGACTCGGGGAACTTCCGTGTCAAGCCACGACTCGCGGTATATCACATACCCGAGGTAAGCACCCGAACAATGCCTTTCCCCTGAAGATACTAAACAAATATTCCACTCGTTGGCCCACGTCTTCATGATGGACAAACACGAGCCTTGCTCAACGTAGTACCATCCATGAAGGGATGCAACGGTGTGCCCGGTGTCTGTAAAAACAGCCCATGGTCACCCTACCTGGCACGACCCTGTATCGAGAGAGTATCTCTGTCTCTCTCGCTGCTAGTAATGCGGGCTCTCTACTAGCATCGACCAAAGTAATCAACAAAGCCCCGTCCCACAAGGGCTATCGTGGTTGTACATCTAAGGTTGGAATAAAGGTCGCAACTTACACCAATCCGTTTTCGAAAATAACACACTCACTTGCATCGGTGCACCACTTCTTTGTCAAGAGGTCACCTAGCTCAACATCTCCCTTGGGCATTAGTGTCACCTGACGGGGTTTTTGAAAAGTCTTTGAAAGTACTTTTGTTTCCAGCACCATGCATATTCCCGTCCCATTTGCGTAGCACTACTTAGCAACCTATCTACTCCCACCCACAGAACTCTAAGCACAAAGTAGAGTCATGCCATGCAAGTATCAATGAGGGAAAGTAACGGAGGCAACCCATTAAGGTGGTCACCGTAATCATCATGATTCCGATGCATCAATTTAAAGTGCTATATGACATGCATAAAAATGTTTCATAGGCATGGTCAAGGGGCTACTTGACTGGATCAGCAAAGTCTTCGAGGTCCACTCACGCTTCTGGTCCAACTCCGAGCACTCTGTCTACCTCGTCAACTACCGTCGGAAACAACCATAATAAGCAACACAGCGAGCCGAGAAATAAAAGTGCTCTATAAATAGGCATTTATTTTTCTTGGACACCTCTTGTCATAAGAAAAATTCCTAAAGTGGCTCTACTGGAGTTGGATCAATGAGCCTTTTTGAATGGCGAAGAATGGAGGAAATGATGATCCCATAAGAAGTCTACAGAAGTCATTTTTATAAAAATGAGTCAATGCACCTACTAAATAGGGCATGATTTTAGAAACAGTTAGGAAGTGGTTTCCCTGGATTTGGAGTGAGGATGATTTTCCTATGTGTTTTCTAAGATGAATTAAATGGAAAAGGGGGACTATTTAATGGATCCAACAACAACATAACATGGGAAAAATGTTAACCATGGCTAGATAAATAGCACATGATTTTGAGAGAACATATAAATTGGAATCATCCCATTTGGATCTAGATTTACAGTTCTAGGTATTTTACAAGTTGGGCATTTCATAGTTTAAATTTGAATGTGCATTTGAACAGTACTGAAAAGTGTGATGGAAAATCGTGAAAGTTGCACCATTAGATAGGTTAATTTTTTTGAAGAATTTAGGAGTTTGAATCATGGCATTTGGAGTTGTATTTATTTAATTATGAATTTTGGAATCCCTCTAAATATAAAAAGAAAAATTGCACTGTGGCAATGGGCCAGAATCAGTGCAGCCGAGCCGGCCCAAAAAGGAACCGACCCAGGGCACAACGCGGCACCGCGGGAGGGCCACATCAATAACGTATTCACAGAATATGCCACCTCCCGCACACGCGCGTTCGATTCGAACCTGACGACTCGGTCCCAGTCGTCAGTGAGAGGGGGAGGCGTGGTGTGCATGACAGGTGAGTCCCACCTGTCATCACCTTCCTCGGGCAGAGAAGGCAGGGGCCTCACCGGCGGCGTTGCCGGCGGGGGTTCGAGGCGGAGGGGGCACGTGGGTGGTCCGCGTCATCCTGCACGTTGATTGGTGGTGGAGGCGGCCGTCAGCGTGGAGGCAAACACCGGCGAGAAGAAACGGTGGAGGAGCTTCAGCCTGAGCTGGGCACGGCCACTCCGGCCTGCAAATGGTGCGGGCAAGAGAGGTAGGAAGGTCAGGGGCTCTGTGGGTCCAAATCTGAAGAGAGAACGGGGGGAGGAGTTCCCTACCGCGAGGTCGTCGAAGGTCCGTGGCGCTCCGGTCCGATCTGAGCGCAGGGTCTTCCGGGGTGGAATCCAGTGGTGCGGGTGCTCGATTGGGGATGACAGGGGTGAGAGAGGTGGAAGGAGGGGCGTGGGGAGCTCTTTTATAGCCATGGCCGGAGTTCGTGGGCATGGTCCCGGTTTAAGGAAAGGAAGAGAGAGGACGGGGCATGGCCAGGGGCTTGCGCGTGCGGGGTCACCGATTGGAGCTCTCGGGCGGCCGGCGCGCGTGCGAAGGAGGGCAGCAGGAGGGAGAGAGAGGAGGGGGACAGGGTCATGGTGTGTCCCGGACGCCGAGGAACCTTGACTGGCGTGCAGGGGTGGCACGAGGTGGCCAGGGTCGAGAGGTCAACCCTTTGGAGCACGACTTTGGCCGGCATGCCAGGATTTTTGACGCGCACTGGCGTGTCCACTTGTGTCCACCAGCTGTAGGGGAGTATTATACTGGGAAAGCACATTGGATGCTCTGGGTATTGGCTAGGAGAGAGGGAAAGCTGAGAGAGAGAGAGATAGAGAGAGAAAATGGCTGTCCAGGGGGTGCAAGTGGGGGTTCCATCCCCCTCAATCATGGAGCTAGACGTTGGGGTTGCTATTGGAGGCCAAGGAGAAGTCATCTAGGGGCTCATTTATTGTACTTTGGATTCCACCAGAAGGTGTTTGATCACTGGTTGGGTTATCTCTGTTGCTCCATTGGTTTTGAAAGTTAACAGGATCAAATGATGGGAATAAATAAGCTTGATCACCAATTTTGAGCTCATTTAGAGGAAGTTTCCAATGTAGACATGGTAAACCCTAGAAATCAATAGAAATGGTTTTCTCTAGATCTAGTCATGCAAAACTATTCCTCCTAATGCACCACTTGATTGGTGGCATTATTTGGTTATTATATCATGCCCAAAAAGTTTGGGACCAAATGGGGAAACTTGGCAACGCAAAAATTCCCAATTCAAGAAATCGGCAGAAATGGGTTTGGGGGGGGGGGGGATTTAGACAAGTGGATCTATTCTCCTTGATGCACCAGTTGGTGTGGTTGCATTATTATAGGAGTACAACATGTCCACAAGGTTTTAGCACAAATGGAGGCACTTGGCTATGTAAAGTTGCTCAAGTTTGGGTCTGGATAGAGAGGGTTTTTGGGCATTTTGGTGAACCAAAACTACTGGGATTGAGATGAAACTTGGCAAGATGATCACATATGGCATATGTGACATGCTAGAATTTTATTATATTTATTTGAGAATATTTCTTATAGAAATATGTCAAATACTTGAAATGAGCAGAAAGGGTTTTGGAGTGTTTTGTCCAATACTTTGAACAAAACCATGTGTTGAAACTCTTATATGTGGAAAATATATGTCCACTGAGTTTCCCTAAATTTTCCCAAATATTTTGAAAGGATAAAAATAATTTTATCCTATAAAAGACCATTTTTGGCCTTAAGAAAAGGCCTTTAAATAAAATATGAAAATAATCTTGGAAAATAATATTTATTGGTTTTGGAAAGTCTTATATATAATAGGTTACATATAAAGTCTTTGGGGCAAAACATTCACCCTAATTGAATGACTTGTAGTACAAACCTCAATTCAGGAGTTTTTGAAAACCTAAATTGAATAAAAGCTTTTTGGCCAAAATAATATTTTATAAAAAATAGGTTTTGGTGGTATGCACATGGCATGATCATTGGGCAAAGATTTGGATCATGGATACAAGTTTTGAGAGTAGGAGGAATCCTATGAACTAAAACACAAGCAAGCAAACAAGCAATCAGCAATCAAGTCAAGCATCACAAGCACACAAAAAGTTTTTGTTGGCCCTAATTTTTGAGTCATGTTAACTTAGTCATGAGGCAAAACACAGGGTGTGACATGGTGTCACCGAGAAGCTAGGGTTTGGCTCTAGATCTGTCTAGGATGAAACTCGGTAGGGCCGATTTGAAAATGTTGGTGGCACCGAATTTGAGTGTAAGGGTTTAGACAAAGTATTTTTGTGGGAGACTTCATGAGTATTTTTGGTGGCTAACTCTAAGCACTTGAGCAACCAGATCATCATGGATATCTCATCCCCTTTTAATAGTATTGGCTTTCCTATGGACTCAAATGTGATTTCTCATAAAATGCAAAAAGTAGAGTCTTGAAGCTTGTTGCCAATTGATGTTCCTTTCATCTAGGGAATCTCCACACAATCCTTTGCCAATCCATTCATTGAACTTTTCCTGAAATATGCTTGATAAGATCATTAGTCCAATGAAGTATATGTTGTTATTAATTACCAAAACCACCTAGGGAGAAGTTGTACTTTCAATCTCCCCTTTTTTGGTAATTGATGACAACATATAGATCAAAGCTTCGATAGGGATATAAGCAATGAATATCATCGTCTCTTTGAGAAGTATGTGATAAGCAAGAGCTCCCCCTAAATTTGTGCACTATTTTTAAATTTGCGTTTGAATGCAAATGCACAATCGATTAGGACCATGGGAAACTCTTCCATGTCACATACTTCTTGGTGGTGCGCATAAATGATATGAGTGGATTACAATGCACATAACACCAAACAAGACTGAATGGTCATCATATAGACATCACAAAGATAGGAAATAGTAGCATCAATCACAAAGCGTATGATCAAACACAACGAAGATTTAGGACAAGCACATGATAAACCAAATGTTTTAAAAACGAGGAGAGAAACCAAAATGCAACACTCTCTCTCGAAGCCCTATGATCTATAACACTTATCCACCTTTGGCAAGAAGTTACCGAAAAGCTCGAAGGAATAGAGCTAAGCGTCACTCTGGGCTCGATCTCTGATACTTGTGATCTGCGTTGGGTTTTTCGTGAAGAGGAACGGGTAATTGCAGCACAAAGCGGATAAATATTTCCCACAGTTATGAAACCAAGGTTTATCGAACCAATAGGAGTATCAATCCTCAACCGTCTTCAGCGGCTACACCCAAATGAACAAACAACTTGCACCCAACGCGGGCAAGAGGGTTGTCAATCCCCTTGATCTCGTTATTTGCAAGCAAATGAGTTGTGTAGATAATTGTTGATAAATATAAATTGCAAAATAAATTAAAAGTAAATAAAGGCAACAAGGTAAATATAGCGTTTGCGAATATATATAAGTGAATAGAGTCGGGGGCCATAGTGTTCCCTAGCGACATCTCTCATGTAGGCAGCATACGATGGGTAAACAAATTACTGTTGGGCAATTGATAGAAAAGCGGATAGTTATGCGATGTTCACGGCAATGATCATATATATAGGCATCACGTACATAAGCAAATAGGCCGACTCTTGCCTGCACCTATTACTATTACTCCACTCATCGACCGCCATCCAGCATGCATCTAGAGTATTAAGTAAAACAGAGTAATGCTTGGAGAACGATGACATGATGTAGACAAAGTAAACTCAAACAATATGAATGAACCCCATCGTTTTATCCTTAGTAGCAACAACACAAAGACGCATCTTGTCCCCTACTTTGTCACTGGGATATAGAAACTCGCCAGGTTGAACCTACCACAACGCACCACTCCCACCGATGAAATATCAATCTACTTGGCCAAAGCATATCAATAGATCGGAGAGCATTACGAAGCTATAATGATCATGCACATAAGATATAATATAATTCAGAGGCATCTCAAATACTTTTCATGAATAATCTGAACATAAACCCACAATTCATCAGATCCCAACAAACACACCGCACAATAGGATTACATCGGATAGATCAAAGCAAAGATGCGACGATCATTGTATTGAAGATCATAAGAGAGAGAGATTGTCATATAGGTAGTAGCTATGGACCCGTAGGTCTGTGGTGAACTACTCACACATCATCATGAGGGCGGCAAGGTTGATGAAGAGGCCCTCCGTGATCGATCCCCCATCCGGCAGGGTATCGGAACGGAGCTTCAGATGGCCTCGCGACGGAACAGAGACTTGCGGAGGCGGAAAAAGGGTTTCGGGACTGCCTCCAGGGTTTTCAGAATATTAGAGAATTTATAGGCCGAAGAGGGACGTCGGGAGGTGCCCGAGGGGGCCACCACATATTAGGGCGCCCCCCCCCCAGGGCGCACCCTGATGTGTGGTGGGGCCCTCGTGTGCCTCCCAACTTCCTTCCGAAGCTTCTAGGTCTTCATATAGTCCAGAAAAAATCATCAAAAAGTTTCGTGGCAATTGGACTTCGTTTGGTACAGTAAACCTGCAAAGGCAAAAACACGCAGAAAACAGCAACTGGCACTAGGCACTGGGTCAATAGGTTAGTGCTCAAAACTATTATAAATTGGTAAACAATGACCCAAAAAGTATCCTAGAATGATAATATATCAGCATGGAACAATCAAAAATTATAGATACGTTGGAGACGTATCAAGCATGCCCAAGCTTAATTCCTGCTCGTCCTCGAGTAGGTAAATGATAAAAACAGAATTTTTGATGTGACATGCTATCCACTATGTAATCTTATTCAGGTATGCTCATTGAGAAAATATGAATCAACAAATATTAACATACTAATATTCAAGGTGTAAGAAATAGAATTGTTAATTCCTAAAAGTATACGATTCTCAAGAAATGTTTACCCCCCCCCCCCCCCCCCATTCATCTTATTGTATTAGCGAGGCATGGTTCCATCTTCACCACATTAATACAAATGTTAAGCACCACGATGTCCAAGTCAGGCAATTGGTTCGTACTTTTTCAATATGCATCAACTTTTTATTCTTCACGCAATACATGAGCGTGAGCCATTGGACATAGCATTTAGGTGGAATAGAGTATGGTGGAAGATATCAAAGGGGTAGGAAGTGGATAAGATAGTCTCACATCAACTAGGTGTACCAACGGGCTATGGAGATGCCCATCGATAGATGTCAATGCAAGGATTAGGGATTGCCATGCAAATGATGCACTATTGCTATAAGTGTATGAAAGCTCAAATGAAGCTAAGTGGGATGTGCATCCAACTTGCTTGTCCATGAAGACCACGGGCATTTGAGGAAGCCCGTCGTAGGAATATTGAAAGCACATATGCTCTCTTGGTGGTTTTGATAATTCATGACAACATACATTGTCTCTTGGACTAATATTTCTACCTAGTTCATTTCAGGTTTAGTCCACAGAGAGTGTTGGCAAAAGGATTGTGAGGAGATACCCCAAGATGCAAGGAATGGATTGGCAAAGCTTCAAGGAACAAGACTCTACATTTTACTTTGTGAGAAATCACTTTGAGTCCATAGGAAAGCCAATACTATTAAAAGGGGGTAAGGTATTGTTGGTGAACAAATTGCTCCATGTGCACAAGTGCTAGTAACCAAAAACACCCACAAGCTCTCCCACAAAGATTCTGTCTAAAACCCTTCCACTCAAAATCGGTGCTACAAACTTCCATATCGGCTACACCGAGTTTAAACCCTAGACAGAAACCCTAGCCACAAACCCTTCTCGGTACTACCAAGTTTTGCATCGGTGCCATCGAGTTCCAGTGACCAACCTTCTGTTAGCTGTTTCGCAAGAATTGGAATTTCCGAGAATTGTGAATCGGTCTCACCGAGTTTGGAAACTGCCCTCGGCCACTCATATCGGTACCACCGAGAATCATATATCGGTCTCACAGAGATTCCTAAAGTTGCCACATTTTGAACAAATTGGTACGACCGAGTTTTCACTTCGGTTTCACCGAGTTGCTCAATAATGGTGTAATGGTTGGATTTTTGGAGATGCCTATATATACCCCTCCACCACCACTTACTCGAAAGAGAAGCACTCAGAACTGTTCCCCACTTCCCATATCCAAATTTCTGAGAGAGAACCACCTACCCTTGTGTTGAGATCAAGATCATCCACTCCAACCATATGGATCTTGATTTCTGGCCTCCCCAAGTTTCTTTCCACCCAATCAATCCCTTCCACCAAGCCAAATCTGTGAGAGAGTGATTGAGTGTTGAGGAGTCTATCATCTTGAAGCACAAGAGCAAGGAGTTCATCATCACAATCAAGCCTATTACCTTCTGGAGGGTGGTGCCTCCTAGATTGGTTAGGTGTTGCTTGGGAGCCTCCTACTTCGTGTTGTGGAGTTGAACCAAGAAGTTTGTACGGGCAAGGAGATCGCCTACTTCGTGAAGATCTACCCATAGTGAGGCTAGTCCTTCGTGGACAGAAGCCGTTATCGAATAGTCAAGGTTGCTACTTCGTGGACCCTTATGGGTGGAGCCCTCCGTGGTCTCGCGACCGTTACCCTCCGTGGGTTGAAGACTCCATAAACGTGGATGTAAGATAGTGCCACCTATCGGAACCACGGGAAAAATCCTTGCGTCTCCAAATTGTGTTTGATCTTCCTATCTCTACTCTCTCTTACATGTGCTTGTCTTACTTTCCGTTGCCATACTTGTTGACTAGCATGTGTAGGGTGCATTAGACTTGTTATAATTGCTAAAACTGCCCACCAATTAACTTGGGAAAAGGTTAGGTTTTAATTCTTGCAAGTAGTCTATTCACCCCCCCTCTAGACGTCTCTTCTATCGATCCCTTCAATTGGTATCAGGGCTTTGGTCTCCATAGCTTCGGTTTCATCACCTTGGAGGAAGATGGATGTATCTAGTTTGGGGAGTATTAGTTGTAGAGTGCCCGTTATCGATGGGGAGTACTATAGTCTATGGAAATATAAGATGCTTGAATTATTCGATGAATTTCATTTAAGCAAGTATGTTAAGAATCCCTACGTACCTCCCATTGATCCTTTACATCCCACACACGAAGAGGAAATTGATATGCTATGCAATCTTAGAACTGTTAATCTTATCATTAGAGGATTGCCTAGAATTGTGTTTAATCAAATGAAGAATTTTGAATGTGCCTATACTTTGTGGAGTGATTTGGAGAAACGATATCCAAATTATTCATTAAGTAATCTTGATGAAATTCTTCATAAAACTATTGTCTTTCACAACATGATGCCTAGTGATCCTAAGTTTGATGACTATCTATTTGAGCCTAGAGACCTAATGCGTGCTAAAGGAGATGTCATAACTATCAACAACATCATTGTTGAAGCCATTCGCATTCATAATCTTGAACATTGTCATGATCACAACCCTAACGAATCTCTTGTTTCTTATGACGAGGATTTCCCACTTGATGATGACAATGTGAAACATGGCTACTATGATGAAGATGAGTTGTTCGACATCGAGCATGAGAAGATCATGAAGAATCTAAGTCTCATGGCAAACTTCAAGGATTACATGTCCGGAGGAAAAGAGTGGATTCTCGATAGTGGATGCACTGATCATATGACCGGAGATAGATACATGTTTGAAGAGATCACACCAAACCATGGACCGCGAAGGTATGTAACTTTTGGAGACAACTCCAAGGGTAAGGTACTTGGTCTTGGTAAGGTGGCCATATCCCATGATAGCTCTATTCAAAACTTCATGCTTGTTGAATCCCTTGGCTACAATCTTCTTTCCGTATCTGGACTTGCCGACTTCGGCTTCAATGTGCTATTTACCAAAGTAGATTGCCAAGTGTTTCGTCAAGATAATCACAACATGGTCTTTACCAGTTTCCGTAGAGGTGATCTATACATTGTCGATTTCACTAAAAGATCCAAACCTCGTACTTGTCTTATTGCAAAATTGTCTAAAGGTTGGCTTTGTCATAGAAGACTAGGACATGTTGGTATGCGTAATCTAGACAAGCTTATCAAAGGTGGTCATATTCTTGGTGTTAAAGAAGTTATATATGACAAAGATAGACTTTGTAGTGCTTGTCAAGCCAGTAAACAAGTAGGTGGAAGTCATCCCGTAAAGAATATTATGACTACTAGGAGACCACTCGAGTTGCTTCATATGGATCTTTTGGTCCCAACGCTTACAAGAGCCTCAGTGGAAAGTCCTTTGGTCTAGTTATAGTTGATAATTTTTCCAGATTTACGTGGGTATTCTTTCTTGATGATAAGTCACAGGTACGAAAGATCTTCAAGAACTTCGATTGCAAAGCCCAAAATCAGTTTGAAGTGAAGATCAAGAAAGTTCGGAGCGACAACGGATCAGAGTTAAAGAACACAAATGTAGACACCTTTCTTGATGAAGAAGGGATTCTACATGAGTTCTCGGCTACCTACACGCCTCAACAAAATGTATTTGTTGAGAGGAAGAACCGAACCCTTATTGAGATGGCAAGAACGATGCTCGACGAGTACAAGACGCCAAGACACTTTTGGGCAGAAGCCGTGGAAACAGCTTCTCATGCCACAAACGAACTCTATCTTCACAAGCTTCTCGGGAAAACAGCATACGAGCTACTCACCGGTAACAAACCCCAAGTTGGATACTTTCGGGTATTTGGCTCCAAGTGTTACATTCTTGATAAGCATCGTCGTTACAAATTTTCTCCTAAATCTCATGAAGGTTTCCTACTCGGTTACGGATCAAACTCTCACACTTACTGTGTCTACAACAGCTTCACTCGAAAAGTTGAAGAGACGGTAGATGTGAAGTTTGATGAATCTAATAATTCGCAAGTCGAACAATTGCCAAATGATGTAGGAGATAAGGAACCTTTGGAAGCTATCCAAGACTTGTCCATCGGCAAGATTCGTCCCATGGAGGTGAAGGAAAGTACCTCATCAACTCAAGTGGAAGCCCCTACTTTGCGTCAAGGCGAACCTCAACACGACATGGAGGCATCCACAAGCGGTACATGACAAGATGAAGAGGAGGAAGAAGCTCATCATGATGATCCACCACAACCACCTTCACCACCACCTCAAGGCAACGACACCTTCAACAACGATGAAGAAGAAGATGATGATGAAGAAGCTCCACCATCCAACAAGCAAAAGCTACCCCGAGTTCGAGCAAGAGTGGACAAAAACCATCCTCTGAATCAAATATTCAGTGACATACAAACCGGGAGGATAACTCGCTCTAAAACTCGACTAGCTAACTTTTGTGAGCATTATTCATTCATATCTAGCATTGAGCCCTTGAAGGTAGAAGAAGCTCTTCAGGATCCGGATTGGGTGAACGCTATGCACGAGGAGCTAATAAACTTCGAGAGGAACGAAGTGTGGATACTTGTGGAGAAGCCCAAGGACGAGCAAAACATCATCGGAACCAAATGGGTGTTTCGGAACAAACAAGATGAAGACGGTCAAGTCGTACGCAACAAGGCGCGTCTCGTGGCTCAAGGCTACACCCAAGTCGAAGGTATGGACTACGGTGAGACCTATGCACCCGTTGCTATACTTGAAGCTATCCACATTCTTCTTGCTTATGCTAATCACCATGATATCACGTTTTATCAAATGGATATTAAAAGTGCCTTCTTAAATGGTGAGATTGAAGAAGAGGTCTATGTTAAGCAACCCCCTGGTTTTGTGAATCCTAAGAAACCTAATCATGTCTACAAGCTTCGTAAAGCTCTTTATGGTCTTAAGCAAGCCCCACGTGCTTGGTATAAATGCTTAACGAAGTATCTCATTGAAAAGGGTTTTGAAATTGGTAAAATTGACGCAACCTTATTCACTAAGAGAGTTAATGGTGAATTATTTGTGTGACAAATCTATGTGGATGATATTATCTTTGGATCTACTAACCCACAATTTAGTGAAAGATTTGGAAGGTTGATGTCCGAGAAATATGAGATGTCCATGATGTGTGAGCTGAAATTTTTCCTTGGTTTGCAAATCAAGAAAACGAGAGAAGGAACTTTCATCTCTCAAACCAAGTATACCAAGGACTTGATCAAGAAGTTAAACATGCAAGAGTGTAAAGGTATGAAAACTCCTATGCCTACTAGTGGACACGTTGATCTTACCAAGGAGGGCGAACCGGTTGATCAAAAGGTTTATCGATCTATGATTGGTTCATTGTTATATCTATGTGCCTCCCGTCCCGACATTATGCTTAGTGTATGCATGTGTGCTAGATATCAAGCTGCTCCTAAAGAGTGTCATCTTAAGGCCGTGAAAAGAATTATGAGATACTTGATACATACACCAAACTTTGGCATATGGTATCCCAAGGGATCTTCTTTTAATCTTGTTGGCTATTCCGACTTGGACTATGCCGGAGACAAGGTTGATAGAAAATCCACTTCGGGTACTTGTCAATTTCTTGGTAGATCTCTTGTGTCTTGGTCCTCCAAGAAACAAAACTCGGTATCTCTATCTACTGCCGAAGCGGAATACATTGCCGCTGGATCATGTTGTGCTCAATTGCTATGGATGACTCAAACTCTTAAGGACTATGTCATACATGTGAGACATGTACCATTGTTATGTGACAATGAGAGCGCAATCAAAATTGCCCATAATCCCGTGCAACATTCTCGAACAAAGCATATTCAAGTTAGACATCATTTCATTCGTGATCATGTTGCCAAAGGAGATATCAATCTCAAGCATGTTCGTACTGAGAAACAATTGGCTGATATCTTTACTAAGCCACTTGATGAGAAAGTGTTTTGTCACTTGAGGAGTGAGTTGAACATTCTTGATGCTTCAAACTTCAGCTAGACTCACTCGGTTGCATGCAAGGGCATGAGCTTACATGATACTTCCATGATACACTTGACATGTTATCTTATACCATGGAAATATATGCTCCCTTGTATTGCAACTAATCTTTTGTAGGTACTTGGAAGAACTTCATTCCACAAGATTGCCATCAACTCTTATAACAATCAATCTTGTCATGACCAAGTATCCACAACCCTTCTCATTGATGGAAGGAAGAAGACAACTCAACCATATCCTTGACATATATTTGATGTGATCACATTGCTAATTCTCAATTGATATCATGTCAAATGGATATATCTTATTTTTCCTTCATGACTAACCCATGTAGGTGAAAAGAGAACCAAAACAAACAAGGATTGCTCCCAACTCAAGATGATCTTCATCAACATCGTGCATCCACAACAAGTTTTTCTACACGCTACGTCATCAACACCACCCAAAGGTATGTACTCATATCCTTGAAAAAGCTTTACTCCAAGTCATGAGATAAAGCAACTCAAGTGATATGAAAACATTAAAATGCTTAATCGAAAAATGGTAAACCCATTTTGAGCTTAACGATGAGTATGACCTATGATCAAGTATTATTGCTTGACTCCTTAAGTCAATATACTCTAATATAGGTGACCTAGTCACCGCCCATCATCTAGATTAAGTATCTTGTTTGGTTCATTCATTATTTGCAAGATTTCTTGGAACTAATCAAATCTTCTCTAGTTGATATTTCTTTGTAAAAAGTCTTTTGTATTTCCTTTGCAGATCTTTTTGACATTTTATTACAAGTTATCAAAACTCATTGCCAAGTTTCTGTTTACTCCTCGGAGCCTCCGACTAAAACCACTCGATTTCACCGATTTAGCAGATAAGCTGCATGACCGCAATTCGGTTCCACCGACCCATTTGTCTCGGAGCCACCGATTTGACTTCCTCTATGATTTGTATTCATATTAGCAAATCCTTATTTCTTCAGTGATCCCTTTGATATATTATTAAAAAAAGAGGGGAGAAACTTTATTCTAGGATCCCTAACTCAAAGGAGGAGAAGTCTCACAAGCTCTCAGATCAATGAAAGAGGGAGAAATTATTATCTATGATCCTTCAGTTCTTAATACTCTCTATGATCCTCATTCTTTTCTGTGAACCCTACATTCTATGACCTTTGCTCTCAAGGATCCCTTCTGACTCCATGATCCCTGTGTCTGACCCTGTGTATGGATCTTTTTGGCAATTAATGCCAAAGGGGGAGAAATACCAAAGCTTCAAATTGCTAAAGGGGGGGATACATGCTTCAATGCAAAGGGGGAGATAAAATCAAGGGGGGGAATATCAAAGCTTATGCTTACATAGACAAGGGGAGAATACCAAAGTAGCGGGAGAAGTTTCGTTGTTTCCCAAAGAGGAGAGAGCATGCCTAATCTTATTCTAATTTGATACTCTTATCTGTTATTCTCATGTTAGACTTGTCTCACCCTATCCAATCCCAATATCTACATGTTAAGATTCAGGGGGAGAGGATGACCTACTATTTCACATCTAGGGGAGAAAGTTCTAAATGATCTTGGAGACGTATCAACCTTAAGGAATACTATTTTCTATACATTCTGCACATCTTGGTACTGTTGAGTTCTATTGTTTTTATTATTTTGTAGAATACTCTTGTGTTTCCTAACACTATTTTCTCAAGAGTGCTTCTACTACTAGACTGCTCAAGAACTCAAGGTAAGTATATGCATCATATCCTTGATCAAGATGATCTCTTGCTTCTTGCACATACTGTTTGCAAGAGTGAAGTCTTGAACAAGGACACAACTCATTCATATATATTTGATGCATATAGCCAAAATACACATGACTCATCATATCCCTTCTACTATATGTGTGTCCATGCATTCCAAAGAAACTATCCTGAAAAGGATTGCACACAGTTAGGGGGGGGCAAGTTTTAGTCATGTGTCTCTCAAAGTCTTCATTTTATCTATGCATATCTTTATTTGAAGCTTTGATTGTATGTTGTCATCAATTACCAAAAAGGGGGAGATTGAAAGCACATATGCTCCCTTGGTAGTTTTGATAATTCATGACAACATACATTGTCTCTTGGACTAATATTTCTACCTAGTTCATTTCAGGTTTAGTCCACAGAGAGTGTTGGCAAAAGGATTGTGAGGAGATACCCCAAGATGCAAGGAATGGATTGGCAAAGCTTCAAGCTAGAAGACTCTACATTTTATTTGTGAGAAATCACTTTGAGTCCATAGGAAAGCCAATACTATTAAAAGGGGGTAAGGTATTGTTGGTGAACAAATTGCTCCACGTGCACAAGTGCTAGTCACCAAAAACACCCACAAGCTCTCCCACAAAGATTCTATCTAAAACCCTTCCAATCAAAATCGATGCTACCAACTTCCATATCGGCTACACCGAGTTTAAACCCTAGACACAAACCCTAGCCACAAACCCTTCTCGGTACTACCAAGTTTTGCATCGGTGCCACCGAGTTCCAGTGACCAACCTTCTGTTAGTTGTTTCACAAGAATCGGAATTTCCGAGAATTGTGAATCGGTCTCACTGAGTTTGGAAACTGCCCTCAGCCACTCATATCGGTACCACCGAGAATCATATATCGGTCTCACAGAGATTCCTAAAGTTGCCACATTTTGAACAAATCGGTACGACTGAGTTTTCACTTTGGTTTCACCGAGTTGCTCAATAATGGTGTAACGGTTGGATTTTTGGAGATGCCTATAAATATCCCTCCACCACCTCTCACTCGAAAGAGAAGCACTCAGAACTGTTCCCCACTTCCCATATCCAAATTTCTGAGAGAGAACCACCTACCCTTGTGTTGAGATCAAGATCATCCACTCCAACCATATGGATCTTGATTTCTAGCCTCCCCAAGTTGCTTTCCACCCAATCAATCCCTTCCACCAAGCCAAATATGTGAGAGAGTGATTGAGTGTTGAGGAGTCTATCATCTTGAAGCACAAGAGCAAGGGGTTCATCATCACTATCAAGCCTATTACCTTTTGGAGGGTGTTGCTTCCTAGATTGGTTAGGTGTTGCTTGGGAGCCTCCTACTTCGTGTTGTGGAGTTGAACCAAGAAGTTTGTACGAGCAAGGAGATCGCCTACTTCGTGAAGATCTACCATAGTGAGGCTAGTCCTTCGTGGACGGAAGCCGTTATGGAATAGTCAAGGTTGCTACTTCGTGGACCCTTATGGGTGGAGCCCTCCGTGGACTCTCGCGACCGTTACCCTCCGTGGGTTGAAGACTCCATAAACGTGGATGTACGATAGCGCCACCTATCGGAACCACGGGAAAAATCCTTGCGTCTCCAAATTGCGTTTGATCTTCCTATCTCTACTCTCTCTTACATGTGCTTGTCTTACTTTCCGCTGCCATACTTGTTGACTAGCATGTGTAGGGTGCATTAGACTTGTTATAATTGCTAAAACTGCCCACCAATTAACTTGGGAAAAGGTTAGGTTTCAATTCTTGCTAGTAGTCTATTCACCCCCCCTCTAGACGTCTCTTCTATCGATCCCTTCAAATATACAAGCCAAGTTTGAAATAATGAATAGGTAATTCCCACTAACATATGAAAGTGATATATCATGAGACTCTCTACATGAGGAACATGGTGCCACTTTGAGGCACAAGTGTGGTAAAGGATAGTAGCAAAGTCCCTTCTCTCATTTTCTCTCATTTTTTTCCATTTTTTTTCAAATGGATGGTGGGCTCATTTAGCCTCCCCATCTTTATTTTCGTCAGGAGTCTCATCTCGACTTATGACAGAATCATCGTCTCCATCATTCTTTCCTTACTGGGATGATGCTCTAACAATGATGATCATCACACTTATATTTACTTACAACTCAACATGGAGAACTGATATGAAGATATGACTCTGTATGAATGCCTCTGGCAGTGTACCAGGATGTGCAATGATCTAGCGTGACATGTATCAAAAACATTATGAAGGTGGCTTTGCCACAAATAATATGTCAGCTCTATATGATCATGCAAAGCAATATGACGATGAACGAACTAGTCATGTGAAGTGACGATGGAATTAGCATGGAAATATATCTCGGAATGGCTATGGAAATGCCATGATAGGTAGGTATGGTGGCTGTTTTGACGAAGATATAATAAGGCTTATGTGCAACAGAGCGTATCATGTCACGGGGTTTGGATGCACCGGCGAAAGTTGCACCGATCCTCGAGGTGAGAACGGGCTATGCACGACACCGAAGAGGCTCGCAAATTATGAAAAGGTGAGATTGTGTATGTCCATGGTTTCACATTAATCATAAAGAACTCATATACTTATTGCAAAGTTTTATTAGTTTATCATAAATCAAAGTACTAATCGCATGCCTAGAGGGAAGAGGTTGGTAGGAGTTAACCATCGCGCGCTTCCGACCCGAAACAACACTAGGATTTCAACGAGGAATAGAAATGCTCACACATCATCACCATGCCTCTTTAATTTTTAGATGAACAAAAAAGGTCAACCCCTCTTAATATTGACACTTCTATGGTTTAACAATTATGAACTCACACCTATTTCATATTACTACATCAATATCATTAACCCACAATTTCTTTATATGTGCTACATGATGGTTTTGATTATCACTCTTTGAATACCTAATATTTTTGGACTAGTTTGTATGACCCATCCAAATTACCATCACTATTTATTAACTCTCAAACAAATATAAGTGAAGAACGAGAGTGAAATCATTTCTTTAAAATCTACACACCATCGTGCTCAAAAAGATATAAGTGAAGCACATAGAGTATTCTAACAAATTATGATGAAGGTGTGTCTCTCTTAAATAGGTGTGTCCATCAAACAATGATTGTGGCAAACTGAAAGTAAAAGCAAACAAAAGCAAACGACGCTCCAAGCAAAACTCATATCATGTGACGAATAAAAATATAGCTTCAAGTGACATACTGATGGATTTGAGACGAAAGAGGGGATGCCTTCCAGGGCATCCCCAACCTTAGACACTTGAGTCTCCTTTAAAATATTACCTTGGGGTTCCTTGGGCATCCCCAAGCTTAGGCTCTTGCTACTCCTTATTCCTTTGTCCATCAAGATAACACCCAAAACTTGAAAACTTCAATCACACAAAACTCAACAAAACCTTGTGAGATCCGTTAGTATAAGAAACATATTGCATACTTTAAGTACTGTTGTAAATTGATTCAAATTTAATAAATGCATAATAGGTACTGTATTCTAACTTCTCTCATGGCTTATACCCCCCTGATACAATCCATTGTTTAATCAAAATAAGCAACTATGCAAGCAAAAACAGAATCTGTCTAAAACAGAACAGTCTGTAGAAATATGTAGAGAACCTATACTTATGTAACTCTAAAAATTCTGAAAAATTAGGGCAACCTCGGAAATTTGTATCTCAATACTGTGTAAAAATTTCATATCATTATCACGCTCCAGCAAAAAATGCAAATTCCTGTACTGGAGTCAAAAGTTTCTGTTTTGTTTCAGCATCGATTCTACTCATCTTGTGAGTCATCCCAAAGGCTTTACTTGGCACAAACACTAATTTAAACACAAAAACATAATAATTACAGATGCAATAATCATGTTACTAAAACTAAACAGAAAGTTCAAAGCAAAAATTTAAAGATAACTATTGGGTTGCCTCCCAACAAGCATTATTGTTTTATGCCCCTAGGTAGGAATGATGCATAGTTTCAAGTGTTGTCATCTTTGGCCTCAAGCTCCTTAATATCACAACCATGGATAGTAGGTGCAATATGGGGCTTGGCAATAGGAGCTTTATCAAATTGATAAATTTGTGATGGACACTAATCATCTTTAGATCCTCATCCCTTTTTGTAGAAGGCTTGGGAACGTATATGAACTTGCAATTTTTGTTGTGAGAGGTACTAGCATTAGCTTTGGAAGGTGTGAAGGTGGAGCCTACCTTTTCAATGACCTCTTCCATTTTATCAATTCTATTCAAACCTTGTTCTTTTTTCCTTTAAGGTTTTCAAAGTCATTCCTACTCGTGACCCAAGTTGAGTGATATGATTATGAAGTTTTTTATCCAACTCCTCAATGGGTTTGTTTGTGATCATATTCCTTTCAATAGCATCTAGCCTTTGCATAACATGTTCCAAGGTCAAATTTGTTTCATTGAAAATAATGGGTGGTGTCCCTACAAGATTTTCAATTGCGGTGTTGGCATCCAAGGTGTGACACATTAAGAAATTCCCACCGGTGATGGTGTCAAGTACGAACCTATACCAAGTGGTCACACCAACATAAAAATTGTGAAGCAAAGTAGTGGTAGATAATTTTTTGGTTGCTTTATTTTGAGCAAAGAAAGTCCTATACCATGCATCTTTTAAACTTTCTCCTCCCCTTTGTTTGAAATTCACTACATCATCATTGGGAGTAAAGCGAGCGGAGGAAGAACTAGCCATGACTTCAAACAGGAAAACTAGTAACAAGCAAAGGTAAATATTTTTGTATTTTTGATTTTTACGTGACAAGCTAAATATAAAAGCAAATAAAAAGAAGAACAAGTGAATGAAAATTTGTGTGAAGTTACTTGGTAGTTGATGATGATATTCCCCGGCAACGGCGCCAGAAATCCTTCTTGATACTTGTGACCTGCGTTGGGTTTTCCGTGAAGAGGAACGGGCAATTGCAGCACAAAGCGGATAAGTATTTCCCTTAGTTATGAAACCAAGGTTTATCGAACCAATAGGAATATCAATCCTCAACCGTCTTCAGCGGCTGCACACAAATGAACAAACAACTTGCACCCAACGCGGGCAAGAGGGTTGTCAATCCCCTTGATCTCGTTATTTGCAAGCAAATGAGTTGTGTAGATAATTGTTGATAAATATAAATTGCAAAATAAATAAAAAGTAAATAAAGGCAACAAGGTAAATATAGCGTTTGCGAATATATAAGTGAATAGAGCCGGGGGCCATAGTGTTCCCTAGCGACATCTCTCATGTAGGCAGCATACGGTGAGTAAACAAATTACTGTTGGGCAATTGATAGAAAAGCGGATAGTTATGCGATGTTCACGGCAATCATCATGTATATATAGGCATCACGTCCATAAGCAAATAGGCCGACTCTTGCATGCACCTATTACTATTACTCCACTCATCGACCGCTATCCAGCATGCATCTAGAGTATTAAGTAAAACAGAGTAATGCTTGGAGAAAGATGACATGATGTAGACAAAGTAAACTCAAACAATATGAATGAACCCCATAGTTTTATCCTTAGTAGCAACAACACAAAGACGCATCTTGTCCCCTACTTTGTCACTGGGATATAGAAACTCGCCAGGTTGAACCTACCACAACACACCACTCCCACCGATGAAATATCAATATACTTGGCCAAAGCTTATCAATAGATCGGAGAGCATTACGAAGCTATAATGATCATGCACATAAGAGATAATATAATTCAGAGGCATCTCAAATACTTTTCATGAATAATCTGAACATAAACCCACAATTCATCGGATCCCAACAAACACATCGCACAATAGGATTATATCGGATAGATCAAAGCGAAGATGCGACGATCATTGTATTGAAGATCATAAGCGAGAGAGAGATTGTCATCTAGCTACTAGCTATGGACCCATAGGTCTGTGGTGAATTACTCACACATCATCATGAGGGCAGCAAGGTTGGTGAAGAGGCCCTCCGTGATGGATCCCCCCTCCGGCAGGGTGCCGGAACGGAGCTCCAGATGGCCTTGCGACCAAACAGAGACTTTCGGCAGTGGAAGAAGGGTTTCGGGATTGCCTCCAGGTTTTTCAGAATATTAGAGAATTTATAGGCCGAAGAGGGACGTCGGGAGGTGCCCGAGGGGGCCACCACATATCAGGGCGTGCCCTGATGTGTGGTGGGGCCCTCGTGTGCCTCCCAGCTTCCTTCCGAAGCTTCTAGGTCTTCATATAGTCCAAAAAAATCATCAAAAAGTTTCGTGGCAATTGGACTTCGTTTGGTACAGTAAACTTGCAAAGGCAAAAATACGCAGAAAACAACAACTGGCACTGGGCACTGGGTTAATAGGTTAGTGCTAAAAAATATTATAAATTGGTAAATAATGACCCAAAAAGTATCCTGGAATGATAATATATCAGGATGGAACAATCAAAAGTTATAGATATGTTGGAGACCTATCAATCTCCTCCATGAGATGATGAAGCGGCTCCGGTAGCCGTCGAAGGAGTCGAAAGAACAACGTCCGCGAATGCTTCTGCCGAAGTCCTCTGAGGTGGTGGAGTGGACACGAGAGGTGCTGAGGGAGCTGTTGCAGGTGCTGACGAAGATGGTCTCGTCTCTGGAACTTGCACGACAGATGATCTAGCCTGTGTCTTGAACTGAGTGTGGGGCTGGAGAGGAGGACTGTCTTCATCATCACTAGAACTAGAGCTGGGGCTTGGCACTGCATCTACTTCCTTCTTCAAAGCATTGACTGTGATAGTCAGCTCAGTCACCTTGTTATCCAAGGTATGAAACTTGGTTTCCACTATCCTCTCTAGGCTCTTCTGGTTCTTGAGGATCTCACTCACGTTCTTCTCTATCCCTTGGATAGTGCTGATGAGATGTGCCATTTGATGACTCTTAGTCCTCGGCAATTGAGCACTAGTGGCTCTAGTAGCTTCAGCCCTGGCCTCTTCCTCAATCTGGGCCTATGCAGTGGTTAAAGTGGGATGACTTGGATCCATCACCACGACATTGTCCTCAAACTCTGGTTGTAGGGGCAGGTGTGGTCGATCAAGCAGATATTGTCTCTTCCCAACTTTGGAGTTGATAATCATCTGGATCTAAGGAGCGTATCCACACGACCTCTTTTGGTCAGCAGTTGTCTTCTTGATGGTCTCCACAATGAGATCTGTCACCCTGGTCCTGGTATGGCTATCCACATGATGGAGCATGTTAATGGAATAACCATGTATCATATTGTCATCACCTGACTTGGGCATCAAGGTGGGCCTGAGAATAGTGTTGGAGGTGGGTAGACCAGCTTGCAAGAAATAGACTAAGCCAAGTTTATGTGTCTTCACATATGCTCTGGGAATGGTGTTATACATGTTGGCCATGGAGTTGTGGTTCATCTTGGCCTCAGCATAAACATCTAGATCACCATCCTGCACCTTTGGGGCTCCTAAGATGGCATCCCACTCATCAACTGTCGACTGGTATCTGGTGCCCTCAGTCATTCATACAATCTCCCCATCTGGATAAAAATGAGTTGTGGAATAGAATTGCATGATCATCTCATCATTCCAAGCCGTCATTTCTCTGTCAACAAAAGCATCGATGTCAATGGCCTTGAAATTTTCTAACACATGAGGGAAGTAGTCTTAATTCTCCTTGATGAACTTCCAATCAACGTATCTCATGTCACTGACAGCTGGACTCTTGTCTAGCAAGACAGTCTCATAAAACTCATGCTGCTCCTTAGTGTGGAAGCGAGCATCAACAACTGTCCTTCTCCTGATAACATAGGGACCATGAGCTCTCCACTTCCCGAGCCCTTGATCCTTCCTTTCCTTCATATTCTCTGCCACTTGATGATCATTGTTGTGGTCTAGCAGGTGAGGTCCCAGTTTCCTCAAAACAACAACTTCCTCATCATCTGCTGCATCTCTAGAGGTAGAACCCTTGTTCTTCTTAGCAGCAAGTACATCTATGGTTGTCCTCTTAGGCTTGGAGGCAACTGGCTTGGCCTTGGGAGCAGAAGGTTTAGCCTTTGGAGCAGGCTTGCTTGGCATAGCATCCTTCATCGGTTTTCTTTGCTTAGAAGGAGGAGGGTTAGCAGGTTCCTCCTCTTCTTCTTCCTCATGCTCAGCTGGATCTTCATACATAGAAGTTGGCCTTCCTTGCACATGAATGGTTCTCTTTCTCTCTCTCTTCTTGGTTGGCTTCTTGGCTAAAGATTTTGCTTGCTTAGAAGTATTTGGTGACTCAAGTGTAAGGGTCATTCCTCCCTTAGCTGTCTTTGGAGCTCTCATTGCATCTGTACTGGCATACTCCTTTCTGACAGGCTTCCTTTTTGATGTAGCATCATCAGGAATGAAATCTTCATCCTCCTCATCAGAATTCTTCTTCCTGGCCCTGGTGGCTGCCTTGGGCAAGCCATGTGAGCTGGGAGTACCTGGGTCCTTAGAACTAGCCTCTGGACTAGTGTCTGCATCAATATCAGCACTTGGCTCTCTGAAATCATTCTGACTATCATCTGATTCTGACATGACTGAGCTCTGACCCTGTGAATTAGATTTAGAGGAGTTGAAAAGATGAGCATCACAAAATACAGACTTTTTGCAAAATTTGAACTAAAAAACTTAGTTTCAGATTTCCACTGTGTGGGTTTCGGTTCCACTGAGTTTTAAATTTCGGAGCATCCAAGACTGCAAACTTCATTAACAGAAACTTGGTCACCTGTTTTGGTTTCACCAAAACGTGACTCGGTCTCACTAAAGTTGTGCTCAGAAACCCTAACACTCCAAATTGGTAACACCGATAGGCACTTTTGGTTTCACTGAGAAGCCCTTCGTTCTGTGGGAGACCCACATCGGTGGCGCCGAAACGCATACAACGGAAACCTAAACCTATTTTTTCTCGTTCGCCTATCTCTATGGAAATTTCTAGCAAAGAGGAAAACATCCTAATGCGCAAGAATCAGAGGTTGGAGTGCAAGAGGGGGTTGAAGTTTTACCCTAACTCGGCGAAACTTCTCTACGGCGGCAACAACGGAGGCGATTCCCTTTGACGGCGGCGGACTCCTGCGGCGAAGGCGCACGGGAGGCAAGGTAGATCGTCCGACGACTCGAGCGGCGGCGGCAGTGGGGTGCGGGGTTTTCATTTGAAGGAGAATTTCAAAGTACGGACCCGCGGAGGTATTTATACCCACCTCCTGTCGGTGACACCGAGCCAAAAGTTTCGGTTCCACCGAGATGAATAACTGCCTGTAGACAGGGCAACTCGATGACGCCGAGACTTTGAGATCGGTGGTACTGAGATTGAAAACGTAGATCAACCCTAGTGCTTCGGTGGAACCGAATTTTGATAGTTAATCACACAGAGAGACACATGGGAGGTTTTGGAAGTCAGCTCTTGTCGAAATGGTAACTACGAGTGCTCCTCACCTAGAGGGTCCGAAAAGTGCTTGCTCAAATTTTGTGATGAAGCATGAATAGAATTTGAGACGAGAAAGCATAGATAGCTAGAAGGGGTACTTAGGCATTCTTGTATATCCAATTGGCCAGAAAAATGAAAGCCAAAGAACAACAATTGGATGTCCTCGAATGAATAAAAATATGCATACCAACATGCTCACACAATAAGATGTCAAGTAAAATATGGAAAACATGCAAGACCACTCTAGTATCTACCAAGCACTTTGGCGATGACGGAGTCAGCTATATATGATTATATTGACTTAGGAGCCAAGAAAGTATACTTGATCATAGGTCATACTCATCGTTTAAGCACAAGTGGGGTTGCCACTTTTACATAAAGCTTTTAATGTGTTCACATCTTAAGAGATGCTTTAACTCAAGTTTTAGAGTAAAGCTCCCCCTTGATGTGACATCCCCCCTAAGAGGGATAAACTAACCTTGGGTTTTGTCGTTGAAGACTTCATGTAGGTGTTGTAGTAGTGGATACTTATAGTTGATGAAGATCATCTTGAGTTGAGAGCCATCCTTGTTGTTTTGTACTCTTCTCACCTACATGGGTTAGTCCCACACAAGGAACAAATACAAGGATATCTATGGACATGGAGTGAAACACATGTAAGATGATGCCCATTGATTCATTATTTACCTTGTCCCTTGCTTACCAATGAGGGATTTGTGACTCCTTTAACTATTGCATAAGGTTGGAGTTGATTGCATTAGTTCTTGCCAATTATGAATGTGAGTGAATCTTGTTGGTGGACTCATCCCTAAAGAACTTATCTAGTTCTTCTTCTTGGGGACCCACATAAACTTGATGGGGATCCTTGGAGTTGAAGTAGCACTTGATGGAGTAGAGCTTGTGGTAGCTTTGGGAACCCACTTGACCATGGCTTGTGATTCTTCTTCAAATGAGTCAATCTCCTCTTGAAGCTTGTCTTTGCCCTTGAGCTTGCGGTCTTGTGGTGGGAGGTCATCTTGAGCTTTTGTTCCCTTAGAGAGAGTAGGATCATACTTCTCCTTTTGGGGAACAAACTTCGTCTTGGGTTGTTGACCTTCTTCCCATTCAACTCCATTTGCATTGAAATAGCCAATGCCTTGGTTCTTCCAGTGACATCCTTGCTTGCGCACAATCTCCTCAAATTGCTTACTTCCGGCAAGACTCTTGTAGACACCCTTTTCTATAATTCCTTTCAATAAATCGTTTTCTTGCTCAAGTGTAACTTGGCTAAGAAAATCATTAGTGGAATCAATAGAAGTACTAGGAACAACATCATAGGTTTTAGCATTAGTGTTGTTGTTACTAGATGAAGAACCTTTCTTGCCTTTGTTACTAGTTTGCTTAGATTTAACTTGTGGCACAAATGTGGACAAGAGTATTCGTTTGGCAAGATAAGAAGAACTCTTCTTTCGAAGATCGTCATTGATAGATTTAAGAAACTCATGCTCTTGCTCTAAATTTAGCTTCTCAAAGCGTAACTTCTCATGAATTCTTAAGAGCTCTCTATGATCTTCTTGAGTAGATTCATGAGCTAACTTAACAGTGCTTAGTTCTTTAGTTAGACGCTCAATCTCCTTCTTATCATCATCACACGACTTATCTTGACTAGCATGATTATTATCAAGTTCATTTTAACTAACATCACTAGTTTTATCAAAGAGCAAGTCATCATCTCCTAGTAAGTCATCCTCATCACTATTAAAGTCAACTAGCATAGTGGCCCTCGCAAATGCGAGGGCGCCATTTTTGTTCTACCAAAAGTGTTGCAAAATAATTATGTTTTTAATAAATATAGTCGTTATGTGTTCTGTCCTAAGGTGTACATATTTGTATCTTTTTGGTGTTACCAACGTAGGCCTTCTATTTCGCGTCAAACCAAACTTGTTATGCAATAGTAACTGACACAATTATGTAGCCACCTCAAATTTATGATAAAAGAGTATCATACGCACAAAAACCAAAATTAATTTTGAACAAATATTAAGTTGAATTTGTAAAATCACCAACCTAATATCCTAACATTTTGCTTTTCTTCTGATTTTGTAATGATATTTAGAAATCAATTTTACATATGTAGCTACACGATACATATATGCCATATTGTATTGATATATAGAGTTAAAATACATATTGTTAAATCTTGGTTTATTAGTAGGAGTCCACCATAACGATTGTCACATTATATCAAGTGATTATCAAATCAATAGTTGATGATGTCTATGTATGCTTATGGAAAAAATAAATTAACTGTGAGCATGAGGTAATGTATTATAAGATCGAGCTGAACAATACATATTGGAAGTGGGTTCTAACATGTGAATGGTTGGGCGTTTTGCTTAATTTATGCTTTTCATCTTCAAGGTGTTAAAACAGTAGATTCAACATCACATCGTATTTAGCATGCGGAAAATGTTTTTTTATGATTTCATTCATAATCATATTGGTTGTATCTTCATGTGTGATAAAAGTTTAGCCCTTGAGCTAGGTGATACTTTTTGCATGACATTACGTTAGTACGTGGGGTATAGACCTAGTTGTCTGTATACGATATTATACGTGTAAAATAAACAATCATCCTCATTGACAGGCTAATTTACCATAGCTAGATTTACCTGGCCCTTATTTAGTCATTTAGTTCCAAAATACATGTTTTAGATATGCGTTGATATCTAAGAAATAAATTTGACTATTATTTGAGCATATAACTGACAATATATTTTTGTCGTATGATGAAATACTTTTGAACGAAATGAAGTTGTATTATCTTTCTTTTGACCAGTATGAACATCTTTTTATATATTGACTGTAAAAGTATATAATTTTCTCTCTAAAAAAGCGACGAAGTTCACTATTTAAGAAGTCATCCTCTTGTTTTAAAACATAATATTATTATTCTTTTCTACTCCCTTTACTATCCCATTATTACTTCATTATTGACCCTGTTGATCATAATGTTCTCCTTGACATCATCACATGCACTGCCTTGTTCCAAAATGTAAGTGCCCACAACATTAAAATATTTAAATTTGATCAATGATTAGTCCAATACAATATGATTTTATAAAATGGATGTTTATATGACCTACAATAGTGTGAGTGATTGATCATGCTCAAAACCCAAGGTAATCTCGAGGATTGCCATGGCCATTATGCCATATCGTTCGAATAATTATATGCATGTGTGCATGTTACATGCGGAAATGCTTATCAAGAATAGTTGTATAAGAGATTTATGCTTGCGTCCATGCAACCTCTCGTGCAGGGCGATAGCCCTTTTTTTTTCTTCCGCGCTAGACTCAGAATGTGCCATATAACGCGCGGGGCGACATTACCTTGGAGTACAGGACACTAACGGGTGCTGTTACATAATTATCCTGTTTTTTATTTCCTTGAGCGCCCATGCAAGCACCCAGGCATTCGACATGCCCTAATTACTTTACTTAAACCTACCTTAATTAGATCTGCACAAAGTCTCACAAACCGACGTTGCATCGTCTTGCATGGTGTGTGGCTTCTCCTGCGTGAAGACTACACAGCGATAAAAGCCATGAGAACATCGCAGCTATCCCTAATACATGTATGAAGACAGTCTGAACTATGCACACATGTTCCTAAGGAAGTCATGCACGTCCTCACAAAGGATAGAAGTCATGGACATAAAGCACATGGTATTCAATTATCTATCAGCTAGCTAGCTATACTTCCGCTACAAAAAGGTAGTTGTACATGAAGACGAACTATATATGGATGGGGTCTTGTCCACATGTGCCCTTATAAAGAATCAAAAAAATTAAGATGCTTATAAGAATCAGTTGTACGTACGAAAGAGTTAGGAAATCGCAATCTAGAAAAGGAAAATTCAAACAACCATTTTTCATTTGTATGACATATTTAATTTAGGATTTAATACTCATTAGGCTTGAATTAATACAAACCTGCACTTAGAAGAAGCCAATATAGTAACATATAACTTTGACGATGTAAAAGAAATACAAAAAAATACCTTTGGAATTATTCTTACATGTATGGGATATGCATTCTTAAAGAGTAGCGTATATAAAGACATTCTTTTGCGGGGTGTATATAAAGATTTTAATTCTCACTGTTGTGCTGCATAAATGGTCAATATCTTACTTCTAGATTTGTTTGCTTCCAAAGATCCGCTAGCTTCTTCGCTAGTCTCGAGTTTTCCCAAGTCATAAACATAGTACCTGTAAAACCCGAATGATATTAATTTATTGAACATGGGCTACATGAATAAGAAAAGAATTCTCTTCCATTACACAACAACCACGGTCGTCAGAGTACGTTTTTATCAAATTAGTAGATTGCTGCATGAGCCGCATGAGGAAACGTCCTCGTTGATCTACTAATTTGCTTCTAGGGACATCAGTCGAAAAATCATCAAGGTTAGCAAAGGAACTGTAACTTTAAGAGACCAATTACCAACATGCTAGAACATATGAAGAAATCGATGACTATGTGCTTGTTGTACAGTGATTTGATGGGGCTGTCGCTCCACGCAGAGTATTAGGCACCCGAGGGAATGACTCGGGACTTGACATCGTGGCCTCAGCCAAAGCCGCCTCCGGTACCGGCGTCGAGGACGACGCGACTGGCAGATCCTTGTATCGATTCGCACATACGTACGGCTACCAATGAAGCTGATTGATTTCCTGCCAGCCGAAAAACAGATGTACACACATGGGTAATCAACTGATCTGCCTTTGATCAATTCACATACGTATAGCTGCCTAAGATGCTGATTAATTTATTGTCGGCCGGAAAACTGACGCACACACATTGGTTGTTTATCTGATCTACCTTCGATGGATTAACACGTACGTGCGACTGCCTATGAAACTGATTGATTTCTTGCACACACATACGTCACATGGCGATCTTAAAACTGACGCGCACACACATGGCGATCTGATATGGAAACTGCACCTATCCTGGATGATTTCTTTAGGGCTTCAGCTCAGGACACATTGGCCAGCAAAATCGAATGATTTCTTGCCGCCAGGAAAACACACGCCCATACACCTGGACAGGGAATCAAACTGTTTTGCCTTTGGCATGTATTTGTGGCTGCTTTGCTTATACAATTAGACCTCCTGGAAATAAGTCTGGAGGTTAGAGAAGGCCTGATGATGGTTTATGGCATTGGTGGGTAATTTTCATCTTTAAGGTTAATCGGATGGTTCTGATTTTTTAATTAAGAAAATTAAGGGTTGGATATTTCTAATTTTTGTGGGATTTTTTTAGATTATTTCTCTTTTTTCCAGTTATCCCGTTAATTACTTTTTATGTATAATAGATGTATTCGGGGTGTGATACCTGTTGGAAATATGCCCTAGAGGCAATAATAAGTTGGTTATTATCATATTTCCTTGTTCATGATAATCGTTTATTATCCATGCCATAATTGTATTGATCGGAAACTCAGATACATGTGTGGATACATAGACAACACTATGTCCCTAGTGAGCCTCTACTAGATTAGCTCGTTGATCAAAGATGGTCAAGGTTTCCTAACCATAGACATGAGTTGTCATTTGATAACGGGATCACATCATTAGGAGAACGATGTAATGGACAAGACCCAACCGTAAGCATAGCATTAGATCGTGTTAGTTTATTGCTACTGCTTTATCCATGTCAAGTATCTATTCCTACGACCATGAGATCATGCAACTCCGTGACACCGGAGGAATGCCTTGTGTGTATCAAACGTCACAACGTAACTGGATGACTATAAAGGTTCTCTACAGGTATCTCCGAGGGTGTCTGTTGGGTTGGCGTGGATCGAGACTGGGATTTGTCACTCCGTATGATGGAGAGGTATCTCTGGGCCCACTCGGTAATACAACATCACAAGAAGCTTGCAAGCAATGTGGCTAAGGAGTTAGTCACGGGATCTTGTATTACGGAACGAGTAAAGAGACTTGCCAGTAACGAGATTGAACTAGGTATGGAGATACCAACGATCGAATCTCGGGCAAGTAACATACCGCTGGACAAAGGGAACTGCATACGGGATTGATTGAATCCTTGGCATCGTGGTTCGACCGATAAAGATCTTCGTGGAATATGTGGGAACCAATATGGGCATCCAGGTCCCTCTATTGGTTGTTGACCGGAGAGTTGTCTCGGTCATGTCCACATGATTCTCGAACCCGTAGGGTTCGCGCGCTTAACGTTCGGTGACGATATAGTATTATTGGGTTATGTATGTTGGTGACCGAATGTTGTTCGGAGTCCCGGATGAGATCCCGGATGTCACAAGGAGCTCCTGAATGGTCCGGAGGTAAATATTTATATATGGGAAGTCATATTTTGGCTATCAGAAAAGTTTCGAGTTTTTTCGGTATTGTACCGGGAAGCTTCTAGAAGGTTCCAGAAACTTCCGGAGGAGTCCGGAAGTCCACCAAGGGTTCCACCACGTCCCAAGGGTTTGCATGGGCTGATGGGAGGCACCCTGGCCTTAATGGGCCAGGCGCACAAGTCCCTCAAGGACCATGTGGCTTGGGAGAGGTGGAAAGTCCACGTGTGTAAGGAAAGGGAGGGAATTGGACTAGGAGTCCAACTCCTCCCCCTTTGACGCGCCCTAGGGCTTGGAGGGGCTGATCCCCACGCCCCTCCACCTATATATAGAGGGGAGGGGGCGCCCCAAGAGGACACACCAAGCCCTTGGCGCCTCCCTCTCTCCCTAGATCGATTTCTCCTCCGTTCGCGGTTTCGGTAGCGCTCGGCGTAGCCCTCCGGTATTGCTCCACCACCATCTCCACCATGTTGTTGTGCTGGTTGAGAACCCATCTACTAACCCGCCCTTGCTCGCTGGATCGAGGAGGCGGAGACTTCATCGAGCCGTACGTGTGCTGAACGCGGAGGTGTCGTCCGTTCGACGCTAGATCGGGACGGATCGCGATTGGATCGTGAAGACGTACGACTACATCAACCACGTTATATACGCTTCCGCTTAGTGATCTACAAGGGTATGTAGATACACTCCCCCTCGCGTAGCTATGCATCTCTATGGATAGATCTTGCGTGTGCGTAGGAATTTTTTTGTTTCCCATGCAACATTCCCCAACAATACCTTGGCGCCTTTAGCCATGAAGCAACTTCTAATTCCTTCATTTGGTGAATCAAATATGTCATAGGAATTGGAGTATACGAGTGCTAATCCGGCAACACCTTCGTCTTGACGATGGTCGGAGTTGGAGTGGTAGCATCTCTTGGATTGGTTGTCGGAATCGGAGCTGGAAACCCATTCACCAATATGAGCTTGATGTCTTCTTCTTGTGTAGCTCTTGGTGTACTTGTCCTTATTCTCCGAGTCCTTGCTTCTCCGGGAGGGTCTTCTTTCATAGCAATCTTCTCTACTCCTTCTCTTTCTATGAGGTGACTCATCTCTTGAGATTCTTCTTCTAGGTGACTCTTCTCTTCTTTTGTGGGGAGCCATGCACTCATTGGAAAAGTGTCTGGGTCTTCCACAATTGTAACAATTCCGGTCACGACTAGAGGAATGCTTCTCTTCATATCTTGAGTTGGAGCTTCTCCCTTTGCCTCTATTCTTGTAGAATTTTTTGAACTTCTTGACCATGAGCCTTATCTCTTCATTGGTAACAAGGTTGTCACTTCAGGTAGCGGGAGTGTCACTTGTAGATTTGTATGCACCGCTTGACTTGGTATGAAGCTCTTCTTTGTCCTTGAGTGACATTTCATGAGCAACAATCCTTCCAATGACCTATGTGGGCTTGAGATCTTTGTAGTTTGGCATAATTTGGATCAATGTGCACACAGTGTCGTACTTTCTATCCAAGGCTCTAACGATCTTTTTTGTGATGAATTTGTCGGTCATCTCTTCACTTCCTAAGCCGATAATCTCATTTGTGATGAGAGCAAGCCTAGAGTACATTTCCGCGACTCCTTCACCATCCTTCATCTCGAACTTGTCAAATTGACTCTGTAGCACATCCAACTTAGATTCCCTGACAGATTCGGTACCTTCTTGCATATCAACCAAAGTATCCCAAATTCCCTTTGCATTCTCAAGACGGCTTATCGTGTTGAACTCTTCGGGGCATAAGCAGTTGAATAGAATGTCGCATGCTTGCGTGTTGTATTGCAACATCTTCAATTATTCCATGGTCGCTTCATGATCCGGTTCCTTTCCATCACCAAAGAACTCACCTTCCAATCCAACACGAACAACAGCCCAAACGACGGGGTTATGACCAAGAATATGCATTTTCATTTTGTGCTTCCAACTACCAAAGTTTGTACCATCAAAATATGGACCTCTAGGATGATAATTTCCCTCACTAGATGCCATACTCTCCTAGGTTGTGAAACCAATGGTATAGAGACCAAAGCTCTGATACCACTTGTAGGATCCAAAGTATGTCTAGAGGGAGGATTAGACTACTTGACCAAATTAAAATTCTAGCCTTTTCCCAATTTTAGATGTTGGCAAGTTTTAGCAAATATATCAAGTCAAGCTCACCCTACATATGCAAGTCTAAGAGTATAGTAGCGGAAAGTAAAGACATGCACATATAAGTAGAGGGATGGGATAGAAGAATCAAACGCAATGGGGGACACGAAGATTTTCTCGTGGTTCCGATAGGTGGTGCTATCGTACGTCAACGTTGATGGAGACTTCAACCCACAGAGGGTAACGGTCACGAGAGTCCACGGAGGGCTCCACCCGTAAGGGTCCACAAAGTAGCAACCTCGGCTATTCCATCACGGCTTACGTCCACGAAGGACTAGCCTCACTCGGGGTAGATCTTCACGAAGTAGGCGATCTCATTGCCCTTACAAACTTCTTGGTTCAACTCCACACTGAAGACAGAGGCTCCCAAGCGACACCTAACCAATCTAGGAGACATCACTCTCCAAAAGGTAATAGATGCGGTAAGAATGATGAACTCCTTGCTCTTGTGCTTCAAAAGATAGTCTCCTCAACATACAATCACTCTCTCACAGATTTGGCTTGGTAGAAGAGGTTGATTGGGTGGAAAGTAACTTGGGGAGGCTAGAAATCAAGATTCAAATTGTTGGAGTGGAAGATCTTCATCTCAACACATGAGTAGGTGGTTCTCTCTTAGAAAATGGATGGGTCAAGTATTGGTTTGTTCTGAGTGCTTCCCCTACGAATGAGAGGCAGGTGGAGGGGTATATATAGGCTTTCCAAAAATCCAACCATTACAACATTATTGCCCAACTCGGTGAAACCGAATCAAAAACTCGGTTGCACCGACTAGTGCAAAATGTGGCAACTTTTGGCGTTTCGGTGAGACTGATATATAATTTTCGCTAGGTCCGATTTTGGCTGACCTAGGCAGTTTCCAGTTTCGGTGTCACCGATTCCTAAAACTCGGAAATTCCGATTCTCAGAAATTAAATACCCGAGAGTTGGTCACTGATTTCGGTTGCACCGAAAAAGGACTTGGTGTCACCGAGAAGCTAGGGTTTGGCTCTGGATCAGTCTAGGGTGAAACTCGGTATGGCTGATTTGGAAATATTGGTGGCACCGAATTTGAGTGTAAGAGTTTAGACAGAGTATTTTTGTGTGAGACTTCATGAGTATTTTTTGAGGCTAACTCTAAGCACTTGAGCAACCAGATCATCATGGATACCTGATGAACCACAAGTATAGGGGATCAATCGTAGTCCTTTCGATAAGTAAGAGTGTCGAACGCAACAAGGAGCAGAAGGAAATGACAAGCGGTTTTCAGCAAGGTAATTTCTGCAAGCACTGAAATTGTAGGTAACAGATAGTTTGATAGCAAGATAATTGGTAACGAGCTAGTAACGGTAACGGTAAATAAGGTGCAACAAGGTAGCCCAATCCTTTTGTGGCAAAGGACAGGCCAAAACAATCTCTAGTAATAGGCAAAGTGTTCTTGAGGGTACACGGGAATTTCGTCTAGTCACTTTTATCATGTTGGTTTGATTCGTGTTCGCTACTTTGATAATTTGATATGTGGGTGGACCGGTGCTTGGGTGCTGTTCTTACTTGAACAACCTCCCACTTATGATTAACCCCCTCGCAAGCATCCGCAACTACGAGAAAAGTATTAAGATAAAATCTAACCATAGCATTAAACGTTTGGATCCAAATCAGCCCATTACGAAGTAGCGCATAAACTAGGGTTTAAGCTTTTGTCACTCTAGCAACCCATCATCTAATAACTACTCCACAATACATTCCCTTAGGCCCATGAATGGTGAAGTGTCATGTAGTCGACGTTCACATGACACCACTAAGGGAATCACAACATACATACCATCAAAATATCGAACACATATCAAATTCACATGATTACTTGCAACATGACTTCCCCCGTGACCTCAAGAATAAAGGTAACTACTCACAAATAATAATCATGCTCAAGATCAGAGGGGTATTGAATAGCATAATGGATCTGAACATATAATATTCCACCAAATAAACCTGATGTAATCAACTACGCAAGGTAATCAACACTACTAGTCACCCAGAGGTACCAATCTGAGGTTCCGGTACAAAGATTGAACACAAGAGATGAACTAGGGTTTGAGAGGAGATGGTGTTGTTGAAGATGTTGATGAAGATTGGCCTCCCAAAGATGAGAGGGGTGTTGGTGATGACGATGGCTTCGATTACCCCTCCGAGAGGGAAGTTCCCCCGGCGGAATCGCTCCGCTGGAGGGCAAAAGTGCTCCTGCCCAAGTTCCGCCTCGAGGCGGCGGCTCTTCGTCTGGGAGGGAAAAAGTGAAAACCAACAAACTATGTTCTCAGTCAACTTTGCAACTACAATTCATCATATTTTCAGGAAGGGTCTCATGTCGGAGCCTTTTGGCAAGTCCACATACTCAACCATCATTTAGTCTTCTATGATTGCTAACACTCACGGCATACCCATGAACAAAAAGTTTCAACCGGACACATAGGAAGATAGGGGCTTATAGTTTCGCCTCCCAACGTATTCACCTCAAGGGTGATGTCAACAAAATAACTCATGCCCACTCATATCCAACTAGATATATGTGCCTAGATCTTTCCTCACCACATGATGCTTGCAAAAAGAAAAAGTAAAAAGGAATAGGGAAGAATACTTTGACTCTTGCATAAAAGTAAATACATAAAAGTGAAAGATAGTCCCTTCGCAGAGGGAAGCAGAGGTTGTCATGCGCTCATTGGTTTGTATGCCCAATCCCTTAATGTAAAAGAATGTCACACTATATTGCCCCCTATGATAGCAACCTTTATTATGCAGTCCGTCGCTTTTATTACTTTGCCATCATAAGTTCGTATAGCGCTCAATTTTCTCTTACACTAATTGATCAAAACACTTTTAGAAGCAATTTTTATTGCCTTATTGCACCGATGACAACTTACTTGAAGGATCTTTCTCGATCCATAGGTAGGTATGGTGGACACTCAAAGAATGAATTTGGGTTTGGGTTTTTGGATGCACAAGTAGTATCTCTACTTAGTGCGGAATTTTTGGCTAGCAAAGATATTGAGCAAGCACCACATGTTGAAGGATCTATGGCAATATAACTTCTATGTGGATATGAACAAGCATAAATAATTATGTTGTCTTCCTTGTCTAACGTCAACAATTTTGACATGTAATATTTGATGGGGGCTCACAATCATAAAATATGTCCAAGATAGTGTATTTGCATGTGAATCTTCCCTTCCCTTATTAATTCTTTCATGAATTGCATCATTGACCAATGCTATGTTTGTCAATCTCCAATAAATTTTACTACTTATACTTTTCCTTATGTGATGTCATTACTCACCATAATATTAGCATATGATTCTTTTCATTTATTTCTCTTTCCTTTATTTTGATTGCAACAAGAAAGTAGAGAGGCAAAAACTCAAACTAAACTTTATTATATAACTCTCACTCGATTACATAGATAGATAGGCCATGAAACTAACACACGAAAATAGATCATGCTAAACTTTTATCCAACTAAAGCAAAGGGAAACTAAATATCAAACTAAAATAGGTAAAGGTGAATAAAAGTGGTGGTGATACGATACCGGGGCACCTCCCCCAAGCTTGGCTCAAGCCAAGGGGAGTGCCCATACCTGTGTGCTCAAGTCTCCTTTGGTGGTGGTGATGAAGAAGGTGGTGGTGAAGAAGGCTTGTCCTCCAGCTTCCAGGGCAAGGGCTCCCCATCAAAAGTTGACACAAGAGTCCCCTGAGTCCTGCAACTCGTAGCTAAACTCATACCTTTAAATCTTGCTTCATATTCAAAGACTTGGTTTTGAAGATCATAAACTTGGCTCTGCAGAAAATAAATTTGCTCGTTGAGGGTGGAGATGATGTCCTTCACAGACCGGCCATCCACCATCTGATCACGGGTGAATTCCGTGATCATGGAGTGATTGTCACTAAGTCCACGCTCCACCATCTTCTTGCACTTGAAGATTTCCCGTTCCACCGCCTCAAGCCTAGCCTCCACGCTTCCGGTCTTCTTGGGTCCCTAAACATCGCGGATGTGGAGCACCCCCTCACGCATCTCAATGGCTTGAGGGTGCTTCATCACCTCCGCAAGTACGGGTTGATGACCTTTTCGAAGAACTTGTCCTTGGAGGAGCTTGGTGGAGCCATGGAGATCTAGATCTGACGAGAAAACAGCAAGAAACAAGAACAGAGGATTTTTCTGCGATGCGGTCGTCAAAACAGTCGGGGGTATATATAGAGAATTTTTATTCTTGGGAAACAAGCATATGAAAGGAAAACGGAGCCGGGAAGGTGTCCAAGGTGGGCACAACCCACCAGGGCGCGCCCAGGTGTGCCTGGTGCGCCCTGGTGTATAGTGCTCACCTCGATCACCTTTCGGTTTATTTCTTTATCTCCAAAATTTTCTAATATTCCAAAACTGCAAAAAATATTTTTGCAGATTTTTCGGAGTCCGTTTACTTACCGTATCACGTACCTCCTATTTTTTTAGAACTCTGGAGTGTTCCAGAAGATTTCTTTTATGTGTTCCTCCGGTGTCATGGTTTGGATAACATTGCTTTCAACGTTAATAGGCGTACCTGAGACATAATGCTTAATTCTTTGTCCATTGACCACCTTCGGGTTAGTACCTTCGGCGTTATTAATCTTGATAGCTCCAGAACGATAAACCTCTTCGATAATATATGGTCCTTCCCATTTGGAGAGAAGCTTACCTGCAAAAAATCTTAAATGAGAGTTTAACAAAAGAACATAGTCTCCTATTTTGAATTCCCGCTTTTGGATTATTTTGCCATGCCATCTTTTTACTTTTTTTTGAATAGTTTGGCATTTTCATAGCCTTGGGTTCTCCATTCATCTAGTGAGCTAATATCAAATAGCCTCTTCTCACCGGCAAGTTTGAAATCATAGTTAAGTTCTTTAATTGCCCAAAATGCTTTGTGTTCTAATTCTAGAGGCAAATGACAAGCTTTTTTCCATACACCATTTTGTACGGAGACATACCCATATGATTTTTATAAGCTGTTCTATAGGCCCAAAGTGCATCATCTAATTTCTTAGACCAATTCTTACGAGACCTATTGACAGTTTTTTGTAATATTAATTTTATTTCTCTATTGCTAGGTTCAACTTGACCACTAGATTGAGGATGATAGGGTGATGCAATTCTATGGTTAACATCATATTTAGCAAGCATCTTACGGAAAGCACCATGAATAAAGTGTGAACCACCATCGGTCATTAAATATCTAGGGACTCCAAACCTCGGGAAGATAACCTCTTTAAGCATTTTAATGGAGGTGTGGTGATCAGCACTACTAGTTGGAATAGCTTCTACCCACTTAGTGACATAATCAACAACAACCAAAATATGAGTGTACCCATTAGAGGAAGGAAAAGGCCCCATATAATCAAAACCCCAAACATCAAATGGCTCAACAACAAGTGAATAATTCATAGGCATTTCCTGATGCTTACCGATGTTACCAATTCTTTGACATTCATCACAAGACAAGACAAACTTACGGGCATCCTTGAAGTTAGTAGGCCAATAAAAACCAGATTGCAATACCATATGAGCAGTTCTATCTCCCGCATGATGTCCTCCATAAGCTTCGGAATGACATTTCCGTAGGATTTGTTCCTGTTCATGCTCAGGTACACAATGTCTAATAATACCATCTACTCCTTCTTTATAAAGATGTGGGTCATCCCAAAAGTAATGTCTCAAGTCATAGAATTTTTTTCTCTTTTGTTGGTATGTGAAGCTAGGTGGTATATATTTAGAGACAATGTAGTTAGCATAATCAGCATACCAAGGGGTGTTTTGTGAAACACTTATTGCAGCTAACTGTTCGTCAGGGAAACTATCATCAATAGGTAGTGGGTCATCAAGAATATTTTCTAACCTAGACAAGTTATCAGCTACGGGGTTCTCAGCTCCCTTCCTATCTTAGCCACTTGTGTTTCCATATTCTTGGATCTGGCTTCAAGTAGCTGCACATCATTTGTTAGTCCAACAACCTTACCGGTCAACTGACCAAGTAAGTTATCATGATTCTTCAATATAAGGATGGCAATTTTACCCACGGGTACGTATACTCGCGGGTACCATACCCGCATGGGTAGGGTATGGGCACACTTTTATACCAATCGGTACTACCCATACCATACCCGTTAAGTCATGGGTAGGGTATGTGTATAGCCTTGTACCCGCGGGTATGCCCATACCCTACCCACTTGTGAACTAATGTTAAGTTGTCGTCAGTTAATCATTAATTTGGCATGTGACTCATGTGCTCCTATTGACTTATGAGTATGTTCTGATTTCTAAATTTTAATAGAGTTCATGTACTCATCTACGTGTTATTGAGCTGAGATAATTATTTTTTTGTCAAATGTGCTATGAATGAGCGTAAAATGTTGAACAACTTATGTACTATTTGTTCTACCCGTTGGGTATCCAATGGGTATGGGTATCCCTTGGGTATGGGTATGGGTAAAGTTTCATATCCATGGGTATGAGTATGGGTAGAATTTTGTAACCACTCACTATATGAGTATGGGTATGGTATTGCTCTACCCTGCGCATTGCCATCCTTGCTCACACATGGATATCAGTTCCCAAGGAGAAATCATTGAAGTACACATCTTGGGATTGACTGATTGCAATATGTCTTACAGAAGATGCCTTGTGCGATGCATGATTACAAGCATGAACTAGATGAGAAAGGACTATGGCGGTGGAGATGGCTATGGAGATGGAAATGGCGGTGGCTAGGGTTTGTGGATGATGAAGAGGTTCTGGTTGTGCTCGACGTTGTTCTGTTGACATTTTGATGGGGTCCCCTTTATAAAATTTGTTCAGGTAGATGACCTGCCTCGGTTTCCATGCCAAATGACCACTCATACGGGCGCTTGCGCCCGTATGAAATTCCGTCTTTTACTCTGGTTAGCTTTTGGCGCCTCTTGTCGATTGATTCTTCCTTCATTTTCCTTCCTTTCCATTCTCCCACATGATTTCTTCCCTTTTTGTCCCATTTCCTATGGAAAAACATTAAAGAGAGGATTTGTCGAATCATTTGCATTCATTAGTCATTAGTGGCAATATCGGAGACAATATATCTCTTTAGTGAGATATCTCGGTTTAAACAAGGTTGAAATGAGTGTAAAAATATCACTCATCACATCATAAGCCTCTTTTAGTGACTCGATTTCTAGATTCCTATTAAGGAGTTATTCTGAGAGATTCCTGAAGTCAACTGCTAGGGAGTTATAGCGATTGGAAAGATGATCAACAGTTGAAGAAAGAGCATCATGCTCTTTGGTCAGCTCTTGATTTTTCTCCATCTCTTTGACCAGTAATCCTTCTGAATTTCTTATGTTCTTCTCAAGATTTTCAAGTTCATCTTGCTGATATTTAGCTATTTTAGCAAGTTTAGCGAACGCAATCCTTTCCTAAGAAAATTCAATCATTGATTTCCGATGTTTAGATGATACCTGATCCCTTGAGGATTTAGCCATGAAGCAGAATTCTAATTTTTCTTCATTGATGAATTCTTCATCTGAGATGCATGATTCTTGTGAAGTGAAAGCAATGCATGCACTACCTTGTCCATGGTTATTGTAGAACTCATCATCATCATCAGAACTAGCATGAGACAGATCATTGTCGGAGTCCATTGTCATTCCAGCAAATGCACCAGCGATAGCAGGCATTTTCCTCATGTTGGCAGCAATCTGTGCATTTGGATTTACGTCATTGACTGGTCTGAAGAAGAGTGATGGTTTTCATTCAGGAGCTTAGTGTGACATTCGTAGAATCTAGTGCAGTGAAGTGCCTTCCATCTTTTGCTTGGTATCTCTATGTCCCATGCTGAACAATCAGTGATGAAGTGGCCGAATCTTTTGCATTTGTAAAACTGCATCTCTAGAGGAGGTAGCCTTGTTGATGAAGATGCCTGATCATTTGAAATTTGCTCAGACAGGGTAAGATATTACCTTCTGAGAACATCTAATTGTTCGGTTAATCTGTCCAGGTCCATGTTCAAGGAGTGTTGATCTTCAATGTCTTCTTGTGAGCCACCATTGTCCGAGAAGATTTAGCCTTCTTCCTCATAATATGAGTGTGAATCCTGGTTTAATTTCTCCATCAATTCTTCATGAATTACTAGCAGTTCCATGATCTCAGGATATTCAAGTTGTTCGAAATTTGGTCTTTCTTTGATGTGTGTGACAATTTGATCAAAGGAGTCATTGGGAGCATTGAACAGTTTCCAACAACTTTGATGTCTTGTTGTCGTAGACGTGTGACAATATTGCTCTGACGTTCAGTGATTTGAGCAATACTTTATCTTCGAAGACTTTTGAAGTGATTGAACATGACTCGAAGGATTTTTGTGTGAGTTTTGGCTCTAGCAACTGATACATCATGAACGTCCTTGATTGCATCCCAGATTTGCTTCAGTGTTTCTAACTTTCGAACTCGAATGAAAATATCTCTGGAGATGTTGTCACAGATGATATCTTTTGCTTGAGCATCAAGTTGAAAATTTGAGAGGTCTTCAAGAGTTAGCTTTTCTGGATCACCAGCGACATATCCATTTTCCACCATTTGCCACATCTCGAAGCTTTTGGCTTGAATCTTCATTCTCATTCAATTCTGCCATTGGAGATAGTCATTTCCATCGAATATTGGAATCCTTTTAGGGTGTCTGGATCCATCTACGTGCGATATACTCAACTCCAAGGATGTTAGACCTTAATATGCAGAGACAAGGAGTAACTTCACTCTGATACCAATTGTAGGGACCAAGAGTGTATCAACCATAGGGGGGTGAATGGGAGATTCAAATTTCTTTCGGAACTTTGAATGAACCCAAAGCACAGCAGCGGGTATAAATGAGCAAGTAGATCTCTAAAAGTAATTGCGAAAGTAATGCTAGCGAGATATTACCTAGATTGGGTTCTGAGCAAATCTTTTGAGGAATTTTTTGATTACACTCTTAGCATAGTAACAGATTGCATTCACATATAAGATAATGGCACAACAATAAAGAATTACAACTAACATGAATACCGCTAACTAGATGAAAGTGAACGTGAAGGTAATACGAAGCAGACATAGGTATGGAGATATTGAACAATGAGAGACAACAGAACTAGAGCGAGCAGAAATCAGCGAATAAATATACAAAATAAATTGATGATCACACACAATGAAGTAAAATTGAGAAGAGAAATTGACCAGGTGCTCGATGGAGACAGTTGATTTGGTAGACTAGTTCACTCTTCTGCAAAAGAGCTACGTTTGGTTGGAGGGACTTATGATTTAACACAGGAGCAAAACTCTGCCCATCCTATTCTCCCTCAACTTGAAGCTAATCAGACTCCAGTTGATTTCACTCGTGGTCGATACTTTTTGGTGATCTCCAAACCTTCGACACTTACTCTTCAGTGACCACAACTATTCTTGGTCACTCAGCGAACCACAATCACTCATGGTTCCCAAAGACTGACTCGGAGACGACAATTACTCTTTGCCACTCGAGCCGACGCCTATCCGTATAGAGAGTGTGCAACTCTCAAGAGTAACAGGCACAAGAACGCTAACTCAGATCTACTGTGATGCTCAACCACTGTTTAAGTTTTGGATCTAGAATTTCTCTTGATGGATTTTAAACTCAAATATCCCGGAGAGGGGATGCTCAATCAATCTTCTTAGAAATCTTAAGCAGAGCAGCCAATGAGCAACGTTGGAGTGGGGTGACTATTTATAGCCGCAGCCTTCCCCAAAGGGAAATGGCCAAATTGAACATGAGGATCGGCTAATGGCCGAATGCCACAATTCCAAGGGTCGGATTTTGAGCACAACGGTAACATTTCTTGCGGAGCAATAAATGCTAACTCCTTTGTCTGAAAGATGTCTCCTGCAGCACCGAATAACAACATCTTCTACTGGCAGGTAATCATTCAAAGCATAAAGATATTTCTCTTGACCTCTCATAGGATTAGGTTAAGCATCACGACAAACCTAAGCTTCGAGAACTTGTACCCCTCTTAATAGTGTGGTTGTCCTATGATTCAAATAAGATAAGAAGAACAATGAAACAAATGCTATGTCTTCGCCTCGTCTTCAAACTTCTCGACATCAGTCATTTTCTTCGGGCACACCGAACCGATTGCTTTGCTTCAACAATATTTTAAGGGGTCAACTCTTTCACCATGATCTTATCATCAACACTTCATCAAGAATGATAGCTCATCCTTCTATGTATAGCAGTAAGTCTTCAGTGAAGTTCCTCGAACTTGACAACGAATACAACATTCTCCTCGGGCTTGCATGGACTATTTCTCTCTGTGTGCACTAGCAAACAAATCACTTCATGCATGTTTCTGGCAACAATCTCCAAAACACAAGGGGGCAACTCATTGCACCAACACAAGTTGTATTGCATATGTGGCTGGCGGGTGTCTGTCCCTCCCACTTTAGTTGAATCTGATTTGACAATGGCGGTCCTTATAGAAGATTAAAAGGCAACTTGTACATCACCGTTGTTGCTTTTCGTAGGTAAGAAAGGTTCTTATTAGTTGCCCTAGAAGCCACGTAAAACATGCAACAACAAAGTAGAGGACGTCTAACTTGTTTTTGCAGGGCATGTGATGTGATGTGGTATGGCCATGACATGATATGCTATATGTGATGTATGAGATGATCATGTTTTGTAATAGTCTCACGACTTGCATGTCGATGAGTACAATAACCGGCAGGATCCATAGGTTTGTCTTAATATTATTGTATCACATGTGTGTCAATAATTAAATGCCATGTAGTTGCTTTCACTGAAAAAAGACACATCCGTGACATTATGGTCCGAACGAGAACTTTTTCTGTCATGGATATGACACTTCCATGACGATAATTGTGAAAAAAAAACGTATCATCATTGATGTGGTGGGATCCCATTTCTATGACAAAAAACCATGACAGAAAATGGGCCTTTTATCCTGGGCGGGCCGGAGATGCACCTGCATGATATTCTTTGGGTCGTCCATGATGTAAAAAATCATGGTAGAAGTGAGGGCAAGATTTTTTGGGGGATTTCCCGGTTACGGTGGGCCATAGGTGGGTGGTTGGGGCAGAGCGATGCAGTGGTTTGCGCATTTCTCTTGTACGCGCATGTGTGTGCGAGGCGTTCGCTAGTTGCTAACTGAACCCGATCGAGCGAGGCATTCGCTTACTGAACCTGAGTGATCGATCAATTCCTCGCACTACGTACTGAACATGAGCGACCGATCCCTCGCACTACGTACTAAACACGAGCGATTCCTTGGCTGCTAACTGAACCCGAGCAACTCGTTGGCTGCTATAACTGAACTGAGCGATCGATCCCCCGTGCGAGACGAGAGTCGTTGAGCTAGTAGCCAGTTGTTGTTGGTTGCCTCTGGATGAACAGTGCATGTTGCTGCCGCGGGCGTGATATATGTAGTAGAACGAGTCGAGACTTTGGATCGATCGATCGAGCCCCTTTGCGTGAGACGTGGCCGGTGTGTTGAGTTAGTTGGTTGGGGGTGAACAGTTCCCAGTGTTGCCGCCTGCTTGTACGCCCCACCCCAGCCGATGGGGGTTGGCGCTGGATGAACAAGACGGACCCCGTGGTACGTAGTAGTAGCCGGTGTTGGGGTGGATGACCCTGGCTGATCGAGGAGGTCATGTCGCGGTACGACAGCCAGTATTGGGGGATGAAGGACCCCGTGGAGGCTGGAGGAAGTCAATGGTGGATGAGGAGGACCCCGTGGAGGCTGGTGGAAGTCGACGATGGATGAATAGTAGCCGTTTTGCGGTACGCCACACCCCCTGGACCTCGTTTTTTCGTCCTTAGCCGGCCCGTTTCCTCCGTTTTGCGGTACGCCTTGTACACGATTTGGATGGGACTGCCTTAATAATAACCCACAAGTATAGGGGATCCCAACAGTTTTCGAGGGTAGAGTATTCAACCCAAATTTATAGATTCGACACAAGGGGAGCCAAAGAATATTTGTGAGTATTAGCAGCTGATCTGTCAATTCAACCACACCTGGAGATTAAATATCTGCAGTAGAGTGATCAGTAGCACAGTAATATGATAGTTTTGGTAGCAGTGGTAACAATAGTAGTAACGGTAATAGTGATAGCAATGATTTTGTAGCAAGTGTAACAGTAACAAGAGCAATAGTAACTTAGCAAGAACAATATGTGGAAAACTCGTAGGCATTGGATCGGTGAATTCGTTGGATGATATTCATCATATAACAGTCATAACCTATGGCGACACAGAACTAGCTCCAGTTCTTAAATATAATGTAGGCATGTATTCCATAAATAGTCATATGTGCTTATGGAAAAGAACTTGCATGACATCTTTTGTCCTACCCTCCTGTGGCAGCGGGGTCCATAAGGGAACTAAGGGATATTAAGGCCTCCTTTTAATAGAGAATCGGAACAAAGCATTACCACATAGTGAATACATGAACTCCTCAAACTACAGTCATCACCGGAAAGTATCTCGATTGTTGTCACCCCGGGGTTTACGGATCATAACACATAGCAGGTGCATATGACTAGCAAGATCGGATCAAGAACATAGATATAATGGTGATAACATAAACGGTTCAGATCTGAAATCATGGCACTCGGGCCCTAGTGAAAAGCATTAAGCATGGCAAAGTCATAGCAACATCAATCTCAGAACATAGTGGATACTAGGGATCAAGCCCTAACAAAACTAACTCGATTACATGATGAATCTCATCCAACTCCTCACCGACCAGCGGGCCTACGAAGGAATTACTCACTCCCAGTGGGAAGCATCATGGAATTGGCGATGAAGGAGGGTTGGTGATGACGAAGACCGAAGATTCCCCTCTCCGGAGCCCCAAACAGACTCCAGATCTGGCCTCCCGATAAAGAACGGGAGGTGGCGGCCGCTTCGTCTCGTGAAACGTGATAAAACTTCCTCTCCTATTTTTTCTCCAAAAATAGGAATTTATAGTGCTGGAATTTGGGTCAGGGGGCCATGAGCTGACCACAACCCACCGGGGCGCGCTTGGAGGGGGTGGCGTGTCCTGGTGTATCGTGCCCAGCCAGGGCACCCCCTCCGGTGGTTCTTGGCTCCAGTATTTTTTATTGATTGTAAAATAATTCTCCAAAAAGTTTTGTCCGATTCTGAGAACTTTTATTTCTGCACAAAAACAACACCATGGTAGTTCTGCTGAAAACAGCGTCAGTCCGGGTTAGTTTCATTCAAATCATGCAAATTAGAGTCCAAAACAAGAGCAAAAGCGTTAGGAAAAGTAGATACGACGAAGACGTATCAACTCCCCCAAGCTTAACCCATTGCTTGTCCTCAAGCAATTCAGTTGACAAACTGAAAGTGATAAAGAAAAACTTTTACGAACTCTTTTGTTCTTGTTTACATACATATGCTTAAGTAGCACCCAAGTTTTCAGCAAAGATTATGACTAACCATGTCAACAATAACTCTTAGAAATTATATTAACTCATATCAATGACATAATCAACTAGAGAGCAATAATAAAATATCTCAAATGCAAACACTTTGTCAACATCATGATACAATATGACAACAATGGTATCTCGCTAGCCCTTTCTGAGACCGCAAAACATAAATGCAGAGCACCTCCAAAGTTCAAGCAGTGACTAAACATTGTAATTCATGGTAGAAAAGATCCAGTCATGCTGCATCCAACATTAACTATACACAATGCATGAGGATGACAATAGTGCTCTCAGATCTGGCGCTTAGTCGAGAAGGTGATGACTCAACATAAAAGTAAATAGATAGTCCCTTCGCAGAGGGAAACAGGGATTTGCAGAGCTGCCAGAGCTCAAAGCTTAAATCAGAGATAAATATAATTTTGGGAGGTGCACCCTTTCTGTCAACACTACGACCAAGAGTTATCAATATCTTCCATGCTAAAAACATTAGCGGCGGTTCCCAAGCGATAAAAGTAAAGGTTTACTCCCCCTCCACCAACAAACACACTCCATGGCTAGCCGAATCAACGGGTACCATCCATACCAACAACATTCCTGGGTGAGTTTTGTTTAATTATTTGCAATTTTTGATTTTGGGACTGGGAATCCCTATTACCGCCCCTCTCGTGCAAGGACGAGTGAATAAACACTCATCATGAGAATAACCCGCTTAACATGGAAGATACTGACCGCCTTGAGAAGCGGCCAGCTAGAGAGCGAAAACGGTCACGAACATGCATTATGCATAATCAACATTGAATACTAGCATGAGTAGGATATGAACACCATGAACATAAATATCGTGAACGCTATGTTGGTTTTGATTCAACTACATGCGTGAACATGTGCCAAGTCAAGCCACTTGAAACATGCAGAGGAGGATACCATATCATCATACTACATCAAAATCATTTTAATGCATGTTGACATCCAAGATAAATCATTATCCACTCCTAGCTACTTAAGCATGGCATGAGCAACTATAATCTCTAATTGTCATTGCAAATATGTTTGATCATAATATGCTGAATCATGGATACTAGGTTAAACATATTTACAAAAACAAAAACATGTTGAGTTCATACCCGCTTCTCTCTACCACATTCACTTCATCAAATATCGTCATTATTGCCTTTCACTTGCACGACCGAATGGTACAGAAAATAATAATAGTGCAAGAGTGCAGTGGACTAAGCTGGAATCTGCAAACATTTTATTCAAAAGGAGAAGACAATTTAATTTGGGCTCCTTGTCAGATTAAAAATAATGCGTATGAGAGCCACTCAACATTTTCATCGTGGTCTTCTCCTTGGTACGACTCAAATAAAAGGAAAAGAATTTCAGAGAAACACACTGAAATATTTTTTGATTTTTTGTTTTTTCTTAAAGAAAGCAAATCAAAAATGGAAAAACAAAAAATGAGAAAAACTATTTACACGGGAGAGCTCCCAATGAGTAAAAGAAGAAACGAGAAATCTTTTTGGGTTTTCTTTTGCTACTACAATTAATTTAAACAAGAAAGAAAAACTGAAAAGAAGCAAGAAATATTTTTGGATTTTCTCAAAGTTTTTCAAACACGCAAGAAGAAAGCAAGAAAACAAGTCTAGCATGGATAATACAATGAAAAAGTGTAGACACCGACAACTGGAATGAAATGTGTAAACATGAATATAATGTCGGTGGAAATAGGTACTCCCCCAAGATTAGGCTTTTGGCCTAGCTTGGTAGTCACCATCTGTAATAGCCATCCGGTCCTAAGTGGAAGTGTTATGGCGACGGCACCTGAGCGTCCCACTCCTGGGGCTTCTCCTCAGCCGCTGCCACGTTGTTCCGGTAGGCAGTAATGTCCTCTGGCATGATCCTGTATCCGTTCCTGGCAATAGAATCAAACAAAGCAGGTGCAGGCAACGGGATAATATCACGGGTAAGCACGCTGAATACTAAGTTGTAGCGAATGTTATGAAAAGAATCAGTTGCATCAATAAATTGATGATCCGCCAATGCTTTGTGATCTAGAAAAACTTGGGGCAAGGGATAATCATGTTGGCGAATCTGAACATTAAAGTGTCTCGCTAAGCGAGTAGCATAAATACCACCATGTATCTTGCCCTTAGTCCTGTTAAGGTGTAGGCGACGTGCAATAATAGCCCCTGGGCTAAAGGTGTGATCATTGTGCAGTGCACGGTGTAAAATGGCGAGGTCTGGGGCACTGAGTGCACCAACCTTCTCTCTAGCGGTTAAACACTTCGCGATGAACAAAGCAAAGTAATGTGCAGAAGGAAAATGCAAACTGGTGGGAGTGGCATTTCACACGCCTCTTTCATCACCCACTGTCAAAGTGAAGAGACAGTCCTCAAACTCCGCTGGTCTAGGCTCTCTTAATTCCCCGTCAGAAGGGATCAAACATATGTCACAAAAGACAGTGAGCGGTATCTGACGGGTTTCACCGTACAAATCAAACTGCACCCCAGGAGGATTATTCCTACTCAGGAAATGAAAATTTTGCACAAAGGAATTTGTAAGGAGGTGGTGTTGGTCACACTTAGTTGCGAGGAAGTCGGTCAGCCCAACATTTGCAATGAATTGGGCAAACTCTTGATGGAACCCGGCCTCCTCCATGAAGGCATTATGCAGCCATTCACACGGCCGCACTTCCGCCGCTCTTGGAGTGTTAAGGTCATTGTCCGATGATTCCCCGATGACTCCTTTAGCATTCCTCTTGGAAGAAAACTTATTAAAGAAACTCATCTTATTCCTATAAATAAATTTCTGAAAATTTTAGTCTACAAAAATTTTGTCAACAAAACTTCGTAAGATTGATAGCAACTACTCCTAAGGATGCCTAGAGGCCATATTAAGCATTCAAACTACTTAGAACTCTAAGAATTCAACATGCAAGCCCATCTACAGCAGCACCAAGAGTAGCTAATTATTTTGAAAATAAACCACTCAGTCAAAAACTAATTGGAGCAATGGAGGAGTCACATACCAAGTAGCAATCCCCCAAAACAGTTTCGGAAACGGATCTTCGAGCAAAGAGATCGAAATCCGTGGGTTTGAGAGCAAGAACACGAGAGAGAGAGAGAGAGAGCTATGGTGATTTTTTTCTGGAGATAGGAGATGGAATGGGCTGAAGAGATAAGTGAGGGGACCCACGTGGGGACCACAACCCACCAGGGCGCGCCTGGGGCTGCTGGCGCGCCTTGGTGTCTTGTGGACACCAGGTGCACCCCCTCTGATGTTATTTGCACCAGCAATTCAGAAATATTCAGAAAAAAATCGTGTTAAATTTTCAGGACATTCTGAGAACTTTTATTTTGGGTCATCATTTTTTTATTGCACGGAGAAAACAGGATAAACATGAAATTTTATTTCATATGACTAAGAAGAATAGAAAACAAAAGGTGGGAGCAGAAGGTTGTGCCTACTAGATTCATCAACTTCATACCTCTCAAAAATGATCCATTAATAAGGTTGATCAAGTCTTATTAACAACCACTTTCGATTAGCATGAAACCGAAGAATTTTCGTAAATCACTAAGTTACCTCAATGCGGATATGCATATCCTCAATAATAAGCATGTCATATTTCTTTTGGGCAGTAGGTAGAGGTAGTTGAAAACTTCCAATAGTGAGTGTCGGAGATTCTTCAATAACATTTATACCATTCACTTGGAATTGTTTCTTCGGAAAGTGCACAGTATGCTCATTACCATTGATATGAAAAATGGCTTGCTTTTATTGCAATCAATAACAGCCCCTGCAGTATTCAAAAAGGGTCTACCAAGGATAATCAACATGTTGTCGTCCTCGGGCATCTCAAGAATAACAAAGTCTGTTAAGATAGTAACATTTGCAACAACAACGGGAACATCCTCACAAATACCGATAGGTATGGCAGTTGATTTTTCATCCATTTGCAATGATATTTCAGTAGGTGTGAGCTTATTCAAATCAAGTCTTTTATATAAAGAGGAAGGCATAACAGTGACACCAGCTCCTAAATCACACAAAGCAGTTTTGACATAATTTCTTTTAATGGAGCAAGGTATAGTTGGTATTCTAGGATCTCCAAGTTTTTTAGGTACTCCATCCTTAAAAGAATAATTAGCAAGCATGGTGGAGATTTCAGCTTCAAGTGTCTGTCTTTTATTAGTGATGATGTCTTTCATGTATTTTGCATAAGGGGCCATCTTTAAAATATCAGTTAAGCGGGTACGCAAAAAGACTGGCCTATTCATTTCAGCAAAGCGTTCAAATTCTTCATCATCCTTTTTCTTAGATGGTTTAGGTGGAAAAGGCATGGGTTTCTGAACCCATGGCTCTCTTTCTTTACCATGTTTTCTAGCCACAAAGTCTCTTTTATCATATCGTTTATTTTTAAGTCATGGGTTATCAAGATCAACAGCAGGTTCTATTTCAACATCATTATCTGGTTCTTTATCATTGTTTGGTTGAGTATCTTCATGAACATCATCATTATTATTTTCATTATCACTAGGTGAATGTTCATTACCAGATTGAGTTTCAGCATCAGAAATAGAGACATCATTATTATCTTTAGGAGGTTTTTCTATCTCAGGTTCACTAGAGGTATGCAAAGTCCTATCATTTTTATTTTTATTTTTATTTTTTATTTTTAGAAGGACTAGGTGCATCAGTGTTAATTCTCTGAGAGTCTTGTTCAATTCTTTTAGGGTGTCCTTTAGGATAAAGTGGTTCCTAAGTCATTCTACCTCCTCTAGTCACTACTCTAATAGCATGATCATTCATATTATTATTCATTTCATAAAGCAATTCTCTTTGAGATTTAGCAACTTGTTCTAACTGGGTTTGAACCATAGAGGCATGTTTTCCTACACCTCTAACATCATTACTGATTCTAAATAACAAGTCACTCAAGTGAGCAATCATATCAGAATTATATTTCAATTGTTATAGAACATTTGCATTGAAGTGATCTTGTTTCCTAATGTAGTTGTCAACCTCATATAAGCATTGACTAGGATGTTTATTGTAAGGGATATCACTTTCATCAAACTTTAATAAAGAATTTACCTCTACCACCTATTGAGGTGGTGGTTTGTCAAGGCCATGTATTTCTTCAATAGGTGGTAAATTATTAACATCCTCAGCTTTAATACCTTTTTCCTTCATACATTTCTTTGCCTCCTGCATATCTTCGGGACTGAGAAATAAGATACCCCTCTTCTTCGGGGTGGGTTTAGGTGGTGGTTCAGGGAGTGTCCAATCATCATAATTCTTAAATATATTATTCAATAGTTCCCCAGCTTGTTCAAGAGTTCGTTCTCTGAAAACACAACCAGCACAACTATCTAGGAAGCCCCTAGAAGCATCAGTTAGTCCATTATAGAAGATATCAAGTATTTCATTTTTCTTAAGAGGGTGATCAGGCAAAGCATTAAGCAATTGGAGAAGCCTCCCCCAAGCTTGTGGGAGACTCTCTTCTTCAATTTGCACAAAGTTAAATATTTCCTATAAGGCAGCTTGTTTCTTATGAGGAGGAAAATATTTTTCAGAGAAGTAGTAAATCATATCCTGGGGACTACGCACACAACCAGGAGCAAGAGTATTGTACCATATCTTAGCATCACCCTTCAATGAGAACGGAAATAGTTTGAGTATATAATAGTAGAGAATCTTCGCATCATGAGCAAAAAGGGTGGCTATATCATTCAACTTAGTAAGATGTGCCACTACAGTTTCAGTTTCATAGCCATGGAAAGGATCAGATTCAACCAAAGTAATTAACTCTGGGTCGATAGAGAATTCATAATCCTTATCAGTAACAAAGATAGGTGAAGTAGCAAACATAGGATCACATTTCATTCTAGCATTCAGAGTCTTTTCTTTATACTTGCATAATAATTTCTTAAGATCATCTCTATCCTTACAAGCAAGGATTTCTCTAGCTATTTCTCCATCCATAACATAACCTTCAGGTATCTTAGGCATTTCAAATCTAGGAGAGCTAGGTCTAATAGGTGATTCATAGTTCTTAGTTTCAAAGACTTCATCAGTTTCAGTAATCTCATAAGTTTCAATAATTTCATTCTCTTTAGCTCTAGCAATTTGTTCATCAAGAAATTCACCTAGTGGCACGTTATCATCAGGCATGGTACTAGCATCATCATAAGCATCATTCATAGCAGAACTAGCATCATCAATAACTTGCGACATATCAGGATTAATAGCATGTGGTGGTGTTGCAAGTTTACTCATAACCAAAGGTGAATCAAGTACAGAGCTAGATGGCAATTCCTTACCTCCCCTTGTTTTAGAGGGAAAAATCTTGGTTCTTGTATCCTTCAGATTCTTCATAGTGATTAATTGATATAAATCCCAAGTGACTCAACAAATATAGCTATGCTCCCCGGCAACGGTGCCAGAAAAAGGCCTTGATAACCCACAAGTATAGGGGGTCGCAACAGTTTTCGAGGGTAGAGTATTCAACCCAAGTTTATAGACTCGACACAAGGGGAGCCAAAGAATATTTGTGAGTATTAGCAGCTGAGTTGTCAATTCAACCACACCTGGATACTAAATATCTGCATCAGAGTGATCAGTAGCACAGTAATATGATAGTTTTTGTAGCAGTGGTAACAGTAGTAGTAACGGTAACAGTGATAGCAATGATTTTGTAGCAAGTGTAACAGTAACAGTAGCAATAGTAACTTAGCAAGAACAATATGTGGAAAACTCGTAGGCATTGGATCGGTGAATTCGTTGGATGATTTTCATCATATAACAGTCATAACCTAGGGCGAGACGGAACTAGCTCCAGTTCATAAATATAATGTAGGCAGGTATTCCGTAAATAGTCATACGTGCTTATGGAAAAGAACTTGCATGACATCTTTTGTCCTACCCTCCCGTGGCAGCGGGCTCCATAAGAAAACTAAGGGATATTAAGGCCTCCTTTTAATAGAGAGCCGGAACAAAGCATTAACACATAGTGAATACATGAACTCCTCAAACTACGGTCATCACCGGAAAGTATCCCGGTTGTTGTTACCCCAGGGTTTACGGATCATAACACATAGCAAGTGCATATGACTAGCAAGATCGGATCAAGAACATAGATATAATGGTGATAACATAAACGGTTCAGATCTGAAATCATGGCACTCGGGCCCTAGTGACAAGCATTAAGCATGGCAAAATCATAGCAATATCAATCTCAGAACATAGTGGATACTAGGGATCAAGCCCTAACAAAACTAACTCGATTACATGATGAATCTCATCCAACTCCTCACCGACCAACGAGCCTACGAAGTAATTACTCACTCCCAGTGGGGAGCATCATGGAATTGGTGATGAAGGAGGGTTGGTGATGATGAAGACCAAAGATTCCCCTCTTCGGAGCCCCAAACGGACTCCAGATCTGGCCTCCTAATGAAGAACGGGAGGTGGCGGCGGCTCCGTCTCGTGAAACGCGATAAAACTTCCTCTCATATTTTTTTCTCCAAAAATAGGAATTTATAGTGCTGGAATTAGGGTCAGGGGGGCCACGAGCTGACCACAACCCACCAGGGCGCGCTTGGAGGGGGTGGTGTGCCCTGGTGTATCGTGCCCAGCCAGGGCACCCCCTCCGGTGGTTCTTGGCTCCAGTATTTTTTATTTATTGTAAAATAATTCTCCAAATAGTTTTGTCCGATTCCGATAACTTTTATTTCTGCACAAAAACAACACCATGGTAGTTCTGCTGAAAATAGCGTCAGTCCGGGTTAGTTTCATTCAAATCATGCAAATTAGAGTCCGAAACAAGAGCAAAAGTGTTAGGAAAAGTAGATACGACGAAGACGTATCACTTAACTACTACGTTGGGGCGAGGCTCTACTACGACACGTGTCGCTCCTTTCTCGACCACGGTTCATCCTCATTGTAGAGAGACTATGTACGTACACGTTCGCGACTAGACTGATAACACTATGTATGCTTTGACCTGGTGGGTCCCAAGTATCAGGGTGATAAGGAGGCACTTCCTTGTGTGCGAAGATATAGCTGGTGGGTCACAGCTATCAGGTGAGGAATCGTTTATTTCTTTGTGCGTAATAAGGAGGCAGTTGCATGCGTGCATCCATCGACCTGGTGCGTCCCCACTGTCAGCCTCTCCACGTACAGTCCTCTTCCAATGACTCTCGTTTGTTGACCACTTTGACGATGCCGCGCTGAGTGCACCAAGGCTATGGACGACGGCGAGCCCCCGGACGGGAATGACCCGGAGATGGGGACGATGCAGCAATGGAGTCGCAGATAGGGAGGAGTACGAGGGTTGACTGGTTCGGGTGCGGTGTTGGGCTGTAGTCGGTGGAGAATAATAGGAGGGGTGGAGAGATGTCGTGGCTGGCGATGGGGTAGCGCTTCGCAGCAAGGCGTGCGAAGCAGCACCGCTAGCCACCATAGGCGGGAGTAGGCGGTCCCGCTGGCGTTGGAGGAAGAAGAGAGATATTGAAGATGCATGCCGACCGTTTGATTACATCCAACGGCTACGGATGTCAGAATCATGTGTTGATTAAGTTGACAAGGCCTTGCGTAGGTTTCAACCTATTGTCCCACATGTCAGACTACAAAAATGTGGCAGATATTCAACCTTTTTTTACAATTTATAGTCCATTTTACTGGGCTGGGCCAACAAATAATGTAGCGTCTATGCGACCCATTTATTTTGTTCTTAGAAATTACAACCCATTTGCACTTTCTCAAAATACACCAATTTGCTGGGCAAGTTCAAAATATAATGTTGGGTTGGACGGAGCAATGTTATGAAAAATAAACCGGTGCTGCGCATTTTATTATAAATAAAATTAAATAATGAGTGCGTCATTATTAGATTGGTCCTTAAATCTTAGCAAGCTTTTGTACGCGATCACCATGATTTTCCATGAGAGATTATTGTTAAACATTTATTTTTATAAGATAATAAGACGCGTGATATATTTTTAGGCTAGATGTTGGCCAATTGAGTTGGTTTTAGGGAAAAACCATTGGGAGGAAAAACTGAAATGGGAGTAATAAAATCCAAAACTAAAGGAAGCGGGAACATTAATAGAAAGGTTGGATGAAGGAAAGGTGAAATGGGAACTTATTTTATTTTTTATAGTGTATATATATTAAATATATAATAATAATATATAGTAACATAAATATAATATAAATATATAATATATAGTGAGAAGGGAAAACATAAGTTGGACCTGGCATTCTTATTGTTATAGAAAAATAGAACAGAGCTCTGAGTTTTCTTCAAAAAAAGAAACATAAGTTGGCTTGCGGATGTTTAAGAAAAAATAAAACCTAGGTTGGGACGCCCATAGGCCAATAGATACATGCCGGACCTAAAAAATGTTGAAACCACTATGTCGACATGCCGTGGGCTAGGAGGCCCATAAGCCTAGTAAACTTATCTCGTTTATTGACTATTCACAATCACCCCTAAAAAGACTATTTTGACAATACCGTGGGCCCCAGACATCAGTACACAATCAAGAGGAATCTTTTTGAAATAATTATATAAGGAGGCACTTGCCGGACCTTGCAGGTCCCAACTGTTAGCCTCTCCATGTATAGTCCTCTATAGATTCCTCTCGTTTGCTGACTATGTTAACAAGGGCACACGGCGGCGCCGCAGCGAGCACACAAATGCGGAGGACGACGTCAAGGCCTCTGACAGGAACGAATCGGATCTGGGGAAGACGCGTTAGTGTAGCGGCATGCGGAGGGGAGGACGAGGGTTGACTGGTTCAGGTAGATGGATGGGCCTAGCCAGCGCCATATAGGATGGGTCATCGTGGCATGCGCGGCAGCACCGACAGCCGCGTAGGCGGTCCGCGGGAGCAGGCGATCCTGCTGGCTCTCGTTCGGTTCTTTTGTATGGAGCAAGAGGACAAAATATTGAACAAGAATGTGGGATAATATTTGGTACAAGAACTTGTCGATTATAGACGAACAATCGACATAGGTTGGAACCTCGTGGGTCCCAAATGTCAATCCCCAAATCTCTGGCGGACATGCATCCCCTATTTTTTTTATTTCCATCCCAATTGCTCGGCTGGCTAAAAATAAGTATAAACTTACTTTACTTCAATTTATCATGTCGAAAGATTTGGAGCTTTTTTATATTTTTTGAGGGGTAGAAAGATTTGGAGTTGTGGTGTGTGAGAAAAAATAGTAGATTTTGCCCGTGCGTTCTTCTCGAGAATATAAAGCTCGGCTGGGATTTTCTTTCACAAAACAAAACAAAGTTGGGTTGGCATGCTCTCCAAAAATAGATACACCTTCTTTTGGATAAACCTACTGGATCCCCATCAGCATGTTGTGGACTACGGATGTCCTGACAAAAAAGGAATGGTTGGGCAGGACAGAACCCAGTTGATACCTGCTCGACCTCGAAAAATAATAATTCAGAAACATAACAACCCATTGAAGTACTGAACTAGTACTACTACAATAGATACAAACAAATAGGTTCATGGGTTTTTACAACTAAATATGAAGGACGAAAGGCTAATACATGAAAGAGACATATCATAAAGGGATGTACACCATGTTTAAGCCCTTTATGATATGTCTCTGGCCCAAGATCCGCCTGTACATTTCATAGCATGTGTATGCGTCCTTAGTCTTGTAGGCTATATAGGATGGATTCAGCGGTACCTCCCACATCTTCAGGTCCTTCGTATCCACGTCTTATTCCATGTTGGCGAAGTGGGGGTCGATGAGGGTTGCGGCGAGATCAACCACGGAGTACCTCTCCTGCCCGTTGCCAATGATCTCCTGGATGTCGACGAGCTTGTTGCACACGATGGCCGAATTGTGAAGCACCCTCGTGTTCTTCATGCTCTCCACGATAGCGAAGGCGTAGTCCCCGGTGCCAAGGAAAGTGGCAAACTCTTCACAAGGCCTCATGGCCCTACAATAGTGGTAGACAAGAAGAACCTAGTCGTGCATGCATACCTAGGTGATGGCGATCCGCTGGTCCCTTTCAGCAGATGGACGGATGGGCACAAGGTCTAGTCCCATGACCTTGTGCTTCTCCTCTTGTAGGTACTGCTTCAACTTGGCGAGGCAGCGGCTCACTAAGTGTGGATCGTTGGTGTACACCACTTTCACCATGGTGCAGCCATTGGCATGCACGACAAACTCAATGGTGAACTCCTTGTTGAAGTCCAAATCCAGGCACACCCCTCGGGTTGCCATTGGAGTGGCTTCTCACGCAGAGTTGGTGTGGCGGTTCTCATTTTGTGGGGATAAGTGGCTGGGGGAAGATGAAGACGATGGGGAGATATGGACAGCGAGGGCTCCTTATTTACACTAGGAGCGGTGTGTAGTTGGGTACTGGGTGGTGGCGCGAGCAGTTAGTTTTTTCACTCTTGGGAAACTACAATCGCTAGTTAATGCACTAGCCGGGTAGGCGGTGCCAACAGTTACTACCCCTCCACCCATGACCGCTCGCATTGAGCCGCCCGGTGCCAGTTTCCCGCATTCATGCCGCTGTAGAGCGGCCGCTCCACATTGAAGCTGACGCGACCTCTCACTACCTCCGCCATTGAAGCGCCTGCTGCACGCCCGGCTCAACACGCCTCCTCGCTGCATTCAAACGCCTCCATTAAACCCTCTTGGAAGACGAGAAACCAACTTCGGCCACACATCTGTTCACGATCGGGTCAACATTAAACACAATGCCATGCAAGATACTCCCGTCTGCCAGCTATTTAAATGATGCCATACGCAGGGCAAAAATCGCACCACACCTCCTCCCCCATCTCCTCCTTGCACCATTTTCTCCACAATCTCCATGGCACCTGGCGAGTAGGAAGAGGAGTCCACCGACATGAAAGCCAGCTGGGTGACCTGCCGAGCCCGTTGGATATGATCCAAGCAACTCGCTGGTCCACCATCCTCGCCCAGCCCGACAGAGCAAGTTACCGCCCAAAGCTGGCGCGAGGTTCAGCAACTAGCCACTCCAGGCCAGCTCGCCAAGGAGTGGCAAGTTGCTCCAGGCCAGCACGGGAGGAGCACGGCAGCACATGCATCTTGATTGTCGTGTCGTACCACCCCTCCCGTGCTTGCGATCGCGCCATGCGCCGTCAATGCGTGCGTAACCGCTCCCTGCCAGCAGATAAAGAAGTCGGCTACACGGAGACCACGAGTTGGTGGCCAGACCATTCGTGTCCGCCGCCAACATTGAGGGAAAGTAGAACATGGGAGGCAGCTGCCGCTTGGATCCCATGAAGGCCTTCGTTGGCTCATTGCTGGCTTGCACGGCCGATGACTTGCCCTGTTCCTTTTTATCTTGCGCCATCGTCACGAATTGTCTGGATATTCGTTCTCTTAGTCCATTCTAAATTTTAGTGTGGGAGCTTTAGTTAAATTTTAATCTTAAAATGCAAAGCATTAGCTCGACTGTATTAGTGCCATAAGATTAGCATGCAAGCATTATTCTCAGGACGCACGCAATTAGCTCATTTGCCACACTTTCGCACATAACAAGTTTGAACAACTTGTTAGGGTTGCTGTCCCCTGCATCATCATGCCCTGTTTCACAGCTTGCAAGAATCACAACCAAGTGATAAGATTTCCATAATAAGTACAACAATGATGCATATGCATCTCAACAGATCAGAGCCAATAGTTACTTTACAACTAAAACAAAGTTGAAAGAATGTGTACAAATAAAGAAAAAATGATCGATGTACGCTCGGCAAATGATAATCCCTGGAATCCATAAATCCAATTTATGTAAGCAATTTGATTCAAGGATATGCAGCAAGACTAAAACGCATGTCAAACATTGGCAGATGAACATGTTCTGGGTTGCTGGTGGCACCACCACGACCAACAACCTGCATAAGCGGGTCACCAAGAACATGTGGAATGCATTCACCAACCAAACATGTATGATGTTCCCCAAGCCACCTTTATAGCCGCTAGAGCGCTCACAGAAGTAATATCGACATATGCACATTGCCAAGAACTTGTGGAATGCTTGAACCATCCGAACATTTGTGCAGTTCAACCAAAACGTAGTTGCGCAACCCTGTCTGAAGAGGTTGAAAAAGCATGATTATGATAGTAGTGGCACTAGTTGATTTAACATGCACTCACAAATAGAGGTAAATTCATTTTCTTAATGGAAAATGATTGCAATACAATAGCTATAATAAGCAAAATAGAATAGTAGCATGGTATTATGACAAAGCAGGATCATCTAGATGAAGGACATTACTGACATGTATGACAAGGCAGTTCTTTAAAAACTATGAACAACTGCAGTGTGGCAGTAGAAGGAGGGCCCATGCGTCATTCCAATCTCTTTTTTGTGCATTTCAACTAAAATTATGGCGCCCGCCATGCTGTGAGGGAGAGAGGGGCCATGCACAGCCTCGACAGTAGGCCTTATAGGTGGTGCCTGTTGCCGCTCTTACTTATAGCTTGTCTCGCGACCTACATTAATAACGAGACTAGTTGATGAAACGTACACTAACAAAGAGAAGCACTTTCATTATATAAAATGGAAATGAAATGATACCAAAGACAATAGCTCTATTTTAACGGTATTATTACTTAATTTTATAAGTGGCACTAGCGGTGCCAAAACTTTGCCTGTAATTATTAGTGGCATTAGATTAAGATGCAAAAAACAATAGCATTATTGCTTTCTCATGGCAGTGCCAAAACAGTATCACAAGATAGGTAGCTGCATGCAGAGTTGACATGTAACCAAAAAGGAATATACCCTGTCATGGGAACCATATCTGTAGTCAATGCCACTGTAGACAGGTTGACACTAGTCACTGATATGTCTCCAACGTATCTATAATTTTTTATTGTTCCATGTTGTTATATTATCATTCTTGGATGTTTTATAATCATTTTATAGCAACTTTATATCATTTTTTGGGACTAACCTATTGACATAGTGCCCAGTGTCAGTTGCTGTTTTTTGCTTGTTTTTTACTTCGCAGAATATCAGTACCAAATGGAGTCCAAATGCCATGAAACTTTTGGGAGATTTTTTTGGACCAGAAGACAACTTGGGAGCCAAGAAAGCACCTGGGGGGAGGTCCGTGGAGCCCACGATACACCAGCGCGTGCTAGAGGCCCCTAGCACGCCCTGATGTATCGTGGGGCCCACGGAGGTCTTTTCCACCGCCTCTCAGCTCTATAAATCCTCAGAAATTCCAGAAACCCTGGAGGAGGAGAAAAAACACAATTCCAGCCGCCGCAAGTTCAAAAATCACGAGATCCAATCTAACACCATCACGGAGGGGTTCATCATCCTCATGGGTGCCTCTCTAATGATGCGTGAGTAGTCCACCATAGACCAACGGGTCCGTAGGTAGTAGCTAGATGGCTTTCTCTCTCTCTTTTGATTCTCAATACAATGGTCTCTTGGAGATCTATTTGATGTAATGACTTTTTACGGTGTGTTTGTTGGGATCCAATGAAGTTTGAGTTCATGATCAGTTTCTATCCATGAATATTATTTGAGTCTTCTTTGATCTCTTATATGCATGATTACTTATAGCCTCGTATTTCTTCTTCGAATCTTTGGTTTAGTTAGGCCAACTAGATCGATTTTTCTTGCCATGGGAAGAGGTGCTTTGTGATGGGTTCGATCCTGCGGTGTCCTGTCCCAGTGACAAAAGGGGCAGCGAGGCACGCATGTATCGTTGCTATTAAGGATAGCAAGATGGGGTCTATTCCTACATGAATAGATCTTGTCTACATCATGTCATCGTTCTCATTGCATTACTCCATTTCTCCATGAACTTAATACACTAGATGCATGCTGGATAGCGGTCGATGTGTGGAGTAATAGTAGTAGATGCAGAATCGTTTCGGTCTACTAATCTTGGACGTGATTCCTATATATTGATCATTGCCTTGGATATCGTCATGATTATTTGATCTTCTATCAATTGCCCAACAGTAATTTGTTTACCCACCGTGTGCTATTTTCTTAAGAGAAGCCACTAGTCAAATCTACGGCCCCCGGGTCTATTCTTTTAATATATTGCTTTCCGATCTATCTTTTTCCGCATTTGTTTTCAGAACTATTATTCCAAAAACCCCAAAATACTTTGCTGCACTTTTTATTTGCATCCTTTATTTTGTGTTCTTGTGCGATCTATTTATCCAATCTAATACAAACCAACTATCTTTTTACTATGGAGAGATTGACAACCGCTCTTACGCGTCGAGTTGCAAGTATTTGTTCTTTGTGTGCAGGTACCGTTTACATAGTGTTGCGTGGTTCTCCTACTAGTTCGATAACCTTGGTTTCATAACTGAGGGAAATACTTACCATAGCTGTGCTACATCATCCCTTCCTCTTTGGGGAAATATCGACGCAGTCTCAAGCCACGTCAAAGGAATTTTTGGCGCCGTTGCCGGGGAGGAGGTATGAAAGTAGTCTCCTGTCAACTTGCCAATTTATGGCGCTGTTGCGAGGGAGGAGGTACGAAAGTAGTCTCCCGTCAACTTGCCAATTTCTGGCGCCGTTGCCGGGGAGACATCATCAACATCTATCAGGTTCCTAATCACAAATCACATCTCCTTGCAATTTACATTATTTGCCATTTGCCTCTCGTTTTCATCTCCCCCACTTCACAAAATTTTCCATTTTATTCGCCTTCTTTCTTGTTTGCCTTTTCTCGTCGGATCTGTTTTTGTTTGCTTGTTTGCTATCTTTGCTTGTGTTGCCATGGGCCTTCTATTTGCTTGCATTTTCGCTTGCTAAAAATCTATTGATATGGATCCTCATCCACTTGCTAATATTTTCAAAATACCAAATTATGATGAACCAATTGCTAGTGAGTTGAGTGCACTTGATTATCTCTATGAAGTTTTGTTTGAAAATCATGAATCTGAAAATTTTGATGAAGTGTTGAAAGAAGAAATTTATAAGGTGATTCATGATAGATCCTTGATTGAAAAGCATGATTGCAATGATGTTATTATAAATTATATTAATATCAATTATGTTAATGATATGCAAAACTACAAGCTTGGGGATGATAATTTTGTCATGACCACTTCTTATTGCAATGATCATGATTAGGGTGATAATGCTTCTTATGATCCTGAAAATTTATTTAAGCCTCATGTTGAATATGTTATTGATAATAATGTTTGCAATAGTATAAAAAGTGGGTTTGGGAGATCATCAACTTTAGGTAAAAAGAATCCCACATATTTGGAGAGTGTTGAATCTTATGAATTTTTTGATAAAAGTGGGTTTGGAGAGGTCATAACTTTAGTTAATGATAATCCCACTATTTTGGAAGATGATAAAAACTTTATGCATGTTGATCATAAAGAGAGTATTGTTTATGATAGCTATATTGTTGAATTTGATTATGATCCTACATGTAATTATTATGAGAGAGGAAATTATGGTTGTAGAAATTTTCATGATACTAAATTACCTCTCTTCATGTTGAGATTATTATTGTCTCTTTCTTCTTCCTTCCATATACTAGTTTTTGCTTGCCTTGATAATTTGTTTGCTTATAAAATGCCTGTGCATAGGAAGTATGTTAGACTTAAGTGTGTTTTCCATATGCTTCATGATACTCTCTTTGTGTTGCTATTATTATCTTTCATGAGGGCATCATTGAAATCTCAAGCGTACCTTAATGGCTATAAAGAAAGAGCTTGTTGGGAGGCAACCCAATGAATAAAATAATATTTGGTTTTTTTGCTTTTTGCTTCTGTTCTTTTGTTTACACTTTATTTGCTACTGTTATTATTGTGTTTTTATGATTTAATTAGTGTTTGTGCCAAGTAAAGCCTTTGGGATCATGTTGGGTGATAGTTTATTTGATCTTGTTGAAAACAGAAACTTTTGCGTCCAGTAGCAGAATTTCCAAAAATCATAGAAGTGACAAAAAATTCTGAATTTTTTACAAAAGATTGATATACAAATTTCTTAAGTTGTCCTAATTTTTCAGAATTTTTTGAGTTATAGAAGTATGGTTAATTAGAGTACAGATTACTACAGACTGCTCTGTTTTTCACAGATTTTGTTTTCGTTGCGTTGTGTACTTATTTTGATGAATCTATGTTTTGTATTGGAGGGTATAAGCCATGTTAAAGTTAGAATATAGTATATATAATGCAATAATAAAATATGAATGGGTTTGCAATAGTACTTTGAGTGGTGATCTGCTTTATTATACTAACGGATCTCACGAAGGTTTTGTTGAGTTTTGTGTGATTGAAGTTTTCAAGTTTTGGGTGAGATCACGATGGATGAAGGAATAAGGAGTGAAAAGAGCCTAAGCTTTAGGATGCTATGGCACCCCAAGATAATATCCAAGGAGAAACAAGCAACTAATCTTGGGGATGCCCCGAGTGGCATCCCCTCTTTCTTCTAACGACCATCGGTATTTTACTTGGAGCTATATTTTTATCCGTCACATATCATGAGTTTTGCTTGGAGCGTCTTGTATTATGTGAATCTTTGCTTGATTTTCTTTTTAGTTTGTCACAAGTATCCTTGCTGGCCACACCTATTTGAGAGAGCCAAAATTATGATATGATTTGTTAGAATTGCTCTATATGCTTCACTTAATTTATTTATTTTGAGCTATGGAATTGCTCTAGTGCTTCACTTATATCTTTTTGAGCACAATGTGCTTTAATTTTAAGAAATACTCTCATGCTTCACTTAGATTAATTTGATAGTTAGTAAATTTTGAAGAAATTCTCTCATGCTTCACTTATATTATTTTGAGAGATGAAATTTTTATGCTCATGTTCTTCACTTAAACTTATTTGAGCTTGTCATAAGCAGTGGCAATATATGAAACTAGTCCCAAAGTGATAGATATTCAAGAGGGATATAATAAAAACTTTCATGAAGATCATTGGACAAATTAAAATTGATTCCTTGTAAGAGTTTTGAGACATGATGATACTAATATGTGAGTCATGTTGGTGAGTAATTATGCTTTAGTAAGAATATTGGTATTAAGGTTTGTGATTCCCTATGCAAGCACGAAAGTCAACAGTTATGCAATGAAATTACATCCTACTTGTGGTGCATTATTCGGTGATAGTTATGCTTAATGCCCGTTTATGTGAATTTTCGTTTCATGGCTGGTTGCTTCTCAATCTATATGCTAGCCTCCACTTGTACTAAGTAGAAATACTACTTGTGCATCCAAAATCCTTAAACCCAGTTTTGCCATATGAGTCCACCATACCTAACTATATGTGGTATTTCCATGTCGTTCCAAGCAAATTTGTATGTGCCATCTCTAATTTTCAAAATGAATTTCCTTTTTGTGTGCTCGTACCGCTCATGAAGCGGCAGGGGGTGGCCAATATTTTTCCATGCTAGATGTGTTATTCTCAAGATGAGTGTTTATTCACTTCTCATTGCACGATAGTACGGCGGTAATAGGGATGCCTAGTCCCGAAATGAAAAAGAAATTTACTTTATGTTGTGAAATAATAAATTCCTTGGAAAGTGTTGGTATGGAAGGCAACCGTGGATACGGCTAGCCATGGTTTGTGAAATAATGGTGGAAAAAGGAATAAACTTTATTTTCTGTTTTGGAATCGCCTATGATATATATAACATGGAAAGTATTGAGAACTACTCGGTCATTTTTGTTGACAGGAAAGGCATGCCACCCAAAATATTTTTCTCTCTCAATTTAAGCTTTGAGCTTTGACACCTCTACAAATCCCTACTTCCCTCTGCGAAGGGCCTATCTATTTACTTTATGCAATTTTTACTTTTATTTGAGTCTCCATCTTCTCTTATAAAGCACTAACTGGGGGGCACTATGATCATACTTGTGCATTGGGTGTAGCTAATATTCAAGTGTGTTTCACGAATGGATCAATGATTGAGCATGATGGGCTAGGGATAACTTTCTTTAGTGTTGATATTTTGAAAGACATGGTTGCTTGTTAGTATGCTTGAGTATTAAAGTCTTCATGTCAAAACTAGACTATTGCTTTGAACCATCTAATAGTCCAAATGTCCATGCTACAACAGAAAAGAATATGTGATGAACATGTTAGGCAGCATTCCACATCAAAAATTCTATTTTTATCATTTACCTACTCGAGGACGAGCAGGAATTAAGCTTGGGGATGCTGATACGTCTCCAACGTATCTATAATTTTTGATTGTTCCATGCTGTTATATTATCATTCTTGGATGTTTTATAATCATTTTATAGCAACTTTATATCATTTTTTGGGACTAACCTATTGACATAGTGCCCAGTGCCAGTTGCTGTTTTTTGCTTGTTTTTTACTTCGCAGAATATCAGTACTAAACGGAGTCCAAATGCCACAAAACTTTTTGGAGATTTTTTTACCAGAAGACAACTTGGGAGCCAAGGAAGCACCTGGGCGGAAGCCCATGGGGTCCACGATACACCAGGGCGCGCCAGAGGCCCCTGGTGCGCCATGATGTATCATGGGGCCACGAATGTCTTTTCCACCGTCTCTCAGCTCTATAAATCCTCAGAAATTCCAGAAACCCTAGAGGAGGAGAAAAAACACAATTCCAGCCGCCGCAAGTTCCAGAATCACGAGATCCAATCTAACACCATCATGGAGGGGTTCATCATCCTCATGGGTGCCTCTCCGATGATGCTTGAGTAGTCCACCATAGAACTACGGGTCCGTAGGCAGTAGCTAGATGGCTTTCTCTCTCTCTCTCTCTCTCTCTCTCTCTCTCTCTTGATTCTCAATACAATGGTCTCTTGGAGATCTATTTGATGTAATGACTTTTTGCGGTGTGTTTGTTGGGATCCGATGAAGTTTGAGTTCATGATCAGTTTCTATCCATGAATATTATTTGAGTCTTCTTTGATCTCTTATATGCATGATTACTTATAGCCTCGTATTTCTTCTTCGAATCTATGGTTTCGTTAGGCCAACTAGATCAAGTTTTCTTGCCATGGGAAGAGGTGCTTTGTGATGGGTTCGATCTTGCGGTGTCCTCTCCCAGTGACAGAAGAGGCAGCGAGGCACGCATGTATCGTTGCTATTAAGGATAACAAGATGGGGTCTATTCCTACATGAATAGATCTTGTCTACATCATGTCATCGTTATTATTGCATTACTCTGTTTATCCGTGAACTTAATACACTAGATGCTTGCTGGATAGCGGTCGATGTGTGGAGTAATAGTAGTAGATGCAGAATCGTTTCGGTCTACTAATCTTGGACGTGATGCCTATATATTGATCATTGCCTTGGATATCGTCATGATTATTTGATCTTCTATCAATTGCCCAATAGTAATTTGTTTACCCACCATGTGCTATTTTCTTGAGAGAAGCCACTAGTGAAATCTACGGCCCTCGGGTCTATTCTTTTAATATATTGCTTTCCGATCTATCTTTTTCCTCATTTGTTTTCAGATCTATTATTCCAAAAACCCAAAAATAAGTTGCTGCACTTTTTATTTGCATCTTTTATTTTGTGTTCTTGTTCGATCTATTTATCCAATCTAATACAATCCAATCTATCTTTTTACTGTGGAGAGATTGAAAACCTCTCTTACGCGTCGGGTTGCAAGTATTTGTTCTTTGTGTGCAGGTACCGTTTACATAGTGTTGCGTGGTTATCCTACTGGTTCGATAACCTTGGTTTCATAACTGAGGGAAATACTTATCGTAGCTGTGTTGCATCATCCCTTCCTCTTTGGGGAAATACCGACGCAGTCTCAAGCCACGTCAGTCACCAACATGGATGACTCAATTCATGCGTCCTTTTTGTGTAGTTCACCTAAAATGAAGCAATGTTTGCATCATGCAGCTAGCAAGTAGTACTTGGTCCCATCAGGTGGCAGCTTCCTCTTCATTAGTTGCACTAAAATTGAGCAACATCAAGGTTGGCTGCCATGGTCGTGCACGGTGCGACTATAATTTTGTTATCCTTTTGTGTAGTTCCACTAAAATCAAGTGCCCTAGTGGTGACGGTGACGGCTAATACTGCAAAGGTTAATAAACTATTGGATGAGATTACTGGTAGAGTTGAATGAAGAGGTTAGGAGCTCCAATCACCCTTTGTGCAGTTCAACTAAAATCGAGAGACGTTGCTCGTCTGACATTTTGTGCAGTTCACCAAAAGGTGACGATATCAACAAGGTGAAATGGATATCCCCATCTGCACAGAAAGATAGAACGGAAATAGTTACTTGTAATAACAGGATATGAAACATACACAAAATGAGAAGAAGCATCTTCCCTATTTTCATGGCAATCATACAAGGACAGCAGCAATTTCTAAAACGGAAGATTGCTTCATATAACAGAAGCATAAAGATTAAAAATGAAAACGGTCAAATATGCCATTACTTTAATGGTGGCGTTGCTTTTTACAAGCTACATTAGATTCAACGGCTAAATAGTTGGTATAAGGGACTGGGACAATGGGCACACCAGGACATACACCAGTGAAAAGAAGCAACTTACTACTTATCATGATGGGAAGTATAGCAGGAGAGTACAATTTCACAAACATTTTAATTGCATCATGGTACTGGGGGCATTAGATTAACAATAGCAATGGTTAGACATTACCTTATTTTAACAGTGGGGTTGCTTCATTTTACAAGCGCCGTTACACAAATAACACCAAAAGGTTGGTATTAGGGTATGCGATGGTACCTCCAACAAGGCATAAAATGGTGATGCCGAGTTTGTTGCCTAGAGCAACAAACATCCAATCAAGATCTGGGCTAGTCCAAACTTTAGTTCTCTTTAGACACCTTTTACTATGTGTGGGCAGCAAATCTAGTGTTGGACATACTCTGATGACTTGTCCCCCAGCCGCCACTGTCTTTCCTTTTTCAACCAATGCTAAAACTTGCCAACATCTAAAATTGGGAAAAGGCTAGATTTTTATTTGGTGAAATAGTCTAATCACCCCCCCTCTAGACATACTTTGGATCCTACACTGTGCGTAGACAAGTTCTGGAAGTTACCGGTCGTCTGCTACTTCTTGAGCTTGCGTTGGTTATCTCTTGAAGAGGAAAGGGTGATGCAGCAAAGTAGATAAGTATTTCCCTCAGTTGTTGAGAACCAAGGTATCAATCCAGTAGGAGATACAGGCAAGTCCCCAATAGATGTACCTACACAAATAATCAAACACTTGCACCCAGCGCAGGAAAGGGGTTGTCAATCCCTTCACGGTTATTTGCAAGGATGAGATCTGATAGAGATAGATATAGAAGATTACTAAAAAGAAAAGTAAAACAAAAGTAAAAAAAGATTGCAGCAAAGTATTTTTGGTATTTTTGGTTTATAGATCTGAAAATATAATATGGAAAATAGACCCGGGGGCCATAGGTTTCACTAGAGGCTTCTCTCTTGAAGGAAAATAATACGGTGGGTGAACAAATTACTGTCAAGCAACTGATAGAAAAGCGCATAGTTATGACGATATCCAAGGCAATGATTATGCATATAGGCATCACGTCCGTGTCAAGTAGACCGAAACAATTCTGCATCTACTACTATTACTCCACACATCGACCGACTCCTGCCTGCATCTAGAGTATTAAGTTCATGAAGAACAGAGTAACGCATTAAGTAAGATGACATGATGTAGAGGGATAAACTCAAACAATATGATGAAAACCCCATCTTTTTATCCTCGATGGCAACAATACAAATACGTGCCTCGCTACCCCTACTTTGTCATTGGGTGAGGACACCGCAAGATTGAACCCAAAACCAAGCACTTCTCCCATTGCAAGAATTACAAATCTAGTTGGCCAAACCAAACCAATAACTCGAAGAGACTTGCAAGGATATGAAATCATGCATATAAGAATTAAGAGAAGATTCAAATAATATTCATAGATAATCTGATCATAAACCCACAATTCATCAGATCTCGACAAACACACCGCAAAAGAGTATTACATCGGATAGATCTCCATGAAGATCACGAAGAACATGGTATTGAAGAACAAAGAGAGAGAAGAAGCCATCTAGCTACTAGCTATGGACCCGAAGGTCTGTGGTGAACTACTCACGCATCATCGGAGGGGCAATGGAGTTGATGTAGATGCCCTCCGTGATCGAATCCCCCTCCAGCAGATTACCGGAAAAGGCTCCAAGATGGGATCTCACGGGAACAGAGGCTTCCGGCGGCGGAAAAGTATTTTCGTGGCTCTCTTTGGTATTGGGGGAATATTTGGGAATTTATAGGCCGAAGAATAGGGTTAGGAGGTCTGCCGTGGGGCCACAAGCCAGGGGGGCGCCCCCCCCCTAGGGCATGCCCTGGTGGCTTGTCGCCACACGGCAGGTCTCCTGCCTTCATCTCCAAGTCTGGCAGGTTTCTTCTGGTCCAAGAAAAATCATTCCAAAGATTTTATTCCGTTTGGACTCAGTTTAATATTCCTTATCTGCAATACTCAAAAACAAGGAAAAAACAGAAACTGGCACTAGGCACTAGGTTAATAGGTTAGTCCCAAAAATAATATAAAATAGCATTTTAATGCATATAAAACATCCAAAACGGATAATATAATAGCATGGAACAATCAAAAATTATAGATACGTTGGAGACGTATCATCGTCCGGCGGCTCACGGAGGACCGGATGTCCGGAGCGGGCCGGATTTCTGGAGATTCGGCTCGGGTGTGGGTACGTCACATTTCCGGAGGGCGCCAGACGTCCGGTGGCACGGTCGTCCGGAGATCTTCAGATTTTTGTTGATTCGGCTCTAGACTGGTGGCATCGAAATTCCAAGCAGGCTCGTCGTCCGGTCGCTGGGATGTGTCGGACGTCCGGTCTTCGACGGTCGTCCGGCCGTTGTAGAGTTCGGCTGGGCCTCTGGGCTGGCTGATCTCTAGGGGACAGGACGTCCGATAAGGCCCGGTCGTCCAGCGGCTGTTGCGTGTCCGCAGCTCTTCCTTGATCTTTCCGCGCTTGGCGTCCTTGTTGTCCTTCGTTGTCGTTCCATGGTCTTCCTCCGAGTACCTGAGTATGCAAAGTGTTTCCGCCTGAGGTAGCGACCATGTCTCGAGTGAATTAAATGGTGGGTTGGTAAGGAGAGATGTACCTCGGTTTCGATGGCACGTGCGTGACCTCTTGTCATAGGACCACTTGGAGCTTGAGGTGTTGGTGAAGGATCCATCAGGATGACTAATATGTCCATTTCGCATCATGATTTCCTATCAATATTTATAGTATTCTTGTCCATTATTCCACTTTATGATACAATTATTATGCCTTTTCTCCCAGAATTTACAAGTTACATCACAAAGAGGGAAATTGTCGGGAACTGGAATTCTGGACCTGAAAACCAAGAAAAAGGGTGAAAATTCACCGGACTCCAAATGACCTGAAACTTTTTGTGAATTATTTCTGGAATATATGAAGAATTATAGAGCGAAGACCTGTCAGAGGGGGCTGCCTGTGGGCCAAAAGCCAATAGGGCACGCCCTGTTAGCTTGTGGGGCCCACGTGGCTCCCCTGACCCTAATTCCAGTCCTGTAAATTCACATCTACAGAGAAAAAAATTGGGAAGGAACTTTCGGGATGAAGCACCATCGTCTCGAGGCAAAAACCTGGGTAGAGGCCCTTTTGCACTCCGGCAGGGAGATTCTGTCAAGGAAATCACTCTCCGGAAGGGGGAGATCGAAGCCATCGTCATCACCGACGCTCCCTCCTTTGTGGGGGACCAATCTTCATCAACATCTTCACCAGCACCATCTCACCTCAAACCCTAGTTCATCTCTTGTACTCAATCTCTATCTCAAAACCTCAGATTGGTACTTGTGGGTTACTAGTAGTGTTGATTACATCTTGTAGTTGATGCTTGTTGGTTTATTTGGTGGAAGATATTATGTTCGGATCCTTGATTATCATTATTACACCTCTGATCTTGAACATGTTGATGATTTGTGAGTAGTTACTTTTGTTCCCGAGGACATGGGAGAAGTCTTGTTATAAGTAACCATGTGAAGTTGGTATTCGTTCGATATTTTGATGATATGTATGTTGTTGCTTCCTTTAGTGGTGTCATGTGAACGTTGACTACATGACACTTCACCATCTAGTGGGCCTAAGGGAAGGCATTGTGGAGTAATAAGTAGATGATGGGTTGCTAGAGTGACAGAAGCTTAAACCCTAGTTTATGCATTACTTCGTAAGGGGCTGATTTGGATCCATATGTTTCATGCTATGGTTAGATTTATCTTAATTCTTCTTTCGTAGTTGCGGATGCTTGCGATAGGGGGTAATCATAAGTGGGTTGCTTGTTCAAGTAAGAATAGCACCTTAGCACCGGTCCACCCACATATCAACTAATCAAAGTAACGAACGCGAGTCAACTAAACATGATGAACATGACTAGATGGAAATTTCCATGTGTCCTCGGGAGCGCTTTGCTTTATATAAGAGTTCCTTCAGGCCTGTCCTTTGCTATAAAAAGGATTGGGCAATCTTGCTGCACACTTTCTACTATTGTTACTTGTCACTTGTTACGAATTATCTTCCTACAAAATTATCTATCATTGCTACTCACAGCACTTGCGGAGAATAACTTGCTGAAAACTGCTTATCATTTCCTTGTGCTCCTCATTGGGTTCGACACTCTTACTTATCGAGAGGACTACGATTGATCCCCTATACTTGTGGGTCATCGAGACTCTTTTTTGGCGCCGTTGTCGGGGAGTGAAGCGCCTTTGGTGAGTGGAATTTGGTAAGAAAACATTTTCGGTACGTGCTGAAATTTATTGTTGCTTGTTACTATGGATAATCATCCTTTGAGCAGTTTGTTCAGGGCATCTCCACCTCGAACAGAAGTGGTAAGAGCCGTTCCTCAACCTACTGAACCTACTAAAAATATTTATTATGAGATTCCTTCGAGTATGTTAGAGAAACTGCTAGCTAATCCTTATGCGGGAGACGGTATAGCTCATCTTGATTACCACTTGATATATGTAGATGAGATTTGTGGATTATTTAAGCTTGCAGGTTTATCCGAGGACAAAGTCAAGAAGAAGTTTTTCCCTTTATCTTTGGAGGGAAAATCATTGATGTGGTATAGGCTATTGGATGATATTGGATCATGGGACTAGAATCACTTGAAGCTGGAATTTCATCAGAAGTTTATCCTATGCATCTAGTTCATCGTGATCGGAATTATATATATAACTTTTGGCCTCGTGAAGGAGAAAGCATCGCTCAAGCTTAGGGGAGGCTTAAATCTATGATGCACACTTGCCCCAACCATGAGCTCTCAAGAGAAGTGATTATACAAAACAATTATGCTCGGCTTTCTCATGATGATCAATCACTACTGGATTCTTCTTCTACTGGCTCATATATGAAGAGAACTATTGAATTCAAATGGGATCTCCTAGAAAGAATTAAACGCAACTCTGAAGATTGGGAACTCGACAAAGGTAAAGAGTCAAGTATAACGCTTGAGTTTGATTGTGTTAAATCTTTTATGGAAACTGATACTTTTCATAAGTTTAGCAATAAATATGGGCTTGACTCTGAGATAGTAGCGTCTTTTTGAGAATCATTTGCTACTCATGTTGAACTCCCTAAGGAGAAGTGGTTTAAATTTCATCCACCTATTAAAGAATTGCTAGAGGAACCCATTAAGGTTTAGGAAGAAATAATTGTTTGCAATATTGATCCAGTTGTACCCACTGCTTACATTGAGAAGCCACCTTTTCCTGTTAGGATTAAGGAATATGCTAGAGCTGCAACCGTAGTTAACAAAAGTCATATTAGGACACCTAAACCTTCTGAACAAATAAATGTAGAACCTAATATTTCTATGGTTACAGATCCCTTGGTCGATAATATTGATGGACATGTTATTTACTTTTGTGATGAAGCTGCTAAATTGCAAAACATGTTAGAAACAAGCAGGATGAGCTAGATAAAGCCAAACCAGTTGTTGGCATGCATGTTGTTTCTGTTAAGATTGGAGACCATTGCTATCATGGCTTGTGTGACATGGGTGCTAGTGTTAGTGCCATACCTTTTACCTTATATCAAGAAATTATGAATGACATGGCACCCACTGAAATTGAAGATGTCGATGTCACTATTAAACTTGCAAACAATGACACTATTTCACCCCTTGGGATTGTTAGCGATGTTGAAGTCTTGTGTGGAAAAATTAAGAACCCTACTCATTTCTTAGTACTTGGTTCAAAACAAGATAATTTTTGTCCCATTATATTTGGTAGACCTTTCTTGAATACCGTTAATGCTGAAATTATTTGTGTAACAGAGAAGGTTAAAGTAAGCTTTGGTGATGTGTCTCATGAATTTAATTTCTCTAAGTTTGGTAGACAACCACATGAGAAAGAATTTTCTAATAAAGATGAAATTACCGGTCTTGCTTCTATTGTTGTGCCTCCTACTGATCCTTTAGAACAATATTTGCTAGATCATGAGAATGATATGCATATGAAAGAAAGAAATGAAATAGATGAGATATTCTTTAGACAAATACCTATCCTTAAACACAACTTGCCAGTTGAGATCTTAGGGGATCCTCCCCCACCTAAGGGAGATCCCGTGTTTGAGATAACGAAATTACCTGATACTTTGAAATATGCTTATCTTGATGAAAAGAAGATATATCGTGTTATTATTAGCGCTAAACTTTCAGAGCATGAAGAAAAAAGGTTACTCAAAACTCTGAAGAAGCACCGGGCTGCTATTGGATATAATCTTGATGATCTTAAGGGCATTAGTCCCACTCTATGTCAGCACAATTAATATGGAACCGGATGCTAAACCCGTCGTTGATCATCAATGTCGCTTGAATCCTAAAATGAAAGAAGTGGTAAGAACTGAAATATTAAAGCTTCTCGAGGCAGGTATAATCTATCCCATAGCTGATAGTAGATGGGTAAGCCCTGTTCATTGTGTGCCTAAGAAAGGAGGTATAACTGTTGTCCCTAATGATAAAAATGAACTTATACCTCCAAAAATTGTAACTGGTTATAGGATGGTAATTGATTTCAAAAAATTAGACAAAGCTACTAGAAAAGATCATTACCCCTTGCCTTTTATTAATCAAATGCTAGAAAGATTATCTAAGCACACGCATTTTTGCTTTCTTGATGGATATTCTGGATTTTCTCAAATACCCGTGTCAAAAGAGGACCAAGAGAAAACTACGTTTACTTACCCATTTGGAACTTATGCTTATAGACGTAAGCCTTTTGGTCTATGCAATGCACCTACTACCTTTCAAAGATATATGACTGTTATATACTCTGACTTCTATGAAAAGATTGTTGAGGTTTTCATGGATGATTTTTCCGTTTACAGGACTTCTTTTGATGATTGCTTAAGAAACCTTGATCGAGTTTTGCAGAGATGTGAAGAAACTAATCTTGTCTTGAATTGGGAGAAGTGCCACTTTATGGTGAGTGAAGGTATAGTACTTGGGCATAAAATTTTTGAACATGGTATTGAGGTAAACAAAGCCAAAGTTGATGCAATAGAGAAAATGCCATGTCCTAAAGATATTAAAGGTATAAGAAGCTTCCTTGGTCATGCTGGTTTCTATAGGCGTTTTATTAAAGATTTCTCTAAGATTTCTAGGCCTCTTACCAATCTTTTGCAAAAAGATCTTCCATTTGTTTTTGATGATGATTGTCTAGAAGCCTTCTAAATACTTAAGAAAGCATTGATTTTTGCACCTATTGTCCAACCACCTGATTGGAATTTACCATTTGGAATTATGTGTGATGCTAGTGATTATGTTGTTGGTGCTTTTGTAGGGCAAAGAGTTGATAAGCAATTGAATGTTACTCATTATGCTAGTAAAACTCTAGACAATGCTCAAGAAATTATGCTACTACTGAGAAGGAATTTTTAGGAGTTGTGTTTGCTTGTGATAAGTTTAGACCTTATATTGTTGATTCCAAAGTTACTATTCACACTGATCATGCTGCTATCAAATACCTTATGGAAAAGAAAGATCTTAAGCCTAGACTGATTAGGTGTGTGCTTTTACTTCAAGAGTTTGATTTGCATATTGTTGATAGAAAGGGAGTTGAAAACCCTGTAGCGGATAATTTGTCTAAAATAGAAAATGTTCTTGATGACCCACTGCCTGTTGATGATAATTTTCCTGATGAGCAATTAGCTGTTAAAAATGCTTCCCGTAGCACTCCTTTGTATGCAGATTATGCTAATTACATTGTTGCTAAATATATACCACCTAGTTTCACCTACCAACAAAAGAAAAATTCTTCTATGATTTAAGACATTACTTTTAGGATGACCCACATCTTTATAAAAAGGAATAGATGGTGTTATTAGATGTTGTGTACCTGAGCATGAACAAGAACAGATCCTACAGAAGTGTCACTCCGAGACCTACGGAGGCACCACGCTGGTGACAGAACTGCACGCAAGGAAATGCCTATGAATTATTCACTTGCTATTGAACCATTTGATGTTTGGGGCTTTGCTTATATGGGACCTTTTCCTTCCTCTAATGGGTACACTCATATTCTAGTTGTTGTTGATTACATTACCAAGTGGGTACAAGCTATCCCAAGTAGTAGTGTTGATCATAACACTTCTATTAAAATGCTTAAATATATTATTTTCCCGAGGTTTGGAGTCCCTAGATACTTGATGACTCATGGTGGTTCACATTTTATTCATGGTGCTTTCCGTAAACTTCTAGCTAAATATGATGTTAACCACAGAATTGCATCACCATATCATCCTCGGTCTAGAGATCAAGTTGAATTGCGCAACCAAGAAATAAAATTAATCTTGCAAAAGACCGCTAATATATCTAGAAAGAATTGGTCTAAGAAACTTGATGATGCTCTGTGGGCTTATAGAACTGCTTATAAAAATCCAACTGGAATGTCCCCATATAAAATGGTTTATGGAAAAGCTTGTCATTTACCTCTTGAATTAGAACATAAAGCTTATTGGGCAATTAAAGAACTCAACTATGATTTTAAGCTTGCCGGTGAAAAGAGGTTATTTGATATTACCTCTTTAGATGAATGGAGGACACAAGCCTATGAAAATGCCAAGTTATTTAAAGAAAAGGTTAAAAGATGGCACGACAAGAGAATTCAAAAACGGGAATTCAAAGTAGGAGACCTAGTTCTTTTGTACAATTCTCGTTTCAGATTTTTTGCAAGTAAGCTTCTCTCCAAATGGGAAGGACCTTATATCGTCGAAGAGGTTTATCGCTCCGGTGCTATAAAAATCAATAATGCCGAAGGCACACATCCGAGAGTGGTTAATGTGCAAAGAATTAAGCATTATATCTCAGGTACGCCCATTGATGTTGAAACTAATATTATTCAAGTGATGACACCAGAGGAACACATAAGAGAGACCTTTCGGAACACTCCAGAAACCTGAAAAAGGAATAGGTATGTGATACGGTAAGTAAACCGACTCCAAAAATTCCTAGGGGGGACCCACGAGGGAGCCACAAGCCAACAGGACACGCCCACCCCCTGGGCGCGCCCTGATAGCTTGTGGGCCCCTCGTGTGTCTCCTGGACTCGGTTTTCTTCGTGGACTCGTATTCTGACCTAGAAAAAATCATTATATATACTCCCGTATGTTTTGACCATCGCATCGCAAGTTTCTCCTCTGTTCTTGTTTCAAACTGTTTTTCTGACGGATTTAAGAGCAATATGCCATCACAAGATTCAGAGGGAGAGAGCTATGTTTTAGATCTCATTGCCAATCCCCAAGTCTGTGGGGATGTGGATCCTTATGGGTGGTCAATGGAGGAAGAGGTGGAGGCTGAAATAAAAAGGATCGAGCCCTCAAGTGAGGAAGAAGAAGAGGAAGTGCCTCTACCTCAACCGGGAGATATGCACGTGGAATTTCAAAAGTCGAGTTTACCAAACAAGGTTATATCTTCCAATACTCTATTTACCCCTTATCGACATGCGCAGGTAAACACCACCGATGCCTCAGCCGGCAAAACACACCCTTTGATGGAAGGAGCAATGATCGTCACCAACAAACTCTGCAAGGAGAATCTAGACCTTAAGTAAGAGGTTGATAAGCTCAATGAGGATATTTGTATCCTAAGGGGCATCATCGCTAAGAGGGTTACATCATCACCATCATCACCCAAGAAGGACGCTTGAGTACATGGGTATGGGCACCACCCTTAGCCTGTTCCAAACTCCGGGGAGGTGCCCCGATATCGTATCACCATCACTCATACCATTATTATCTATCTTAGTTCGATCATTAGTTTTTCATGATTTAGAGGAATAGAATCCAGTTTTGCTTTGCTTAGACTGTTTGCTTTGCAATCTACCTATCTTTGTAATCGAGTGTGAGAGTTATATAATAAAGATTAGTTGAGTTTGTTTGCTTTACTCCCATGCACCCATCATCATAGCAATGAAATAAAATAAAGAAAAAGAAAAATCTTTTGCTAAACCCATGGGGAGTAATGACTTCACATAGAAAAAGTATGATTGATAAAAATTGTTGGGAGTTGACAAACATAGTGATAGTCATTGATACAATCCATGAAAATTTATGATAGAGGACTGATACTTCCATTATGCATCATGAATTCTTATTGATATTTATGTTATTCTTGTCCATTATTCCTTATTATGATATAATTCTCATGCCTTTTCTCTTTGAATGTGCAAGGTACATCACAAAGAGGGAAATCTCTGGAAACTGGAATTCTAGACCTGAAAACCAAGAAAATGGGAGAAAATTCACTGGACTCCAAATGACCTAAAACTTCACGAAGAATTTTGATGGAATATATAAGAATTATTGGGCCAAAAATATACCAGAGGGGGGCCACCTGCTGGCCACAAGCCAACAGGGCGCGACCCACCCCCTGGCCGCGCCCTGTTGCCTTGTGGTGGCCCAGCAGGTACCCCGACCCCCTCTTCTCCTATATGGTGTGTTTTGGCCTAGAAAAAATCATAAGATTACTTTCGGGATGAAGCGCCGCCATCTAGAGGCGGAAACCAGGGCAGAGGCCCTTTTGCTCTCCGGCAGAGAGATTCTGCCGGGGAAATTTCTCTCCGGGAGGGGGAGATCGAAGCCATCGTCATCACCAACGCTTCCTCCTTCGTGGTAAGACCGATCTTCATCAACATCTTCACCAGCACCATCTCATCTCAAACTCTAGTTCATCTCTTGTATTCAATCTTTGTCTCAAAACCTCAGATTTGTACATGTGGGTTACTAGTAGTGTTGATTACATCTTGTAGTTGATGCTTGTTGGTTTACTTGGTAAGAGATAATCTGTTTAGATCCTTGATCACCATCATTTTACCTCTGATCTTGAACATGTTGATGAGGTGTGAGTAGTTACTATTGTTCCTGAGGACATGAGAGAAGTCTTGTTATAAGTAATCATGTGAAGTTGGTATTCGTTCGATACTTTGATGATATGTATGTTGTTGCTTCCTTTAGTGGTGTCGTGTGAACGTCGACTACATGACACTTCACCATCTAATAGGCCTAAGGGAAGACATTGTGGAGTAATAAGTAGATGATGGGTTGCTAGAGTGACAGAAGCTTAAACCCTAGTTTATGTGTTAGTTCGTAAGGGGCTGATTTTGGATCCATATGTTTCATGCTATGGTTAGATTTATCATAATTCTTCTTTCATAGTTCCGGATGCTTGCGACAGGGGGTAATCATAAGTGGGTTGCTTATTCAAGTAAGAATAGCACCTTAGCACCGGTCCACCCACATATCAAATTATCAAAGTAGCGAACGTGAATCAACTCAACATGATGAACATGACTAGACAGAAATTCGCATGTGTCCTCGGGAGCGCTTGCTTCATATAAGAATACTTTCCGGCCTGTCCTTTGCTATAAAAAGGATTGGGCTACCTTACAGCATGATACGTCTCCAACGTATCTATAATTTTTGCTTGTTCTATGCTGTTATATTATCATTCTTGGATGTTTTACAATCATTTTATAGCAACTTTATATCATTTTTTGCGACTAACCTATTGACATAGTGCCAAGTGCCAGTTGTTGTTTTTGCTTGTATTTTACTTCGCAGAATATCAGTACCAAACGGAGTCCAATCGCGACGAAACTTTTTGGAGATTTTTTTGGACCAGAAGAAGGCCAGTGGGCCAAAGAATTAACCGGGAGGGAGCCCAGGCCGCCCACAAGACACCAGGGCGTGCCAGGGGCTCCAAGCGAGCCCTGGTGGGTTGTGGCCACCTCGGGAACCTTCTCCACCGCCTCTGAGCTCTATAAATACCCAAATATTCCAGAAACCCTAGAGGAGTCGACGAAAAATACTTCCAGCCGCCGCAAGTTCCAAAACCGCGAGATCCAATCTAACACCATCACGGAGAGGTTCATCATCCTCATTGGTGCCTCTCCGATGATGCGTGAGTAGTCCACCATAGACCTACAGGTCCGTAGGCAGTAGCTAGATGGCTTTCTCTCTCTCTTTTGATTCTCAATATAATGGTCTCTTGGAGATCTATTTGATGTAATGACTTTTTTTGGTGTGTTTGTTGGGATCTGATGAAGTTTGAGTTCATGATCAGTTTCTATACATGAATATTATTTGAGTCTTCTTTGATCTCTTATATGCATGATTACTTACAGCCTTGTATTCTTCTTCGATTCTTTGGTTTAGTTAGGCCAGCTAGACCGATTTTTCTTGCCATGGGAAGAGGTGCTTTGTGATGGGTTCGATCTTGCGGTGTCCTCTCCCGGTGACAGAAGGGGCAGCGAGGCACGCATGTATCGTTGCTATTAAGGATAACAAGATGGGGTATATTCCTACATGAATAGATCTTGTCTACATTATGTCACTGTTCTTATTGCATTACTCCGTTTTTCCATGAAATTAATACACTAGATGCATGCTGGATAGCGGTCGATGTGTGGAGTAATAGTAGTAGATGCAGAATCGTTTCGGTCTACTAATCTTGGACGTGATGCCTATATAATGATCATCGCCTTGGATATCGTCATGATTATTTGATCTTCAATCAATTGCCCAACATTAATTTTTTCACCCACCGTGTGCTATACTCATGAGAGAAGCCACTAGTGAAACCTACGGCCCCCGGGTCTATTCTTCCAATATATTACTTTCCGATCTATCTTTTTGCCGCTTTTGTTTTCAGATCTACTATTCCAAATACCCAAAAATACATTGCTGCACTTTTCATTTGCCACTTTTATTTTGTGTTCTTGAGAGATCTATTTATCCAATCTACAATCTAATCTATCTTTTTACCGTGGAGAGATTGACAACCTCTCTTTCGCGTCGGGTTGCAAGTATTTGTTCTTTGTGTGCAGGTACTGTTTACATAGTCTTGCGTAATCCTCCTACTGGTTCGATACCTTGGTTTCATAACTGAGGGAAATACTTACCATCGCTGTGCTGCATCATCCCTTCGTCTTTGGGGAAACACCGACGTGGTCTCAACCCACGTCAAAGGAATTTCTGGCGCCGTTGCCGGGGAGGAAGCAGTCTCTTCAACGTGCCAATCTCTGGCGCCGAGGAGACATCGTCAACATCTATCAGGTTCCTAATCACAAATCTCATCTCCTTGCAATTACATTATTTGCCATTTGCCTCTCATTTTCCTCTCGCCCACTTCACAAAAATTTGCCTTTTTATTCGCCTTCTTTTTCGTTCGCCTTTTTCTCGCCGGATCTCTTTTTGCTTGCTTGTGTTTCCATGTGCCTTCTATTTGCTTGCATCTTTGCTTGCTAAAAATCTATTGATATGGATCCTCATCCACTTGCTAATCTTTTCAAAAGACCAAATTATAATGAACCAATTGCTAGTGAGTTGATTGCACTTGATTATCTCTATGAAGTTTTGTTTGAAAATCATGAATCTGAAATTTTTTATGAAGTGTTGAAAGAAGAAATTTATAAGGTCATTCAAGATAGTTCCTTGATTGAAAAGCATGATTGCAATGTTGCTAGTATCATTTCTCTAAATATTCATGATGCTAATGATATGCAAAACCACAAGCTTGGGGATGCCCATGGCACCTATGATGAGGGTGATGACACGTATGCTATAATGAGTAATGATAATCATGAAACTTATCATCATGGTTTTTATTTGCAATGTGGTTGTGTCAATAAAGTTTCTCATGATAGTTATTTTGTTGAGTTTGCTCCCACTACCATGGATGAAATGGAATTTGCTTATGTGGAGAGTAATGAAAATTCTATGTTTGTGCATCATGAAAAGAATGATTTATGTGATAGTTGATAACCCACAAGTATAGGGGATCGCAACAGTTTTCGAGGGTAGAGTATTCAACCCAAATTTATTGATTCGACACAAGGGGAGCCAAAGAATATTCTCGAGTATTAGCAGCTGAGTTGTCAATTCAACCACACCTGAAAGACTTAATATCTGCAGCAAAGTATTTAGTAGCAAAGTAGTATGGAAGTAACGGTAACGATGGCAAACGTGACAGTAGCAGTTTTGTAGTGATTGTAACAGTAGCAACGGAAAAGTAACTTAGCAAAGATCAAAATGTGAAAAGCTCATAGGCAATGGATCAGTGATGGATAATTATGTCGGATGGCATTCATCATGCAACGGTTATAACATAGGGTGACACAGAACTAGCTCCAATTCATCAATGTAATGTAGGCATGTATTCCATATATAGTCATACGTGCTTATGGAAAAGAACTTGCATGATATCTTTTGTCCTACCCTCCCGTGGCAGCGGGGTCCTAATGGAAACTAAGGGATATTAAGGCCTCCTTTTAATAGAGAACCAGACCAAAGCATTAGCACTTAGTGAATACATGAACTCCTGAAACTACGGTAATCACCGGAAAGAATCCCAGTTATTGTCACCCTGGGGGATGCGGATCATAACTCGTAATAGGTGTCTACAACTTGCAAGATAGGATCAAGAACACATATATATTCATGAAAACATAATAGGTTCAGATCTGAAATCATGGCACTCGGGCCCTAGTGACCAGCATTAAGCATAGCAAAGTCATAGCAACATCAATCTCAGAACATAGTGGATACTAGGGATCAAACCCTAACAAAACTAACTCGATTACATGGTAAATCTCATCCAACCCATCACCGTCTAGCAAGCCTACGATGGAATTACTCACGAACGGCGGAGAGCATCATGAAATTGGTGATGAAGGATGGTTGGTGATGACGACGGCGTCGATTTCCCCTCTCCGAAGCCCAAAACAGACTCCAGATGTGCCCTCCAGAGGAAGAACAGGAGGTGGCGGCAGCTCCGTATCGTGAAACGCGATGAACTCTTCTCTCTAATTTTTTTCTCCCCGAATAGGTTTATATGGAGTTGGAGTTGAGGTCGGAGGAGCTGCAGGGGGCCCACAAGCCACCTGGGCGCGCCCTAGGGGAGGGAGCGCCCCCCTGGCTTGTGGCCAATGGGTGGGCCCCCTCTAGTTGATTCTTTCGCCAGTATTTTTTATTAATTCCAAAAATATTCTCCGTAAATTTTCAGGTCAATCCGAGAACTTTTATTTCTGCATAAAAATAACACCAAGGCAATTCTGCTGAAAACAGCGTCAGTCCGGGTTAGTTCCATTCAAATCATGCAAATTAGAGTCCAAAACAAGGGCAAAAGAGTTTGGAAAAGTAGATACGATGGAGACGTATCAACTCCCCCAAGCTTAACCCATTGCTTGTCCTCAAGCAATGCAGTTGACAAACTGAAAGTGACAAAGAAAAACTTTTACAAACTCTGTTTGATCTTGTTGTTGTAAATATGCCTAACTGATGTTCAGATTTTCAGCAAAGATTATAGACTAACCACATTCACAATAACATTTAGGTCTCACATTTACTCATATCAATGGCATAACCAACTAGCGAGCAATAATTATAAATCTCGGATGACAACAATTTTATCAAAACAATCATGATACAATATGATATAATGGTATCTCGCTAGCCCTTTCTGAGACCGCAAAACATAAATGCAGAGCACCTCTGAAGAACAAGGACTGACTAGACATTGTAATTCATGGTAAAAGAGATCCAGTCACAGTCATACTCAATATCAATTAATAACAAAGCATACAAATGATGGTGGTGCTCTCTAACTAGTGCTTTTTATAAGAGGAGGATGACTCAACAGTAAAGTAAAATAGATAGGCCCTTCGCAGAGGGAAGCATTGATTTGCAGAGGTGCCAGAGCTCGAGCTTTTAAAATAGGGATGAATAATAATTTTGAGCGGTATGCTTTCATTGTCAACATAACAACCGAGAGATCTCGGTATCTTCCATGCTAGATACATTATAGGCGGTTCCCAAACAGAATAGTAAAGTTTTTACTCCCCCTCCACCAATCAATCACACTCCATGGTGAGCCGAATCCACGGGTACCGTCCATACAAACAACAATCCTGGGGGAGTTTTGTTTCATTATATTTTGATTTGATTTTTGAGCATGGAACTGGGCATCCCGAATACCAGCCACTTTCTCGTGAATGATAGTGAATCAACACATATCGTGAGAATAACCCACCTAGCATGGAAGATACTGACAGCCCCTAGTCACTACATGAGCGATTCGGGCTTGCAAAACAGAATATTATTTGAAGGTTTAGAGTTTGGCACATGCAAATTTACTTGGAACGGCGGGTAAATACCGCATATAGGTAGGTATGGTGGACTCATATGGAACAACTTTGGGTTTATGGAAATGGATGCACAAGCAGTATTCCCGCTTAGTACAAGTGAAGGCTAACAAGAGACTGGGAAGCGACCAACTAGAGAGCAACAACATCATAAACATGCCTTGAGATTAACCAACATTGAATGCAAGCATGAGTAGGATATAAATCACCATGAACATAAATATTGTGGAGGCTATGTTGATTTTGTTTCAACTACATGCGTGAACATGTGCCAAGTCAAGCCACTTGAATCATTCAGAGGAGGATACCATTCTATCATACTACATCACAACCATTTTAAAATGCATGTTGGCACTCAAGACTAACCATTATACACTCTTAGATAATTAAGCATGGCATGAGTAACTATAATCTCTAATTGTCATTGCAAACATGTTTCGTCCATAATGAGCTGAATCCAGAACGATGAGCTAATCATATTTACAAAAACAAAATAGGTCGAGTTCATACCAGCTTTTCTCCATCTCAATCACTTCATCATATGTCGTCATTATTGCCTTTCACTTGCACGACCGAACGGTGTGAATAATAATAAGAGTGCACGTGCATTGGACTAAGCTGGAGTCTGCAAACAATAACTCAAAGGAGAAGGCAAGGTAATATGGGCTCTCTGTAAGATAAACAATAATGCATATGAGAGCCACTCAACATTTTCATTCTGGTCTTCTCCTTACGACCCAAAGAAAAGAAATTTCAAAAAAAAAAGAACGAGAAAAACTATTTACATGGGAAAGCTCCCAACAAGCAAAAAAGAACGAGAAATCTTTTTGGGTTTTCTTTTTAATGATACAACTAAACAACTAAAAGGTAAAACTAGAACTATTTTTTTTTTGGATTTTTCTCAAGGTTAATTAAACACACAAGAAGAAAGCGGAAAGAAGAAATAAAATACCATGGATGATACAATGAAAACGTATAAGCACCGACTACTAAGATGAGTGTGTGAACATGAATGTAATGTCGGTGAGGAATACGTACTCCCCCAAGCTTGAGCTTTTGGCCTAAGTTGGTCTATGGCCATGGCTGAAAATAACCATCTCCTGGATACTCCGGAGGATACTGAGGGTTCCACTGGTTGGCGAGCTCCTGTGGCTCCCACTGAAAAACTAGATCCTGATATGGATCAAGGGCTGGTGCCGGCTCAGGTGCTGGGGGTTGCGATAGACCCCAATATCTGTAGATGTCCTCGGGCATAATAGTGTACCTGCCTGAATGGATATCGAACAAAGAAGAAGCAGGCAGAGCAATAATCTCACAAGTACCCTGACTAAATACTAAGTTGTAAAGCAGCCTCCTATCATTATCCTTCCTAATAAAATCATGTGCTACCATACTGTCATAGTCTAAATATCTTGTAGGCAGCAGCATTTCCTCTTCCTCGTCAAGCCTAATGGGTATCTTAAAGTGTTTGGCTAGACGAGATGCATAGATACCTCCGAATATGGGGCCCTTCGAATGGTTTAAGCTCAACCGTTGGGCCACCATAGCGCCCAGACTAAAAGTTCTATCAGCAAGTAAAGCGTGGCGCAAAATGGCGAGGTCGGGAGCACTAAGGCTTCCACTTTCCCCACGACCAACTAAACATCTCCCCGCGAATAATGAATAATAGCGTAGAACAGGAAAAATGTAAACTAGCTGCTCTTGCCTTTGACACCCCTCTCTCTTCCCCCACAGTGGTTGCGGCAATAAAGTCCTCCATGTCTCTAGGACGTGGTTCACTGATGTTGCCCTCATAAGGTATTTTGCAAACATTGCAAAAATTGTAAAGTTTCATATCCTTAGGCACATCATATAAGTAAAACTCTACCATGGGAGGATCCTTCCTAGGATAAAAGTGAAAGTTTTGCACGAAGATATTAGTGAGTGGGAGGTACTGGTCACACTTATCGTTCAGGAAGTCGGTGATGCGTGCATTCTCTGCCAAATAATAGAAATCTTCATAAATTCCGGCCGCCCTCAAGAATGCATCACTTGGCCATTCACAGGGCCGAACCTCCGTGACGCGAGGAAGATTGTATTTGGACTTCTTCTTCGCCTCATTTTCATCTTCATTAGAGCCCCGGCTTGAAGAGCCTCTTAACAATCTCCTCATCATTTCTTTCTCTGAAAAATTTCTGAAATTTTTAGTGAATCACTATAAAGGTGAACAAAACTCAACAAAACTTATAGCAACTACTCCCACAAGTGCCTAGAGGCTATATCATGCATCAAAACAACTTGGAACCATACAAATTTCACATGCAAGCTCAAGAACAAGGTCACCACAGCAGCAAAAAATTGCAATATATAAAGCACTAAGGCAAAAACTAATTGGACCATTGGAGGAGTCACATACCGAAGATCAATCCCTCAAACCAGTTTTGCAAATAGAGCTTTGCACAAGGAGATCGAAAATGGCAGCAAAATGAGCTAGAACACAGGTTTGAGCAATGGTGGGATTTTTTTTGGAGGAAGACGAAGTGGATGGGTGCTGGAATAAGTGAGGGGGGCCTACGTGGGACCCACAAGCCAGGGGGTGCGCCCAGGGGGGTGGGTGCGCCCTGTAGGCTTGTGGCCCACTGGTGCAGCCCCCTAATGTGTTCTCAGTGCCAGAAATTCTTAAATATTCCAGAAAAAATCATACTACAATTTCAGGGCATTTGGAGAACTTTTATTTTTAGGTCACTTTTTTATTGCACGGATAAATCAGAAAACAAAAAAATAATAGCATTTTTACTTAATTTAATCTAAATAACAGAAAGTAAAAGTTGGGTACAGAAGGTTGTGCCTCCTAAATTCATCCATCTCATGCTCATCAAAAAGAATCCATCAATAAGGTTGATCAAGTCTTATTGACAAACTTTTTTCGAATGACACGGAACCGGAGAATTTTCAAATAACACTAGGTTACCTCAATGGGGATATGCATGTCCCCAACAATAAGTATATCATATTTCTTTTTGGCAGTAGGGAGAGGGAATTCAAAATCTCCAATAATAATCGTTGAAATTTTTTCAATGGAGTTGACACTATGAACTTGAGGTTGTTTCTTCGGAAAGTGTATCGTATGCTCATTACCATTAACATGAAAAGTGACATTGCCTTTGTTGCAATCAATAACAGCCCCTGCAGTATTCAAAAAAGGTCTACCAAGGATGATCGACATACTGTCGTCCTCGGGAATATCAAGAATAACAAAGTCCGTTAGGATAGTAACATTTGCAACTACGACAGGCACATCCTCACAAATACCGATGGGTAAAGTAGTTGATTTATCAGCCATTTGCAAAGAGATTTCAGTAGGTGTCAACTTATTCAAATCAAGTCTACGATACAACGAGAAAGGCATAACACTAACACCAGCTCCAAGGTCACATAAAGCAGTTTTAACATAATTTCTTTTAATAGAGCATGGTATAGTAGGTACTCCGGGATCTCCTATTTTCTTTGGTATTCCACCCTTAAAGGTATAATTAGCAAGCATGGTGGAAATCTCAGCTTCCGGTATCTTTCTTTTATTTGTCACAATATCTTTCATATACTTAGCATAAGGAGACATTTTCAGAATATCAGTCAAGCGCATATGCAAAAAGACAGGTCTAAGCATTTCAACAAAGCGCTCAAAGTCCTCATCATCCTTTTTTTGAATGGCTTAGGAGGAAAGGGCATGGGTTTCTGAACCCAAGGTTCTCTTTCTTTACCATGCTTCCTAGCAACAAAGTCTCTTTTGTCATATCTTTTATTCTTAGGTTGTGGGTTATCAAGATCAACAGCAGGTTCAATCTCCACATCATTATCATTACTAGGTTGAACATCAACATGAACATCATCATTATATTATCACTAGGCTCATGTTCATTACCAGATTGTGTCTCAGCATCAGAAATAGAAATATCATTTGGGTTTTCATGTGTATCTATAACAGGTTCACTACCAGCATGCAAAGTCCTATCGTCATTCTTTTTCCTTTTGTTACTGGGACGACTAGGTGCATCAATATTAATTCTCTGAGAATCTTGCTCAACTCTCTTAGGATGGCCCTCAGGATACAAAGGTTCCTGAGTCATTTTACCACCTCTAGTCACAACTCTGACAGAATGATCATTGTTCTTACCATTCATCTCATTAAGCAAATCATTTTGTGCCTTAAGTACTTGTTCTACTTGAGTAGTTACCATGGAAGCATGTTTACTAATAAGCTTAAGATCATTCATAGTTCTACTCATATAATCACCTAAGTGATCAAGCAAGTAAGCATTATGTTTCAATTGTCTACTAACATAAGCATTGAAATTTTCTTGCTTAACAATAAAGTTATCAAACTCATCCAAGCATTGGCTAGCAGACTTATTATAAGGAATATCACCTTCATCAAATCTACGGAGAGAATTTACCTCTACTACCTGTGTCGGGGTATCAAGACCATGTATTTCTTCAATAGGTGGTAGATTCTTAACATCTTCAGCTTTAATACCTTTTTCTTTCATAGATTTCTTTGCCTCTTGCATATCTTCAGGACTGAGAAATAGAATACCTCTTTTCTTCGGAATTGGCTTTGGAGGTGGTTCGGGAATAGTCCAATCATTATCATTGCTCAATATATTATTCAATAGTAGTTCAGCTTGTTCAATAGTTCGTTCCCTGAAAACACAACCAGCACAACTATCTAGGTGGTCCCTAGAAGCATCGGTTAGTCCATTATAAAAGATATCAAGTATTTCGTTTTTCTTGAGAGGATGATCAGGAATAGCATTAAGTAATAGGAGAAGCCTCTCCCAAGCTTGTGGGAGACTCTCTTCTTCAATTTGCACAAAGTTAAATATTTCCTGCAAGGCAGCTTGTTTCTTATGGGCAGGAAAATATTTTTCAGAGAAGTAATATATCATATCTTGGGGACTACGCACACAACCAGGAGCAAGAGAATTAAACCATATCTTAGCATCACCCTTTAATGAGAAAGGAAACAACTTAAGAATATAGTAATAACGATTTTTTTCCTCATGAGTGAATAGGGTGGATATATCATTCAATTTAGTAAGATGTGCCACAACAGTTTCAGATTCATAACCATGGAAAGGATCAGATTCAACCAAGGTAATTAACTCAGGATCGACAGAGAATTCATAATCCTTATCAGTAACAAAGATAGGTGAAGTAGCAAACTTAGGATCATATTGCATTCTAGCATTCAAAGATTTTTCCTTCCACTTGCATAGCAATTTCTTAAGATCATCTCTATCCTTACAAGCAAGAAAGTCCCTAGCTACCTCTCCCTCCATAACATAACCCTTAGGTATATTAGGCAATTCATATCTAGGAGAGCTAGGTCTAGCAGGTGTCTCATAGTGTTCAGTTTCAATAATTTCATCAGTTTCAGAAATATCATCAGTTTCAGCATTGACTCTAGCAATTTGTTCGTCAAGAAATTCACCCAGTGGCACAGTATTATCAAGCAAAGTATCATCATAAGCATCATGCATAGCAGAAGTGGCATCATCAATTACTTGCGACATATCAGAATTACTAGCAGGTGGTGGTGTCGCAAATTTACTCATAACAGAAGGTGAATCAAGTGCAAAGCTAGATGGCAGTTCCTTACCTCCTCTCGTAGTAGAGGCATAGATCTTGGTTTTTGGGTCTTTCAGATTCTTCATAGTGATCAACAGATATAAATCCCAAGTGACTCAGAGAATAGAGCTATGGTCCCCGGCAACGGCGCCAGAAAAAGGTCTTGATAACCCACAAGTATAGGGGATCGCAATAGTTTTCGATGGTAGAGTATTCAACCCAAATTTATTGATTCGACACAAGGGGAGCCAAAGAATATTCTCGAGTATTAGCAGCTGAGTTGTCAATTCAACCACACCTGAAAGACTTAATATCTGCAGCAAAGTATTTAGTAGCAAAGTAGTATGGAAGTAACGGTAACGATGGCAAACATGACAGTAGCAGTTTTGTAGTGATTGTAACGGTAGCAATGGAAAAGTAACTTAGCAAGATCAATATATGAAAAGCTCGTAGGCAACGGATCAGTGATGGATAATTATGTCGGATGGCATTCATCATGCAACGGTTATAACATAGGGTGACACAGAACTAGCTCCAATTCATCAATGTAATGTAGGCATGTATTCCATATATAGTCATACGTGCTTATGGAAAAGAACTTGCATGACATCTTTTGTCCTACCCTCCCATGGCAGCGGGGTCCTAATGGAAACTAAGGGATATTAAGGCCTCCTTTTAATAGAGAACCGAAACAAAGCATTAGCACTTAGTGAATACATGAACTCCTCAAACTACGGTAATCACCGGAAAGAATCACAGTTATTGTCACCCTGGGGGATGCGGATCATAACTCGTAATACGTGTCTACAACTTGCAAGATAGGATCAAGAACACATATATATTCATGAAAACATAATAGGTTCAGATCTGAAATCATGGCACTCGGGCCCTAGTGACAAGCATTAAGCATAGCAAAGTCATAGCAACATCAATCTCAGAACATAGTGGATACTACGGATCAAACCCTAACAAAACTAACTCGATTACATGGTAAATCTCATCCAACCCATCACCATCCAGCAAGCCTACGATGGAATTACTCATGAACGGCGGAGAGCATCATGAAATTGGTGATGAAGGATGGTTGGTGATGACGACGGCGTCGATTTCCCCTCTCCGGAGCCCAAAACAGACTCTAGATCTGCCCTCCAGAGGAAGAACAGGAGGTGGCGGCGGCTCCGTATCATGAAACGCGATGAACTCTTCTCTCTATTTTTTTTCTCCCCGAATAGGTTTATATGGAGTTGGAGTTGAGGTCGGAGGAGCTGCAGGGGGCCCACAAGCCACCTGGGCGCGCCCTAGGGGGGGCGCGCCCCCCTGGCTTGTGGCCAATGGGTGGGCCCCTTCCAGTTGATTCTTTCGCCAGTATTTTTTATTAATTCCAAAAATATTCTCTGTAAATGTTTAGGTCAATCCGAGAACTTTTATTTCTGCACAAAAATAACACCAAGGCAATTCTGCTGAAAACTGCGTCAGTCCGGGTTAGTTCCATTCAAATCATGCAAATTAGAGTCCAAAACAAGGGCAAAAGAGTTTGGAAAAGTAGATACGATGGAGGCGTATCAATAGTTATATTTTTTAATTCCTTCAAGATGCTAGTGAAATTTATTATGAGGGAGGAACATATGCTTGTAGGAATTGCAATAATATCAAGTTTCCTCTCTGTGTGTTCAAAGTTTTTGAAGTTATGCTTGTTTTGCCTTCCTATGCTAGTTGATTCTTGTTCCCATAAATTGTTTGCTCACAAAATCCCTATGCATAGGAAGTGGGTTAGACTTAAATGTGCTTTTCATGAGATTCATGGTGCTCTCTTGCATATTTCAATTACTACTTTTTATGTGAGCATCATTGAAATCATTATGCCTAGCTAGGGGCGTAAAACGATAGCGCTTGTTGGGAGGCAACCCAATGAATAAATAATTTTCATCTTTTTCTTTCTGTTTTTGAGTGTTGAAACAATTATGCCTCTGTTATGATTGTGTTTTTTATATTTTATTTAGTGTTTGTGCCAAGTAAAGCCTTTAGGATGATTCATAAGATGAGTAGAAACAATGCTGAATCTGAAACAGAAACTTTGACTCCAGTGCGTTAATTTTCATTATTTACTGGAGCGTGATAATGAGCTGCAATTTTAACATAGTGTTTCTATACAAATTATTTACGTTATCCTAATTTTTCAGAATTTTTAGAGTTACATAAGTATGGTTAGAGTACAGATTACTACAGATTGTTCTGTTTAAGACAAATTCTGTTTTCATTGCATTGTGTGCTTGTTTTGATGAATCTATGGTTTGTATTGAAGGGTATAAGCCATGGTAAGTTAAAATACAGTAGGTATAATGCAATAATAAAATTTGAATGAGTTTGCAATGGGACTTAAAGTGGTGATTTGCTTTATTATACTAATGGATCTCATGAAGGTTTTGTTGAGTTTTGTGTGATTGAAGTTTTGAAGTTTTGGATGAGATCACGATGGACGAAGGAATAAGGTGTGAAAAGAGCCTAAGCTTGGGGATGCTACAAAACCCCCAAGATAATATCCAAGTAGAAACAAGCAACTAAGCTTGGGGATGCCCTGAGTGGCATCCCCTCATTCTTCTAACGACCATCGGTATTTTACTTGGAGCTATATTTTTATTCGTCACATCTCATGAGTTTTGCTTGGAGCGTCTTGTATTATTTGAGTATTTGCTTGATTTGCTTTTTAGTTTGTCACAAGTATCCTTGATGGACACACCTATTTGAGAGAGCCAAAATTATGCTATGATTTGTTAGAATTGCTTTTTATGCTTCACTTAAATTTTTTGAGCTATGGAATTGCTCTAGTGCTTCGCTTATTTTTTTTTGAGCACGGTGTGCTTTGAAATTTTGAAGAAACACTCTCATGCTTCACTTAGATAAATTTCAGAGTTAGTAAATTTTGAAGAAATCCTCTCATGCTTCGCTTATATTATTTTGAGAAACGAAAATTTTATGCTCATGTTCTTCACTTAAATTTATTTGAGCTTGTCAAAAGCAATGGCAATATATGAAATTAGTCCCAAAGTGATAGATATTCAAGAGGGATACAATAAAAACTTTCATTAAGATCATTGGACAAATTAAACTTGATTCCTTGTAATAGTTTTGAGACATGATGATAGTGATATGTGAGTCATGTTGGTGAGTAATTGTGCTTCAGTAAGAATATTGGTGTTAAGGTTTGTGATTCCCTATGCAAGCACGAAAGTCAATAGTTATGCAATGAAATTACATCCTACTTATGGTGCATTATTTGATGTTAGTTATGCTCAATGCCTGTTTGTGTGAATTTTCGTTTCTTGGTTGGTTGCTTCTCAATCTATTTGCTAGCCTCCACTTCTACTAAGTAGAAATACTACTTGTGCATCCAAAATCCTTAAACCCAGTTTTGCCTTATGAGTCCACCATACCAACCTATATGCGGTATTTCCATGCTGTTCTAAGCAAATTTGTATGTTCCATCTCTAATTTTCAAAATGAGTTTCCTTTTTGTGTGCTCATACCGCTCATGAAATGGTAGAGGGTGTCCAATATTTTTCCATGCTAGATATGTTATTCTAAAGATGAGTGTTTATTCACTTGTCATTGCACAAGAGTACGGCGGTAATAGGGATTCCCAGTCCTAGGAAAGTGTTGGTATGGAAGGCAACCGTGGATACGGCTACCATGGATTGTGAAAGAATGGTGGAAAAAGGAATAAACTTTAATTTATGTTTGGGAACCGCCTATAATGTATCTAGCATGGAAAGTATTGAGAACTACTTTGTCGTTTTCGTTGACAGGAAAGGCATGCCACCCAAAATATTTTTCTCTCTCAATTTAAGCTTTGAGCTCTGGCTCCTCTACAAATCCCTACTTACCTCTGCGAAGGGCCTATCTATTTACTTTATGCAATTTTTGTTTTTAATTTGAGTCTCCATCTTCTCTTATAAAGCACCAACTAGGGTGCACTATGATCATACTTGTGCATTGGGTGTAGTTAATATTTGAGTGTGTTTCATGAATGGATCAATGATTGAGCATGATGGGCTAGGGATAACTTTCTTTAGTGTTGATATTTTGAAAGACATGGTTGCCTGTTAGCATGCTTGAGTATTAAAGTCTTTATGTCAAAACTAGACTATTGCTTTGAACCATCTATAAGTCCAAATGTCCATGCTACAAAAGAAAAGAATATGTGATGAACATGTTAGGCAGCATTCCACATCAAAAATTCTGTTTTTATCATTTACCTACTCGAGGACGAGTAGGAATTAAGCTTGCGGATGCTGATACGTCTCCAACGTATCTATAATTTTTGCTTGTTCCATGTTGTTATATTATCATTCTTGGATATTTTACAATCATTTTATAGCAACTTTATATCGTTTTTTGGGACTAACCTATTGACATAGTGCCAAGTGCCAGTTGCTGTTTTTGCTTGTTTTTTACTTCGCGGAATATCAGTACCAAACGGAGTCCAATCACGATGAAACTTTTTGGAGATTTTTTCAGACCAGAAGAAGGCCAGTGGGCCAAAGAAGTAACCAGGAGGGAGCCCAGGCCGCCCACAACACACCAGGGCGTGCCAGGGGCCCCGGGCGCGCCCTGGTGGGTTGTGGCCGCCTCAGGAACCTTCTCCACCGCCTTTGAGCTCTATAAATACCCAAATGTTCCAGAAACCCTAGAGAAGTCGACGAAAAATACTTCCAGCCGCCGCAAGTTCCAGAACCGCGAGATCCAATCTAACACCATCACGGAGGGATTCATCATCCTCATTGGTGCCTCTCCGATGATGCGTGAGTAGTCCACCATAGACCTATGGATCCGTAGGCAGTAGCTAGATGGCTTTCTCTTTCTCTCTTTTGATTCTCAATACAATGGTCTCTTGGAGATCTATTTGATGTAATGACTTTTTGCGGTGTGTTTGTTGGGATCCGATGAATTTTGAGTTCATGATCAGTTTCTATCCATGAATATTATTTGAGTCTTCTTTGATCTCTTATATGCATCATTACTTATAGCCTCGTATTTCTTCTTCGAATCTTTGGTTTTTATTTTTCTCATTGCCTGTCACATGTATCGAACTAACTTCGGAATTGGGCACAGTATTAAAGATCTTTTAGAAGCGCATACTTCTCCATGGGAAGAGGTGCTTTGTGATGGGTTTGATCTTGCGGTGTCCTCCTCCAGTGACAGAAGGGGCAGCAAGGCACGCATGTATCATTGCTATTAAGGATAACAAGATGGGGTCTATTCCTACATGAATATATCTTGTCTACATAATGTCACCGTTCTTATTGCATTACTCCGTTTTTCCATGAACTTAATACATTAGATGCATGCTGGATAGCGGTCGATGTGTGGAGTAATAGTAGTAGATGCAGAATCATTTCGGTCTACTAATCTTGGACGTGATGCCTATATAATGATCATCGCCTTGGATATCGTCATGATTATTTGATCTTCTATCAATTGCCAAACAGTAATTTGTTCACCCATCGTGTGCTATACTCATGAGAGAAGCCACTAGTGAAACCTACGGCCCCCGGGTCTATTCTTCCAACATATTGCTTTCTGATCTATCTTTTTGCCACTTTTGTTTTCAGATCTACTATTCCAAAAAACCCAAAAATACCTTGTTGCACTTTTCCTTTGCCTCTTTTATTTTGTGTTCTTGCGAGATCTATTTATCCAATCTACAATCTAATCTATATTTTTATCGTGGAGAGATTGACAACCTCTCTTTCGCATCGGGTTGCAAGTATTTGTTCTTTGTGTGCAGGTACTGTTTACATAGTGTTGTGTGATCCTCCTACTGGTTCAATACCTTGGTTTCATAACTGAGGGAAATACTTAGCGTCGCTGTGCTGCATCATCCCTTCCTCTTTGGGGAAACACCGACGCAGTCTCAAGCCACGTCACTGCACCTTGGTTACTATTTTTACTTTTCACTTCTTACGAATTATCTTGCTGCAAAAACTATCTACTACTGTTACTCACAGCACTTGGCTTGCTGAAAACTGCTTATCATGTCCTTCTGCTTCTCGTTGGGTTCGACACTCTTACTTATCGAAAGGACTACGATTGATCCCCTATACTTGTGGGTCATCAAGACTCTTTTCAGGCGCCGTTGTCGGGGAGTGAAGTGCCTTTGGTAAGTGGAAATTGGTAAGGAAACATTTTCGGTACGTGCTGAAATTAATTGTTACTTGTTGCTATGGATGGTCACCCTTTGAGTGACTTGTTCGGGGCATCGTCGCCTCGAACGGAAGTTGAAAATGTTGCTCCTCAACCTACTGAACCTACTGAAAATATTTATTATGAGATTCTTCCGGGTATGTTAGAGAAAGTGCTAGCTAATCCTTATGATGGTACGACCTATCCTGATTACCATTTGATATTTGTCGATGAGGTTTGTGGATCATTTAAGCTTGTAGGTTTGTTTGGAGAAAAAGTTAAGAAGGAGGTTTTCCCTTTATCTTTGGAGGGAAAGGCATTGATGTGGTACAAGCTATTGGACGATACTGGATCATGGGACTATAATCGCTTGAAGCTGGAATTTCATCAGAAGTTTTATCCTATGCATCTGGTTCATCATGATCAGAATTTTATTTATAATTGCTGGCCTCGTGAAGGAGAAAGTATCGCTCAAGCTTGCGGGAGGCTTAAATCTATGATACACACTTGCCCCAACCATGAGCTCTCAAGAGAAATGATTATACAAATTTTTTATGCTCGGCTTTCTCATGATGATCAAGTACTACTCGATTCTTTTTCTACTGGTTCCTATATGAAGAGGACTATTGAATTCAAATGGGATCTTCTGGATAGAATTAAACACAACTCTGAAGATTGGGAACTCGACAAAGTTAAAGAGTCTGGTATAAAGCTTAAGTTTGATTGTGTTAAATCTTTTATGGAAACTAATGCTTTCCATGAGTCTAGCAATAAATATGGCCTTGACTATGAGATAGTAGCTACTTTCCGTGAATCATTTGCTACTCATGTTGATCTTCCTAAGGAGAAGTGGTTTAAATATCATCCACCCATTGAAAAACTATTTGAGGAACCTGTTAAAATTAAGAAGGAAGAAATAATTGTTAGCCACGTTGATTCAATTGTTCTTACTGCTTACGTTGAGAAACCACCTTTCCATGTTAGAATTAAGGAACATGCTAAAGCTAGAACTGTGGTTAATACAAGTCATGTTAGAACATCTAAACCTCCTGAACAAATAAACATTGAGCCTAATGTTGCTATGGTTAAAGATCTCCTAGTTGACAACATTGATGGTAAGGTTATTTACTTCTGTGATGAAGCTGCTAGAATTGCAAAACCTGTTAGAAACAAGCGGGATGAGCTAGATAAAAACAAACCAGTTGTTGGCATGCCTGTTGTTTCAGTTAAGATTGGAGATCATTGTTATCATGGCTTGTGTGACGTTGGTGCTAGTGTTAGTGCTATACCTTTTACTCTATATCAAGAAATTATGAATGACATAGCACCCTCTGAGATTGAAGACATTGATGTCACTATTAAACTTGCAAACAGAGATACTGTTACACCACTTGGGATTGTTAGAGATGTTGAAGTCTTGTGTGAAAAAATTAAATACCCAACTGATTTCTTAGTACTTGGTTCAGAACAAGATAACTTTTGTCCCATTATATCTGGTAGACCTTTCTTGAATACTGTTAATGCTGAAATTAATTGTGTTAGTGAGAAGGTCAAAGTAAGCTTTGGTGATGTGTCTCATGAATTTAATTTCTCTAAGTTTGGTAGACAACCACATGAGAAAGAATTACCTAGTAAGGATGAAATAATTGGTCTTGCTTCTATTGCCGTGCCTCCTACTTATCCGTTAGAACAATATTTGCTAGACCATGAGAATGATATGCATATGAATGAAATAAATGAAATAGATGATATATTTCTTAGACAAACACCTGTTCTTAAACACAACTTACCAGTTGATATCTTAGGGGATCCTCCTCCACCCAAAGGAGATCCCGTGTTTGAGCTTAAGACTTTACCTGATACTTTGAAATATGCCTATATTGATGAAAGGAAGATATATCCTGTTATTATTAGCGCTAACCTTTCAGAGCATGAAGAAAGGAGATTACTTAAAACTATGAAGAAGCACATGGCTCCTATTGGATATACTCTTGATGAACTTAAGGGCATAAGCCCCACTCTATGTCAGCACAAGATTAATATGGATCCAGATGCTAAACTTGTCATTGATCATCAACGGTGTTTAAATCTTAAGATGAAGGAAGTGGTAAGAACTGAAATACTAAAGCTTCTAGAGGTAGGTATAATTTATCCTATTGCTGATAGTAGATATGGGTAAGTCCTGCTCATTGTGTTCCTAAGAAAGGCAGTATAACTGTTGTCCCTCATGATTAAAATGAACTTATTCCACAAAGAATTGTAACTGGTTATGGGATGGTAATTGATTTCAGGAAATTAAATAAAGCTACTAGGAAAGATCATTACCCCTAGCCTTTTATTAATCAAGTGTTAGAAAGACTATCTAAGCACACACACACTTTTGCTTTCTTGATGGACATTCTGGTTTCTCTCAAATAATTGTGTCAAAAGAGGACCAAGAGAAAACTACCTTCACATACCCTTTTGGACCCTATGCTTATAGACGTATGCCTTTTGGTTTATGCAATGCACCTGCTACATTTCAAAGATGTATGACCGCTATATTCTCTGACTTTTGTGAAAAAATTGTTGAGGTTTTCATGGATGATTTTTCCGTTTATGGGACTTCTTTTGATGATTGCTTGAGCAACCTTGATCAAGTTTTGCCGAGATGTGAAGAAACTAATCTTGTCTTGAATTGGGAGAAGTGCCACTTTATGGTGAATGAAGGTATAGTACTTGGGCATAAAATTTCTGAACGGGGCATTGAAGTAGACAAAGCTAAAGTTTATGCAATTTTTATAGGCGTTTCATTAAAATTTCTCAAATATTTCTAGGCACTAACTAATCTTCTTCAAAAAAAATATTCCTTTTGTTTTTGATGATGATTGTGTAGAAGCCTTTGAAATACTTAAGAAAGCCTAGATTTCTGCACCTATTGTCCAACCACCTGATTGGAATCTACCATTTGAAATTATGTGTGATGCTAGTGATTATGTTGTTGGTGTTGTTCTAGGGCAAAGAGTAGATAAGAAATTGAATGTTATTCATTATGCTAGTAAGACCCTAGACAACGCTCAAAGAAATTATGCTACCACCGAGAAGGAATTTTTAGCAGATGTGTTTGCATTTGATAAGTTTAGACCTTACATTGTTGATTCCAAAGTTACTATTCACACCGATCATGCTGCAATTAAATACCTTATGGAAAAGAAAGATGTTAAACCTAGGCTAATTAGGTGGGTGCTTTTACTTCAAGAGTTTGACTTGCATATCGTCGATAGGAAGGGAGCTGAAAACCCTGTAGCAGATAACTTGTTTAGGATGGAAAATGTTCTTGATGACCCACTGCCTATTGATGATAATTTTCCTGATGAGCAACTTGCTGCTATAAATACTTCACATAGTACTCCTTGGTATGTGAATTATGCTAACTACATTGTCGCTAAATATATACCACCTAGCTTCACCTATCAACAAAAGAAAAAATTCTTTTATGATTTACGACATTACTTTTGGGATGACCCACATCTTTATAAAGAAAGAGTAGATGGTGCTATTAGATGTTGGGTACCTGAGCATGAACAGGGACAGATCCTACGGGAGTGTCACTCCGAGGCCTACGGAGGACACCATGCTGGTGACAGAACTGCACACAAGGTATTACAATCTGGGTTTGTTGGCCTACTCTTTTTAAAGAGGCTCGCAAGTATGTACTTTCTTGTGATGAATGCCAAAGAATTGTTAACATTGGTAGACGTCAGGAAATGCCTATGAATTATTCACTTACTATTGAACCATTTCATGTTTGGGGCTTTGATTATATGGGACCTTTTCCTTCCTCTAATGGGTACATTCATATTCTAGTTGTTGTTGATTACGTTACCAAGTGGGTAGAAGCTATCCCAACTAGTAGTGTTGATCATAACACTTCTATTAAAATTCTTAAAGATATTATTTTCCCGAGGTTTGGAGTCCCTAGGTTCTCATTTTATTCATGGTGCTTTCCGTAAACTTCTAGCTAAATATGATGTTAACCATAGAATTGCATAACCTTATCATCCTCAGTCTGGCCAAGTTGAATTGAGCAATCGAGAAATGAAATTAATTTTGCAAAAGACTGTTAATAGATCTAGAAAGAACTGGTCTAAGAAACTTGATGATGCTTTATGGGCTTATTGAACTGCTTACAAAAATCCCATGGGAATGTCCCCTTATGAAATGGTCTATGGAAAAGCTTGTCATTTACCTCGTGAGTTAGAAAATAAAGCTTATTGGGCAATTAAAGAACTTAACTACGATTTTAAACTTGCCGGTGAAAAGAGGCTATTTGATATTAGCTCATTAGACGAATGGAGGACACAAGCTTATGAAAATGCCAAGTTGTTTAAAGAAAAGGTTAAAAGATGGCATGACAAGAGAATCCAAAAACGGGAATTCAATGTAGAAGACCTAGTTCTTTTGTAGAATTCTCGGTTTAGATTTTTTGCACGTAAACTTCTCTCCAAATGGGAAGGCCCTTATGTCGTCGAGGAGGTCTATCGCTCTGGTGCTATAAAGATTAACAACTTCGAAGGCAAAAATCCGAGAGTGGTAAATGGGCAAAGAATTAAGCACTATATCTCAGGTACGCCCCTTAATGTTGAAACTAACATCATTCAAGTTATGACTCCGGAAGAACACATAACAGAGACCTTCCGGAACACTCCAGAAAGCTAAAGAGGGGTAGGTATGTGATACGGTAAGTAAACCGACTCCAAAAATTCCAAAAAAATATTTTCTGTTGGTTTTGGTATTTTAGAAAATTTCCAAAAATGAAAAGGAGTCAGGGGGACCCACGAGGGGGGCATGAGCCAACAGGGCGCGACCAACCCCCTAGGTGTGCCCTCTTGCCTCGTGGGGCCTCCCTGTGCCTCCCGAACTCCGTTTTCTTCCTGGACACGTACACTAACCTAGAAAAAATCATTATATATACTCCCATATGTTTTGACCACCGCATCGCAAGTTTTCTCCTCTATTATTGTTTCGGGCTGTTTTCCTGACAGATTTGAAGCAATATGTCGTCGCAAGATTCGGAAGGAGAAAGCTACGTTTCAGATCTTGTTGCCAATCCCCAAGTCTATGTGGACATGGACCCTTATGGGTGGTCAACAGAGGAAGAAGTGGAGGCAGATCTAAAAAGGATTGAGCCCTCAAGGGAAGAAGAAGAAGAAGTAGTACCTCTACCTCAACTTGGAGATATGCACGTGGAGTTCAAAAAGTCGAGTTTGCCAAACAAGGTTCCTCCTTCCAATACTCGATTTACCCCTTATCGACGTGTGCAGGTAGACACGGTCGCCGCCTTAGCCAGCAAAACACACCCTTTAATGGAAGGAGCAATGATCGTCACCAACAAACTCCGCAAGGAGAATCTGGAACTTAAGCGAGAGGTTGCTAAGCTCAATGAGGAGATTGGTACCCTAAGGGGTATCATTGCCAAAAGGATCACATCATCACCATCATCCCCCAAGAAGAACACTTGAGTACATGGGTATGGGCACCACCCTTAGCTTGTTCCAAGCTTGGGGGAGGTGCCCCGGTATCGTATCACCATCACTTTTATCATTACCATCAATCTTAGTTTGATCCTTAGCTATTTCATGATTTAGAGAAATAAAATTCCAGGTTTGATTTGCTTAGAATTTTTGCTTTGAGTTCTATCTATCCTTGTAATTGAGTGTGAGAGTTATATAATAAAGATTAGTTGAATTTGTGTGCTTTACTCTCATGCATCTATCATCATAGCATTGAAATAAAAGAAAAACAAAAGATCATATGCTAATCCCATGGGGAGTAATAACTTAACATAGAAAAAGTATTAGTGATAAAAGTTGTTGGGAATAAACAAACATAGCATTAATCATTGATACAATCTATGCAAGATTATGATAGAGGAGAGGAGATTCACATATAAATACACTATCTTGGACATCTTTTATGATTGTGAACCCCCACCAAATATTATATAACGATCAGGTGTTGATATTGGACATGGAAGACAACGTAATGATCATGATAGTTTATATTCACGTAGAAGTTATATGGTCATGGATCCTTTAACATCTGGTGCTTGCTTTAGATCTTTTGCTAGCCAAAAAAATTCTGCATTAAGTAGAGATAGTACTTATGCATCCATGACCCCTTAAACCTAGTTTCTTTCCATGAGAGTCCACCATACCTACCTATGGATAGATTAAGATCCTTCAAGTAAGTTGACATCGGTGCATCAAGCAATAAAAATTGCTCTTAAATATGTATGATCTTTTATTGTGAGGGAAAATAAGCTTTGTACGATCTTGTGATGGCAAAGAAATAAAAGCGACAGAGTGCATAATAAAGTTTGCTATCATAAGGAGCAATATAAAGTGACGTCCCTTTGCATTAAGAGCTTGCACATCCAACTTAAAAGCGCATGACAACCTTTGCTTCCCTATGTGAAGGGCCTATCTTTTATCTTCATGAATTTACTTTTGTGCAAGAGTCAATAAAGTTTATCCTTACTCCAACCTATCAACTCTCTAGTTGGCAAGCATCATGTGTTGAGGATAGATCTGGATAAATATATCCAGTTGAATGTAGGTGATCATGAACCAGTATTGTTGACATTATCCTTGAGGTAAATAAGTTGGGTGGCAAAAACTATGAAGCCCTTATCTTCCTATGTGTCTGACAGAAACACTAGCTCCAAAAATATGCAATAAGAGTCAGCAATCATAGAAGACTGAATGATAGTTGAGTATGTGTACTTGCTAGAATGAAAGCTCTTACATAGACTCTTCTATAGAATATGATGAATTGTGATTGCCTCAATAACTAAGAGCATAGTTTGTTGATTGTCAATAGCATTTATGCTTCATACTTCAATATTGTGGATGGATTGTTACTTGCTTATGAGAAGCTATATGATGAAAAAATTGCTGCTATGTTATTATTCATGATGCACTCATGTCCGTATTCTATTTTTATCGACACCTCTCTCTCAAATTATGTGGTCATTACTATCGAGTTCGGCTTTCGCTTGAGGACAAGCGAGGTCTAAGCTTGGGGGAGTTGATACGTCCATTATGCATCATGAATTCTTATTGATATTTATGTTATTCTTGTCCATCATTCCTTATTATGATATAATTCTTATGCCTTTTCTCTCTGGATGTGCAAGGTACATCACAAAGAGGGAAATCTCTGGAACTGGAATTCTAGACCTGAAAACCAAGAAAATGGCAAAAAATTCACAGGGCTCCAAATGACCTGAAACTTCATGGAGAATTTTGATGGTATATATAGAAATTATTGGGCCAAAAATATACCAGAGACGGGCCACCTGCTGGCCACAAGCCAACAGGGTGCGGCCCACCCACTGGTAGTGCCCTGTTGCCTTGTCGTGGCTGAGCAGGTCCCCCGACCCCCCTCTTCTCCTATATGGTGTGTTTTGACCTAGAAAAAACCATAAGATTACTTTTGGGATGAACCACCGCCGTCTCGAGGCGAAAACTAGGCAGAGGCCCTTTTGCTCTCCAGCAGAGAGATTCTGCCGTGGAATTTTCTCTCCGGGAGGGGGAGATCGAAGCCATCATCATCACCAATGCTTCCTCCTTCGTGGGAGGACCAATCTTCATCAACATCTTCACCAACACCATCTCATCGCAAACCCTACTTCATCTCTTGTATTCAATCTTTCTCTCAAAACCTTAGATTGGTACATGTGGGTTACTAGTAGTGTTGATTACATCTTGTAGTTGATGCTTGTTGGTTTACTTGGTGAGAGATATTATGTTCAGATCCTTGATCACCATCATTATATCTTTGATCTTGAACATGTTGATGAGGTGTGAGTAGTTACTATTGTTCCTGAGGACATGGGAGAAGTCTTGTTATAAGTAATCATGTGAAGTTGGTATTCGTTCAATATTTTGATGATATGTATGTTGTTGCTTCTCTTAGTGGTGTTGTGTGAACGTCGACTACACGACACTTCACCATGTTATGGGCCTAAGGGAAGGCATTGTGGAGTAACAAGTAGATGATGGGTTGCTAGAGTGACAGAAGCTTAAACCCCAGTTTATGCGTTGCTTCATGAGGGGCTGATTTGGATCCACACGTTTCATGCTATGGTTAGATTTATCTTAATTCTTCTTTCGTAGTTGCGGATGCTTGCGAGAGGGGGTAATCATAAGTGGGTTGCGTGTTTAAGTAAGAACATCACCTTAGCACCGGTCCACCCACATATCAAATTATCAAAGTAGCGAACGCGGATCAACTCAACATGATGAACATGACTAGACATTAATTCACATGTGTCCTCGGGAGCGCTGCTTCATATAAGAATACTTTCTGGCCTGTCCTTTGCTATAAAAAGGATTGGGCTACCTTGCTGCACCTTGGTTACTATTGTTACTTGTCATTTGTTACGAATTATCTTGCTGCAAAACTATCTACTACTGTTACTCACAGCACTTGCAGAGAATATCTTGCTGAAAACTGCTTATCATTTCCTTCTGCTCCTTGTTGGGTACCACACTCTTGCTTATCGAAAGGACTACGATTGATCCCTATACTTGTGGCTCATCAAGGAGAGGAGTAACACATGCAAATACACTATCTTGGACATCTTCTATGATTGTGAGCCCCCATCAAATGTTATATAATGATCGAATTGTTGATGTTGGACAAGGAAGACAGCGTAATGAGTTATGTTTGTTTACATTCACATAGAAGTTATATTATTTTGGATCCTTTAACATGTGGTGCTTGCTTTAGATCTTTTGCTAGCCAAAAAAATTCCGCACTAAGTAGAGATACTACTTGTGCATCCATAACCCTTAAACCCAGTTTCTTGACATGAGAGTCCACCATACCTGCCTATGGATTGAATAAGATCCTTCAAGTAAGTTGTCATCGGTGCACAACGCAATAAAATTTGCTCTTAAATATGTATGATCTTTTGTTATAAGGACAAATAAGCTTTGTACGATCTTGTGATGACAAAGAAATAAAAGCGGCAGACTGCATAATAATGTTTTTTATGACAAGCGACAATATAAAGTGACGTTCCTTTACATTAAGAGTTTGCACATCCAAACATAAAAAGAGCATGACAACCCCTGCTTCCCTCTGCGAAGGTCCTATCTTTTACTTTTATGAATTTGCCTTTCAAGTACTTACTGTCATGCAAGATTCAAGTTCATCTCTACTCAAGTCTATTATGAGTTATTATTGTTGACATTATCCTTGAGGTAAATAAGTTGGGTGGCAAAAACAACAAGCCCCTATCTTCCTATGTGTCCAATGGAAACATTAGCTCCAAAAATAAGCAATGAGTGCCAGCAATCATAGAAGACTAAATGATAGTTGAGTATGTGAACTTGCCAAATTGAAAGCTCTTACATAGACTCTTCTCTGAAATATGATGAATTGTGATTGTCTCAATGACTAAGAACATAGTTTGTTGATTGTCAATAAGGTTTATGCTTCATACTTAAATATTGTGGATATATTGTTACTTGACCATGAGAAGTTATATGATGAAAAGCTTGCCGCTATGGTAATTTTCATGGTGATCTCATGCCCATATTTTGTTTTTATCGACACCTCTCTCTCAAATTATGTGGTCATTATTTTCGAGTTCGGCTTTCGCTTGAGGACAAGCGAGGTCTAAGCTTGGGGGAGTTGATACGTACATTTTGCATCATGATTTCCTATCAATATTTATAGTATTCTTGTCCATTACTCCACTTTATGATACAATTATTATGCCTTTTCTCTCGGAATTTACAAGGTATGTCACAAAGATGGAAATTGCCAGGAACTGGAATTCTGGACCTGAAAACCAAGAAAAATGGTGAAAAATCACTAGACTCCAAATGACCTGAAACTTTCTGTGAATTATTTCTGGAATATATGAAGAATTATGGAGCAAAGACCTGCCGGAGGGGGGGCTATCTGTGGGTGATACGTCTCCATTGTATCTATAATTTTTGATTGTTTCATGCCAATATTATACAACTTTCACATATTTTTGGCAACATTTTATATGATTATTGGACTAACCTATTGATCCAGTGCCCAGTGCCAGTTCATGTTTGTTGCATGTTTTTTGTTTCGCAGAATTACCATGTCAAACAAAGTTCAAACGCGATAAAAATTTACGGAGACTTTTTTTGGAATATTTGTGAATTTTTAGAAGTGGAATCAACGCAAACGGAGGCCCACAGCCCCCACGATACATCAGGGCACGGCCAGGGGGGCCCAACCACGGCCTGGTGGGTGCTGCCCACCTCGTACGTCGGTTTGAGCTCTCCTTCGGGCGCAAGGAACCTAATTTTTGGATAAAAATCCCCTCAAAATTTCAGCCCGATCGGAGTGACGGATCTCCGGGAATATAAGAAACGGTTTTCGGCCAGAAAACAGGAACGCGAAACAGAAGAGAACAGAGAAGGAGATCCAATCTAGGAGGGGCTCCTGCCCCTCTGCAGCCATGGAGGCCATGGGCCAGAGGGGGAACTCTCCTCCCATCTAGGGGGGAGGCCAAGGAAGAAGAAGAAGGAGGGGGGCTCTCTCCCCCTCTCTCCCGGTGGCGCCGGAACGCCGTCGGGGCAATCATCGTGACGGCGATCTACACCAACAATCTTGCCGCCGTCAACACCAACTCTCTCCCCCTCTATGCAGCGGTGTAACACCTCTATTCCCCGCTGTAATCTCTACTTAAACATGGTGCTCAACTCCATATATTATTTCCCAATGATATTTGGCTATCCTATGATGTTTGAGTAGAACTCTTTTGTTCTATGGGCTAATTGATGATCGTGGTTGGTATGATTGTATATTTTATTATGGTGCTGTCCTATGGTGCCCTTCATCTCGCGCAAACGTGAGGGATCCTCGCTGTAGGGTGTTGCAATGTGTTCATGATTTGCCTATGGTGGGTTGCTTGAATGACAGAAGCATAAACCCGAGTAGGTGGGTTGTTGCATATGGGAGTAAAGAGGACTTGATACTTAATGCTATGGTTGGGTTTTACCTTAATGATCTTTAGTAGTTGCGGATGCTTGCTAGAGTTCCAATCATAAGTGCATATGATCCAAGTAGTGAAAGTATGTTAGCTCATCCCTCTCCCTCATGTAAAATTGCAAGAATGATTACCGGTCTAGTTATCAATTGCCTAGGGACAAATAACCTTCTTGTTTGACAAAAGCTCTCTACTAAACAACTAACTTTTATTATCTTGCATTTTACCCGTAGTTTTATTTCCCGCAAATTACTTCTAGTTTAATCGTGCAAACTATCCTATCACCTACAAAGTAGATTCATACTTGTTATAGGTAAAGCAAGCATTAGCGTGCGTAGAGTTGTATCGGTGGTCGATAGAACTTGAGGGAATATTTGTTCTACCTTTAGCTCCTCGTTGGGTTCGACACTCTTACTTATCAAAAAAGGCTACAAACGATCCCCTACACTTGTGGGTTATCAAGACCTTTTTCTGGCGCCGTTGCCGGGGAGCAATAGCGTGGGGTGAATATTCTCGTGTGTGCTTGTTTGCTTTATCACTAAGTAATTTTTATTTTCTGTTATTAGTTGTTTTATATCTTTAGTTATGGATATGGAACACGAAACACCAAAAAAATTAGTGGTACTTGCTACTCATGGAGATGGGGAACCTCCAAAAACCCTCGATGCTAGTTATGTGAAACACGTTAATTACTCCTTTGATAATCCCGAGAAATCCTCAACGAACTTTATAATGGGATACACATTGGATCAACGTGAGTACTTTAGGGATTATCGCTTATCTCAAAAAGGGAAACACTTATGGGATCAAATTAGAATACTGGAATGGTTTGCTTGGGATGCATGCTCGAGATGTGACTTTACTTGTTGCTCTAATATAGAAGCTCGACACCTTCCCTTTCAATGCAAATTTAATGATAATGAAACCTTAGCTTCTTATGCTAAAGGTATTTATGATTAATATGATGTGGAACGAATAGAAGAATTTGTTGCTTTTAAAGGTGCTTATGAAATTGCTTCTTTGCTTGAAAAGTATGATGATGATGTTCATTACGAATCTGAAATTTTATCCATACTTAAATATTGCTATGAGAATTATGATTGCAATGCTGATATTATTGAATTTATTGAAAGAATGACCGCTCCCTTGGAAGAGACTAATATTTTGCAGGAATCTATGGAAGAAGAAATTGCTGAAACTGTGAGCTCATTAGATGAAAAAGATGAGGAGGAGAGCGAAGAACAAAAGGAGGAAGAGCGGATTAGCTACCCGTGCCCACCTTCTAATGAGAGTAACTCTTCAACTCATACATTATTTAATTTCCCTTCGCACATACCTAAGGATGAATGCTATGATGAATGCTATGATGATTGCTATGATCCCTTGGATTCATTTGAAATATCCCTTTTTGATGAACTTGATGCTTGCTATGCTTGTGGCCAAGATGCCAATATGAATTATGCTTATGAAGATGAACTTGCTATAGTTCCTTATGTTAAGCATGAAATTGTTGCTATTGCAGCCACACATGATAGTCCTGTTATCTTTTTGAATTCTCCCAATCACACTATATCGGAGAAGTTTGCTCTTATTAAGGATTATATAGATGGGTTGCGTTTAGCTACTACACATGATGATTTTGATGAATATAATATGCATGTGCTTGCTGCTCCTACTTGCAATTATTATGAGAGAGGAACCAAATCTTCACCTCTCTATGTTTCCAATACTATGAAATTGCAAGAAACTGTTTATACTATGCATTGGCCTTTACTTAATGTGCATGAATTGTTCTTGTATGACATGCCGATGCATAGGAACAGAGTTAGAATTCATTGTCATATGATATATATCACTTTGTGCTCACTACTAAATTACAAATCATTGCTAATTAAAATTGGCTTTGATATACCTTGGGATCCGTGTGGATCCATTACTTGAGCACTTTACGCCTAGCTTAATGGCTTTAAAGAAAGCACTGCCAGGGAGACAACCCGGAAGTTTTAGAGAGTCATTTTATTCTGTTGTGTGCTTTTATAAAGTTTAAAAACAAAAAAATATAGAGGGGAACCTAAAACTTCACAAAAGGAAAGGTGAAAGTGAGAGAGATGATGAGCGTCGTTGAAGTGGGGGCGTCCTTGAACTTTTTTTCATGCCCATGGAAACTTTGTGAATCTTGAATCACGGAAACTTTTCCAACAAAATAATTATCCCCTTTTAAAAATCCATTGTATTATAAAAATAATGTGCCAAGATTTGCCTTTAGGATGATTAGATTGCTTGTTGGTATGTGCAGTGTAAAAACAGAAACTTTGGCTGTAGTGCGTGAATTTTCATTTTTTACTGGAACGTCAAAAGTTTCTGAATTTTTTACACATTATTGCTATACAAAATTTTTAATTTTTCCTAATGTTTCAGAATTTTTGGAGTTACAGAAGTATGGTCAAAGTTCAGATTACTACAGACTGTCCTGTTTAAGACAGATTCTGTTTTTGATGCATTGTTTTGCTTGTTTTGATGAAACTATCGATTTTATCGGTGGTGTAAGCCATAGAAAAGTTATAATACAGCAGGGATAATGCAAATATAAAATGTGAATTGGTTTTCAACAGTACTTAGAGTAGTATTTTGCTTTATTATACTAACGGATCTTACCAGTCTTCTGTTAAGTTTTGTGTGGATGAAGTGTTCGAAGATCGAGGAGGTCTCGATATGAGGAGAAGAAGGAGAGGCAAGAGTTCAAGCTTGGGGATGCCCAAGGCACCCCAAGTAAATATCCAAGGAGACTCAAGCTTCTAAGCTTGGGGATGCCCCGGAAGGCATCCCATCTTTCTTCAACAAGTATCGGTATGTTTTCGGATTCGTTTCATTCATGTGATATGTGCAAATCTTGGAGCGTCTTTTGCGTTTAGTTTATGCACCATGCTGGTATGAGATAGTCCCTGGTTTATTTATAGAATGCTCATTGCACTTCACTTATATCTTTTGAGTATGGCTTTATAGAATGCTTCATGTGCTTCACTTATATCATTCGAAGTTTGGATTGCCTGTTTCTCTTCACATAGAAAACCGTTATTTGTAGAATGCTCATTTGCTTCACTTATATTTATTAGAGCATGGTATTTTGTAGAAAGAATTAAACTCTCTTGCTTCACTTATATCTATTTAGAGAGTCAACAAGAATTGGTCATTTGCTTGGTTAGTCATAAAATCCTACATAAAACTTAGGGATCACTGAATATGACATGTTTGATTCCTTGCAATAGTTTTGCGATATAGAGATGATAATATGTGGGAGGTACTAGTGGATGATCGTGTTTAGTAAGATATTGGTGTTAAGGTTTGTGATTCCCGAAGCATGCACGTATAGTCTCCCGTTATGCTAGGAAGTTGGAGCACAATTTATTCTTGATTGTCTATCTTTGTGTGAAGGTCGGGGGCACGCGATGGTTAACTCCTACCAACCTCCCCCCTAGGAGCATGCGTAGTAATACTTTGCTTCAAGAGAGCTAATAAAACTTTTGCAATAAGTATGTGAGTTCTTTATGACTAATGTGAGTCCATGGATTATACGCACTCTTACCTTTCCGCAATTTGCTAGCCTCTACGGTACCGTGCATTGCCCTTTCTTACCTCGAGAGTCGGTGCAAACTTCGCCGGTGCATCCAAACCCCGTGATATGATACGCTCTATCACACATAAGCCTTATTATATCTTCCTCAAAACAGCCACCATACCTACCTATTATGGCATTTCCATAGCCATTCCGAGATATATTGCCATGCAACTTCCACCGCCTCCGTTTTGATGACTTGAGCATTTATTGTCATATTGCATTACATGATCGTAATATAGCTAGCATGATGTTTTCATGGCATGTCCGTTTTTTGATATCTTTGCGACGCTAGATCATTGCATTCATATAGGGTCATACTTTGTCCTACTATCGTTGTAGTAGTGAGTTGTAAGTAAATAGAAGTGTGATGATCATCATTATTCATTATTAGAGCATGCCCCAGTGACGAAAGGATGATGGAAACTATGATTCCCCCACAAGTCGGGATGAGGCTCCGGGCAAGGAAAGAAAAAAAAGAAAAAGAAAAAAAATAGAAAAAAAAGGGAAAGAAAAAAAAAGTAGAAGGGGCATGCTAATTCCACACTTGTGCTTCAAAGTAGCACCATTTTTTTCATATAGAGAGTCTCCTGTGTTGTCACTTTCATATACTAGTGGGAATTTTTCATATAGAGTTAGATGCATACCCATTTAGTTTCATATTGAGCTTTCATACACTTATAGCTCTTAGTGCATCCGTTGCATGGCAATCCCTACTCCTCGCATTGATATCTATTGATGGGCATCTCCATAGCCCGTTGATACGCTGAGTTGATGCGAGACTTTCTTCTCCACTTTTACCCCTTTTGAAACCTACCACCGCATTCTATTCCACCCATAGTGCTATATCCATGGCTTGCGCTCATGTATTGCGTGAGAGTTGAAAATGCTGAAGCGCGTTAAAAAGTATGAATCAATTGCTTGGCTGACACCGGGGTAGTACATGATTTATACTTTGTGTTAAGAAGACAGAGCATGACAAAGCTATATGATTTTGTAGGGATAGCGTTCTTTAGCCTTTATATTTTGAAAGACATGATTGTTTGTTGGGATGCCTTAGTATTAAAGTCTTTATGTCAAAACTAGACTATTGCTTTGAATCACTTGTGTCTTAATATTCATGCCATGATTAGATATATGATCAAGATTATGCTAGGTAGCATTCCACATCAAAAATTATCTTTTTATCATTTACCAACTCGAGGACGAGCAGGAATTAAGCTTGGGGATGCTGATACGTCTCCGTCGTATCTATAAGTTTTTATTGTTTCATGCCAATATTATACAACTTTCACATATTTTTGGCAACATTTTATATGATTTATTGGACTAACCTATTGATCCAGTGCCCAGTGTCAGTTCCTATTTGTTGCATGTTTTTTGTTTCGCAGAATTACCATGTCAAACGAAGTCCAAACGCGATAAAAATTTACAGAGATTTTTTTTGGAATATTTGTGAATTTTGAGGAGTGGAATCAACGCAAACGGAGGCCCACAGCCCCCACGATACATCAGGGAATATAAGAAACGGTTTTCGGCCAGAAAACAGGAACGCGAAACAGAAGAGAACAGAGAGGGAGATCCACTCTAGGAGGGGGTCCTGCCCCTCCGCCGCCATGGAGGCCATGGACCAGAGGGGGAACTCTCCTCCCATCTAGGGGGAGGCCAAGGAAGAAGAAGAAGGAGGGGGCTCTCTTCCCTTCTCTCCCGGTGGCGCCGGAACGCCGCCGGGGCAATCATCGTGACGGCGATCTACACCAACAATCTTGCCGCCGTCAACACCAACTCTCTCCCCCTCTATGCAGCGGTGTAACACCTCTATTCCCCGCCGTAATCTCTACTTAAACATGGTGCTCAACTCCATTTATTATTTCCCAATTGTCGTCGTTTTCTTACAACAGATGCCAGGGGGTGGCTAATCGAGATGAGAGCAAGGCTGCCGTGGAGGATCCGGGATGGGATAGGGTAGCAGCGCACGGTGGTTTACCCAGGTTTGGGGCTCTCCGGAGAGATAATACTCCTACTCCTGCATGTCTGATGGTATATGCAGTGTATATGGTTACGGTACAGAGTCGCTCCTGGAGCTGTCTTAGGAGAGGAAGAAGGAGCAGAGTGCTCCTTTCCTTAGCCTCATGTATGTGTGAGAGTGAGAGGGGATGAGAGAATGTGAGGGGGCTTGGCCATCAGTGAGCTCCCCTGGTGCCTCTTATAAAGGGAGGCCCAGGGGACAAGGGGTGGCCCACATGACCAACTATCCACTATTGGAGAAGACATATGGGATGACGCATGATGTAGGCAATAGTGCACCACTATTGCAGATGACATGCGAGGTGACGCGATGACGCAGGCCATAGTGCACCACTATTGGGGTGTAGTGAAGTGACGTATGATGCAGGCTATAGTGTCTTCATGTCATGTCCGATGGGACGCAATGATTGACTTCGCGCGACAGGCCGGCTGGAGCAGTTGGGCGGGGGGTCGAATGGAGCGGCCGGCTGGTGCAGCCGGGCAAAGAGCCGGCCGGTCTTAGCGGCCGGCCAGACCGGGGTGCCAGCCGGAGCAGCCGGCTGGAGTAGCCGGGTAGGGAGCCGGCTGGACTTAGCAGCCGGCCGGACCGGGGCGTCAGCCGGAGCAGCCGGACAGAGGGGCATTGGCCGCCCCGTTGTTTTAAAATGTTGAGTCGTCTCCTTGAGCCTACCGGGGGGTAATCCTCCTTACACCAATGATATTTGGCTATCCTATGATGTTTGAGTAGATCTCTTTTGTCCTATGGGCAAATTGATGATCGTGGTTGGTATGATTGTATATTTTATTATAGTGCTGTCCTATGGTGCCCTCTGTCTCGCACAAACGTGAGGGATCCTCGCTGTAGGGTGTTGCAATGTGTTCATTATTTGCCTATGGTGGGTTGCTTGAGTGACAGAAGCATAAACCCGAGTAGGTGGGTTGTTGCATATGGGAGTAAAGAGGACTTGATACTTAATGCTATGGTTGGGTTTTACCTTAATGATCTTTAGTAGTTGCGGATGCTTGCTAGAGTTCCAATCATAAGTGCATATGATCCAAGTAGAGAAAGTATGTTAGCTCATGCCTCTCCCTCATGTAATATTGCAAGAATGATTACCGGTCTAGTTATCAATTGCCTAGGGACAAATAACCTTCTTGTTTGACAAAAGCTCTCTACTAAACAACTAACTTTTATTATCTTGCGTTTTACCCGTAGTTTTATTTCCCGCAAAGTACTTCTAGTTTTATTCGTGCAAACTATCCTATCACCTACAAAGTAGTTTCATACTTGTTCTAGGTAAAGCAAGCGTTAGCGTGCGTAGAGTTGTATCGGTGGTCGATAGAACTTGAGGGAATATTTGTTCTACCTTTAGCTCCTCGTTGCGTTCGACACTCTTACTTATCGAAGAAGGCTACAAACGATCCCCTACACTTGTGGGTTATCAGTGGGCCACAAGCCAACAGGGCACGCCCACCCCCCTAGGAATGTCGTGTTAGCTTGTGGGGCCCACGTGACTCACCCGACCCTAATTCCAGTCCTATAAATTCACATCTACTAAGAAAAAAATTGGGAAAGAACTTTCGGGATGAAGCACCGCCGTCTCGAGGCGGAAACCTGGATAGAGGCCCTTTTGCACACAGGCAGGGAGATTCAGTCGGGGAAATCACTCTCCGGAAGGGTGAGATCGAAGCCATCGTTATCACCAATGCTCCCTCCTTCATGGGAGGACCAATCTTCATCAATATCTTCACCAGCACCATCTCATATCAAACCCTAGTTCATCTCTTGTACTCAATCTCTGTCTCAAAACCTCAGATTGGTACTCGTGGGTTACTAGTAGTGTTGATTACATCTTGTAGTTGATGCTTGTTGGTTTATTTGGTGGAAGACATTATGTTCATATCCTTGATCATCATTATTACACCTCTAGTCTTGAACGTGTTGATGATTTGATGATATGGGAGAAGTCTTGTTATAAGTAATCATGTGAAGTTCGTATTCGTTCGATATTTTGATGATATGTATGTTGTTGCTTCCTTTAGTGGTGTCGTGTGAACGTCGACTACATGACACTTCACCATCTAATGGGCCTAAGGAAAGGCATTGTGGAGTAATAAGTAGATGATGGGTTGCTAGAGTGACAGAAGCTTAAACCCTAGTTTATGTGTTACTTAGTAAGGGGCTGATTTGGATCCATATGTTTCATGCTATGGTTAGATTTATCTTAATTCTTCTTTCATAGTTGTGGATGCTTGCGAAAGGGGGTAACCATAAGTGGGTTGCTTGTTCAAGTAAGAACAACACCTTAGCACCAGTCCACCCACATATCAAATTATCAAAGTAACAAACACGAATCAACTAAACATGATGAACATGACTAGATGGAAATCCGCATGTGTCCTCGGGAGCGCTTTGCTTTATATAAGAGTTCCTTCAGGCTTGTCCTTTTCTATAAAAAAGGATTGGGCCATCTTGATACACACTTTCTACTATTGTTACTTGTCACTTGTTACGAATTATCTTGCTACAAAACTATCTATCATTGTTACTCACAACACTTGCAGAGAATATCTTGCTGAAAATTGCTTATCATTTCCTTCTGCTCCTCGTTGGGTTCGACACTCTTACTTATCGGAAGGACTACGATTGATCCCCTATACTTTGCATCATCAATGACCATGGGATACTCCGCATCACAATGGCTATCTGCTTGCTTACTTATACGCAAGATATATGTAATGTTCAGTAGCTGCGCGTGGTCTAAATTTCTAACCTGTCAGTGTTTTGGATTTGGCCCCAACATCATGCTGCTTTGGTGAGTGAAGAGAGATTTCTGTACACGTGCTACACAGACTAGCATCTTTATAATTTTTAAAATATCACCTGGTTATGCTTTATGGCGTGTACATTATTGTTAGTCCTGTTTGCCATGTAAAGGTTAGTCTGTCTTGCTCGCTTCACTGTTGTAACTATATTTTTGCCCTAGTCATGTGTACTTACAAAAACATTTCAGGATAAAGTGACATCAACACAAAGTTCTTAAAAGCAGTGTGGCATGGCCGATACCAAATGATTATGGATTGGAATTGGAATCTGCTGATGTTCTAGAGCATCAACTAGAGGCGGCAAGACAGAGTGCATATGGTTTCCAAGATGTAATCAACATGTTGAGAAGGGAGGTGTAGGAAATAGACACATCAATCAACGAAATGAAACAAGAGACCGGGGAAACCACAAGGAAAGTGGAGATTTTGTAGACTAGAGTTGTGTTATCCGAATCCGGCCAATCCTATTTTCTGAAGAGCTTATAGTTCAAAATGGTAAGTTGTCTTGATGCGCGTCCATGACGTATGCGGTGTATGCGCCCAGTGTATGTAATTTGCTATTTGGTTGCGCATTATTATCACTTATGGCGAATTTTGATCCCCAATGGATGTAATATGTCGTAATTTTTTTATTGTACAGTGTTGGATTATTCATCGTTTTTATGCCTTAATTTATATATTGTGTAGTGTAGGCTTTTTTGGAGGGGCTTGCTTAGAGTAGGATAATTCTTTGTTAGTGTATATGCCATCGTTGAAATGGGGCCAACAGGACAAAATGTTACTGGGACACCATCGCAACAGTACGAAAATGTTACTCATAGCGGGACGTTATTGGGTCGGCCTACTAATAATAAGTGGACCCTAATCTATCTGGGTCCGTAATGGCTCGGATGGTCTAATTTAGTAGGTATGTAACAATCATGGGCCATCATGCGAAATGGATTGTGGGATCGATTATAGGCCCATCCCAACAAGGGCCCTTAATAGTCTGTTAACAGGTCAAAAGCTCGGTTGGGCCGCAATAATGGAAACGAGCCGATGGGCCAATAGCAGGCCGAAATAGACCTCAGTTAATGCTTGAACCAATTCCATGTTGGTTCGTTAACAGGCCGAAATCCAATCGGGCCATAAGGGGGCCGATATAGAACGCGAGCCTTTAACATGCTGAAATACGGGTCAGACTGGAATCGTGCCATGGGGAACATGGGCCGTTAGTAGACAAAAAGTTAGGTCGGACCATAAATGGACCAACAGTTGTGTGGGTCGTTAAAAGGCCAAAAGACACACCGAGCTGGAATTTGGCCAACTCCAGAAAGGACCGCTAAAAGGCCAAAAGACCTACCGCCTGGAGATTGGTCCGTCTCTAGAATGGGCTGCTAACATGCCGAAAGGACCTCAGGTCCCAAGTGAGCCCAAAGACATAACGGGCTCTTAACGAGCTAGAACTGACTATGGGCCGCAATGGTGTTGAATCATTAACGGGCCATTGATGGGCCAAATTGGTACAACCTGTATGGGCCATGGTTGTAAATGGGCTAGACGTAAGTAGGTCCTAAATGGGCCGGCCCGCTAATATTGATTGGGCTGGCCTTCTATGTACATGGGCCATTGTTGGGTCATGCCACGTGTCGACGTTTCATAGGTGCGTCTTGTGCATTGGATGAATGCCATATGTCCCAACGTAGAGTTTACACGTGGTTCTGTTGGCGAATGAGAAAATGACACGTGAAAATCGACATTGGTTGGGGCTGTTAACGGGTATCGGATCCAAAATCGACACCCAATAGCTTAACGACGACCCGTTACGGTGGCTACCACATGTCAGTTACCCTTGACGAAATCACTTCTACGACACGCCATTTATAGTCATGGAAGTGGACACTTCCGTGATGATAGTTTGAGTATTGTCATGGAACACTTCTATGATAGCACATGTATGACTATCTTCATTCTGTCATGTATGTACATGCGTGATAGAAAACGTGACCTATTGTGACAAACACGTATCATCACAGAAGTGTTTTTTAGTGGCAGTTTTAATATGTCGGCTCGTGAACAGTGCCGAACCGAAACAACTCCATACAAGGCCTTATAAAGGATTTTTTTTACTTTACTAGGAACCCTCAAACACCACAACGACCTCCAAACATGATTGAATCGAAGCGATTGCCTCTCATCTCTTCGGAAAATACACATACTGGATGAATAAGCTCTTGGTCTTGGTATGATTCCATGCAAGAAAATCATCAAGCACATCAATATTTAAGATAATTTCTAAGATGCAGCGTACACAAACTGGGTTAAAAGTATTCACAGTAATCTCGACGTCCCATTTTCCACTATTCGGGTTTGTCAATTCATTGACTGTATTCAATAATGCTTGTCCACGAAGCATAATCACCTTCCTTGTCAGACTTGATGGTATCCAACAATCATCCCAAATTTTGATATTCACTCCTATACCGACTCGCCAAATATAACCCCTTTTGAAAGTTTGAATGCAACCGCAATGCTTTTCCAAGTAAAGGATGGTCCTTTCTTTGGTCCTACCGAGAGAACATCGCCATTTGGAGAATATTTTGCCTTCAAGACCCTTGCACATATCATATTTGGGCTTTTGACTAGACTCCAAACCTGTTTAGCAAGCATAGCAAGATCGAAGGCATGAAGATCATAGAACCCTTTACCCCTTCGGCTTAGAAATACACATACGCCACCATGCGAACCGAACATGCGCTTTATGTTTTTCTCCCCACCAAAAGGCAAACATGTCGTATGTGATAGCCTTAATACTTTCTATGGAATCTTGAAAACACCCGTAGTAAAGATCGGGATTGATTGAATGACCGCTTTCAGTAAGACCCCCCATTGCAAACATTCTTTCCCCTCATCCCTTTAATCTAGCCACCACCCTTTCAAACATATGTATGAAGCTATCAGATCTATCTGCACCCACCATTTATAGTAGTAAACCAATATATTTATCGGATAAATATTCCATCATAATATTCAATTATGCCACAAACACTACTGCAGGATGCTGCTAACGCGACACATCAATCAGAGACCCTTCGACAAAACTATGTGCGATGACCAAATCGCAAACGGTATAGTTATAGCTCCATCGCTAATGACGTTAACTGTGTGCGATGGCGTATCCATCAAATACAATCTAAAAAATAGTTGTGTGTGCGATGTTTGGCAAACAGTTAGCCTAGATAAATTGTTTGCGATTGGGTAATAGAACACAAACGCTTATAAAAATACAAGTGTGTGCGATGTACGGCATATAGTTCACCCCGATAAACTGTTTGCGCTGATCAAGCAGAACACAAACGATTGTCCAGATGATCACGTGTGCGATAGACGGCATACAGGTCACTCGGATGAACTATTTGTGATGAGGTAAAATATGTAAACGGTTACATAGATCAAGATGTGTGTGATAGACAGCATACAGGCCACTGGGATGAACTGTGTGTGATAAGAAAAAATAACACAAACGGTTTCTCAGATCAAGATGTGTGTGATGTACACAGGCCACTCGGATGTGTTGTGGACAAACGGTTCCGGATAAAGAACTGTCAGGGACTGATGAAATCATCACCGACGGATTTGGTTGCTTATTCCGTATGCGATTTGATTTGCTCAATCTGCCCACAAACATCTATGCTCTATTTAGAAGAACATGATTGCATAACCAAATTAAGCATCCAATACACACATAACATTGGCGCACACCTTAATAAACTATTACATGCATAATAAACTTATCCCTCTAAAACTACGAATATTTCTGCATAGAGGGAGTATGAGAATTGAGAAACGATCATCAAATCATCTACTTCTTGTGACGCTTGCCGCCAGCGCTCTGCTTGTGGCTCGATCCCTCGTTGTCTTTAGGTAGGAGGCACTTCCTCATGTCAACGATCCGCCTGAACATCTCGTAGCATGTGTACGCTTGCTTGGCCGCGGTCTAGAGGTGATATTCATCCAGTTTCTTCACCCAGCCCCTGTGCCAGACAGGCTTGTTCTTATTGCACTCAGCTTTCATGTCAGCGTAGTAGGGGTCGATGATGGCCTCGGCCAGGTTTACATGGGAGTCCATGTCCTTCTTGCGGCCCCAGACCCTGTAGTGGCCGCGGATGTCGACAAGCTTTTGGCAGGCCAAGCCCGAAGTCTTGTGCACCTTTGGATCATTGGCGCTATCCACCGTAGCGAACCTGTAGTCGGGGCTGTTGATAAACCTGGTGAAACAATTGCAAGGCACTGTGGCCAGGCAGTAGTGGTAGAGGAGGACGTGATGGCCCACGCACAACTGGGCGACGGCAACCTTCTGATCATGCCCGGCACGACCGCCGGTGTAAGCGAGGTCGAAGCCGGCCACTTTGTACTTGTCATCCGCATCAAGCAGCCACTCCATGGTGTTGATGGAGTCCTCCACCATGCCCGGGTCGTTGGTGTACACCACCGTGAGGTCCGTCTTCCTCATGTGGGTCTCCACAAGATGCACGCTGAACTCTATTGGAGCGCCGCCGGACATCCTCTCTGTATGCGTCGTCTAGGGTGTGCTTATTGTGTTGTGGGGCGCGATCAAAAGCGTGAAGAGACTATGGTTAATGGCCATGGGTATAAATGGGGGCCGGACGTCCTTGAAAACCGGCACGTCCGGATGGCAGTTTTTGCAGCGCGTGATTCAGTCGTGGAGCACGTAACTGCATGGGGCGACGCGCGTGGCGCAACCGCATGCATATGGAGCCCCGAACGTGATCGTAGGCCGGCCCCAACCCCTGGCAGAGCGCGCGCGGAGGGGCGCGAGAGCAGAGCACGCGCAGGGGCGCGAGAGCAGAATCTGTGTGCGATGCATGAATCGCAAACGGTATAGTTCAAGCTCCGGCGCTAATGGCACGAACTGTGTGCGAAGGTGGATCCATCGAATACGATTCAGAAAGTAGTGCAATCTACGGCAGACAGTTTGTTCTTATGAACTGTTTGTGATTAGAGAAGATAACAGAAATGGATACCAAAACTACATACGTGTGCGAAGTACAGCATACAGTTCACTCGGATAAACTGTGTGCGCTGATACAGCAGAACACAAATGATTCGGCATAACAGGATGTGTGTGATATGCAGCAAACAGGTGAGTAATGAGAACGTATGCGAACACCAGATATAACACAGACGATTGGTGCTAATAACCTATGCGTGTTGTGGGGAAACGGTTGCTGGTATACAACTATCAACGATTGATGAAATCATCACCGACGGGTTTCGTAGTTTAGTCCGTGTGTACTGTGATTTGCTCGGTCTGCACAACATCAATGTTGGGCCTACAGAACAACAACATATGTACTTATAAGAACATGATTGCATAAACAAAAAAGAACACGATGCAATTTCAAATATTGTATCACAAATACCAGTAATATTACAAGGTTCAAATTCTAGCATAACGAGGCCCAAATTCAAAGATTACAAGGTACAAACTGACATTAGAAATCAAATCCAATCTTCAGGATCCATGGGATGAAATATTTCAGCGAAGGGATCATCCACCGACAAGTCATATATCGGCTCGATAGAATCGCTTCCGAATAATCTGTCATATGAACTTCCATAGTAAAAAATCAGCTTCTGCAGAGCCTTTTCCATTCCCCTGTAGACGCCTCCGCTGGTCAATAAACCATCCATTGTGGCGCACTAAATATAGTGCAAACCTCATTACCTTGAGCACCCTTGCTTTCTGAAAAAAGAAATGTCAGGACCGGTTTTCCAGGATATTAATTTCCCAGCAAATGGTCCTTGTGCTCACCAGCCCCAGGATTACTGTTAGCTGATGAGACACATTCTTGATACAGAAATTCCAAGCAAAATTACAAAATCTGAAGTACAAGACCATTATGGTCTATGAGTACAACAAAAGGTTTCTAGTGGTTGGTGGCGGAAGCGGTTCGGGGTCATCAGCGTCTATGGGACTCCATTTCCCATAGGAACAGCTGACCTGGATAACTCCTATCTTCGCGTGGCTGCTATCTTCGATGCCTAGGCTCCGGGGCTGTCGACATTTCGTTCCTCTCCAAGCAGGAAATCTGGCCAAGACAATAGCCAGGGACAAGCCAGTGAGTACTTTGAATGTACTCGCAAACATCATGAAAACAGGTATAACATAGCAGGTGGTATTCATGCACTGAAATAATCCACGATCACTTAACCAGTCACAAATTAAAATTCATGATGCACGCAAGCAGGTCATTCATATTAAACATGAATAAGCAATCAGAGGATAAAAATAAACCGATCGGGTGTCTGGAGCGACGCCTCGAAAGGATAATAATATAAAGCATGCCTCAGTCGGGCGTCTGAGCGACGCCACATAAAGGGCTTAGAAGAAAAATAAATAACATGCATGCCACAGTCGGGCGTCTGAGCGACGCCACATAAAGGGCTTATAAGGAAATTAAATAACATACATGCCGCAGTCGGGCGTCTGTGCGACGCCACATAAAGGGCTCGTCAAGAAAATAAATACAAGCATGCCACAGTCGAGCATCTGAGTGACACCACATAAAGGGCTTATAAGGAATAATCACAATGAGTATCCGGGAGGTAGAACCATCCCAGGGATACTCAATAATCCAAATAATGTAAATGGTTAGTCCACAATAATAATAATCATAATCATCATTCATCACACTTCATGATCAATATTCAAGTTTAGAAGAATTCCTCCGAAGACCGACACTTGACCCTTCCCAGACTGTAGTCCTTAACTGCAGACACGGCTATTCGAATAGATATAAACTCTGCAGAGGGTGTACTCTTTACCCACGAGTAACGGATTCCTTTAGTCCACTGGGAGTAATTCCGCTTACGGTCTTTGAATTGAAAACACACCTGACCCGCACACACCAGCTTAACTTACCGGTGCCTGGAATCACCCACGACACTCGTTAAGCAAAACTCTAAGTGGGGAGGCTACAACCTCGATTATCATGGGATCACAACATTTATATCGCGCGCAAAACAGGGGAACTACCCCCTCGGTCCAACCGGAACACCCATGCCCCCGGACCAAGTGGCATGCCTACCAGGGGCCACTGGTATCTTTCACTATGGCCTCTCTGTATGGTGTGTGCTAAAAAAGGGGTTGACAACTTACTGAACTATACCCTACCTGCGCCAGGGACAAGTGGTAGTACGAAGCAAGTATGGGCGTTACTGGCACAAGATTCGATCTATGGTCGACTCAGGAGGTTATGTGTTTTCCTGCATGATTAGCATAACAAATATATTCCACACCAACAGACAACATCACCACTCATCATACCTCACCATGCCGTACTGATCATACTCGTCCCAACGAAATGTCAGTATCAAGCTCATGTCTACCCGAGATAGAGACTTCTCCGGATTCCTTTCGGTAGGCATGGAAGGCATAAGAGGATGAATACTGTCACAAGCATTTCAATTCCAACAACAAGGAATTCTCATCATGCACTTGTAAACATGATCACACCATCACATGAAATAATGCATACTTCAAGTCAACTTGGTGTTGTAGTCACATCAAACAACACACAACAAATATTATACCAAGGTTCAGAATGCTTGCCTTCAATGTGTATGTAGGTGAGGTGCACTCCAAAACTTCTGATTTTTTTTATCTTTCCTCCAAATTCCTATTTGAAAATTTTCTAATTAACACACAATTTAAAAACTGTACAGAAAAGTTGTTTGGAAATTTTTCAAATAAATATGAAAATAAACTAGGTGAAATTTGAGAGAGGTGGGAAAAAGAATCAATTCAATTGGATTTTTATTTTAGAAATTATAGCCAGTCAAAGCTCTGATTTTAATAAATAACAGAAAAGAAAACGGTTCGGGGAAGAATACGCTTTCCAGAACAGAAAACGTATACAAAGGAATACGCTTACTTGTGAAGAAGACGCACCCAGGGGCCAGTGCCACTGGCGGTTGGGTTGATGACAGACAGGTGGGACCCACCTGTCGGGTTCATCTTCTTTCTCCCCCGCGCACCTGGACAGGGACATGGGCGAGCTTCCGTGGCGATTGCCGACGCTAGAAGATGTCACTTTCGACGCTCAGCACACCTACGAGCTCAGGGGGAGCTTCCGTGTCGCATGAAGGGAAAAGGGGAGGCCGGAGGGCTCCTGGTTGAGTGCAGCTCCATCCATGGCAGAAGTGGCTTCGGGCCTTGTGTGATTTCTTCCTACGATGGCTTTAGGAGAAAAATGGGGTATGGGAATGGGTTCTCTGTAGCTCAGGAAGTCGAGTGGCACGGACTTGGTGAGGGAGGGGCTTCAAGGGCTTCGAATTTAGCAATGGACGCGGCGGTCGATCCTTGATCGGAGGTGGAGAAGATGATCTCCCCCGGTCGATTTCTCGCTATGGGAGCTCGAGAGAAATGGCAGGGGTCTTCTGAGGGTCGGGTTGAGCTCAGGGGCTCCTTAAATAGGCGAGCAATGGCGGTTCGGCGACGGCCGGGGATAAGATCGCCGGCTGACCGTCTCTGCCATAGCAGGGCGACGTGGCTCTGGCGGGAGCATGCGGACGAGCTAGCTACTGCTTTAGGGGGGAGAGCTGGCGTGCGGAGACGGCTTGGGCGGCGGTGCCAGGGCCGGTGCCGGCTGCAACCGTCGGCTAGCCGCCATGGCAGCTCTGACGGCGGCGCTGCGGGGTTCCAGGGGGCGGCTGAGTGGCCCTAGCGAGTTGGAGAGGGTGGGGGTGTGGCACTACGAGCGGGCAAGGGCCAGGGGCTGCGGTAGGTGGGGCGCGGGGACGCGGATGCGTTGTCAGCAAAAGGCGCTCTCTGGACGCGCCAGTGCACGCCCGCCCGGTGCTCGGTGAAATGCCAAGGCACTCCAGGGGACTCTACTGCGCATGGGGTTTTGCATGGGTGGGTTTTAGGGCAAGACTAATCTAGATGACATGCTGGTATGGCCACTGGGGAAGTCCATAATGCAAATATATTTTCATGCCAATTCTGTCTAGGCACACAAGGTGCTCGACAGAATGCCATGGGCATCAAGCCAACCTTGCTGGTCATCAAAATTTCCAGGTTGAGGTCTCTTTGGATGTAGGAGATGGTGGCAAGGTTAGTTTGGCCAAAACAGAAACTTCCTAGTGCAAGTTTTATAAAAGTTCATTACTGGACAGCAACAAAATGAAGCTATTGCATAGGCTTAAACTATGCCAATGGGGTTAAGCTCCTGGACTTAAGGGTTTGGTAGGGCTTACTAAAGGTAGGAAAAATCCCAAGGGCATTAGGGCAAACTACAAAGGGGTTGCAGTACAAAACCTCAAACTGGTCCAGAATAGAAAATAGGATGATATGCTCAAAAATTCCAAAACACAAAGCTGCGTTTTTGCATAAAAGTGATGTAGGGACATCACATGTCATCTACAAATTTTTGTGGGATTTATAAATGAGTTTATGAAAGGGTTGCAGTGCAACAGGAGCCTTTAAAAGGATGAAAATGCCATTAAAAGAATTAAAACTCGGCAAATTTTATCATAAAATTTATTCCACTGGTTCTACTAAATGGAATCAAATGATTTAATAGAACATTCAAGCCACACAACATTATTCAAAAGTTTCAGATAGGAGAGGAGAATTTTTGAAATTCAAACAAAATGAGTGGCTCTGAAATCAATAGAAAATCCAGAAAATAGAAAATGATTATTTCTGCAACAATTTATTTAATAAAACATGGTTAAATTTTTGGGGTGTTACAACACTACCCCCTTAAGAAAAATCTCGTCCTCGAGATTTGCTAAGGACGGTCTCAAAAATATCACTCCTACTACCACGCAGTAATAACACGAAAACAATTGTCCTACTCACGCGATATGATGTGGCTACAGTGAGAGGACAGATAATCGGTGCAACTACAGTGGGTTACTGGTGCTGTGAGAGAAATCTACGGTTGGGGAAACCGAAGAATTTCTACTTAGGGCTGCGGTAAATTTAGAATTGATAAAAGTCTAAATTTCCAAATTACATTGGTCGTACCCGAGTGCACAATGCTCTCTCTGGCTAACAGGTGGACCCGGGGCCCACCGTCAGTCTCTTCTTCTACCTCTGGCTCTCCTCTCTTTCTCTCTCTCATGCGCTTTCCCGCGCTTTCTCCACCGGCGGCGTCAAGCGCGTAGGGCATCTAGGCCGTACTGCGGTAGTGCGCGGCGTGCTAGCTGCCGGCGCAGCGTGCACTCACTTTGCGGGCCAGTGCGCTATCGGCACTGCTCGCGGATTCGCCTCCGAACACCGGCGATCGAGCGACGAGCGGCGCTGGTAGACTTCGCCCACCGTACACCGATCTCGAGCTATAAAAATGACCGCGGTGCTTCTCTCTTCTTCCTCACAATTGTCCTTGTTCCTTCTTCTTCTTCCTTCTCCTTCATTTCTGTTTACAGGAGCTCGAGGCGAGGCTCTAATGGCGGAGGTGATGCCGGATTGGTACACGATCCTGCTGTGTGGAGGGGTGGCGGCATTGCTTGGGTTCTCCTTCCTCCTATGCGTGATGATCCACGATGATCGCCGTGATGCTGCTGCTCGAGTGGTGGCTCCCCGTGGCGGCAGTGATCATGAGGATTAGGTGTCGGTGTCAGGTGCTAACTGCTGTCAGTGTGCTAGCGGCAATCTGCATAGGAATAATCACCCACAATTTTCTCTTTCAGAAAAATTGTGGTGTGTTAGTGAGGTTATCAGTTAGATGCAGAATGTGTACGCGGTTTCTGCACTTGGTGCATGTGGTCGATTGGTTGAGGCTGTGAGGCTGTTGTCGTGGTGTTGTGTGAATTTGAATCTATGTCACGGAAAAATATTTGTTGCCATGGCTCAAAGAAAATCCCACCTTGAGATTTTTTTTGAGAGTGAAAATAGTTGACCAAAAATCACAGCAGTAAAAGTCACTCACATATAATTGAAACCAAACAATCTATTCATAGCACAATCTTAAGACATAATACACATCTTGCAACCTATAATTAATTGCTAGGCTAACAAACACAACATTTGGCGTCTACGACGCAAACGTAAAATATGCGGGGTCCTGAGGAAATCTCTCCCGCACTGGGACACATTCTTCCTCTTCTGGGGAGAGCGAATGAACTAGCCGAAGAATTTGCTGCTCCTTATCTGGCCTCAGTGGTCTACCGATGGCGATCTGAGGATTCATCACAGCGAGATTCTGGAGGTAATCCATTACTCGCTGGGTCAAACGCTCTTGAGCGATGACGTACTGAATAAGGTTGGCCAGTACTGGGTCTATCTCTATTCGTCCCTCGGGAAAAGATGCTTCTTCTCCGGGTGCTGCACGGCTCGGGAAGTAATAATACCCCCTTTCACTGGCATAGGGTACTGCGATTCAGACGCGGGTAATCGCTTCGTAGGCAGCAACTTCTATGGCCATTTGCGGAGTCGGCGTAGATCTCCCCACGAAGGAGACTTCCGTTCGGTCTTGGTTTGGGTTCACGGGAGAGAGGTGCACTACTGCCCAATATTTCGAGGTGAATGGGGTGATCCTCGATTTGAACAGCTTGTACTGTGGTGGCAGGGAAGAACACGTGGTTATGTGGGTAAAATCCGTCAATATTCTAACAAAGCTTCCTGGGGTTGCATCTGGGGTCCTCAGATGGATCCTTGGGTTCGACATGGCTAAAATGGCTGTGAGGGTTGTGCACAAAGTGTGGGATGCTGGGTAAGGTCACGGAGTGGCCTCTTATATAGCATCTGGGTTGGGTTACATATTGCGGTGTGGGGGCAATCTAGGTTGTTGGTTCTGCTTTATGAAGGTCGGGGTCAATGCCACAGATATACATATCTCAAAAAAAGTGACGTATTACTGTGGGTGTCGTCTGGGGTGGGTTTTGGTAGCTACGCCCGGAATTTAATATGTAACCGAACGCCAACATACTTATGTGTGGCTACTTGTGATACTATCCAAAATAATGGCATACAAGCAGTCTGCATTTTATTCATGGCGATACAAGTTCACACCATTACATGGCGTAGGAATACTAAGACTCGGTACTACTCGAGTGACTTAGTCTACCTCGTTAATATCTAGTCGAGCGTGCCTTGCGGACGTCGAGACTTCTCTTTGGGCTTCACCATCGGGGTTTGCTGGATTAGGATGGGGGTTTACCGGGTCGGGGTAGCGGTGATGACCATCACGGGGGTTGGTGGTCACAATCCCGTTGGAGTGTGTCCCCAAAAGGCGACGAAGCTCCTCCGAGGATACAAATGCATTCCGGTTGGTTGCAGGGGCGGGTCTCGAAGACTCGATTGGTTGTCCGAACAGCGTGACGGGGTTGTCGGCGTCGGGGACCACTTCTCTTCTTGCCGGGGCTCGGCGAGCAAGTTCTCGACGAGCTGCGATCTGATCAAGGGTGACCTGATCGAATAGTGCCTCTAGTGCACTTAGGTAGCGCACAAGATGCAATAATGCAGGCTCCGTCTCGTGGTCTCCGTTCGCAATCTGGGGTGGCCTACTATATCTGTCACGGCTGGGGCAATAATAGAACGAGCGGTAGTTAACTCTTGGCGACAGGTGCCGGAGTTGAACTATAGCCTCCCGAGCTGCTAGCTGGATGGCTTGTGGCTCAAAGGAAGTTGACCTTCCGGTGAACCTGTAGGGGCGCTCTGGCGAGATACCCCTGCCATAAATGTGCACCGTGGCCCAGAAGTGACGATTCTCATCACTCGTGCGCTCCTGGTACACAACATGTTCTGGGGGCTCTTCTAATGCAAAGGCACGACGAGTGAGGTTGGCTAGGACGGTTACAAAACCTCCAAGGTTGGTTGCTGTGGACTCATTGTGAACAATGGCGCCAGGCATCTTGGCTTGGTTTTGGATAGGTTGGTTGTGGTGTGCTAGTTTTGGGCAAACGTTTCCTTATATAGAAAAAGAAAACGGAGTCTTCCTTCGCACTCTTGCGAATGGGACAAATTAGGTGTCGGTCACAAGCGTGTGATCGCTAGACTAGGCTGATAGGTTGGGCACCGACTGCCGAAAGGTGTCGGGGTCACTGTGTGGCTATCGGATAGGATCGGCTTGGCTATGGTTAGGTAAAGCTTGGGTGGGTGGTAACCTAGGTTTATTGATCTGGCTAAGATAGGATTAGCCAATGGTCAGCCTGGCTCTGATACCAAGGTTGTGAGGACCGGTTTTCCAGGATATTAATTTCCCAGCAAATGGTCCTTGTGCTCACCAGCCCCAGGATTACTGTTAGCTGATGAGACACATTCTTGATACAGAAATTCCAAGCAAAATTACAAAATCTGAAGTACAAGACCATTATGGTCTATGAGTACAACAAAAGGTTTCTAGTGGTTGGTGGCGGAAGCGGTTCGGGGTCATCAGCGTCTATGGGACTCCATTTCCCACAGGAACAGCTGACCTGGATAACTCCTATCTTTGCGTGGCTGCTATCTTCGATGCCTGGGCTCCGGGGCTGTCGACATTTCGCTCCTCTCCAAGCAGGAAATCTGGCCAAGACAATAGCCAGGGACAAGCCAGTGAGTACTTTGAATGTACTCGCAAACATCATGAAAACAGGTATAACATAGCAGGTGGTATTCATGCACTGAAATAATCCACGATCACTTAACCAGTCACAAATTAAAATTCATGATGCACGCAAGCAGGTCATTCATATTAAACATGAATAAGCAATCAGAGGATAAAAATAAACCGATCGGGTGTCTGAAGCGACGCCTCGAAAGGATAATAATATAAAGCATGCCTCAGTCGGGCGTCTGAGCGACGCCACATAAAGGGCTTAGAAGAAAAATAAATAACATGCATGCCACAGTCGGGCGTCTGAGCAACGCCACATAAAGGGCTTATAAGGAAATTAAATAACATACATGCCGCAGTCGGGCGTCTGTGCGACGCCACATAAAGGGCTCATAAAGAAAATAAATACAAGCATGCCACAGTCGGGCGTCTGAGCGACACCACATAAAGGGCTTATAAGGAATAATCACAATGAGTATCCAGGAGGTAGAACCATCCCAGGGAAACTCAATAATCCAAATAATGTAAATGGTTAGTCCACAATAATAATAATCATAATCATCATTCATCACACTTCATGATCAATATTCAAGTTTAGAAGAATTCCTCCGAAGACCGACACTAAGACCGACACTTGACCCTTCCCAGACTATAGTCCTTAACCGCGGACATGGCTATTCGAATAGATATAAACTCTGCAGAGGGTGTACTCTTTACCCACGAGTAAGGGATTCCTTTAGTCCACCGGGACTAATTCCGCTTACGGTCTCTGAAATAAAAACACACCTGACCCGCACACACTATCTTAACTTACCGGTGCCTGGAATCACCCACGACACTCGTTAAGCAAAACTCTAAGCAGGGAGGCTACAACCTCGATTAGCATGGGATCACAACATTTATACCACGCGCAAAACAGGGGAGCTACCCCCTCGGTCCAACCGGAACACCCATGCCCCCGGACCAAGTGACATGCCAACCAGGGGCCACCGGTATCTTTCACTATGGCCTCTCTGTATGGTGTGTGCTAAGAAAGGGGTTGACAACTTACTGAACCGTACCCTACCTACGGCAGGGACAAGTGGTAGTATGAAGCAAGTATGGGGGTTACTGGCACAAGATTCGATCTATGATCGACTCAGGAGGTTTTGTGTTTTCCTGCATGATTAGCATAACAAATATATTCCACACCAACAGATAGCATCACCACTCATCATACCTCACCATGCCGTACTGATCATACTCGTCCCAACGAAATGTCAGTATCAAGCTCGTGTGTACCCGAGACAGAGGCTTCTCCGGATTCCTTCCGGTAGGCATGAAAGGCATAAGAGGTGAATACTGTCACAAGCATTTCAATTCCAACAACAAGGAATTCTCATCATGCACTTGTAAACATGATCACACCATCACTTGAAATAATGCATACTTCAAGTCAACTTGGTGTTGTAGTCACATCAAACAACACACAACATATATTATACCAAGGTTCAAAATGCTTGCCTTCAATGTGTATGTAGGTGAGGTGCACTCAAACACTTCTGAAAGTTTTTATCTTTCCTCCAAATTCCTATTTGAAAATATTCTAATTAACACAAAATTTAAAAACTGTACAGAAAAGTTGTTTGGAAATTTTTCAAATAAATATGAAAATAAACTAGGTGAAATTTGAGAGGGGTGGGAAAAAGAATCAATTCAATTGGAGTTTTATTTTAGAAATTATAGCCAGTCAAACATTGGTCAAAGTTCTGATTTTAATGAATAACAGAAAAGAAAACGGTTCAGGGAAGAATACGCTTTCCAGAACAGAAAACGTATACAAAGGAGTATGCTTACTTGCAAAGAAGACGCACCCAGGGGCCAGCGCCACTGGCGGTTGGGTTGATGACCGACAGGTGGGACCCACCTGTCGGGTTCATCTTCTTTCTCCTCCGCGCACCTGGACAGGGACATGGGCGAGCTTCCGTGGCGATTGCCGGCGCTAGAAGATGTCACTTTCGACGCTCAACACACCTACGAGCTCAGGGGGAGCTTCCGCGTCGCATGAAGGGAAAAGGGGAGGCCGGAGGGCTCCTGGTTGAGTGCAGCTCCATCCATGGCGGAAGGGGCATGGGCCTTGGGTGATTTCTTCCTACGATGGCTTTAGGAGAAAAATGGGGTATGGGAATGGGTTCTCTGTAGCTCAGGGAGTCGAGTGGCACAGACTTGGTGAGGGAGGGGCTTCAAGGGCTTCGAATTTAGCAATGGAGGCGGCGATCGATCCTTGATCGGAGGTGGAGAAGATGATCTCCCCCGGTCGATTTCTCGCTATGGGAGCTCGAGAGGAATGGCAGGGGTCTTCTGTGGGTCGGGTTGAGCTCGGGGGCTCCTTAAATAGGCGAGCAATGGCGGTTCGGCGACGGCCGGGGAAAAGATCGCAGGCTGACCGTCTCTGCCATAGCAGGGCGATGTGGCTCTGGCGGGAGCATGCGGACGAGCTAGCTACTGCTCAAGGGGGGCGAGCTGGCGCGCGGAGATGGCTTGGGCGGCGCTGCCAGGGCCGGGGCCGGCTGCAGCCGTCGGCTAGCCGCCATGGGAGCTCTGTCGGCGGCGCTGCGGGGTTCCAAGGGGCGGCTGAGCGGCCCTAGCGAGTTGGAGAGGGTAGGGGTGTGGCCCTACGAGCGGGTAGGAAAAATCCCAAGGGCATTAGGGCAAACTACAAAGGGGTTGCAGTACAAAACCTCAAACTGGTCCAGAATAGAAAATAGGATGATATGCTCAAAAATTCCAAAACACAAAGTTGTGTTTTTGCATAAAAGTGATGTAGGGACATCACATGTCATCTACAAATTTTTTTGGGATTTATAAATGAGTTTCTGAAAGGGTTGCAGTGCAACAGGAGATTTTCAAAGGATGAAAATGCCATTAAAAGAATTAAAACTTGGCAAATTTTATTATAAAATTTATTACACTGGTTTTACTAAATGGAATCAAATGATTTAATAAAACATTCAAGCCACACAACATTATTCGAAAGTTTCAGATAGGAGAGGAGAATTTTTGAAATTCAGACAAAAGGAGTGGCTCTGAAATCAATAGAAAATCCAGAAAATAGAAAATGATTATTTCTGGCAAAATTTTATTTAATAGAACATGGTTAAATTTTTGGGGTGTTACAACACTACCCCCCTTAAGAAAAATCTCGTCCTCGAGATTTGCTAAGGACGGTCTCAAAAATATCACTCCTACTACCACGCAGTAATAAGACGAAAACAATTATCCTACTCACGCGATATGATGTCGCTACAGTGAGAGGGCAGATAATTGGTGCAACTATAGTGGGTTACTGGTGTTGTGAGAGAAATCTACGGTTGGGGAAACCGAAGAATTTCTACTTAGGGCTACGGTAAATTTAGAATTGATAAAAGTCTAAATTTCCAAATTACAAGGGTCGTACCCGAGTGCACAGTGCTCTCTCTGGCTGACAGGTGGACCCGGGGCCCATTGTCAGTCTCTTCTTCTACCTCTGGCTCTCCTCTCTTTCTCTCTCTCGTGCGCTTTCCCGCGCTTTCTCCACCGGCGGCGTCTAGCGCGTAGGGCATCTAGGCCGTACTGCGGTAGTGCGCGGCGTGCTAGCTGCCGGCGCAGCGTGCACTCACTTCGCGGGCCAGTGCGCTGTCGGCACTGCTCGCGGATTCGCCTCCGAACACCGGCGATCGAGCGACGAGCGGCGCTGGTAGACTTCGCCCACCGTACACCGATCTCGAGCTATAAAAATGACCGCGGTGCTTCTCTCTTCTTCCTCACACTTGGCCTTGTTCCTTCTTCTTCTTCCTTCTCATTCATTTCTGTTTACAGGAGCTCGAGGCAAGGCTATAATGGCGGAGGTGATGCCGGATTTGTACACGATCCTGCTGTGTGGAGGGGTGGCGGCATTGCTTGGGTTCTCCGTGCTCCAATGCGTGATGATCCACGATGATCGCCGTGATGCTGCTGCTTGAGTGGTGGCTCTCCGTGGCGGCAGTGATCATGAGGATTAGGTGTCGGTGTCGGGTGCTAACTGCTGTCAGTGTGCTAGCGGCAATCTGCATAGGAATAATCACCCACAATTTTCTCTTTCAGAAAAATTGTGGTGTGTTAGTGAGGTTATCAATTAGATGCAGAATGTGTACGTGGTTTCTGCACTTGGTGCAGGTGGTCGAGTGGTTGTGGCTGTGAGGCTGTTGTCGTGGTGTTGCGTGAATTTGAATCTATGTCACGGAAAAATATTTGTTGCCATGGCTCAAAGAAAATCCCACCTTGAGATGTTTTTTAGAGTGAAAATAGTTGACCAAAAATCACAGCAGTAAAAGTCACTCACATATAATTGAAACCAAACAATCTATTCATAGCACAATCTTAAGACATAATACACATATTGCAACCTATAATTAATTGCTAGGCTAACAAACACAACATTTGGCGTCTACGGCGAAAACGTAAAATATGCGGGGTCCTGAGGAAATCTCTCCCGCACTGGGACACATTCTTCCTCTTCTGGGGAGAGCGAATGAACTAGCCGAAGAATTTGCTGCTCCTGATCTGGCCTCAGTGGTCTACCGATGGCGATCTGAGGATTCATCACAACGAGATTCTGGAGGTAATCCATTACTCGCTGGGTCAAACGCTCTTGAGCGATGACGTACTGAATAAGGTTGGCCAGTACTGGGTCTATCTCTATTCGTCCCTCGGGAAAAGATGCTTCTTCTCCGGGTGCTGCACAGCTCGGGAAGTAATAATACCCCCTTTCACTAGCATAGGGTACTACGATTCGGAGGCGGGTAATCGCTTCGTAGGCAGCAACTTCTATGGCCATTTGCGGAGTCGGCGTAGATCTCCCCACGAAGGAGACTTCCGTTGGGTCTTGGTTTGGGTTCACGGGAGAGAGGTGCACTACTGCCCAACATTTTGAGGCGAATGGGGTGATCCTCGATTTGAACAGCTCGTACTGTGGTGGCGGGGAAGAACACATGGTTATGTGGGTAAAATCCCTCAATATTCTAACAAAGCTTCCTGGGGTTGCATCTGGGGTCCTCAGATGGATCCTTGGGTTCGACATGGGTAAAATGGCTGTGAGGGTTGTGCACAAAGTGTGGGATGCTGGGTAAGGTCACGGAGTGGCCTCTTATATTGCATCTGGGTTGGGTTACATATTGCGGTGTGGGGGCAATCTAGGTTGTCGGTTCTGCTCTATGAAGGTCAGGGTCAATGCCACAGATATACATATCTCACAAAAAGTGACGTATTACTGTGGGTGTCGTCTGGGGTGAGTTTTGGTAGCTACGCCCGGAATTTAATATGTAACCTAACGCCAACATACTTATGTGTGGCTACTTGTGGTACTATCCAAAATAATGGCATACAAGCAGTCTGCATTTTATTCATGGCGATACAAGTTCACACCATTACATGGCGTAGGAATACTAAGACTCGGTACTACTCGAGTGACTTAGTCTACCTCGTTAATATCTAGTCGAGCGTGCCTTGCGGGCGTCGAGGCTTCTCTTTGGGCTTCACCATCGGGGTTTGCTGGATTAGGATGGGGGTTTACCGGGTCGGGGTAGCGATGATGACCATCGCGGGGGTTGGTGGTCACAATCCCGTTGGAGTGTGTCCCCAAAAGGCGACGAAGCTCCTCCGAGGATACAAATGCATTCCGGTTGGTTGCAGGGGCGGATCTCGAAGACTCGATTGGTTGTCCGAACAGCACGACGGGGTTGTCGGCGTCGGGCACTACTTCTCTTCTTGCCGGGGCTCAGCGAGCAAGTTCTCCACGAGCTGCTATCAGATCAAGGGTGACCTGATCGAATAGTGCCTCTAGTGCACTTAGGTAGCGCACAAGATGCAATAATGCAGGCTCCGTCTCGTGGTCTCCGTTCGCAATCTGGGGTGGCCTACTATATCTGTCACGGTTGGGGCAATAATAGAACGAGCGGTAGTTAACTCTTGGCGACAAGTGCCGGAGTTGAACTATAGCCTCCCGAGCTGCTAGCTGGATGGCTTGTGTCTCAAAGGAAGTTGACCTTCCGGTGAACCTGTAGGGGCGCTCTGGCGAGATACTAAATGTGGACCATGGCCCAGAAGTGACGATTCTCATCACTCGTGCGCTCCTGGTACACAACATGTTCTGGGGGCTCTTCTAATGCAAAGGCACGACGGGTGAGGTTGGCTAGGACGGTTACAAAACCTCCAAGGTTGGTTGCTGTGGTCTCATTCTGAACAATGGCGCCAGGCATCTTGGCTTGGTTTTGGATAGGTTCGCTGTGGTGTGCTAGTTTTGGGCAAACGTTTCCTTATATAGAAAAAGAAATAGGAGTCTTCCTTCGCACGCTTGCGAATGGGACAAATTAGGTGTCGGTCACACGCGTGTGATCGCTAGACTAGGCTGATAGGTTGGGCACCGACTGCCGAAAGGTGTCGGGGTCACTGTGTGGCTATCGGATAGGATCGGCTTGGCTATGGTTAGGTAAAGCCTGGGTGGGTGGTAACCTAGGTTTATTGATCTGGCTAAGATAGGATTAGCCAATGGTCAGCCTGGCTCTGATACCAAGGTTGTGAGGACCGGTTTTCTAGGATATTAATTTCCCACCAAATGGTCCTTGTGCTCACCAGCCCCAGGATTACTGTTAGCTGCTGAGAAACATTCTTGATACAGAAATTCCAAGCAAAATTACAAAATCTGAAGTACAAGACCATTATGGTCTATGAGTACAACAAAAGGTTTCTAGTGGTTGGTGGCGGAAGCGGTTCGGGGTCATCAGCGTCTATGGGACTCCATTTCCCACAGGAACAGCTGACCTGGATAACTCCTATCTTCGCATGGCTGCTATCTTCGATACCTAGGCTCCAGGGCTGTCGACATTTCGCTCCTCTCCAAGCAGGAAATCTGGCCAAGACCACAGCCAGGGACAAGCCAGTGAGTACTTTGAATGTACTCGCAAACATCATGAAAACAGGTATAACATAGCAGGTGGTATTCATGCACTGAAATAATCCACGATCACTTAACCAGTCAAAAAATAAAATTCATGATGCACGCAAGCAGGTCATTCATATTAAACATGAATAAGCAATCAGAGGATAAAAATAAACCGATCGGGTGTCTGAAGCGACGCCTCGAAAGGATAATAATATAAAGCATGCCTCAGTCGGGCGTCTGAGCGACGCCACATAAAGGGCTTAGAAGAAAAATAAATAACATGCATGCCACAGTCGGGCATCTGAGCGACGCCACATAAAGGGCTTATAAGGAAATTAAATAACATACATGCCGCAGTCGGGCGTCTGTGCGACGCCACATAAAGGGCTCATAAAGAAAATAAATACAAGCATGCCACAGTCGGGCGTCTGAGCGACACCACATAAAGGGCTTATAAGGAATAATCACAATGAGTATCGAGGAGGTAGAACCATCCCAGGGATACTCAATAATCCAAATAATTTAAATGGTTAGTCCACAATAATAATAATCATAATCATCATTCATCACACTTCATGATCAATATTCAAGTTTAGAAGAATTCCTCCGAAGACCGACACTAAGACTGACACTTGACCCTTCCCAGACTGCAGTCCTTAACCGCAGACACGGCTATTCGAATAGATATAAACTCTGCAGAGGGTGTACTCTTTACCCACGAGTAACGGATTCCTTTAGTCCACCGGGACTAATTCCGCTTACGGTCTCTGAATTGCAAACACACCTGACCCGCACACATCAGCTTAACTTACCGGTGCCTGGAATCACCCACGACACTCGTTAAGCAAAACTCTAAGCAGGGAGGCTACAACCTCGATTAGCATGGGATCATAACATTTATACCGCGCGCAAAACAGGGGAGCTACCCCCTCGGTCCAACCGGAACACCCATGCCCCCGGACCAAGTGACATGCCTACCAGGGGCCACTGGTATCTTTCACTATGGCCTCTCTGTACAGTGTGTGCTAAGAAAGGGGTTGACAACTTACTGAACCGTACCCTACCTACGGCAGGGACAAGTGGTAGTATGAAGCAAGTATGGGGGTTACTGGCACAAGATTCGATCTATGATCGACTCAGGAGGTTATGTGTTTTCCTGCATGATTTGCATAACAAATATATTCCACACCAACAGACAGCATCACCACTCATCATACCTCACCATGCCGTACTGATCATACTCGTCCCAACGAAATGTCAGTATCAAGCTCATGTCTACCCGAGACAGAGGCTTCTCCGGATTCCTTCCGATAGGCATGAAAGGCATAAGAGGATGAATACTGTCACAAGCATTTAAATTCCAACAACAAGGAATTCTCATCATGCACTTGTAAACATGATCACACCATCACTTGAAATAATGCATACTTCAAGTCAACTTGGTGTTGTAGTCACATCAAACAACACACAACAAATATTATACCAAGGTTCAAAATGCTTGCCTTCAATGTGTATGTAGGTGAGGTGCACTCAAAAACTTCCGAAAGTTTTTATCTTTCCTCCAAATTCCTATTTGAAAATATTCTAATAAACACACAATTTAAAAACTGTATAGAAAAGTTGTTTGGAAATTTTTCAAATAAATATGAAAATAAACTAGGTGAAATTTGAGAGGGGTGGGAAAAAGAATCAATTCAATTGGATTTTTATTTTAGAAATTATAGCCAGTCAAAGATTGGTCAAAGTTCTGATTTTAATAAATAACAGAAAAGAAAACGGTTCGGGGAAGAATACGCTTTCCAGAACAGAAAACGTATACAAAGGAATACGCTTACTTGCGAAGAAGATGCACCCAGGGGCCAGCGCCACTGGCGGTTGGGTTGAGTGACCGACAGGTGGGACCCACCTGTTGGGTTCATCTTCTTTCTCCCCCGCGCGCCTGGACAGGGACATGGGCGAGCTTCCGCGGCGATTGCCGGCACTAGAAGATGCCGCTTTCGACGCTCAGCACACCTACGAGCTCAGGGGGAGCTTCCGCGTCGCATGAAGGGAAAAGGAGAGGCCGGAGGGCTCCTGGTTGAGTGCAGCTCCATCCATGGTGGAAGGGGCTTGGGCCTTGGCTGATTTCTTCCTACGATGGCTTTAGGAGAAAAATGGAGTATGGGAATGGGTTCTCTATAGCTCAGGGAGTCGAGTGGCACGAACTTGGTGAGGGAGGGGCTTCGAGGGCTTCGAATTTAGCAATGGAGGCGGCGGCCGATCCTTGACCGGAGGTGGAGAAGATGATCTTCGCCGGTCGATTTCTTGCTATGGGAGCTCGAGAGGAATGACAGGGGTCTTTTGAGGGTCGGGTTGAGCTCGGGGGCTCCTTAAATAGGCGAGCAATGGCGGTTCGGCGACGGCCGGGGATAAGATCGCCGGCTGACCGTCTCTGCCATAGCAGGGCGACGTGGCTCTGGCGGGAGCATGCGGACGAGCTAGCTACTGCTCAAGGGGGGCGAGCTAGCGCGCAGAGACGGCTTGGGCGGCGCTGCCTGGGTCGGGGCCGGCTGCAGCCGTCGGCTAGCCACCATGGCAGCTCTGACGGCGGCGCTGCGGGGTTCCAGGGGGTGGCTGAGCGGCCCTAGCAAGCTGGAGAGGTTGGGGTGTGGCCCTACGAGCGAGCAAAGGCCAGGGGCTGCGGTAGGTGGGGCGCGGTGACGCGGATGCGTTGTCGGCAAAAGGCGCGCTCTGGATGTGACCAGTGCACGCCCGCCAGGTGCTCGGTGAAATGCCAAGGCACTCCATGGGACTCTACTGAGCACGGGGTTTTGCATGGGTGGGTTTTAGGGCAAGACTAATCTAGATGACATGCTGGTATGGCCACTAGGGCAAGTCCATAATGTAAATATATTTTCATGCCAATTCTGTCCAGGCACACAAGGTGCTCGACAGAATGCCATGGGCATCAAGCCAACCTTGCTGGTCATCAAAATTTCCAGGTTGAGGTCTCTTTGGATGTAGGAGATGGTGGCAAGGTTACTTTGGCCAAAACATAAACTTCCTAGTGCAAGTTTTATAAAAGTTCATTACTGGACAGCAACAAAATGAAGCTATTGCATAGGCTTAAACTATGCCAATGGGGTTAAGCTCCTGGACTTAAGGGTTTGGTAGGCTTACTAAAGGTAGGAAAAATCCCAAGGGCATTAGGGCAAACTACAAAGGGGTTGCAGTACAAAACCTCAAACTGGTCCAGAATAGAAAATAGGGACAACGCTGGTTTTTTGCATAAAAGTGATGTAGGGACATCACATCTCATCTACGAATTTTTGTGGGATTTATAAATGCGTTTATGAAAGGGTTGCAGTGCAACAGGAGCCTTTAAAAGGATGAAAATGCTATTAAAAGAATTAAAACTTGGCAAATTTTATTATAAAATTTATTCCACTGGTTTTACTAAATGGAATCAAATGATTTAATAAACATTCAAGCCACACAACATTATTCAAAAGTTTCAGATAGGAGAGGAGAATTTTTGAAATTCAGACAAAAGGAGTGGCTCTGAAATCAATAGAAAATCCAGAAAATAGAAAATAATTATTTCTGGCAACATTTTATTTAATAAAACATGGTTAAATTTTAGGGGTGTTACAAGAAACTGGCAAATTGAATTTCTGGATTGGTGCCTCGGTACTTGTTCAAAGTAATTTCCGTGAGATGGAATTCAAGGCATTCGATGGGATTGTTATATTGCGCCACCTTTTCCACTCCAACTCCTGCTTGTATCTGCAAACGAAGACAACATATCAGTGCTTAGATGCAGTATCAAACACTACGGGCCTCTTTGATTTGCATGATTTATAAAATACACTAATAGATTGACACACCATCTTCGATCGTTCATGATTAACATCTCAAAAAAAATGTATAGTACACATTTCATTGTAATCATGGGTAAAAGTACCAACAAATTGAACTCCGTTGTGGTTAAGAATTAACAGGAAAGGAACATCACCTCGACGTATAGCTTCTCCGTGCACGGAAAGCATATAAGGAACTTAAGAACTTCATCCAGATTAGGGCCGATAGATTGTAGTGCCAAGATCTTCACTGTGCGCAGAGACAATACGAGGCTTGTGGGAATCATTTTCTGGATGACAGCTGAACATAGATCAACAAAAAGTAGATAAAATGTGATGTACAATAATAAGAATAAGAAGAAGATTGTTGTACCTGAATGGGTATGGATCCAGCTGTAACAAGTTCAGAGAATTCAGCACACCAATACCCCCAACATTGTCAATTTCGGTGCGCCAATGACCCTGATTCTTGTTCGACCTTCTTTATCAAGTACAAACAATCTCTCTAGGAAAGGCGCATTCTCAATGACCATATCATGAAACTCCCCAATTGACAGCGTGTTGCAGCACCAGCCATGCACATAAATCGTACGGAGATTCATCGTAGCGATGTGGAGGCTACTGAACCCAAACATCATCTGAAGACGAAGGTACTCCAGCGTTGTACAGCCGCCGAGCAGGCGCTCCAAATCCGACTTCGAGATGCTGACGCCAATGAGCTCGAGGTGCTTCAGTTTAGGGAGATGAAGAGCACGCGCGGCATTAATCTTGGGGAAAAGGCACTGCATGAACGTAGCGCGGCACAGCATGGGCGTGAGGCGGAGGACGGATGGAGGCAGTGGGCGCCCATGTCCAGCATCAAAGTTGAGCTCCTCGAGCTGATCTAGGGCGGGGGATAAGAACCAGTCGTGAAACTTGGGTTCGGCCTTGCAGTTTAAACGGAAAGTGTAGATGGCAAGGCGTCTGACGGGCGCAGTGTGCGTGGCGAGTATGTGGGACAATGCGTCCAAGCGTTTGCGATCCCTGTTGCAGAGCTCATCGTCGTCGAGAAGGTTAATGGGGGTGGAGTGCAAAGGGGGCGCCACCGCCTGGAGAGGATGGTGGTCTGCAAGGCAGATTTGATGGGGAGGACGGACATGATGGTTACCAACATCTCGTCGGGGATGCTGCCGATGAAGTCCACGCTCGCCGGAGGCTCGTGTGGTTCAGCCTCCACCCGCCCCCGCTTGTTGGCCGCCTCGTCGTCCATCGAAAAAGGAGGCGATCCGCGGCGGCGGCCCAAATAGATAAGACCGAAGGAGAAGGTGTAGCACTAATGGAGAACTTGGGAGAGAATAGGGCTGTGGGTGGAAGTCCGAGGTCAAAGGGCTTGATTCCCGATGAGCCAGCTGCGCCTACGCGGCGGACTGCTCGCACGCATCCCTTTGAGCCTACGTAGCAGACTCCTCGCACGCGTCCCGTCTAATCAAACCTGCACCCACACCACAGGCAGGGCCCACCTCTGATAGAGGCAGGGCCACGCGTCTGCTAGATGAGCCCATTCCCAAACAGTTTCTAAAAACCATAAAGCGTTCAGTGCTTCGGAACTAAAACCATCAATAAATATTGAGCTTGTTTCCTTTCACATTCCAAATTACCACGCGCTAATTTTTTTCGCAAATCAGTTCACACCTACCAAACCTAAACGTGTTCTCACTTAGCAGTTGTTTACTGTAGTAGGCTATAAAAACACAAACTCGTACTCGAAAATTACCGCACATTCTTCACCCCCGCCACCAAAAAAACAGGCCTTTCTTTGTTAGTCCTTCATTCCGTCTACCATGGCCAGTAGGGGGGTTCTGGGTCGAGGTATAACCAGGCAAGAAAGACCAAAGCCGCGGAAGCAACCGAGAGGTCCCACCGCCACGCCGCAGAAGCGCCAGAGAGCTCCAGCCACACCGCTTTGGCCGCAGCAGACATGTCCGGTGGCGCCGCGGACGCCCCGGAGGATCTTTCGTGGAGAGGCGACGGCTCTCACAGTCACAAGCGCATTCGCCTCGGAGGCGAACTGGACAATTTGGCAGTCTTTGATTCCTCAGCCAGCGACGACATGCGCGATGAGCTCGATAGGAAGGACGCCATGATCGATGACCTGGTGAAGCTGCTGGAGAAGAGCGACGCCTCGGTTGACAGGGCGACCGGCCTCATGGAGAAACTTATGGAGGAGAACGACGCCTGGAAGAAACCGCTCGAGAAGAAAAGTGCCTCAGAGGAGAGGCTGAAAGAACTCTCCGAGGAACTTTTGGAAGACTTGGCGAAGCTCTACATCGAGCGGGAGGGGCTGCTGAAGGAATCTGTGGAGCGTGTGAAGGAACTTCATGCGTACGCGACGCAGGCCATCGACGCTCTCAAGCAAAGAGCCCGCGCCATGGCCGCAATGTGGAAGATGTCGGATGAGAGGCGACAGGAGATGGAGGTCATGGAGGCGATGAAGAAGGAGATTGAGGAACTCTGCGCCCACCAATCCATGAAGAATTAGATAGCAGCGGGCCAGATTGTTTTCTTTGTCTTCCTTCTTCAACCTCTTCCTTCTTCTTTTGCCCCTGTGTCTTTGGGGAGTTGCCACATGTGGCATTTTTTATTATCATGCATATGTAAGAAAATTATTATCTTTGCCTGTGCTAATTTGTTTTTATATTATTTCGTTCGTTTGTACATGTATACGAGTCGAAAATAGCCGAAACGTCAAAGTTCTCGGCTAGGCACGAACAAAACAGTGATCACAAGCAAACTAGTCCCTCCATCCAGGCGATTAACCACATGATAAAACAGCGGGTAGGATTCCATTAATTCAGAAGTTGGGAGCGAGGCGAGTGGGGGGGTGGAGGTTAAAGTATCGCTTCCCGATGAGCATGCGTAGTAGACTCTCATGCGTCCCGTCGAGCATGCATGGCGGACAGCTCTCACGCATCATGTCAAGCCTGCGCGGCGGACAGCTCGCACGCGTCCCGTTAAGCCTATGCGGCGGAAAGCTCACATGCGTCATGTCATCAACCTGCAGCTACATGCAAGGCTCCCCCATATCAAGTACTCCCTCCGTTTCTTTTTAGTTAGCATATAAAATTTGGTCAAATTCAAAAAGAAACGGAGGGAGTAAAAAATGGACGCGTGGCACCAAATGGTTATCATACAAGTTTTGTATATACAGTAATTCAATAAACCAATATTATCATTGATTGTGGCCAAGCTATCATGCCTAAATGTTTCTAATTCATTCACATTCGTATGAAAAGGGCCCTAGAAAACTCAATTGATGTATAGAAAGGGCCGAATTGGTGCACTAGAGGACACGTTGAATGTAGTTTCATCACAAAAGGTGTCATGTTCCCTATCGAAACCACGAGGTCAGAGCATGTGCCTCTAGTTCCAAATTTGAACTACGCATATTAAATCCCTAGAAAACTCAATTAATGTATAAAAGGGGCCGAATCGGTGGACTAACGACTCATTGAATGTAGTTTCACCAACAAAGGTGACATGTTCCCTATCGAAATCACAAGGCTTCTTGAATAAGCTTTGGCTTGTAAGATGCATGTCCCAATATTTGTCCCAAATTCGTCAGAAAACAAAATGCACACCGTAGATGTGTCATGGCATGACACTGTGTAAGTTTCGTGAATTCATGGCGAGCTTTGGGTTCTCTCGGACTTTGAAACCAAGATTATCAATGTTTGCGGTCTAGTCACGACACCGAGATGTTTGTAATTCAGTGACCATCAGTGCATGGGATCTAAACATGGACCCAATGACACAAAATGGTTTTTAATCCATTTTGGTGCGCTGGAGCCCGTGCTTGTAATTCAAACTTAAGTTCTTCACATTAAGTGCATGCCTAGGAAACTCATATGTCGTTTCGACCACAAAGGTGACATGTTCCATATCGAAACCACCATGCTTGTCGTGGGAAGCTCTAATTTGTAAGAGGTTTCTCCCAAAACTTATATACCATGTCCTATAAGTGTCGTGTCGACACACCAGTTCCAATAATTTCACATTTTAGCATTGCACTTCTATTAGCCTATGTTGCATGTAGAAAAAATATCAACGCAAGAAGAGACATCGAATGTCGTTCCCTCCACAGAGGTGACATGTTCCGTATCGAAAACACGATGGTTCTTGAGAGAAGTTTTGGTGTGCAAGAGACTTGTCCCACATTGGACAAAAAATTATCATGTCGTATAAGTGTTGTGTCATGACACCGGGGTAAGTTTCAAGAATTTCAGACGAGTTGTGGATTTTATGATGATTTAATAGCCAAGTTTCTCAATGTTTGTGGCCTCGTCATGACTTCGAGATGTTTGCAATCCATTCACGTTCATTTGCATGGGACCTAAACAAGGAACCCAAGGACACAAATACCTTTTTTCAACCCCTTTTGGTGACACGAAGCATGTTCCTTTAGTTCAAATTTTAATTATGCACATTAAATGTCTACAAACTCGATTAGTGTAGTATACAAAAAGCTAAACGAACCATGAATAATTTAAAGTAGTTCTATACGCCCGTCTCAAGATCGTGCGTGTGTAAGCACGGTGTGCGCGTGTCGTGCTAGCTCGAGCTTCCTTCTTTCAGAAGTTATCCAATTTGTATTAAATTTATGTTCTATCCAAACATGCTTCTCCCGCCACTCCCCCAATCAGTTTCCCACCGAAGCGCCGGCCCCATCATCAACCTCCTGGACGAGGAGGACGAGACGGTGCAAGCCGGAGAGCAGGCAAAAGCGGCATCACGCCATCGAGCATCAGCAAGACGTCATCATCAGCCCCCATGCCACCATCACACGCGGTTTCCAGTACTACCAGAAACGTCTGCGATGTGTGTCTGGTCCCACCAGGTGCCTATCGGGGCACGCCTTGTATATGATATGAGGCAACCGTTACCAGCAAGACGCGGCTTTCCAGTCCGTAACCCATTCGAATGGAACTCGGAAGTTAAGCGTGCTTTCGGTGGAGTAGACAAGGATGGGTGACCGGTTGGGAAGTTGCTAGATTTCAAGATTCATTTAGGCGGTGTGATATGATCACTATAGGCATAAATAAAATGCCTGTAGTGATATGTCATTCCGGCAAAATAAATCTTGAGATCCTTGTTTTGAAAATATCCATGATTTTCTTTTCCTTCTTTTGCTGTTTTGAAAATGTCAAGGACCAAGTGAGTGTGTGTGTGTGTGATATGTCATTCCGGCTAAATAAAGTTGATCCTTGTTTTGAAAATATCCATGATTTTCTTTTGCTTCTTTTGCTGTTTTGAAAATGTCAAGGATCGTGTGTGTGTGTGTGTGTGTGTACCAATGCCTATGTGTGGACCATGTGCCTACATTGTGCGGTTTCTGATGACAAACCTATCAGTGGACCCTTAGGATCTGCCATGCCTTTTATTGACAACGCTGTAAGGCCAAGGATGGGTGACGATGTGTGTGTGTGTGT